>OZ035961.1:40164183-40774183 GCA_964034945.1 Chrysopilus asiliformis
CTTTTTCATACGCAGGGCAAGTTTTGCAATGCTGCTTGCAGGTCAATTAAAAAAAGTAGGTTTTGACAAATAAATAAAAAATAGATACCCAATGTCCTGTTATTTCTAAAATTAATATTTTTTGAATTATCATTTTTTAATAGGAAAATCTCAGTTGTAAAATTACTGACCAACAAAGAGCGCGCGCCTCACCTAACAGACTAGCGGCTAGTTATCTTTCAACTGAGACCTTCATTTTATTAAATAAAGCTCGTCATGGTAAGTCCACTTCAGATTTTGTTAAATCTATCATGTGCTTGCCCTACAAAACTGCCTTGCGTATAAAATAGACGTAAATATTGAACCGAATCAAACAATTATAAAAGTTTTCAATTATTTATATGGAAGCAAAAAAAAAAATATTCACCGTGTAGGGCAGGTGTAAGATCGACTTCTGACCAATTTTTGCGCGGTTTTTACTTTCCTCTGCTATAGTCTTGCTGACGAAGACCGACTCCAAAACCAGAACAGATAGCAACTCTCTGATGAATTCAAAATCCGTTTCAGGCAAAATTAAGTGGATGTCCGTGCGTCTGTCTGTCGGTCTGTCCGTTTCACAAAAAACTCGAGAAGACGTCGATTTGCATTTCTCGCAAATGCAAACTTATACACAACTACATATACAAAATTTCAACTCTCTAGCTCAATCCTGTCGGATGGACAGAAGGACAGACAGACAGACAGACGAATGGACGTGCCCCAAACATCCTGCTGTAATTCATTTTTGTTTATCACCCCAAACACCCTTGTGTAATTTATTTTTGTATCCCATGATTGGTTCGGTGCATTACAAACGGTATACTAAATCTAATATACTCCTATATTCTATTACAAAAAAAGATTTCCTGTAATAGACTTTGATTTTTCTTTATTGTAAGTCTCGCTTAGATACAAATTTCGCCTACTTCCATGCCCTGCCAAAAAAAAAATTTCAAAACATTCTAATTTCTTGAACGAAAATGTTCGAACCAAATCTGTGTGTAGTGTAATTTTAATCGAGACAAAATCTTGCCATAAAAAATTTACTAATCAAATATTTTGAATTGACGAGAAAATTTCACTGACAGATAAATCCGTTTCCTATGATTCGGCGTTCACGAAATACAAATTTTTGGGAAACTTGAGTTTCAGAAAAAATACGCCAAATTTTTGTTTTCATTGCATTCGGCTTAATTTTGGCCGAATCCGAAGTTTGGCTCAAGACGTAAATTTTGGCCGGTGGTGGCCGAATGGAGAAAGACAGACAACATTTTTAATTTTCAGTCTTACTAATTAAATACAAAATGATTCAAAAGAATAAAATAAAACCAAAAAAATAATTACCAAACGGCACTTGTACAGAGCCCTGATCCTCCGAGTCCTCATGTGTTCCTCCGAGACTTGGGTACTAAGCAAAAATAATTGCGACTTTTTGTCCGCGTCAGAAGGACCTTTGGCCCCATACATGAGGGGGGCGACTCTACAATCACGGGGTCTATGAGATAAATCAGAACTTGCCCGTAGTCAAACTCATGAGACTCAACCGACTCCTGTGGGCTGGTCATGTCACTCGAATGAGTGAAAGTGACCCGGCTCGGAAAGTCTTCTGGGGTAGGTTATTAATGTTGTGGAGTAAAAATCCACTTAAACAAAATTCCATTCTTGATATTTAACAAAGTAAAATTCTATGAAATATCAATTCCACGTTTGTATAAACAATGATTTCCGGCCAAGTGTTCATCGTATCAAATGACACATTGAGCCACACAAAAAGCGTTTCAATCAATTTCGCCAATTCGGCAATTCGGCAATCCGGGACCACCGCGGATGATCGATAAGAAATGATCGATCAGCGCGTGGGTGTTAAAAGAAGAACCAGCCACTGAAGCATGCGTGGAGTAATTAGTCAGTCTGAAGTCACGGCTCCAACGGATAGGAGTAAGTCTTAATTCACGGTTCGAACCGATAGTATTTTCTATCGACATTAATTTACTAGTTCCGTTTTTAATCCTAGTAACATTTCCCAAGTATTTTGTACATTGATTTTCAATCCTTTCAATTGATTCGGTTTCACGATTGTGTAGCAAAGTTTGAGTGTACTTTTGTTGTTGGTGATTCTTTACTGTTCACCTGAGGAAATTATATGCCCGGATATCAGTTTAAATAAGTGCTGTTGATTTTACTAACTGCTGCTGATTGATCAGAGCGATTTTATAATAAATTAGTTATTAAACCGAAATAAATTTAAAGAGAATATATATTTAAAAATACATAAATGATTAATAAATAAAAATAAAAGAATGTAACAGTGTTTATATTAAAAGAATATCAAGAAATAAAAGGTGAGAAAAATATACAATATAACAATATTAAAAATACTACATAACATTAACAACAAGGCGACGAGGAAGACCCAACCTCAGATGGCAAGACGGCGTTGAACAGGACGCGAAGAGAACTGGGATGCAAAACTGGATTACATCGGCACTTGACCGGGACCTCTGGCGTGAGGCATTGCGCAGACCAAGACCGGAAACCGTTTGTAGTGCCGAGAGAGGGAGAGAGTTGAAATAAAAACACTAAGTTGGCAAAAAAAATTTTTTTTTAAAATGTATTTGGCTTGTATTGTTGATACACGGCGCCGAAAAACTTATTCGAAGCACTTTGAGTTTATATTTCTCTATATCATATCATATCATATCATCATATCATCATATCATCATATCATCATATCATCATATCATCATATCATCATATCATCATATCATCATATCATCATATCATCATATCATCATATCATCATATCATCATATCATCATATCATCATATCATCATATCATCATATCATCATATCATCATATCATCATATCATCATATCATCATATCATCATATCATCATATCATCATATCATCATATCATCATATCATCATATCATCATATCATCATATCATCATATCATCATATCATCATATCATCATATCATCATATCATCATATCATCATATCATCATATCATCATATCATCATATCATCATATCATCATATCATCATATCATCATATCATCATATCATCATATCATCATATCATCATATCATCATATCATCATATCATCATATCATCATATCATCATATCATCATATCATCATATCATCATATCATCATATCATCATATCATCATATCATCATATCATCATATCATCATATCATCATATCATCATATCATCATATCATCATATCATCATATCATCATATCATCATATCATCATATCATCATATCATCATATCATCATATCATCATATCATCATATCATCATATCATCATATCATCATATCATCATATCATCATATCATCATATCATCATATCATCATATCATCATATCATCATATCATCATATCATCATATCATCATATCATCATATCATCATATCATCATATCATAAATCATACTAATATATCATAAATCATCATACTAATATATAAAAATGAGTTGGTGTCTGTCTGTCTGTCTGTCTGTCTGTCTGTCTGTTCCTCTTTCACGCAAAAACGGCTGAACCGACTGACTTGAAATTTGGCATGAGTGTCTGTGGTAGTTCTGGTTCCAACATAGGCATACGGAAAAGTAGCTCGAGGGGTGGGGGGAGTAAGGGGAGGGGGTAAAGTGATTTCGAAACTTACTTTTTGCGCTATGTTACTCTTTCGCGGGGAAACTACTGAACCGATTGGCCTGAAATTTGGCATAGATGTTCGTCGGGATCCAGCCCCAATACAGCCCCATTAAAAAGTAGCCCGAGGGGCGGGGGGAGTAAGGGGAGGGGGTAAAGTGTTTTCGAAACTTAGTTTTTGCGCTATGTTACTCTTTCGCGGGGAAACTACTGAACCGATTGGCCTGAAATTTGGCATAGATGTTCGTCGGGATCCAGCCCCAATACAGCCCCATTAAAAAGTAGCCCGAGGGGTGGGGGGAGTAAGGGGAGGGGGTAAAGTGTTTTCGAAACTTACTTTTTGCGCTATGTTACTCTTTCGCGGGGAAACTACTGAACCGATTGGCCTGAAATTTGGCACAGATGTTCGTCGGGGGTTTAGCATTAACACAGACTCACTAAAAAGTAGCCCGAGGGGTGGGGGGAGTAAGGGGAGGGGGTAAAGTGATCTCGAAACTTAGCTCTTCCTATATGTTACTCTTTCGCGAGGAAACTACTTAACCGATAGGCCTGAAATTTGGTATAGATGTTCGTCGAGGGTCCAGCTCCAACACAGACCCATTAAAAAATAGCCCGAGAGGTGGAGGGAGTACGGGGAGGGGGTAAAGTGATTTCGAAACTTAGTTTTTGCGCTATGTTACTCTTTCGCGGGGAAAGTACTGAACCGATTGACCTGAAATTTGGCACAGATGTTCGTCGGGGATCCAGCCCCAACATAGACCCATTAAAAAGTAGCCCGATAGGTGGGAGAGTAAGCGGAGGAGGGTAAAGTAATACCGAATGCAAGTGCTGGAATTTTTTGTTAGTTTGTTAACCCGTTCGGTACATGTTTTTTTCTATGGGGGTTAAAGATTCTCTCTATACAAATTAATGATGTTTAAGCTATTAGTATTCATTTAAAACAAAAAAAATTAAAAATTTTTATTTTTTACAAATACGTCCACTGTAGCTTTTTACTCAAAAAATCAAAATTGGGTGACAAATGCACTTAAAGGTGTACTAAATGAGAATAGAGTGTTGAAAATAAATAACTAATAAGTCAATTCAAATTTTTAAAAAAATACCGAATGGGTTAATCATTTTCCGAACAGAAAAAACTAACGAACAGCATGCAGGCTACCTAATTTTTAACCAAATGAATTTAGTTTTCCTAAGTTTTTTTTCTGTTCACGCTTTTAGCCGGGCGAAGCCGGTCCAAATTCTAGTACTAATATATAAAAATGAGTTGCTGTCTGTCTGTCTGTCTGTTCCTCTTTCACGCAAAAATGGCTGAACCGATTGACTTGAAATTTGGCATGAGTGTCTGTGGTAGTTCTGGTTCCAACATAGGCATACGGAAAAGTAGCGCGAGGTGTGGAGGGAGTAAGGGGAGGGGGTAAAGTAATCTCGAAACTTAGCTCTTCCTCTATGTTACCCTTTCGCGGGGAAGCTACCGAGCCGATTGTCCTGAAGTTTAGCTCCAACATAGAACATAAAAAAAAATTGAAAAAACTTAACTCGGCAATGGCGGGTATGCAAGCTAGTATTGTAATAAAAGCTTGTTTTTACATTTTATTTATTTTATAAAATCTCCTTAGGAAATTTGATATATTTGAGGTAAATATTAGAAAACTAAAAAAAAACATTAAGAATTAAAAATTGTGGCAAAAGTAACTTAAAAAAATTGAGTTTTTTAGCAAATAAAGACATCGACATTAACAAGTCTTAAAAATTAAATGCATGATCCTGTGTAATTACATCAAATTACGCTAGTTAAAACTGGAAAAAAAATATGTATTTACAACATAGATTTGACTTTTTATTGTTTTTATTTTTCTCCAGGTTTTCATATGCGAATTTAATAAAAATTCTGCTTTTTTTTCGTCTTCGTGATCCCTTTATTGAAAGAGTGTAACACGCAATGTTAGACGATTAATGTAATCGGCTCTGGTTTATAATTAATAATCTAAAGACATGCTGTGAAAAAAAAATTATTATGCCCCCAACATTATCCGGGCATTAAATATAATTTATCGTCATACAAATTTGTGCATGTGTAAGTGTATAAATAGGCAAGCAGAGCAAAATGCGGTAAGAACATTTCCCGGCGACCGACCACTAAATTGTACGCCCAGCGTTATCGGAACAAACGCGAGAACATTGTTCCGATAGCCTGATGTGAGGGCCCTAATTAGTTGGAAAAAAGTTTACCTATAGCATATACCATTACCAATGTCCAGCATTTACCCTTAGATATTAAATCTCTCATTGGGGGTGAAAAATTCTTATTTTCGTATCCGTAAAACTTATTAACTTACGTCTAATTTCAGTACCTACTTTATTTCCTATGTTGCTGCCGCTGTCGTTGCTCCCGCGGTGTGGTCTTACGTTTTGTGATGTTATCAAAGCCGGAAAGGTAACAACCCATGCAAACCTATGATTTTCTTTTCATATTTCTAAGAGGTCGGGGTTCACCTCTCAATCCCGGTATTGTATTTTTTCCCTTGACTTTCATTGAAATCCGTAAATAATAAAAACTTTGTTATTAGTTTCGGTATATTCCAGAGAGTCGTTATCATTTTTTTTTTACTTTTTTTTTGTACAATTTCATGTCAATATCTCATAACAATGTTTTCCTTTGTTGCAACGTCCAAATAATATGGAAAATTTTAATTTTCTTTTAATTGTCTACTGATACCAACATTAACATATATACCCGTAACTAAACAAATACATTTTTCCCCTTTTTTTTCGGGGATACTAAATTGGGGTCGACTGAGGATGAATTGTGGCCAACGTAGAAATAAATGAAAATAAAAAATAAAAAAAAACTCGAAACGAATAAAGCGCACAAATGTATGCCGCATAGATAAATTAATTTATTGCCGGTTTCCAGATACAAATGGGAAAAGGAAATTACAACAAAAGGTACAAATATTTAATTCAAATCGGAAAAGTTATTTTATCAAAGCGGTCATATCACTGTATTTAGTACTTAAGCTATTGTATATAATTTAAATCATTGAACTAACATAAATTCACTTATCTAATTTTCCTATTTTCTGATATCGTGTGAATATATTTCGCATACTAAATAATATTCCTGCAATTATTTTGTTTGATTTTGTATATTATTAGCGAATACTTTTACGTATAGCCAAAAGTCCATTGAATATCCAAAACGACACAAATTTTGTTGGCAATAAATTTCAACATGGACAAACGATTATGTAGTACCAATTAGTTATGCGATACGAAACAGCGTGCTAAATAATAAAATTAGCAATTTAGATAAAATGCACGTTTAAAATGTGTTAAAACTTATCCAAAATGAAATCGAATTCACACAACAAGAACAATATATAAATCGCTAGTTTTTATAATTGATTAAAAAATATTTAATAAATTCATTTTCTTAGTCTTGACGTGATTCGAATGATAAAATATTTTGCAGTTTTTATTATTGATCAATTTCGAATAGTGGGAATTAGAAAAAAAAACTCTGATTGAAAAACTATAGTTGCTCTATTAAATATTCATAATCCTGCTGAACATATTTTTTCTGTTGCTGTTGTTGTTTTTTTTTTTTTTGCAATGGTGTATTAATAAAATGCCGATATGCATATTGATGTCGGTATCAATAAATATGACATCGGAATGAATTGCAGAGAAATAAATGTTCAATGGTATTTTGGCTGTAAATCATTCCACTATGCCACACCATAAATTTATCATGTGATCGAAATAATGATAAATGTATTGTAATTGCAGTGTAACGATTTGTAATCAGTCAAAGATATTCGACATATCTAGGAATATGTGTATGTAGGGAACAATAGGAATTAACTACATTATGTAATTACTCGTATAGTAGTGAATAAAAATTGGAGCATATTTTAGCAATTATTTTTGATCTTTGTTGTATGAATTATTTCATGTAACTGACCAGAGAAAACGCAATTTAAAGCTAAATTTTTTTACCTTTCTTACAAATAAGAAAGGTATTAAAATCAGTTCAAAAAGCAAAATCATAACCGAGTCCAGTTCGCCCTGGGACATACAATCTACTCACAAGGAGCCCTTTTCAGGTGTCCGCCTCCGATTCTCTTCGCATTCACATATGTTATAGTACTCAAAAAACTATGCGACACGATTTTTTATATCTGCCGATATTCGGTTTTAATGGGGAAAACCCCCCCTCGAAGATCCTGCGAAAAATCGATTTTTGGCCTTAACCCGGCAACCAGTAGTCCGATTTAAACGAAACCAAAATCAAAAGTTTCCTTTTTGCGAGAAGAATGAAACTGCGAAAAGAAAAATTTTAAATTACTATAATAGGGTAGAGGAACCAATATTCGACCATGGTTCTCACCCCCCCCCCCTTCCTTCCTATAATTGCCACGCTTTAAAACTGATTGCATATATCAAAACTAAAGTTTACCTGTTAGGCCTATCAAAACTAAAGTTTACCTGTTTTTGCATTTGACCGGGAAAGTCAAATAATATGGTAAGTGAGCCTTTTTCCATCCCTGACCAAAATAATTTTTTTACAATAAATTTTCATCCAATTGGGAAAGAACGTCATGAGCAAGACGTGATTTTTATATGGAAAGACATTCGATTATATGGCTTTGTGAACTGTGTACAAGAGGCAATCGAACAAACTTAACGCTACTCCGGATTCCAGAATAGGCATGAATGAGTTTTGCTACAATAGCATGAATGGCTATCCTAAATGAAAAGTAACTAATTTCTCTTGTTTTTTTTAAGTTCTAAGTATAAATGATACTGAAATGGTGGAAATGCCAACAAAAATAAGTCGGATGAAAACGAAAAATTTTAGTATTCCCGATTGAAAAAGCCATCTTCGCCAAAAATATATAAAGGGTGATCCAATAAGAGCTTCCTTTTTTTTTAAAATAAAACACATAATAATTAATATATTGAGGAAAATCTTTATTTAAGTTGTTTATGTTTAAAGATAATTTCCTTCAAATGTTGCCCACGACTAACTCTTAAATGGTCCATTCTGTGGGTCCAATTTGCGACCACTCTTTCAAGCATATCGGTCGGTATTCCGCTTTTTTTAACAATTAAAAATATCAATCGGATTTTCAACGTTCAAATATCGGTCGGTATTCCGCGAATGGCACGGGTTATGTTTGCTTCCAAAGCTGTAATCGTTCCGGGTTTATCGACGTAAACCAGAGATTTCACATATCCCCATAGAAAGTAATCCAATGGTGTCAGATCACAAGATCTCGGTGGCCAATTAACAGGACCATTTCTTGAGATGGTGTTTTCATCGAACGTTTCACTCAATAAAGCGATTGTATCGTTAGCTGTATGACATGTAGCGCCATCCTGTTGAAACCACAAGTCAGCTACACCAATATCTAGAATTTTTGGCAACAAAAATTCATTGACCATTGCTCTGTAGCGAGCTCCATTTACAGTAACAAGCACTCCTTCCGCCTATTTAAAGAAATACGGTCCAATGATGCTACTACAGCAATATTCTCATTACTACGGGCTGTACGCACTCTGGTTGATGGATGAATGTCTAATAGTGTAAAATTAGTTCGAAATTTGGTGATGGTTTCACGAATAGTGCGTTCAGTGGGACGATTATGACGACCAAAATGTGGACAAAGAGCTCTACAACAATTCCAAACTGAGCACTGATTTTGGAAATAAGTTTCCACAATTAGTAAACGTTATTCACACATAAGTCTATTCATGATCAAATGACACTGAATACTGAACACAAACGTCATATAGACAAGCCGGTTGACACATAAGAACTGTCAAAACAACCCTATTGGAAAAAGTACCTACAATTGGATCACCCTTTACAAGTACATAACACATGGATCAATAAGTCCCGAGACTAACCCAGAGATGACGCTCGTAGTAAACCAGTAACCACGTCTTTCTAGAGTACTAACCTTTGCTTGAAACGTGTCAAAATTTTAAGTCAATCGGACCAGAAACAGCTGAGTTATCGAGGTTGGAGTAAAGTCGTTTTGTAGTTTGTTTAAAAAATGGAAAAAACCGAGTTTCGTGTTCTGATAAAACATTGTTTTTTAATGGGTAAAAACACCGTGCAAGCGAAACAATGGATTGAAAAATGTTACCCGGACTCTTGTCCATCAAAAGCAACGATTTGTCGGTGGTTTGCCGAGTTTAAACGTGGTCGTACCGACACAAATGACGCGGAACGCTCGGGTAGACCTGTGGAAGCCGTTACACCGGAAAATGTGAGTGAAGTGACAAAAATTATAATGAAAGATCGTAAAGTGAAGCTCCGTGAGATTGCTGAGATAACACAGATATCATATGGAAGTGCATTTACTATCCTTCATGAAAAATTGAGCATGAAAAAGGTTTTTTCCAAGTGGGTGCCGCGATTGCTTTCGATGGAACAAAAACAGCAACGAGTCGATGATTCAGAAAGCTGTTTATCGCTATTTACTCGCAATAAAAAAGATTTCTTGCGTCGTTACGTGTCCATGGACGAAACATGGATACATCACTACACTCCAGAGTCGAAGCGGCAGTCATCTGAGTGGCGCACAGCTGGCGAAAGCCGTCCGAAGCGTCCGAAAACGCAGCAGTCAGCTGGCAAAGTCATGGCGTCAGTTTTTTGGGATACGCATGGCGTGACGATTGTATCACCCTAAAAGGTGATTATATTGATGAATAAAAAAAAATTTTGCAAAAAAAATGTTGTTTTCATTGTTAGTCTCGGGACTTATTGATCCATGTGTTACATATAATATGATTGACAGTAAAGTCCAGGAAAAGCAGAGTGTATTTTGCAAAAGGCCTGAACCCGGGGTTATATGCTTCCGGGAGTGTATGCGTGGTGGAATGGAACACATGTCAGATTTCCAATCAGCGTGCTCAACCTTCATAGGGTCTTGTGGTCATTTTCGACCAAAAGCATAATGTTTGGAATCATAACTCCTATAATTTTAAATATTTTAAGTAGATATTTAAAATCTGTGTTTCTTTATCTCAAATACGTCAGATTTTTGTGTATGAAAAAACTCACATTGAAGGCCCTTTGGTCGAAAATGACCATAATCAGGTTTAAACATGTCCTGATATTTTCCGTAATATTCTTGAAAGCATCAAATTTAGTCATTACTATTGAAATTTGAAAAAGTGAATTCTTTCTAATATTATTTTACACTGCGTTTCTCTCACGGTTATATCAAGATAATAAATATTTTTTACTTATTTTGTTGAATGAAGAAAACAATTACTTTATCGAAAAATATAGCTTGAATTTGAAAAATGTGTAATCAAAATTTGACGAATTTTGAAATTGAAGACTTGAATATGATGAGCGACGAAGAAGAAGAGGTCTCCGAAATTGAAGACAATCATGCCTATTCTGGAATCCGAAATAGCGTTCAGTGTGATCGATTTCCCCTCAATTTGTATTCTTGAATCCGTTGCGTCTTACTTCTGTTGGATTCACTATGATCAAGTACCGTTTTAAGGGTAGAATTACATGTTGCATATTTCAGAATACAGTAAAACACACTTAAATGCAACACGCTTAAATGCAAAACTTTTAATTGCACTCAAAAATTTGTGCCTGGAGGATTCTCAAACATTTTTCATAGAAATATACACGGATAAATTCAAAACACGGATAAATGCACATAAAATTATGCGAAATTCGATGTGCTCTACTGTACCAGAATACCAATTGAGTTTGGACTGAGTTTGGACTGAGTTTGGACTAAGTTTGGTTTTACGTGTTAACTTCGGATTCCAGAATAGCCATGAATATATCAGAAAATGATCAATATTTCTCGTCAGATGATGAAGTTTTCGAATATGACGATGATCATGAAACCTAAAATTATTTTTTTTCTAAAAGATAAATTAATTCTGTAGCAATCAGAGCCATTTCAAGCAACAAAAAAAGTTTTTTTTTCCATATTTTATACAAAAATGAAATATGTCACTTATTTTTTTACTATATAAAAATGAACTATTATTTTCTTTTTGTTAAAAAAATACTTTTGTTTTTGTTTTGTAATTTTAACACGTTGACGGACAGTAGAAACAAGTGAAATTCGAAAATTGACACTAAAACAAGATCGCACTACTCCGTTCACAACCACGTGCATACTCAATGTGTTAACCTTGCATACTAAATTTTTTTTCGAAAACATGACACTAGGCTTCTACTTGTACGCTGGTAAATGCACATTTGTGCTGCTACAGCCGCAGTGTCTAAAAACGACCGTTTCGTATTGGACGGCTATTGCCGTCATGTCACATAGTGAACTTGAACTTGACGGCTATAGACGCAACTGTCCGTCAACGTGTTAAGATACTGAAATACAAATATTAAATATTGCAGAAAACATACTTATCAAGAGCTTTTCATCGATAAACTACGCATTGGTCGAAAATGACCATTAAGATACTTAGTGTGCATCAGAATAAGGGACGTATGAGGTTAAGCTATTCTGGAACATATAGTTTTTCCAAGCAAACACTGAATTTGTTTCACAGTTCAATTTGGCTACCGACTGTATTGTAGTTGTATTGTACAAACCAAATAAGAACAAACTTAATAAAAATGTTGAAAATCTCAATAAATCTTTTTTTAACAATTAAAAAAATCAATCAGATTTTCAACGTTCAAATGCCGTTTGTTTAAAGTTTTTTTTTATCTCAGCAAAATTGCGAAAAACAAAATTACCCTCGTATTTCCCAAATTAAATTATTCGTTTACATTCATGGAATACCAAACTCAATCCGTTTTTATAGCTAAAAAGTATTTTTGAATAATTGTAAAAGTAAATCAATATTTCGAATTTCAATTTATCATTTTCTTTCTAAAAACCGATCAATCACTGAAAATGTTTTAATAATCTACAATAACCAAACCTTTAATAGAATGTTGAAATATTGAGCCTTCAAATCAAGTTATAAAAATCCACGAGGAATATTAAAACAGGCTACATTGGACGCTGGATATGATTTGTTTTAAACTAACGAAAACCAATTGAATTCGGGATAATATATCAAAACATAGAACTAAATAACCATCTGTTCTACCTACTAACCCAGCTATGTATATGGACTGAACCCGGCCAGTGAGTTTTAATATAATATGAATATACATATAATATTTTGGTCCTGTTTTTTTGCAAATTTCCAACCAATGCCAAATTGAAGAGTGTAGAACTACGAAACTACGAAAAAAAGAATATCATTGGGGTGGAAAAATTTCATTCAAAGCATCGTTTCATCGTCAGCAATGGTCCGTTTTCCCACGGAAAAAAGACGTCTAAAAAATCTGCAGTATTTTCATGGCGAAAAAAAATTTATTGGATCTGAAATGTAAAATAAAATTTATGCCAGGAATATTCAGTGTCATAGTGAGAATTTATAGAACTATTACGATGGAGTTTTATTAACCCACCATAGTGTACTAGAAACCCTTTATGTACAGTTTTTTGGTATTCACCCACAATTCCCATTATATCTTCATGTGAACAGACCCGTTTGGGAATAAAAAATTTATCACTTCGTATTTTTTTTCCTTACTTTCTCTTTGCATTAATAAACGACGCGACGTCTATTCAAAAGGATTCTAAAATACTATATAAGGAATTTCAGGGGTGATTTCGAGGTAGATTTTTTTTACTGCGGAATTTTCAAACCAACATTCATCGTTCATGCAATATTCTACTGTATTCTAGTGGGAAAATTTAAATTCGGTTTCTTTATTCGTGTACAACAGTTATTTGTTATCTTAGTGTTGTTGCTCTAATTAAACGTATTTCATATAAACGAGTATAATAAATCACATTAGCTGGATATAAAACTTTATGTGAAATGCAAGAATCCTCAATAACTTAATCCATAATTCCTTAAATAAATTCTCTTGCAAACACCTCTGTCCGTTTACAGTTGATAATAAAATTTGTTAACATTGAATGCATCCAATTCTCGTGTGAAATAAACTTTCTTTTTTCTGTTTTTTTTGACGAAAAAGAAGAAATGTCAAAATGTAAAAATGTAAAAAAGTACAACGGAAGCTAAATAAAAAAAGATTTATAATTAAAATTCGTGTCGCATTTGTATAATCATTTCGAAGTCTTGACTCTTTGCCATGCCACGACCGCACTTTAACCCGTTATCCCTTTATCCTGTTTTGAGGAAAACCCTTTCGTGTTATCGTGGTTTACTTGGGGAAAATTTATTCACTGACTTTATGACTTACTTCATGTCGCAGTATGCAAATATCTTCGCTGTGCTCAGAATATTTCTATGTCAGCAGCTTTTTAGGTTTAACCTCAACAGCAATAAGTTCATATAAACGTAGTCATAGATAGCTACTTGTGTTTACCCAGTATTTTTTATTAGGGGACTTTTTCGTAAACATAAATGCATTTTGATTATACAACATTAAAACGATAAAAAGATTAATTCTATTGATTTGAGTATAAAATTTAAGTAAACTGAAACGCAATGAACATAATAGCAAAATTCAAAAATGCTACAAACGGCACATACTGGTTGATGGACCAAAAAGCAATAATTTCTAAAAGCATTAACTGAAAAAAATCTTCCTAGAAACATTTTAAAAATATTAAATTTCCAATAAGCAAAATGTCCACAAAATTCGAACAGACAAAAAACTATCTGATGTGAACAGCACATGACTTTCTTATACAATATCTACGTTCTTGCGCAATTTACGATTACACTATAACCCGACGAATAAAATTTTAGTTAACCCATTCGGTATTTTGATGCCATATGGCAATGCAGTTAAAAATTTTAATTGACTTATTATTTATTTATTTTCAACACTCTATTCTCATTCAGTCCACCTTTAAGTGCATTTGTGACCCAATTTTGATTTTTTGAGTAAAAAGCTGGACTACAGTGGACCCTATTTGTAAAAAATAAAAATTTTTAATTTTTTTGTTTTTTGTTTTAAATGAATACTAATAGCTTAAACATCATTAATTTGTATAGGGTGAACTCCACCTCAACTCATACTCACGTTTACAGTCATGTTCGATTTCTTAACTTTTTTCATTTGGATGTTGTTAGGGACTTAAAAAAAAGTTACCCGTATTTTTTTGTTTGGCGGAATAACGTTCGGTAGGCGGAGGGGAGGGGGTCAAAGTCGGCGAAAACTGGAAATCACAAAAACTTTAGAAATTTGTAACTTCTGAACGGCTTTACCGATTGAGATGATATTGAACATTTTGGAAAGGTAATTAAATTTCCTTGTCACAAAAAAATATTTTTTGACTCCCTCCCCCTCACCGTCATATTGTAAAATTCAATTTCGTGACAAAATTTAAAATATCTCGAGAAGGCATTTTTTTTTCTTTTGAATTTTTTTCTGTAAATACTTACCATTATACCATACAAATTCGCTAAATAAAATTTGGGGGTAAATGCGTTGTTGATTTTTAAAAAAATTTCAAAAAAATCGAATACAACAAAATTTTACATATTCTACTGATTTTCGATTGGTTTTAATGTTCTATGTACATAATATTAATGCAAAAGTTTTAGGAGATTGAAATTAATTAAAAATTTATTTAAAAGAAAAAGTTTTTAATATATGGGGTGTACCCCCCTAATGGTCCATTTTTTGCGAATTACTCAAAAACGGTGCATCTTATCAAAAAAGTGCAAGAACAAAAGTTATTTAGGATATGATTCTACATAAAACTCCCATACATCAAAATCCGATTTAAATAAATTTTAAAAAATCTTATTGAAAAGTTTGCCTTCAAAGTGAAATTTTGATACAACTGTTCGCCGTCAATCACCATACGGGTTTTCAATAATTGCCAGCAATCATAGCTTTTGTTATGTTTAATTTGTAACACAGAGAGAATATGAGGTAAAACAACAACTTCAAAGAAGGTTTAAAGAGTCAAAACACTTCCAGGAACTCAAAATTTTCACGGATTTATTCAAGATGGAAATTTTCCCAAAGTAAAAAATTTTCTAATTCTTTTAAATAAATTTTTAATTAATTTCAATCTCCTAAAACTTTTGCATTAATATTATGTACATAGAACATAAAAACCAATCGAAAATCAGTAGAATATGTAAAATTTTCTTTTATTCGATTTTTTTGAAATTTTTTTAAAAATCAACAACGCATTTACCCCCAAATTTTATTTAGCGAATTTGTATGGTATAATGGTAAGTATTTACAGAAAAAAATTCAAAAGAAAAAAAAATGTCGTTCTCGAGATATTTTAAATTTTGTCACTAAATTGAATTTTACAATATGACGGTGAGGGGGAGGGAGTCAGCAAATATTTTTTTTGAAAAGGAAATTTAATTACCTTTCCAAAATGTTCAATATCATCTCAATCGGTAAAGCCGTTCAGAAGTTACAAATTTTTAAAGTTTTTGAGATTTCCAGTTTTCGCCGACTTTGACCCCCTCCCCTCCGCCTACCGGGCGTTCTTCCACCAAACAAAAAAATACGGGTAACTTTTTTTTAAGTCCCTACCAACATCCAAATGAAAAAAGTTAAAAGAACAGAGGTGACTTCCAAGCTCCATACAAGTCGAGTATGAGTTGGTGTGGAATTCACCATAGAGAGAATTTTTAACCCCCATAGAAGAAAACATGTACCGAACGGGTTAATATAAAAGGATGAATTTTAATTTTACAAAATCTGCAACATCTCGACAACGGTAAAAAATATCGTTTACGGTAAAAGGCAAAAGTGCGGAGAATTTTAATATATTTAGTTCTTCCTTCAACGATTCTTACGGAGAATCGTTTGTTTGCAAGCAATTCGCAAAAATATTTTTTTCACATTTTAATGAAAATATCTCAATAACGGTAAATTATAATTGTAAAAGATAAAATGGTGGAGAATGCGATTCTCATTAATTTATTTAACACCTCAAGAACCGTTATTTTTCGAGGTAATTGCAAAATACCAGAGTTGGGCGTTAATAATTACAAAGTAATTTAATTAATAATTAATAAATAAATTACTTGTAATTGAATTACATGTAATTGAATTACTTTGTAATTGTAATTACATGTAATTGTTTTTGTTTTTAATTACAAATAATTTAATTACAAGTAATTATTTTTCATCAATTACAAAGTAATTGAATTACATGTAATTACAATTGCAAAGTAATTCAATTACATGTAATTTAATTACACGTTTAATTACTTAAATAAAATTGGTAACTAAATTGAATTTCCACCGTTCTAAAAAAACTGAAACGGCGACATTTCAGGTTCTAAACTCATAGTAAATATCATATGTCATATAGGTATATTATAATCATATGTCAAATGTAAACATAACAAAAGCTATAATTGCCAATCTGGTAATTATTGAAAACCCGTATGGTTATATGGCATTGTTCGAATTTTAATTGAACGGCGAACAGTTGTACCAAAATTCCACTTTGAAGTCAAACTTTCCAATAAGATTTTTTAAAATTTTTTCCAATCGGATTTTGATGTATGGGAGTTTTATGTAGAATCATATCCTAAATAACTTTTGTTTTTGCACTTTTTTGATAAGATGCACGTTTCTGAGATATTCGCAAAAAACTATTTCGTTCGTATGGGGGGTACCCGCCTAATGGTCCATTTTTGCCCATTAACGAACTTAGCCTTGAATTTTACGAAAAACGAATCTGCGTAAAATTTCAAGTCTCTAGCTCAATCCGTGCGCCTGCAATCCGCGCCACAGACGGACAGACGGACGGACATGCAAAAATTAATTATTTTTATCATTCTAAACACACTGGTGTAATTCATTTTTGTGTGTGATGACGGGATCTTGGCGTTACAAACGGTAAGGCAAAGTTAATATACCCTTTAGTTTCACCATACGGGGATAACAATAGTTAGCTCAATTCGAAATAACCTTTCTTCTTTATTTTTTACAACTGTAGATATGGTTACTTTGTTGAATAAAAATAAAGCAGTAGAGATTAAAATTCTGTAATATTATTTAATATAAGTTTTAAACTGATAAAGTCACTTAATGAAATCATGCTGAAATGAATTTGTAAAACTCAATTCACCGAGCAGCAAAAATGACAGAGCTTTTCTCTCATATTTCATAACAGCATCATTTATTAAAAAACTTGGTGAATCCCAAAAAGCAAAAAAAAAAAAAAAATAATCATCGAAAGGTCAGTCACTGATAACGCATTCATCATAATTATTTTAAGAAAGTTTCCTCTTAGTATTAGAGAGCCAAAGTAAATAACAGAAATGATTTTATTTTGAAAGACTGTCCAGTGCCACAATCAATTAACTTTGATTAGTACTCGGAATCCGTCGGTCGGTCAAATACAAAACAATAAGTTTGTTTCTATTAATCATCGTAATTCCCTTAAATCTTAGGCCCAATAAACTTACAAATGGACCTAAAGTGGGGAGTAGTTTTACAGGCTTTATGCTTCCTCAGTTGCTGCTTTGCATCCGTCAATAGTTTGAATAATCCCCAAACAAATGGAGCTGCTTCAACCAACACCGGGGATGGTGATGGGACGGAGACGTCAAAGGAAAAATGGACCTATGTTGGTCAACAAATACCGGAGGATTGTATACCAAACTTCAGATGTGGCTACATGCACAGGACGAAATGCTACAAATGGGTACTGAATCGCCTTGAATGTTCTGGCAATCCTGTCACCATTACCGAAAGCTATGCTCAATACGTTCCAAAACCAGATGAAGAAGACGTGCCAGAATTGGATGCAACAACTAAAGAACCACTCATAAGACCAGTACATGTGATTGATGTGCCTTGCAATCCCGGTCTAGTACCTGATAGAAGTGGTAATTGCAGAGAAATTTGGTGAAGTGTTCATTATTTGATGTAATCATTTCTTAACATTTCAAACGCTAACAATGAGCGAAAATTATGGTTTTTTTTGTTTAATAAAGTGCAATATCAACTTATTTTTTGTTCTAATTACATTCCTCTGCTATATAGGAAAGTATTGTATTCACGACGGAGACCGACTCAGGATCGGACGAAGATCGAAATCTGTTTCGGACCAAATTGTGAGGATGTCGACCTGTCTGTCTGTCGGTCAGTTTATTCTACATATCTTCAATAACTCGAGAACGCGTTGAGTCGTGAACTGAACTTTCCACCAAAATTCTATAAGCCTGCGTGGAAGCTGGTAAAACCGGCTCTGATAACGGTGAGCCAGCTTCCATACCAGAAACAGGCTTCTAGTAGGATTTCAGAGCATACATGCCTGACCGATTATCCTACCCCTACACTTATCAATTTGCGTTCTAATCAAGTTGGACGTTTGCCACACACTTAGGAGAATTGTTAGCCAATTTCATGTTGCAATTACAAAAGGAGCGTCAGTTTGTTGACACCTTGGATACTCGTCCCAAATAGCATTTTCGTGTCTTATTTATTCGCATATTTCGTCACTTAAATCGAGGTGATAAGTGATTTTTGTCGTGGGCACATCGCCATTGTGCGAATGGGATGCGTAATGACACCCATACCCAAGGAGCATTTTTCGGTTGGGAAGTAGTCCTATGGCACACAAACCGACTGAAAGTCATGACTCACGACCGTCCGTATGACTGAAATTGTGGTACTGAAGAAGTGCTGGCGACCCAAATACGACTGAGTGGCGAATAGCCGCTACCGCCTGAAGACGTCGAATATCCCACGGTAGAACTTTGATAAGTCTGCCGAAACCCTACGTAAGTCGGTTGCAAGGACCATTTTCACGACCGGGAGAGAAAAAATGAGCGAAGATGCCACACAACGACAAAAAATTCTCACCATAAAATGCTGACACAAATTAATTCACACTAATATTGGTTAAACGAAAACATAAACATGAAGAGAAAACAACTTAGAAATTAAATGACACGAGAAGACGATGATTTTTATAAACGATATGGAAAACACGCACTTTTAATACCGAATTTATAGAGCTTTTCTAGCGTAAATTGGCAAACCCTTGGAAATTTTTGACGAATATCATGATGATGCTTCGTAAAATTTCACGCGCCCTGCAGAAAATGCATTTTACACAATTTTTTGCACTAAATAATTTTTTTCCCACGACAATATTTCAGTATTTTTTTACTCGAATAGTCTAAAAATATCATTTAAATATCTTGAAAACACAATACTAGTCACTTAAACGCTTTTTCAACACACATTCCGATTAAAATTTCGATTTTTATATCATTTCGTTTCAATTTGTATTTTACCTCCATTTTTAGTTCATTGCTGTCAAATAACAGAGTTGCCGTTTCTTTATTTTGCTCGATTTAAAATACTTTCATAATTGTTTTTAGTTGCCTTTATTAAAAATGATCAAATTGATCATATCCGTTGATATTTCATATAAAATAGACAAAATATGATGTAGAGCGTAGTTCTAGTAAAAGCGATAATAAAAGTCGAAATCGTAAATGTTTTTTCTAAATTTAATTTAGAAAAGTTTATGAGCGAGAACACTGGTTAGAGGGAAAATGATAAATATCATTTTGACATTTTTCTCTTTTCGTCGAGGTGGGAATTTGAGCCGTTTGTAGGGCCCATACGTATTTCCCATTATATTCGCGTTGTATTGGTTTTTTTTCATTTCCCATTGATTGTTGACTTCATATTAAATAATATTAACGATTAAAAACATAATTCTAGCTGTCTGAGATCATTAATAGTGTAATAAATTAACTTCTATGTGATGCCCAGTAAATAAGAATATCAGAATAAGCAGCATTTAATTAAGTTTGATTCATATAAATGTCAAAGTTGGAAAGAGAGAAAATGTTTTCAGTGAGCGGTATGAGCATAATAATTTACCGGGTCGGTATCAAGTTCCATCGGTGGTTGTTACGTGGTTCTAAAGACCTTTGTTACGACCGTCGTAAGGTTGACCCATAATTACGTACGGAGGTCGGATTGACGACCTCCTGGCCTGAAAAGTAATCCGATGGTTGCGTAATAAGTCGTTAGCCCTACGAAATAATGCAAATTACGACTACGCAACAACCAGTTGTTTTGTAGTCCACCAGACAGTTTTACGACCGGAGAGAGTCTTTGCAACTGAAAAGTAATATTGACGACGTCTTCAAGCGGTCATGAGAATTTTCTTAGGACTTTGTGCTCTTTGGGTAGTGGGGAAGATTTTTCAGTGGTTTACCAAGCTGCAATTATGACACAGGAACGTAATTCTGACGCTGCCACAAAAAGACGCCCCCATTAACAAAATTAGCTGCTTCAAGCTTTATGCGAGCGTCATCTGACGGCATTGCATCATCACACAAATCATCGAGCGGAGTTTTCTTTCTCCCTCAAATGCTTACATGGATTGGTGACTGAACAGAGATGAACAAATGAAAACGTAAGCAGAGAGCGAACAAGAAAAAACTAATGGCGATAAATTAATGGAAACTTTTAGGGGAGTATTATTTTATAATGGACTTTTCCTTTTTTCTTTAATTTTTTTTGGCGATCATTTTTTTATACCCGTATGGTGAAACCAAAGGGTATATTAGATTTGCCTTACCGTTTGTAACGCAAAGATCCCGTCATCACACAAAAAAATGAATCACACCAGTGTGTTTAGAATGATAAAAAAAATTAATTTCTGCATGTCCGTCCGTCCGTCCGTCCGTCTCTCTGTCTGTCTGTCTGTCTGTCTGTGGCGCGGATTGCGGGCGCACAGATTGAGCTAGAGGCTTGAAATTTTGAGCAGATCCGTTTTTCGTAAAATGCGAGGCCAAGTTCGTTCATGAGCAAAAATGGAAGATTAGGGGGGTACCCCCCATACGAACAAAAACGATTTTTGCGAATATCTCAAAAACGGTGCATCTTATCAAAAAAGTTCAAGAACAAAAGTTATTTAGGATATGATTCTACACAAAACTCCCATACATCAAAATCCGATTGGAATAAATTTTAAAAAATCTAATTGGAAAATTTGACTTCAAAGTGGAATTTTGATACAACTGTTCAAATTTTAATACGAATATCACCATACGGGTTTTCAATCATTGCCAGAGTGGCAATTATAGCTTTTGTTATGTTTTTCTTATGCAATGAAATTTTGATGCCAATAAAATTGTGCTGTCTCAAAAATGTCTGCTATCCCTGTCTTTTGCAATTTTCTCCAATTATTAGCCTAAAATAAGAAATTTAATTCTCGAAGCGAAATCGTTTGAATCAAATGTCAATGGGGAATATAGCGGTTGATGGCATTAACTTTTTTTCTTTTGCTTGTAAAGCGGGGGCTTTGAGGTAACTCTAGTGGCCACCGTGTCGACCCTGTTCCCATAACATGCTTCTTCAAAGTTAAACTGACATTCAGGTTCCACAGCTAATCTCTGTGTCGACCCGACAACCGCCATTGCCGCTCTATCGCTGCAGGATTTTTATATATTGACTATAAAATAAACAAAATTAAAAGAAAATTCTGAAAAAATTGTACATAAATCTGCGGTAATAAGTTAAAGTAGCTTAACACTCTAACTGCCACGTCAGTCAAAAAGACCTGACACCTAACTGTACACAACGGCCACAATGAAAATTATTAAAGTATTCACTGCAACCGCAACGATTTTTTGTAGTTGCACACATTTTATGGTAATAAAATAACATTTAGGTATAATTTTGTTTCAATTTTTTTTTTCTCTTAGTGCCTTTTTGACTGACAACTAAGTATTCGAAAAACTGTCGTGGCAGTTAGAGAGTTAAGTCAATTTTCTGGCAAAGCTAAAGTGATCTGTTTGTTAATGCAATTTCAGATCAGTTTAGTTTTGCCTGAAAATCGACTTAAGCTATTTTAACTTATTATCAAAGATATATCCGGTTTACTCGTTTGAGTACAGCGGGCGTTAATGAGTTAATCAGTATCTCGTTTTCATCACTTCTTACGCTTCTTGTACACGGATGTGAATTATAGGTATAAATCTTTAGACCCGATTGTCTAAATTGCTGCAAAGAACAAACCTCATGTGCCCGTACTTTTCGATGCTTTTTGGGGTACATCACATGGATAGTTTGGAAGAAAACAAAAGCCTTTACAACTAGTTTAAGAAATACGAAGCTCTGCCCACCAAAAATCAAAACTTTTTGATTTCACGTCAACCGGTTGAAACAATTTGATTTGGTATGACAACTGCTCCACACACGATCCAATTTTTCATCCAACTCAAGCAAGTTGTAAAACAAATCGTAAAGTGTATGGCAGGGTTAGGAGGAATTTTTCTGATGTGAACACAACCACCAAAATAATACAACATTTTGTTATATTTTTTTATGACCTATAAGCCGAGAAATTCCAATAAAGTTCAATGCTGAAAAGGTCGGGTAAAACCCATGCCTCAATGGTTAAACACCAAATATTTTTACGTATCTTTCGTTTCTCGAGATATGTGAAAAAAAAATTGTTTTTCACCTATTTTTTCCGAAATTAAATATTGCAGAGGAAATTTTTGTGTTGATCACAACTGATATTTTTTTATGTATGATTTTCAACTGGATTAGCTCTATCTCTTGAGAACTACATCAAAACACGACATAATTATTAGATAATTTCACTTGCAACCGGAATTTTCCTACATCCGGGTTTACGAATCTGCACTGAAAACCTGCTACGTGAGTGCGGTGAAATGTTAATATATGTACATGCACAGCAATCAGAAATGAGTTCAAACATAAAACTTTCTAGCCATTAAATTCCAAACAAGTTGTGGAAGTTTCTTGTAAATTGATTGTCAACTTGGCATAAATCTGCTCCAAGCATTTCATCGAATACGAAGATTAATGGTGTCAGGAAACGCGATTTATCATCCCCCTTTAAAAAAACGTGTAATACTCCTTCGCGAGAACGAAATTCCTATTCGTTCGCTGAAGACGTTCAATCAATGCCTCGTATAATCGGCCTACAAAGAATTCATCTTCTAAGAATTTTCTCGTCTTGACTTTTTTCGCAATTGCGCGTCGTTGTCGTTTTTTTTCCTTTTATTTCCTTATTTTGGACGTTAAGAAAAAGTTCAACTGATTTAAGTGTATGGGAATGATCTTGCTCCATAACGATGAACAAAATACAAAATGAAAAAGACAACGAAATGAAAAAAAAAAAAAAACAGAATGTGAAAACGCTAAAAAGGCCTCAAGCTCAAGGATAAAAATATGTACGAATGTAATACAATTGCGTCACAAGCATCTTATGAGACAAGTACAAAAATATCTTGTTGGCTATAGCGAACGACTCTAAGGCCGCAGAATGATCAACTTTACTGTTGGTGTTGTTGCTGTCTTGAATGGAAAACTTTTCTTATCATCGTTTGTCTTTTCAGCTGTAAAATTTAAATGCAGAAAAATTTCAGTTTTTACACTTTTTGATGACACCACCCTCCTTACCACTCCACAACCCAACTCTATTCAAAATCGTTGCCTCAATACCTTATATCCATATAGCGATAAGAAGATGGTATCCCGGCTATGCTATACTTGGAAATTTCAATGCTGAGAGAAAGACTCCTCAATACCGAATTGCGAGACAATAAACGGAAAATGGAAACCATTGACAAAAAAGCACTCGTAATTATCCGGGAGACGACGACGGGACGAACAAAATTTTTCCACCAAAAGCATAAGATGAGGGCCACACAACTTTTATGAACTTTTCAATTGATTTATATTCCTGTCCAAGTTGACGCGAATTTGCGGATAACTCTATTGAAAAGTACGTTCGTGATGTCCTTTTTTTCGGTACGAATTAAGACCGTTCTTTCCGCTTAACGTGGAAATTATTCGTGTATGGAGTTATACTGGGCGTACGCTTCTTACCCCACTTTTGCAAATTCTATCTATTTACTAATCACATTGACGGGACCAGTTTTACAGAAATGAACAGTTTCAAATAATGCAAAAAAGCTTTTGTGCATTAAAACTTTGCCGTGCGAATTAATTTCAAACTTTCGCATAAAATGAAAAGACCATACAACAAAAGGAAAAATGATAACGAATTCTTAAGATAAAATTGAATATATTTATTGGTGATATCTTATAGAAGGCACTTGGAAAACTAAATCAATTAGTTTGAATAGTTGTGAATTTCTTGTTTATTGACAATAAAATGTAATGGCAATAAATATATTGTATTTGTGGTTTTTTATTATTTTTTTATTTGATTTTCCTACTTGTGAGCCAACTAGGGTTATATCAGGCCATAGATTTTTATTTGTACTTTATGTGGTGAAAACTCATATTCGAAATCATAAAGGCTTATGTTAATTAATAGTACAATTTTCATAAATGTATCTAGAATAAAATTAATGGCAATGTGGCTCAGGTGGTGAAACACTTAAGCCCAATTTAGACTAACGACTGCGATTATACTTACGATTAAGCCTCGACCAATGAGAATAAAGCTTTCATTTTCCTATCGTTGAAAGCTTTGATTGGTCGAGAAGCTTCAATCGTAATCGTAATCGCAATCAAAATCGCAATCGTAATCGCAATCGTAATCGTAATCGCAATCGTAATCGCAATCAATAGTCAGAGTTGGACTTTAGGCTGCAAGCCGGAGATTGTGGTTCAAATCCCGCGTGTGACACACTATGAGTGTGACACACTCAAGTCCAGTCAACTTACTATATCTAAATGAGTAGTGATAGTTACTGCTTAGATCTAACAACACTCTAAGTCTAAACTGCTGTAATTGTAAGAAACCGCAATTGGAAAGGTTTAATTGGAATTTGTTTTCTTACTAGGAACCCAAAGGATCAATACATCAAATCAAAAAACGTAAAATGGCCCAAATCAGCCCTCCAGTGAGACAGTGATGCTTGAGAAGATTAGTGATGGTTCACATTAAAAAAGTTCGTTTTTCTCGTAAATGCATCACAACAATCCCTGAAAAATTTCACAATGCCTAGAGCAGGAGTGTGCAACCTTTTAGCTTTCTTGGACCATATTGGGGGAAGACGAGGTATATTGGGCCACAAATAAAATACACTAACCCTAAATATGGCTGATTAGTAAAAAACGTAGAATATATATGTACATACATACTTAGTTAACAATTTTAAGTAATTTAAACTGCATTAATTCATAGAGTTTGTAAATATATCAGTTTTTGTTGGGCCACATCCAAACACGTCCTGGGCAGCATGCGGCTCGCGGACTGCGGGTTGGACTCCGGAAGAGAGTATTTCTTCATTAACCCTTTCGGTATTTTGATGCCATATGGCATCATGCTAAAAAATTTGAATTGTCTTATTATTTATTTATTTTCAACACTCTATTCTCATTCAGTACACCATTAAGTGCATTTTTGACCCAATTTTGATTTTTTGAGTAAAAAGCTGGACCACAGTGGACGTATTTGAAAAAAATTAAAATTTTTAATTTTTTTTTTTTTTTTGTTTTAAATGAATACTAATAGCTTAAACATCATTAATTTGTATAGAGAGTATTTTTAAAACCCATGAAAAAAACATGTACCGAAAGGGTTAAATGCGAATCGCGTACAAATATAACTTGACAGTTAAGAATTTAAGCTAGTTTTTCCGCTGTCTTTCTTTATTTTGATGATCTAGCTCTTTTTTATTCAGTTCACCGCAAAATACTTTATTTTCATTCATGCTACACAAGATTAGGCACTTTTCACTTTATTCCGTGAATATTAGACACAAAATTGAAATTGCATATCCGTTCAGATTACGATACAAAATTCCGGAATTTGTTCCTAAAAAATGCCGGAACTGGAAGTTTTCCGTCGAAAATCGCCAGGAAAAATTCAAAATTTGAGAACTTTCGCTCAATGAATTTATTCTGCTATAGAATTATAAATTCGCCAAAATATCTGAAAGCTAGTAAAATTTCTCAAACATTAGTCCTGTGAGTGAACTTTTAATTTTTGGCTTGAGCTATATTTTACTCGGTGACAAAGACAGTTTAAAAAATGTCCTTTTGATTGGTTGAATGTATCTCGGAAGGGTTTTCACTTCGTCCTATTGCTATTGGGTTCATACTTCGAATTTCCTCGTTTTACTCGAGTTCAGCTCAACTATTCCAAATGTGAAAATGCAAAATATTATCAATCTGTGTTTTTAAATTAAAACACAAAAAATATCAGTTGTGATCAACACAAAACTTTCCTTTGCAATATTTAATTTCGGATAAAATTTGTAAAAAATGATACCTTTTCAAATATCTCGAGAACTTTTAAAAATACGTGGAAACAGTTTAAAGGAAAATGTAGAAAATTTTATATCCTTTAAATTTTGTTTTATTTTTTTTATAAAAAGCGCAGGTTTCGGGAAATTTGAAAAAAACGGTATTTTTTGAAGGTACCCGTCATAGCTACCGTTACTCTTTCAATAAAAACTACTATTTTTGTAAAACTCATTCACAAAAAATTTCAAGTCGCTAGGTCAACGCGTTTAGGTCAACGCAGACCGACAGACAGATGCACGGACATCCTCATAATTTTGCCTGAACCAGATTTTGTACTCATCAGACATTTTCTATCTGCCCCCGTTCTCGAGATGGCCTCCGTCATGAATACAATACTTTCCTTCTAGAGAAGAGGAAAGTAAATATGGGATTCACCATTTTGATCTAGGTGGAAACAGAAACCTACCAAATAGAACTTTCATTTCGATTCATATGGGAAATATCTATCCATCTATTTACACATACATATAATCGTGGATGTGAAATGTATACGAAGGAAAACTTCTTTTCCCCAAAAGAATCACTCAACGAGTTTAAGAACTTCAAAAACAAATATCTTTTGGCTAAATTTCCAGCAGGAATCAGTTTGTTAGAGTTTCGGTTTTCATGTTGACCCAAAAGGGTTATATCCGCTACGAATGTTATGTGAAAGGTAAAAACACTATACATATTCAAATGTATAGGTAAAATAGAAAATTGGGTTGGTTACAAATAAACTTATTTCATAGCTAGGAAATCAAGTTACAAGTCTTTTGGTTACGATGTTGTGCTGGAGTTTGTTTAAGACATTGAATCAAGTTTGGCAAAAGTTTCCATGCTCCACGAATTTCCCACACGTGCAATACCACAGGGCTTAATAGACACCAGTCCGACGCAACTTACAGCACATAATTCGGTGATACTTACAGAAAGCACATGTAAAATGTAAAACGTCAAAGGATAGACTCTTGTATGCAGGTTCAGTTTGGGAATGTGTGGTTTGTTAGTAAATAGGGGGAAATGTTAGTTTCCATTTCGTTAGATTGACATAATGGTTAAAAACTATTACCTTTTTTGGTTTTACGAACAAATTCAGTTGGTTAATCAGTTTAACTGAGAAGTTAATTCAACCATGAAATTTAGTTTCAATAGTTTGATGAACTACTCTCAGAAATATTTCACGTCAAATAAATAAATTTTCCATACACAGTTCGAATCGAAAATTGGACACCGAAGTAATTAAACTTTGGTTTTCAAGCAATATTTGCGAATCAATTCCAGCATTCACGTCGGATTATTTAAATCCTATGATTTTATAACTTTAGAGTTGCAAAGCTATAGATATAAAGGTAGAAAAACTTTCTTGCAAAAAGATCCCTTAATGGTTTGAAACGATTCCGTTGCTGGTTTTTATTTGGTGAGTTTTTTTCGATTCGTTTTGAGTGAGTTTTCTTATCATTGCGGTTCATAAACCGGGGTGCCTATAAACCATACTTCTATTATATTAACCTTTGTTTTCTACACATTTTAATTCGTCAAAAAAAGTTTACAAATTTAAACCGATGCGGCTAAACAGATTTTGGTTCAGTGTTATTTAATTATTAGCCTTCACCTCCACCCTACAACAGCCAACAAGAAAATCGTTTTTTAATGCAGGCTTGCAATGTTGTTAGCTTTAGTCTTTTTCCCTATAGCTTTTTAACGAATAGAGAGGCAAGAAAGAAAATTCTACCAAACAGATTTTGTCCACTGAATGTGGTAGGAAGTCCTTTGGCAGGTACTGTAGTTTTGCTCACACAGTGCTGATTAAATTTTTAGGAAGTCAATCCAAGAAGCAGTTTGTCAAAAATTTAGAAAATTTAAAAGAAGTCGAGTTGAAACAGTAAGTTGATTGCGTCACTATTAGAGATGAGTCTCAAGAATTCTTTTTCTCGATTTTTTGAGAATTCCGAGCTTTTAAATTGTTACCGAGAATTTCGAGAATACAAGACGCTTGAAAATCATCTAACGGCTGCGCCAAAGGCAATAAAATTTCTGCACGAATATTTTGATTTAGTAAAAGTCTTAACTAACGATACCCAAAATAAGGGAAATTCAACTTAGAGAAGTCAATACAAGCCACTTTAAGAAAACGTGAGCCAGTAGAGAATATTTTTTTGAAGTTATCAAAAGATTTTAATCTCTTCAAAGCTACGGGGAAATTAACTGGAAAATCTGAAAACTGCATTGACGACAATAAAACCGATTTCAACACAAAATGTAAGAAATTTTTCATTTTCAAGTCCTATTGTGTCACACGTTTATGTTTCCTCATTACTTTTTTTAAGAAAATATTGAAAAAAATACTTTTTAAAAGAATCTAGTCTAACATGAAAATTGAGATTGGGTTAATGATAGCCCAACTAACAAACTCTCCAGACCAAAACTCTTACGAATTTTGAAATCTTCTCATTAAACTTTCTTAACACACTGGATACTCTCATAACATAGTTCTTGTAATGACACTCTAATTGTTTCTGATAGCGTTCTTTTTATAAGAGTATGACGCTACTAGAGCTACTGAATCTTTTACGCTTATAGCAAGGCGATTTTTGAAGTCTTGTAGCGAGCCTTTAAAAACTTGTGTTCTCATTGTATATTTTTTATAAAGTTTTAACACTTAAAGAGTTTAAATCTTAAATAAAAATGTTATGAGCAGTTAATTCGTATGATTCTCATAAAAACGCGCTTGTAAAAGTTTAAGTATAAAAATACTTGTTAAAATGCTCATATGAGACATAAAAGAGTTAAACTCGCATAACGCGAGCCTATGTTCTTATTAGTAGAATTTTATTCTTAAAATAAATCTTCGTCAACAGGCGCCATATTTTCCCTTGATCGTTTTTAACAGTAAAACTTTGAAATTCCAAAAACAGCTTATATATGTAAATTAGGACCTAAAAACACTGCAAAAAGCTATTTTCTTTAAAAACAAAAACGCATTAAAACAATTGAAACAGTTTGATCAATTATATTAAAAATTTAATTTTTCCATATTATATTTCCGATTTATAATATATCTCACTTTTTCGATTTTTTTCGAGGGGTTTCGCGTTTTTTCGAAGTAAAATATCTTATATTATCAGTAAAATTGCATTCCCCATATAATTTTTGTCTATATATCCGAAAAAATAGAATTTAAAATCTATGTCATATGAAATTCTAATACAATATTATCATACGCAAACGTAGACATAACTCGGATCCGAAAATAAATAAACACTTCAAAAATAACTTTTACTCTTCAAATAATTACTTTAGCTCTTCAGAAATAAAACCGGCTAGATATTTTTATATACTCTTCTCTTTTTAGCAAAGCATAAAGTACTTGTTATGAAAGTTTTATGAGAATATCAATAAACTCTCATTAGAATTCAAATAGTGTTCTTGTGAGACTTTCGTGACACTTACAAAAAGAACTGATATCTTGTTATAAAATAAAAAAAGTTCTCATAAGTGCGCCATTTAAGCCTCATGAGCCACTCATAAAACAGTTGTAGCATTCTACAAGGGTGAAATAGCCCTGTATGAAAACTCTCAAAAGACTCTAGTAGAGTCTTATGAGACGAAAATTGTTAGTTGGGAGGTCTGTTCGATATATACATACACCGAACTGACAACGAGTAAAAAATGTTACACTTTTCTATTCCATATGAGTTGTTAACTTACACCCATAGAATAGGTTTGTGTAAGCTCTGAGGCCCTATCGCCGAACACGATACGATTGGTTCGATTTACACCAGCTTTTTCTTGGTGCACTCTCGAAAAAATCCGGGGACGAATTAACTCCGCCTAAACACTTAGCTAAAAGTAAGCACCTCGCAGTGTTATTCAGAAAAATTGGGCGCATCCAACTACCAGAGCGGCTCTGGAGCGAAGCTCAGCTGTCAAAAAAATGCTCAGCTGAGCAGCATTTTGTGTCCTGAATGCACCGCTCATTTATATATGAGCTGTCATTGAAAGAAATTATTGTTCAAGATGGACCGCGATGTAATTATCTCCGTAACGTTAGAAATTTGTGCTTCTGATACGATAAATCTGGAAGCTATTTCACTTTTGGTTGAAGAGTGTAATACTTCAGTTGAAGTCGCCCCAATCCGGAATGCGGCACCCGAAAGAAACCGGGATTATTTTGAGGTGACTATGCCGAAGTACACCCCCGAACTCTTTCGCCAACATTTTCCTCAACGGCGACTATTTCCATTCCCGTTTGCTCCGCAAGAACTTCCATGAGGCTTCCCGTATTATAAATAACATAAATAACTATAAATATTATAAATAAAACCATTTATGTATTTCCGTCGTCGTTTTTAGACATGAATTGAGGTTCTGTAATTCTTCATTTGACATTTGCTCAGCTACTGAGCGGAGTTCTTTTACGCTCAGAAAAAATGTGAGCTGCTCAGTTGAGCCGCTCTGTAGCGATTGCGTTCAGTAACTGAGCACCTTTTTCGCTCTAGAGCGATGCTGAGCTGCTCTGGTAGTTGGATGCGCCCATTGTAACACCGTAGCGCGGAGTTATTTTTACATTTTTATTTTACGGAGCTAAATATTCATTTTAACACCGTTTTGAGCTAAATTTTGAATTAACTCCGAAAAGGAGTCAAAAATTCACTCCAACTCCTTTTAGGAGTTATTTTCATTGTAAAGGGTGTTCACGTTTAGACGAGGCTTACCAATTGGCTTCAACAGCCTATTGGGAAGGCAAATGGTTTACAATTCGAGAGGTCCCGTGTTCGAGTCCCGGCAGAGACATGCAAGAAAAGTTGTTAACAAGTCAATATTAACTTTGAAAACACGAAAAAAAAATTAAAACTTCTCAAATGCTTGCAAAAAAAGAGAATTTGCGAGGTTTTTTTTGGGCCATCTATTAAGTTGGTTTAACACCGAAAAATTGTTAAAAATTAACACCTATAAGGAATTGTTGTGAACTCCCTAGCCCGGAGCACAAGACCTTCAGTTTCGAATTTTGAAAATCTAACATGCTCCTGGCAACGCAGATCATTTTCAAAAAACTGCGTAAAAATCGGTCCAGTAGTTTTTGAGTTTTGTAATCTCAAACCAACAGACCGACAAACCTTGTCTGTTGGTAGATTAAAAAAAATAGATTAAAAAATGTAAAAAATGTAAAAAAAATTAATTGAAAAAATTTTGAAAATATGCTATCTGGCGCAAAGTGCGCTCTCAAAATATAAAAATAATAATATTAAAATCAAGAGATTTTTTTAAAATAATTTTGTGTAGTATGACCTTAAAACATTACTATTATATGGCACACAAAAGTGCAAGAGTTTTTTTTTTATTGTTGTTTGTGGCCAAAATGAAACACAACCAGAGTTAGACTAAAAGTAGTTTATTCGTCAGCGGTTAGTAGAAGACTAACTGATATAAAAAAAAGATAATGAATTCAGTACAATCATACGGTATATAAGAAACGTTAACAATTCAATAGTTAGCTGCATTGCAATATTATATTAATTCAAATTCAACACTTCCCCTCAATGCAGTAACTGACTTTACTTTCTAAGTTCATAAAAAATTATAATTTTACAAAGAAGAAATACAATATAAAAAATCAGAATTTCAATCCAATCATATTTACAAATTTTGTATGTTTATTTCGTGACAAGATTTTTGTTAAAACGTCTGCAATCATCTCGTCGCTACGAACATAGTTGAGATCTATGATCTTCTTTTCGTACATCTCTCTTACGTAATGATATTTTATGTCGATATGTTTGCTTCGAGCATGGTAGATAGGATTCTTTGCCAATTGCTGTGAACCTTGATTATCACAGTTAATGACTATTGGATCCTTCGCCATATCACCAAATCCTAACTCTCGAACTAAATTTCGCAAATATGTTGCTTCGCGCGCCGCCTGCGATAAGGCCATATATTCAGCCTCAGTGCTGCTTAAGGCTACTGTCGACTGCTTTTTGGACTCCCACGTCACCGCCGTTCCTGCCATGAAGAATAAGAATCCAGTATACGACCTTCGATCTGCTGCGCAACCTCCCCAGTCAGCGTCGACATATCCAGACACCTGTTTCCCTGTCTTCTTGTAGACAAGTTCAGCTTTGTCCGTGTTACTGAGGTATCTCAGCAACTGTTTAGCTGCAACTAGATGCTCCTGATGAGGATTGGAGTTGAATCTCGATAACTTGCTCACGGCGTGCGCTATATCCGGACGAGTGCAAGTTGCTAAGTATATCAACGATCCAATTAGTGATTGATATTCGCTGATGTCTGCTTTCTTACAATCATTATTGGTGCAAACATCGAAATTAAAGCTGGCGTCTAATGGCGTATAGCTTGGTTTACAGTTTTCCATCTGGAACCTCTTCAAAATAGTTTGGATATATTGTTGCTGGTTCATGCTTATACTTCCCCTGTCCCCTTGTCTACGGACATGGATGCCTAAATAATGCGACAATGTCCCTTTGTCTACAATGTCAAAAGCAGAACTTATCTGTGCCTTGATTTTGTTTAATGACTTAGTAGATGAGCTTGCAACAACAAGATCATCCACATATACTGCGATTATATTGATATCACCTGGTGCGTTTTTGATGTACACACATGAATCCTCCTTACATCTAGTAAACCCCATCTCAACAAGAACTGCGTCCAGTTTGCGGTTCCATTCTCGGCCAGACTGTTTTAAGCCGTAAAGAGACTTATTCAACTTGCAAACTTTACTAGGATTGCGAGGATCTACAAAGCATTCGGGTTGCTTCATATACACGGCTTCACTTAGATCGCCATTCAGGTAAGCCGAAGTAACGTCAACGTGATGTACTATAAGGTCGTATTCGACTGCTAATGCCAGTATAACTCTTATGGAGGAGTGTCGAACCACAGGTGAGAATGTTTCAAAGAAATCAACTTCATATTTCTGAGAACATCCTTTCGCTACTAAGCGACATTTATAACGTTCAATGCTTCCGTCCTCACGATGCTTAACATGGAACACCCATCTACATCCTATTACTCTGTTGTTTGCTGGCTTATCTACTAAGGACCAAGTTTTATTCTTTATTAGAGAATTATACTCACTTCTCATAGCTTGCTTCCATTGTTCTGCACGTTTGCTCGACATCGCCTCTGCAACACTGGCTGGGTTCGTATTTTCTTCGGGACCAACTGCATTAATCACATTAAATTGCCTTGGTGGTCTTCCAGGCTTCCCGGTTTTAAGTAGTTTAGGACGTCCTCGACCAATCCTCCGAGTATTGGTGTCTGTTTTGTTTTCTTCATTCGATTCATCTATTGGCGACGGAGTATTGAAAGCATCACTGTCTTCTGTAGTATCTGGACTGTCACTATCTGGTAGCGAATTGAAATCGTCGTCGCTCTGCTCACTCAGAACGGCATCGGCGGTTTGTTGTTGAACGGATTCAACTGTGTCCTGCAATTCGTCTACTTGATCAAGTTGTTGTCCATTTCCAGCTTCGGTGAAGATGTCCCCTGTCGCTATAGGCTGTATTTCTCTGTTGACCTCAACGCTGGGTAGCTTCAGACTCTCAAAGAAAATAACATCTCGACTGTTCACGATATCTTTAGTAACCGGATCAAACAATCTATACGCTTTCGATGTTTTCGAGTAACCAACCATGATATACTCTTTTCCTTTTTCTCTAAGCTTACTTCTCCCTGGCTGCTTACATAACGCGACGGCCACACACCCAAAAACACGAAGGTGGCTTAAGTTGGGTTTCTGCCCCGCCCACATTTCGAAAGGTGTCTTCTCGGTGTGTGATGTAGGTGCTCGGTTCCTTAAATACGCCGCGGTGTTGATCGCCTCAGCCCACATACTGTCCGGAAGTTGCGAAGACAACAACAAACATCGGGCCATCTCCATCAAAGTCCGATTGCATCTCTCCGCGACGCCGTTTTGTTGTGGAGTATGTGGAACAGTTAGCTGCCTCTTGATTCCATTGTCGTCCAGAAATTTGGTGAACTCTTTACTGGTATATTCCCTTGCGTTATCGCTTCGAATAGCCTTGATTTTATGGCCTGATTCGACCTCCACCGAGGACTTAAACTGCTTAAAAACCGCTAAGATTTCGCTTCTAGTTTTAATAAAGTATACGAAAATCTTTCTGGTTTTATCATCGATAAAGGTAGCGAAGTAACGGGCGCCGCCCGCTGATGACACCCTAATTGGACCACAGATGTCTGTATGAACCAATTCCAGATGATCTGTACTGTAAGATAGAGATCTATTAGAGAAAGGTTTTACGCTAATTTTACCTTTCGCGCATATTAGGCATTCCAACTTCTTCGGGATTTCCGAGATATTGAGTCCAGTTGCCAGCTGCTTTAGCTCTTTCAGACTTGATCCATTTAGATGTCCACAACGCTCGTGCCATCTCATAACTTCTGGATTCGTTGGAGTCCCATAACAGGCCAATTGATGACGTTGTTCTTTCATCTTCACGATAAACAAATCGCCTTTCTTTTCCGCTGTCAACAATGTCTCGCCGCATGGATTCTTCACGATTGCTGCATTTCCGGAAAAATCAACTTTATGGCCTCGATCGGTAATTTTACTGACCGATAGGAAATTTCCTTTCAACTCTCGAACAAATAAAACGTCTTTCAATGTAATGACACTGTACTTCGTTTCAAGTACCACAGTTCCCGCGCCGCTAGATTTGCAAATCTTGTCACTGGCTAAATGGACAATTTGCTCTTCACTACTATCAAATTCCACAAATAGGCTTTTATTGCAGCACATATGGGCCGTAGCGCCACTGTCAACACACCATTCTTCAGGATTCAAACTGGAATCTGAATGCACTGTAAAAACAGCAGACCGCTTATCTGTGTTTGGCTTGTTCATTTTCCTTTTGTTGTTTTGGCATTGTGCTGCGAAATGCCCGGTTTGGCCACAAGAATAGCATTTTTTGGTGGTTTTATTTTTGTTACCTTTTGATCTAGCGAGCAAAACCTTTTGGTCGCCGTTTGAATGTTCCAGATCCTTGTGCTCACGTCGTTGTTCCTCCTCCATTAACTTTATCTTTAAATTCGATAAAGTTGGCAAACTATCGCGACTCTCGATCGCGATCACGAAATTTTCGTATGCCTCCGGCAAACTACATAGGAGCATTATCGCCAAAATTTCGTCCGACAGCGTGATGTCAATCTCTCTTAATTTTTCAACTGTATGAAAAAACGAGTTGATGTGATTGACGATCGAAGTACCCTCCCGCATCTTAGCCTGCGTCAACTGTTTAAACAGCGAAACTTTTCGGGCAGGCCCACGTGGCTGATACATCTCCTTGAATTTATCCCATGCCTGTTTGGAAGTCGCGCACTGCTTTATGTGGATTAACTCGGATGGCTTTACACACAGTAAAATCATCGCTAGAGCCTTTTCGTCGGATACTTTCCACGCTGCAGCATCTTCTGGTTTCGCGTCTTTTACTATCACATGTGAGCCGTTTGCAAATTTCCAAAGGTCGGACTGTATGAGCACGCACCTCATATGAATAGACCACGAAGCATAATTCTCGCCATCGAGTTTTTCGATATTAAAAGTAGCATTCATGTTTCTTATGTCCTTAGATATCAACGAAAATATCAACCTTACAAAAATTTATCGCGCACGGTTCAAAAATGTTTTTCCTCGCTCTGAACTAAACTAAAGGACTACTGGGCCCATAACCTGTTGTTTGTGGCCAAAATGAAACACAACCAGAGTTAGACTAAAAGTAGTTTATTCGTCAGCGGTTAGTAGAAGACTAACTGATATAAAAAAAAGATAATGAATTCAGTACAATCATACGGTATATAAGAAACGTTAACAATTCAATAGTTAGCTGCATTGCAATATTATATTAATTCAAATTCAACATTTATATACATATTTTTCAATCAGATGGTTTTCGTAAAAAAAATTGCAAAGAGTACATTTCAAAAAAAAAAAAACTTTACCGCAGCTGTTCAACTTTTGTTGACAACATTCAGTATTGTAAAATTTTGAGTGCATTTTGAATAACATTGTTGAAAACCCGCTTGACGTATCTACTTACCTTTGTCGGTGAAATGTTATTCTAACATAAAGTGACAACAAAACACATGTTAAGTATTCCTTCAGTGTATTTATCAGACAGACATATTCTGGAGCTATATTTCGTAACCCCGCCAGACAAGATAGCGGCAAAAAACTGTCAATAAAATTACAAAACATGCATCTAACTGTCACTTCAGAAAGGATCTTCATGAGCACCAGAATTCGATTTGCATACATACATTTTTCTGGATAAAGAACCCCATTCAACTTTATGCACTGATAGATACATTTATCTATATATTATGTTTATACACTTTATGTTCATTTCATCGTGCTTATCACAATATTTCGTTACTTTAAAAAATATATCTATTTTCATATGTAGCTCATATGTTAAATCAATTTTACATTCATCCATTCAGAGTTATGTGTTTTATATAAAATCCAAAGAGGTAATTTTAAACCCATATTAAAGCCATAATTCCGATTTTAAACATTTTAAACAAAACACAGTTATCGATTATTATCCATTTTCAAAACCCCACTTTTATGTTTAAACTCGAATCTATGGTTTAAATCTTTTGGAGTAAAATTCATACAAAATTCTTCGGTGTGTACGCTTATAGTCACTCTTATATGTAGGCTTATAAAAAAATTCTAGCATAAAATTTTCGACACACTTAATTTAGATTTAAAAATATTTTTCACTAACTAGCTATCATAAAAAAAACGTCACGCTATTTTCGGTCTACCCCACCCCCCACCTCCTTTAAAGTGTAAAGTATTTTATGACCTCTAAACATTATTTCACAAAACCACTTTCATTAGCCAAAATGACCACCATACATGCGTTACATTTTTTATGATTCGTAATTATTTCTCCTCTGCATATATGCAATCGCAACAGCAATAACATCGATAGCAAATTTACCATGTGTATGATGTATTAGTCCTCCTTTGAATCCTGATAAAATATTACCAGCAGTGCATATCAAACAAGCAATGAATGTCAAACTAACAGGTGACCGATTATGCAATTCAGGCTAAAGGTATAAAATCGCATTTGGATGAATGAACTCGATCAATATTAACACAAGATGACTTGGCCACTGATGACTACCTGTTTCATAATGTACAAATATACATATAAATATTTACTAACATTTTCACATATTAATTTTGCATAGCCACAAGTCTTTTCATGTGCAACTTTCTGTTGTGGGGACGGCATTCAACTTGACAAAGTAAAACTTTACTGAAACTAATCGACTATGCTGATGACGAAAACAATTTTCGAATAGAATTGCTAATGTAATTCATGTAAATTGTGAATTTCAAAACTATCCAAATGGCCAACATGAATTAATGATTACGAAATTATCCTTCCTGCCTGCAAGGTTCATTGATTCTTTACAAACCAATTAAATTTTCGTTCTCTAATAAACAACAGCGTTTTTATAAAAAGTGACATCTTTGATTCCGAATTAAGCCGAAAGCAAATTGTTGAATATCAAAAAAATATCCTTGAAAGGGCTTGGAATAAGTAGAAAGCGGTACCTAGCAATGAGCGTATGGAATTTCGCTTATATATCTCAGGAAAAAATATTAGAAATAAAAAAAAAACTCGAAAAAAAGTTTTTATTAACGCATTGACGACCACACGACGCATATATGCGGCGTGTGGTTTTCATTGTAAACCGACGACGCATATATGCATCACAAACTTATAATTTGTTTTCGATTAAGGGGAAGTGCCAAATTGTTATTTTATGTGAGTGGTTCTACCATACGGTACGTCATACCTTAGAATTTTGAAAATATATTTAGTCTTGCAAATAAAATTATATTGAATAATTATAAGCAAAAGGTTATTGAAAGGGAATTTATATGTGGTTCTATTTAGGTAAAAGGTGAGAAATTTATTATTATATTACATTATTATTATAAATGAAAATAAAAAAAAAAATTTTCTAAAAAAAATAAAACCGACTTTAAAAAAAAACTGAAAAGAGAAAAAAGCACTAAAAAGAAAAAAATAATTTCAAACTATGTCCATTAATAGCGTATTCGGCTTTTTTGGAGTGGCGTTAAATTTACACTAAATAAAATCGTTGTAAAATTTCTATTGTCAAGTTTCGCACAAAATCAGTTTGTACATGGAGACAAAAAATAGGATAGATTTCTACAAAAAATAGTAACATATGAGACAGTGGGCTTTTTTATAGCGATTGCTTAAAAATAGGGAATCCAATTTGGGACATAAAAGAACTTAGTTTTGGTGCTTCTAAGAGCCGTGTCTATAGTTAATCTGTTTGACAACAAAATTTTTGGAGTCGATCTTAGTTCTTAGTTAGCCTTAAGGGTTAGAAAGTATGTAAACGATTAGCCTTAAGGGTTAGAAAGTATATAATTTATTTTAGTTGCAAATTTAACGCCACTCCAAAAAAGCCGAATTTTAAATACGCTATTAATGGACATAGTTTGAAATTATTTTTTTCTTTTTAGTGCTTTTTTCTCTTTTCAGTTTTTTTTTTAAAGTCGGTTTTATTTTTTTTAGAAAATTTTTTTTTTATTTCGAACGTTTTTAGTTTCAATTTTTAATATAGGTAAAATTACAAAGGGTTTGAGGGGATAAGTCCGCAGATGAGAAATATATAAAAGAATCTTCCAGATATTGTACTGAACACAATACAAAGAATTTTACTCAGGAAGGGGTTTGAAGGGGTAGGTTAACACGGGGGAAATATATAAAAGAACCTTCCTATAATTGCTAATCTGGCAATTATTGAAAGCTATAATTGCCAATCTGGCAATTATTGAAAACCCGTATGGTGATTTAATTGAACGGCGTATAAAAATTTCATTTGAATTCAAATTTTCCAATAAGATTTTTTTAAAACTTGTTCCAATCGGATTTTGATGTATGGGAGTTTTATGTAGAATCATATTCTAAATAACTTTTGTTCTTAGACTTTTTTGATAAGATGCACCGTTTTTGAGAAATTCGGAAAAAACGATTTCGTTCCTATGGGGGGTACCCCCCCATTTTTGCCTATTAACGCTCATACTGTCCTCGGGTCATTTCTGACCCAAATTCGATTTTAATTAAAAGTGTCTTCTCAACTACATGAAAAATGTTTGTATGATGTAGGCCCAGTGAACAAATTTCTTTTGAATACCGATAACAATAATCTATTTGTTCATATTTTAATCCATTGAAGAGCACTGATAATTGTGACGGGTGTAGTATTCTATGTAGAGGGTCATTCTTGACCCACGAAGACATACGTTATTTTTCTTAAGGACAGTATTAGGGTTAACGAACTTAGCCTCGCATTTTACGAAAAACGGATCTGCGCAAAATTTCAAGTCTCTAGCTCAATCCATGCGCCCGCAATCCACGCCACAGACAGACAGACGGACGGACGGACAGACGGACGGACAGACAGACGGACGGACATGGAAAATTCAATTTTTTTTTATCATTCTAAACACACTGGTGTAATTCATTTTTGTGTGTGATGAAGGGATCTTGGCGTTACAAACGGTAAGGCAAAGTTAATATACCCTTTGGTTTCACCATACGGGTATAAACATAACAAAAGCTATAATTGCCAATCTGGCAATTATTGAAAACCTGTATGGTGATATTGGTATCTTAATTTGAGCATTTGTACCAAAATTACACTTTGAAGTCGAATAAGATTTTTAAAAATTTATTACAATCGGATTTTGATGTATGGGAGTTTTATGTAGAATCATATCCTAAATAATTTTTGTTCTTGGACTTTTTTGATAAGATGCACCGTTTTTGAGATATTCGGAAAAAACGTTTTCGTTTGTATGGGGGGTACCCCCCCTAATGGTCCATTTTTGCCCACGAACGAACCGGGGTCCAACCAGGAACTTTCTCTACAACTTTCTCTTTGGGATGACCAAAATCGGTCAACCCAGTAAAAAGTTAGGCGTGAACATACATAAAAAAAATATTCAGGTGGAATTGAGAACCTTTTCCTTTTTGGAAGTCGGTTAAAAATATCATCTGTACAGTTATGGCTGCAAAATATTTACAAGAGGAAGAAATAAATGAACTTTTATGTGCAAATACTGATGGTAGCAGTATATCTGAACCATTTTCTGACTCAGGTAGTGAATATATTTATTCAAATCTTGGAAGTACATACAAGTGATTCGTTAGTAAGTGACGTAGAAAATTTAGAAATAACTGAAGCCGATGCTGTAGATTCACATATTTCGAGTGAGTCTGATTGGATAGATTTAGATGATGATTGGATAGATTTAGATTTTGAAACAAATGTTTTCGAATTTGTTGGTCAAGAAGGAATAAAAGTACAATTAAATTGTAATGTGTCAGCAAAAGATATTTTTTCTCATCTGGTTTATGCCCACACCTAGTCTAATCGCCTCGGTCGTGAACGTGTTAATAACTATGCTATAACAAAAAAATTAATTTTTTGGGCGCTGTTTATCAGAAATAAAAGTGAGATAAATATTTATTTTACTAATAATAAAATTTTACTAATTAGAATAATTTTTTTTATTTATAGTACATTTTTTTATTAAAAAAAACTTTTTTTTTTAAAACATTTTATTTTATTCTTTTGAAGGTAGATATTACTCAACATAAGTTCAAATGGTGTGCAAATTGGACTTAAAATTACCACCTAAGGCATTTTACCAATCACCTACATTTGTTTTTAAATTTTTAATTGCATATAATAATACGACTATCAAGCCATGGCAATAGTTTAGACTTATTCTGCTATTCCATTCTATATGATATATCATATAGGAATATATTAGATTTATTATACCATTTGTAACGCATCGAACCAATCATTGGACACAAAAATTAACTACAACAGGGTATTAGGGATGACAAAAGATTTTCGTTTCCGCATGTCCGTCCGTCAGTCCGTTCGTTTGTTCGTAAATACCATAACTTTCGAAAGGACTGAGCTAGATACTTGAAATTTTGTACAGTTGCGTTTTCGTAAATGGCTAAGCTGAGTTCTTGAACGGGCAAAATTAGACAATCCTTTTCACTAAAATTTCTTACTTAAATATCTTAAATATCTATTGGCGACCGTTGTAGGCGGATCCACGTCTTCTGGCCGTCTCTACAAGACAGACACCTTCTTTTTTGGAATTTTCTCGAAAACGGTGAGTCATATTGAAAAAAAATTTATATTATGAAACTTTACAGGAATTGTCTTAATATATGAAAATTTATGTGTGCATTTTATAAAAAAGATCAAAATTTAGCCGCTTGAGATATTCAAGGCCAAATAAAGGGTGGTTAAATTTTAAGGGCCGATGTTGAATGTGAACCACACCTAAACGTCAAGTTTTTTTCTGCATTTCATTTGACATTTCTCAATTTCAGACTAACTCAATTTGAACCATGGAAAGATACACAATCGAGCAACGCGTTAAAGTTATTCAGGCTTATTATGAAAATGTGCCTCATCACTGAAGATGATTTTCTTCGAAAATTGATCATCCACTGTTGCCATTTCTTGCCACCATTCTGACCATTGACGACGCTTGAAATGGTCAAGAGGCTTTAGTTCTTGAGTCAATTGCACCTTGTAAGCGTGTAAATGCAAGTCTTTATGCATAATGTTCATCAACGACGAGCGTGGGAGGTGCAATTGTTGGGCACGACGACGAGTTGAGTTTGAACGCCCATTTTCATAATAAGCCTGAATAACTTTAACGCGTTGCTCGATTGTGTATCTTTCCATGGTTCAAATTGAGTTAGTCTGAAATTGAGAAATGTCAAATGAAATGCAGAAAAAAACTTGACGTTTAGGTGTGGTTCACATTCAACATCGGCCCTTAAAATTTAACCACCCTTTATTTGCGGTATTAGGATTTCAAAAAGCCGTAACTCCGCTCCCCTCTATATATTTCGTAAGCAATTCGAATTTTTTCGATTAGATGTAAAAAAATATTCAAAATAATGCAACTGTTTTAAAAATTTTGAAAAATTACGGCTTGTTTTTAGAAAATTGAAAAGATATAGCATGATTCTCTATTTATTAAAGTAATTTCCGAATTTTTAACAGTATTTCGAAAACTTATGTAATAAAAATAAAACACTTTAACACGTTGGCTACCATGTGAGTCACCGGTGTACACACACTATTGTCATTACCGTCAGTTTCTCAAGTTCCATGGTTGAGTGCAGTCGCTCGTGCGGTACAAAGGGGTTTTTTTTGTGGAGCATGGAGTTCGTTTTTGTCTGTATTGATCTTGTGTTCACTGGTGACTCACAAAGTACAGAAATGATTTTTGCGTTTTTTCCCAGTGTATAATAGCGGAGTAAGCGTTTTTTTGGCTGGTAGCCAACGTGTTAACGCACCAAATATGAGTCCACATTCTTGTAATACTAATAAATAAACACATACGTATATCAACTTACATATTCTCCCACCACAAAATCCTAACTTTATTTAAATCATTAAAAAAATCTGGTGGAAAGTCTCCTATACTTAAGGTTGATTGAATGTATCCTTTCTAATTTCACATAAATTATTTAATTTGGTAACTTTGATTGTAAATGCAATTTAACTTTTCCCTAGCGGCTGAACATTTCACTTATGAGGTTATTATTGGTGCAGCAATTTCCCCATTTTGAGAATCTTTTCTGGGGTTTAAGAACGTTCACAGACTGTAAGAGTAATATTTCATAATTTCTTTTTTTTAAAGTACGCTCCCCATTTTAATAATACATGATTCTGCTGAAACTTTTGTGATTGTTTCGTTGGGGAAACTTTTCAAACCAAAAAACAAAAGAACGGAAAAGAGAAAAAGTTCTTCGTTTGGGTCTTCTTCTGCTACTGTTGAGCCACGCTTTTCTGGTCTGCCTATATATGTAGCGCCGTATGTAAGTACATAAAAAGGGCAAAGTTTTAGTCATAAACTTACAACTTTTGATATGGGTTAGCGGAGAAGGAGGCATAATGTATGAAGTTCAAAACCGTTCAAAAACGGAAAAAGACCCAAAAGAGTTTAGCAATAGACATTGTATTCTTTGGTAAAGAAAAATACGTTAAAAATTTTTAAGTTATATAACCACGATCTTGAGAATAAGGTTAATTGCTTAGCTCATTAGGTTGATTGGCACTGAAAAATTTAAAAGTTAAACTTTAAGGTTAATAAGGTTTAATATAAACATTTCGTATACCTTATTATGTAAAATATCGTAAAATGTTTTTCTACTGGAAATAATTATATGTTGATTTAAAAAGTCAGTAAAATGAAATATTAAAAAAGTATGCTACAGATTGTTTGAATTGTGTTAATTAGTTTTAAGTATGGGGTGGTAATATAGATAAACATTTGTTTTGATTTACTTTGTTAATATCAGTCGTGCAGATATCATATTTTCCAATAATTGGCTGCTCATATTTTCTGAAATTCAATACATATAATTCTATAAAAAAAACATTGCGTAATATGGTATTGGGAGCTGTCCACAAAATACGTCACACATTTAGGGGAACGGGGTCTGCGATAGTAATTCGATCAGTTGACGTGGCACACTAAACTGGGACCAGCTGACCTCAAACGTCAAAATGTCGGACTCGGAGGAAGAACTTTCCCAACTAGTAATTATTTTAAAGTCAACATTATGTGAAGTAGAGAGCCTTTAACCTAGGGAGTGGCCATGCTACCTTAATAGTCTGTGCCACTGATGACAATTATTACCGCCAGACGAAAAAAATATTGAAAATTATCATTTTATTTTATTTAATCTAACAAAAATGACATTAGAAACTACCCGACATGTTCCTGATATCAGCTACAAGTAGGTCAGTTCAAAAAAGTCAGCTACGTGTTGCAGGCATACAGCTGCACATTTTTTGCAGTGTGCCATGCGCCATTGGATTACATGTGCAACTGATGTCGGGATCAGTCAGCAGCTGATCACCAGTGTGACATCTCGCTAATATAGCACATTGCTCCATCAAGTTTTGGTTCTAAATATTCAATGTCGAACCAACATCAGACCAATCTGTAGTCAAAACAGTGAAATCTATGGTCAGAGAATATTTCCTTAGCTCAAAACAAAAATATTAATAGAAATTCAAGATATTTTTTGTTAACAATACGTCGCAAGTTTTTTTCAAAATTTGTTTCCCGCCATTTTATTTTTCAGATTTCGTGTACCGCCTGGCACCAGTTAATGTACCTCTGGGGGTTTATATTCCCCCGGTTGGTAAACAACGGTATAATTTACTAGCTGTGCGAAAACTGATTTGCAAAAATTTACACTGAAACATTTTAAAAACCAATTGTCCAACAAAAGCGTCCATTTATTTCGATTAAAAATATCAAGTCAGAACCCTTACGGTTCGATTAAAAATATTAAGTCAGAACCCTCTCCCTCTCTCTCGGCGATACAACCGGTTTCCGGTCTTGCCCTGCCGCAATGTCTCTCGATAGAGGTCCCGATCACGTGCCGATGTCCTCCACTTTTGCATCCCAATTCTCTTCGCGTCCTGCTCAACGCCTCTTGCCATCTGAGGTTGGGTTTTCCTCGTCGCATTCTTATTAGGTTATTAGCGCAGTCGGAACCCAGTCATGCAAAAACAGTGTTCTTTCCGTCTGACTCAAAAATCACACGCATTTGCAGTAGAATCATACAAAATTTGGTGTGACAAAACTTTTCATCAGAAATTTACCCGTTTTTGTTAAAAATCACTCAAAATTGGGATGGAACAATTTATTTGTCGAAATTTTACACGATTTTATTAGAGAATCAAACAAAATTTAGTGTGAAAAAACTTTTGTTCGAAATCACGCGCTAAACGCGTTTTTATACTTTCAGGAAAGAGTTTTTTCACACATTTATTTTTTTGTGAAAACTCCGTCACATCAATATGGGTGTATAATAGATTAAAGACTAATTACTTTTCTAATTGAAGTAGTGTTTATTTTCCCTGTGGATTGTACAGAAAAACAAATTTTGACAAAGAATTTCAAAAGAAAGAAACAATCAACACTACATAATGCCGTCATTATTACTAAAATGACTTTTAAACTTTAACCATTGAGTCTTATGCATACGACAGTGAAATGTGTTTTCTTTTTATTTACCATTCACGTTAAGGGCTTTAGAGCATTGCTGCTGAGGTTCACCTTTTCTTCTTTGAAGTCGTGACTGCATTGCTCTTTTCCTGCATTTCAACAACGATGCTTTTGTATATACGAAACATCCCTCATAGAAGAATTTGGCAAGTTTTTCTTTTCCATTTTCAAATACGAAAATTTATGTAAAAATCAAGGAAGGAGGATGGCTATGAAAAAATGCATTAAAAGGGACATGCATTTTCCATACCTAGGGAAATTACTGGTGCTGTACCAACATTTTCAACCATGTACCGTGTATCGAAACTTTATTTTATAGATCAAGAAATCTACCAACACAAATTTTAGTTCAAATGTTAAACAAATTTTAGTGCCAAATTTTATGTGGGATGTGTTTGGTTGCAACTATTTCACCAGCATCGCCTTTCTTTGAAAGATTTCCGTATACAACGCGTTTTCATAAAATACCTGACGATTAAGGCGTGATCAATAAAGTTTCACGCTTGCGCATCAATCCATCTAGAAAAAATATAATTTGCTGAAAAGGGTTAGACTGATCTAGGTAAGCTTACGATGTTTTGTGCAAAGCAGTGGATTTAACTCTTTGATGTTAAACAAGTTGAGCCAATTTAAAATAATAATATTCGGCGTATGAGCTGGGGAGATTGCATTTGTATAGACCTTATATTTTTTTGGAGAAAAAACTCCAAAAAACCTTATATTTGATGTTGAAGTCCGGCTACGTCATAATTTTTTTTTAAAAAGAAACAATGAAACCAGTTGCAAATTCGCTACATTGTGACCGGTCCCAATGAAACCGTTGCAAATCGGTAGCTTTGTGACCATTCAAAAAGTTGTTGTTATTTTTTGTTTTTATCATGTTCGTTTATAATTATTCACTTACAAATGGTGGTATCGAAGTAAAAATAGTCTACTTTGGATACTTTAAGCGTTTCCTGATGGACACTTGGAATAAAAGTTTACATTGACTTCACACATGATCTGCCCATCCTCTTCTTCTTGTCTCATTTCCTCACAAAAGAGTTTCGCGGAAACGGTTAAGCAACCGTTACTTTGTAACTAAACTTGGGCAACGGGTAGTTAACCGTTGTGGCAACGTTCCTGTGACGTCGCAGCAACCAACTTGTAACCACATATATTTTGCAACCCAGGTTGTGCAACCGTCGTGATATGAAGGGTGGCTCATAAACTGGTTTAAGCATTTATAATTTGGAAATCAACAATTCTTTTTTCCTTAATATCTGAAACAGTAGAGCTGGTGCAGCCAAACTACTGCCAGAATCAGTGTGTGCCTGTTTAATCATTTAATATAAGTTACATGAAACTACACCTTTACTACTTGGGTCGCAGCCCGGCCAGCTGCACAAAAAAAGTTTTCAATCTATAAGTATATCGACGAAACACTATTGTAACTTCACTTACGGCATCCTTCAATATTGAAGTTTTGATTCACAAAAAAATAAAACGCGGTAATTTTTACTTTCCTCTTCTATAGAAGGGAAGTATTGTATTCATGACGGAGACCGACTCAACACGAGGGCAGATAGAAGCTTTCTAATCACAACGAACGAAATCCGTTTTATGCAAACTTATGAGGATGTCCGCGTATCCGTCTGTCGGTTTGTCAGTTTTACGTATCTTAATAACTCGAGATCGCGTTAAACCAGCGACTTGAGATTTTTTGTGAAAGAGTTTTACAAAAATTTTAGTCTTTTTATCAACTTTTAGAAAAGTATTGGGAGCTACAACAGTTTTTTGAAAATATCTCGAAACTTATACGTTTTTGGGAACAATCGCATATAACAATAATAAAAATTTCTACATTTTCTGCTTTAAAGGATTTCTTATGAAAAAATGCATATAACCAGATTCAAAGGAAATAAAATTTCCCGCTTTTTTTCCGCTAACGGTTTTCAGGTATGTATCTTACGATATTTGAAAAAAAAATACATACATATTTTTTTGCGAAACTAATAATTGCAGAGACAAGTTTTCTGCTGATCACAACTGATACTTTTTGAAATGTTAAGGATTCACAATTTCAAATTGAGCAATTTTCTTCTAAAATCAGTATAAAATAAATAATATTCTTTTCAATATTAACGGTTTATCCTGCTTACAAAAATTCAAAATTTTAACGGGGCGTGAGACATTTGATAGTTTTGTACGAAGGCGTCGCAAATGTGTACTTGTGATAAGTAAAATATACAAATTTAGAAATTACTAGCAGATCCTTCATTGCCAGCTTAAAGTTTTTTGTATAAATTTTAGAATCCCAAAAAAACAATAAATATCTTAAAAACTTTTGGAAAAAAACGTTATCCTTACCGGACCTTCTTTTTCGAATTTTGAAAATCGTATACCGGATTCGTGATCAGCGACCCCAAAAAAATAACGCCAATTTTTCCAGGGAAAAATTTGCGTTATCCTTACAGGACCTTCTGTTTCGAATTTTGAAAATCAAACATAACTAAAAAACTGCACAAAACACAAAAAAATAAATTTTAATCAATTTTTTTTTATTTATTCGAAAGATCAATACATGACATTAACATTTGAAAATGATTTCGGGCATATGGCCACCGCGGCTGTTCTTGACGAAGCGCATTCTGGGCCACTTTTTCGAGCACTGCTGGCCGTATGTCATGAATGACACGAACAGTGTTGGCCTCCAAGGCGTCAATTGTTGCTGGTTTATCAGCTCAGCATAAACCAGTAACTTCACGTAGCCCCACAGGAAATAATCGAGAGGTGTCAAATCGCACGACCTTGGAGGCCAATTGACAGGTCCATTTCTCGAAATCAAGTTATCGCCAAATTTTGATTTCAATAAGTCGATCGTTGCGGTCGCCGTATGGCACGTACCGCTATCCTGTTGAAACCACATCTCGTCCGGATTAATGTCATCCATATATTCAAACAAAAAATCATGGTAACGCGAGCTCCGGCCTCATTTTTTGAAGAAATAAGGTCCGATGATGACACCAGCGTGTAAACCGTACCAAAAAAGCGCTGTACGCACTCTGGTTCATGGATGAATGTCTAATAGTGTAAAATTAGTTCGAAATTTGGTGATGGTTTCACGAATAGTGCGTTCAGTGGGACCATTATGACGACCAAAATGTGGACGAAGAGCTTTATAACAATTCCTAACTGAGCACTGATTTTGGAAATAAGTTTCCACAATTAGTAAACGTTGTTCAAGCGTGAGTCTATTCATGATGATTTGCCGAAGTATACTGATCATAAATGTCAAAAAGTGAGCGCAGTATAACAGGTCGTTTGACAGTTAACCCTTTCGTAAGTTCTATCTAAGCAAAAAAAAACACCCTTTATATAGAAAATTAATAAATTAACATGGGTAAAAATATTAAAAAAAAAGAAAATATAAAAAAAATAAATTAAAAATTATGAACCAGCAACGCAGCCATAAAGAGAGAGAAACGTTTTTATTTAGACCTACAAATGCTGTGAAAAATTAAACATTTGCAGGGTTTGGGTTTGGGTAATCATACTTCATACTAATATATAAAAATGAGTTGGTGTCTGTCTGTCTGTCTGTTCCTCTTTCACGCAAAAACGGCTGAACCGATTGACTTGAAATTTAACATTAGTGTCTGTGGTAGTTCTGGTTCCAACATAGGCATACGGAAAAGTAGCGCGTGGGGTGGGGGGAGCAAGGGGAGGGGGTAAAGTGATTTCGAAACTTAGTTTTTGCGTTATGTTACTCTTTCGAGAGGAAACTACTGAATCGATTGGCCTGAAATTTGGCATAGATGTTCGTCGGGAGTCCAGCCCCAACATAGACCCATTAAAAAGTTTTTAAGTTCTTTCCGGTTTTCTTCGTATTCTAAAACTTAGACAAAAAACTTAACCCGGCAACGACGGGTATGCAAGCTAGTTTGAAATAAATGGATTTATATTAAGTTCTAAATGGATATTTTATAAACTTCCAATGGATAATTTTTAAACCCAAAATGCTCCAAATTTCAAGACCAAAGTCGAGTTTAAAAAACACCTGATGGATTCTTTTATTTATCTCTTACGGCCAATTTATTCACTAGGAGTTAAATCGCCTTAACTCCCTTAACTCACCTTTTACATGGAAAATAACACTAGCTAACTCCCTTAACTCACTAACTCGGCTTAACTCCTAGTGAATAAATTAGGGGTTAGTGTTCGGATAAAAGTCAGAGTTATTCTAATGGTTGGACCCTATTGAGACACTTTTGGAGTTAAATTGACCACAAATTTTTGTGTGCAGCATTACGTCTTAATTAATAAACTTGCTAATGTTCTAGGAAGTACTTATGTACCATTTTTACTCTATCAAGGATTCTGATTACATTTTCGGCCAAGGTAACTGCTGCATATACACAAAATCTTGTCGACTCAAGCTCTTCAGGAATTGCACAAAGAAACTTGCTATAACGAGAGTTACATGGAAAACTCTGAAAGCAACAGCTTACAGTTGAACAGAAATCATCTCAATACTCCCTTTGTAAGAACGCAGACCCGCCTCAAGTAGTCTCCCCGAAAACGACATTGAGTCATTTCACTATAACTATAAAGACTCGAAAAACATCTTAAAATTTCCGTCATAAATCGATTTTTATTTATGTCAAGTCAATGTCAGCAAGTTCTTTTGATTAGAGAGTGCATTTACGAAACCCTTTGATGTTACAAATTGAAAAATTCTTTGCGATTTGTTAGATATGGTTTTTTAACTTTTCTGATAGTAGAGTAAAATTTTCAAATTTTTAAAAACTTTTATTCAATGAGAAAGATTATTGATGGACGCAATCAGGTAAGAAGATAGACATAATAAATGTGATAAAAATGAATGAAAAGTTTTTTTGTTATTTTCAACAATAAATCAATTCAACAAAAAAAAATCTTAACATATATTCATTTACGTCTTATTCTTATCTTAATATCATTTGTAAATCATCTTACGTTAATTTGTGTGCCGAAAGATCACCGCAAAAACCTAACAAAAGCCTCAACATGCCTTCGCTAATAAAGTCATTTCAGCTGAAACTCCTTAACCACTTTCGATTGTGGCCTCCATTTTGCATCTCTAATTCCTCGCCCATACCGATATTAAACCATCATGCCAGCCTCAACCCCTCATCCTGTGGTATTATGGGCATTCGAATCCAGCTATGTGCCAAGGATCTACGAGAACGACGATTTGATGGTGCTATTTCTTTGGTCCCGTTGGAAAATTGTTCGGATTCAGGATGTTTTTCCAACTGGTATTGTCTAAACTAAAGGAGAGTTGTTTATCAGTTCCAAACACTTGGGAGTTCATGTACAATGCGAATTTAGGCTACAGGTCTGGGACCAAGGATAAAGAGCAAAAACTTGAATTAACTTTTTTGTGTGTTACTCTTGTACTCCCCAATGGGCTGTATTCACTTCAATATCAATACAAAAGCACATGAATGTATCTATCTATAGTGGTAGATGTACGTACATATATAAATTCAGCTTAGTTCGACTGTATTTATTTCGACTATATTTTCAGATATATACACTTATCCACACAGTTATATATAAAAATCACCTTTTCGAATTCAACGATATCTTCATATGTATATCCATATCCTTATGATGACACCTGCCTACAAATACGAAAAAATATTTTTATCGCTGGAATTTCATTTAGTTTCCCGAGAAAGCATTTCAGGAATTTTTCCGCTCAAACAAAACGTTTTATTTTATTTATTCCTTTTCTAGCAGATGTGCACAGAATTGTTCTGAAAACTCAATCCAATGAAACTATACCAGTTTTTCGTTTATTGGTACTTTTCAATTTCGAAAAGCAAAACAAAACTCTTCGATATATGGAAATTATAGAAAAATATTTTTCACCAACCGCTTTTTTATCTAACCGAATTGAAATTACACGATAATTTGAAAATATTACAATAAAAAAAACCACTCTTGTTGTTAAAAATACATAAAATATAGATTGCTGTATGTAATACAATTTTTACAGATTGTAAATGGAAGCCCATGTTTAAAATGTAAATATGGAACAACTCGTTTACTTTTAATTAATTTTTTTATCGAAATCATACTAATATCAAAAGTGCTGGAACTCAACTTTGGTTTATTGCAGCGTTTCCCAACATTTTTCGCTGACGTACCCCCAAGCTAGTTTCTTCTCGCGTACCTCCTTATACCATTATATACAAAATGTTGGCATAAACAAAAATATAGGGTCGGATAGGGTGAAGTGGTCCGTAGGGAGAAGTGGTCCACCACCATTTTTTTCAGTAATAGTGACATTAGAATAGAATATGCAAGTATCATCGGTTTCTCTTGATGACAGCTTGTTTTTTATTAGTCATTGAAGTGTGCAGACGTATATTTACTCACTCTTACAGACCAGTGCAAAAAAAACATTCTGAAAAGTAAAGTTTTCGCAAGTGTTCACATTCAACAACATTTTGACGAATTCTTCATCAATTTCAATAAGGTAATTAATCTAAAATGTTGTTTACATTATGAACTTTGTAAATCCACCGAATATCTGCATTTTTTCATACAATTGTTGAAGCTGCGTCATTCCGCGCAAAATAGCGTCGGTAGGGAAAAGTGGTCCACGTTTGGTAGAAATCGCATAAACATAAAAAAAAGTTAACCACTTCTCCCTACCATTTTGAAAAAATCGAAAAATCATAGTTTTCGATAAATGCCTAAAAATTAAATTTAATGTTAAAAAGTGGGCAATCTGTGAATGCAGAAAGTTAGCTTAAGTCTTGCGCTTGCGAGTTGACTATCTTATCATGCAAAAATTTCAATTTTTGACCATTTTATGGCCAATAATAAAAACGGGACCACTTTACCCTAACTGACCCTACTTAGTAAGAGTTATAAAATTATGTTCGAAAATAAAAACTAGTCTATTTATAAGAGATCAAAAGCGAATAATTTAAAATGTGTATGATCGGAATCGATATTCATAATAAAAAGCTCAAATAAAAGCGGTAATAGTATGGTAGGACCGGACAACTTGAATTACTTTTTAGAATTTAGGTTGTAGCGCGCACATAAAGTCACATATCGCTCCAGTGGTTAAGCCATTCGATAGAGGGATTCCTTGACTACATTTCATAGAACAAAATTTTTTTGAATGTTTTATTAACTGCCCTCCAGCTCAATTTAAAGGGTGATTCAACATGCCCGCCGATTTAAAAAAAAACTAGGGGCTGCGCCCCGAACCGCTTTGCACAGGGTCGTAGATTTTGTAGAAGAAAATTTTGTGTTGACCACAACTGATATTTATATTAAAATTCATCAAGAAACAAACAAAAATTGATAAAAGAACAAAGAAAATGTCAAACAAACGTCAAAAAACAAAAAATACGTAAGAAAAATATCAGTTGTGGTCAACTACAAAATCTACGACCCTGTGCAATTTACGTTATAGCCCTGTCATATTGTCAACCCAATACAACCTCCCAATAAATTGTTGGTTCATCCAAAAATATCAAAAACGTACAAAATTTGAGATAACTTGAGAACGGTAAAAGATATCAATTTACGGTAAATGGCAAAAATGTAGAAAATGTTAGCATTTTTAATTATTCTTTTAACTGATTTGTCGAAAACCCGTTAGTTTGCAAATTATTCGCAAAAATATGATTTTTTTACATATTAATGAAAATATCTCAATAACGGTAAAAGATAACGGATAACGGTAAGAAACAAAATTGTGCAGAATGCCATTCTCATTAATTCACTTCATACATTCAGTCAGCAAAAACCCGTTAGTTTTCGAGATAATCGCAAAAAACTGTTTTTTTGGAAATAACGGTTTATCTCGATAACAGGTTGAGATATCGAGTTATAGCTAAAGACAAAAGTGTGGGAAATTTTATTTTCTCCAAGTTTTGTCATACTTAAGGCCACTAAAAAACGCGTAGTTTGGGAGTAAATCGAGAAAAACGAAATTGCGATTTTTGAAAAACCGCCATTTTGGATACTTCCGGTTAACGGATTTCCACCAAAAGTTGATAGGATCGTCCCATTTCAGGACCCAACATGCCTATAAAATTTCATGGCGCTAGCTCTATTAGTTTTTGAGAAATCTTGTACACAGACTGACAGACTGACAGACGGACTGACAGACTGACAGACTGACAGACTGACAGACTGACAGACTGACAGACTGACAGACTGACAGACTGACAGACTGACAGACTGACAGACTGACAGACTGACAGACTGACAGACTGACAGACTGACAGACTGACAGACTGACAGACTGACAGACTGACAGACTGACAGACTGACAGACTGACAGACTGACAGACTGACAGACTGACAGACTGACAGACTGACAGACTGACAGACTGACAGACTGACAGACTGACAGACTGACAGACTGACAGACTGACAGACTGACAGACTGACAGACTGACAGACTGACAGACTGACAGACTGACAGACTGACAGACTGACAGACTGACAGACTGACAGACTGACAGACTGACAGACTGACAGACTGACAGACTGACAGACTGACAGACTGACAGACTGACAGACTGACAGACTGACAGACTGACAGACTGACAGACTGACAGACTGACAGACTGACAGACTGACAGACTGACAGACTGACAGACTGACAGACTGACAGACTGACAGACTGACAGACTGACAGACTGACAGACTGACAGACTGACAGACTGACAGACTGACAGACTGACAGACTGACAGACTGACAGACTGACAGACTGACAGACTGACAGACTGACAGACTGACAGACTGACAGACTGACAGACTGACAGACTGACAGACTGACAGACTGACAGACTGACAGACTGACAGACTGACAGACTGACAGACTGACAGACTGACAGACTGACAGACTGACAGACTGACAGACTGACAGACTGACAGACTGACAGACTGACAGACTGACAGACTGACAGACTGACAGACTGACAGACTGACAGACTGACAGACTGACAGACTGACAGACTGACAGACTGACAGACTGACAGACTGACAGACTGACAGACTGACAGACTGACAGACTGACAGACTGACAGACTGACAGACTGACAGACTGACAGACTGACAGACTGACAGACTGACAGACTGACAGACTGACAGACTGACAGACTGACAGACTGACAGACTGACAGACTGACAGACTGACAGACTGACAGACTGACAGACTGACAGACTGACAGACTGACAGACTGACAGACTGACAGACTGACAGACTGACAGACTGACAGACTGACAGACTGACAGACTGACAGACTGACAGACTGACAGACTGACAGACTGACAGACTGACAGACTGACAGACTGACAGACTGACAGACTGACAGACTGACAGACTGACAGACTGACAGACTGACAGACTGACAGACTGACAGACTGACAGACTGACAGACTGACAGACTGACAGACTGACAGACTGACAGACTGACAGACTGACAGACTGACAGACTGACAGACTGACAGACTGACAGACTGACAGACTGACAGACTGACAGACTGACAGACTGACAGACTGACAGACTGACAGACTGACAGACTGACAGACTGACAGACTGACAGACTGACAGACTGACAGACTGACAGACTGACAGACTGACAGACTGACAGACTGACAGACTGACAGACTGACAGACTGACAGACTGATAGACTGACAGACTGACAGACTGACAGACTGACAGACTGACAGACTGACAGACTGACAGACTGACAGACTGACAGACTGACAGACTGACAGACTGACAGACTGACAGACTGACAGACTGACAGACTGACAGACTGACAGACTGACAGACTGACAGACTGACAGACTGACAGACTGACAGACTGACAGACTGACAGACTGACAGACTGACAGACTGACAGACTGACAGACTGACAGACTGACAGACTGACAGACTGACAGACTGACAGACTGACAGACTGACAGACTGACAGACTGACAGACTGACAGACTGACAGACTGACAGACTGACAGACAGACTGACAGACAGACTGACAGACTGACAGACAGACTGACAGACAGACTGACAGACTGACAGACAGACTGACAGACAGACTGACAGACAGACTGACAGACAGACTGACAGACAGACTGACAGACAGACTGACAGACAGACTGACAGACAGGCTGACAGACAGACTGACAGACAGACTGACAGACAGAAAGACATTTTTTAAATATGACTCCAATCGACTCAGGAGTGATCGGGAAATGTTTTTTAGGCAAAATTAAGAGGTCGAAATTTTTCATGAATACAATACTTTATTATACTCCGTAGAAGAAAGTAAAAATGATTCAACTTACCCGCAATCCACTTTTTTTGATATTTTCTCTTAGAAAAATCACAAAAACAGTAAATTTGAATGTTCCACGAGGTTTTTTTTATTTAAAAGGTGTTGCACAACACTTTTAATACCAAAAATTTCAAGATTGAGAAAAATTTATATGAGAAATGGGTAAATAACTGTATAGTATAATATTTACATCAGTACTAACAACATACTAAAATTTCAACTGAATAGTTTTTTTTTAAATTTGGCAATAATTCAACATGCCCGATAATTCAACAAGGCAGGTCTTACTCTACTAAAAGTTGCCCTATAATAGAGTAGCCCCTGAGAGAAACATTCTGGTACTTAAAAAAGTCTTACTATGTTTCTGCGGCACAAAAAATATAGTTATTTTTTGTCAGAAGAAAAGCTTTTTTAAAAGCTGTTTTACAAGCTTCTCACAATCGTTCTATGTCTAATACTATATTTTTTGCTGGACCTACAACATTTATAGTGCACTCTACAATATTTATAGTCACGTCCCAATATCTTTCAAAAAAATAAAACCTTCATTTTTTACGTCTTTAAGATAGAAATAGTAGGTTTTTACCAATTTCGCATCATCGGTTTGTATTTTTAAATTGTAAATATTTTGTTACATATTTTTTATTAAATATTGAAAAACTTTTGCTCATACCGAGATTCGAGTTCGAACCCAAGGTCGCTGGGTATGGAGTCCACTAAATGTGATCTCTTGAACTTTAGACACTATTGAAAACATTCTGAGAGAAAGGATATCGAAAGATTTTTTTTTCAAAAGCGTTTTGCTCATTTGTCTTAACACTATGATAATGATACTACCACAGTAGTGAATGGTACTAACATTTTAGTGATTGGCACTCAAAATTTAGATACCTGTTCTCTCAGTGTTCTTAAAGAGGAGAGTAAAAAAAACTTAATTTAACATACGGGCCCCCTTTATAATCCGCCTTGTACCTTACAAGCATTTCTGATATATAAAAAAATCCTTGTCTTACCCGACGTCTCCTCAAGAACTTACGAATTTTGACCTGAAGCCAAAAGTAGCCAACTTTGATAAACCACAGCAAATAAAGATCAAGGCGAATGCAGTGTCTATACTTTCGCATTCATCGTGATTCGCTTACACTCCCCAAGAACATATCTTAAGCAAAACGTCAAACTGGTTCGAGTTAAGAAAATTAGAGTGATGGATAACAATGCGTCGCCTGAGAATTTAAGTGTCGTATGTAGTTTTTTTCGAGTTTTGAATTGGGATCAGTGTCTGACTTTTTCAAAGCTGCTGTTAAATTTGGTGCAATTCATTTTTAATTTTCTTAAAGACAAATACTAATTCTGTATTCGATTTAAATTTGAGAAAAATCGGTCCGCTGGAAAAAGAGTTATGATAGTTTAAACTCAATTCACTCAAAACCAACGAAAATTACATACGACATTTAAATTCTCGGCCGACGAATGGTATACATATCTAAATTTATACCAGCTAGCATAACTTTGGGATTGCTGAACCGTTAGATTTTCCCTTACTTCGAAATGAAATTTGTATCGGTTTTCGCCACGATGAATAGGAGGTAAGATTCTGCTAAAAATTCTTAGAAACCTCTTTTAAAATAAATGGGAGAAAAAAATCTGTTTTTTCGCGAAAGAAAATTGTTGTAGCTGCCTCAAAGGAAATAAAACTCAGTAAAAATTTCTACCAGCAAAATCCATTCTAATTTCTTCGCGTCCCTCTATGACGTGCGTCCGTGTTACTGTCTGTCTGTATGATGGTAATCTGAGAAGAATGGAGTTGCCGGATTCAGCGGCTCAGCATATCCTATCTTTCGTTTCCGTTTTCATTCCTAGTTTTGCTCGAAAACGATCACAACACGAAACTAAATCTCAATTGACCACTAGGCTACAGGCTCTCTAGTTCTGAGCTGCCTCAGAAAAAAAAGAACGCAACTATTATTTGGTATCCAACCCTGATTCTAAAATATTCCTAGTAAGAAGGAGAATCAAAATCGCAATTTTCTTTGGTGATCTTGGTCGAGGTAGCCGCATATGGGGGTTTCTCCTCCCTTTGAATTTGGAATCAAATAATAAACGTTTGTTGCATCGCGAGTTTTAACATCGTAAATTGTGATCATTGTGAGTAAAACATTATTAATTAAAGTTAATAATTATGGTAACGTGAGGTTCTCTCCGAAGATTGTCCGGATTTTTTTAAGTGGACCTGAGACACCGCATGGGGAAAACTGGGCAGTTTAACCACGCTATTGTCCACGACGGAAATACAACTCGTTTACCAAATATTCGAGTAAACGTTTTAAACTGGTAAATATCGTTTCTTTTGCAAAATCAGAAATTGCGTTTCCCTAATTCATATTTGTTCGGGATTTTAGCCTCGACCATTAAGGGACGGAGCACCCCCGACATTTTCATTTTCGTCGATTTTCCTGCTCGTCGATTTTCATTTTCGTCGATTTTCATGCTCATCGATTTTCATGTTCGTCGATTTTCACGCTCGTCGATTTTCATTTTCGTCGATTTTTATTTCCGAATTGGTTTTTTTTATCACCACTAGAAGGCTTTTGGATAAAACCGCTTCTTAGATTTTTCACCTGAGCGCAGTTTTGGGCAGGAGAAAGAATTTGGGCGGCAGTGTGACCGTAGATGGAGTACAGCAAAAAGGAAAAATTTGTTGTTTTTTTTAAACAAAATTAAAGGCACATAAAACTGTAAGTCGTCTGATTTATTTCATTTGGTTTCGGTGTGGTAAAAGTACCAGAACCTTTTAAAGAACAAAGAGGAAAAAAACACGTGGAACGGTATCTTCGATCAGGATCTTCGCTCAACGTTAGTTCACCGAGAGATAGTTGTTTTGTTAAATTTTTACGTTAGTCAATGTCAAATTGATAGGTGTTTTTTTTCAATAATATTTAATAATTATAATTAAAAGTGTACAATTTTCACCACAATATTCATGATTTTACTGAAAATTATCATTCGAATACTAGAACTAAAAAGTGGGCCCATTTTTAGGTTAGTGGTAGTAAATTGCCGTAATAAATCGTAGTAGTCTTTTTTTTTTATTTGGTCATACAGTATGACTTTGTGTGGTGGTGCAAATTTTTTTGTGAAGGTATATATTTCCTAAATATTTAGATTTCTCGTCTTAGATATTTTTCATTATTATTTTCATGATATTTATAAGTTCTTGTGAAAACATTTATGACATAATGTATGTTTCTCGATTTGAAATTTATCGTTTTTCATCATATCGTATAATTCGAAATAGAAGCTTAGATATGTTTTCGTGCTAGATATTCGAAATAAAGGGGTTGTGAAGTTGACTGATTAGTTTGAATTGTAGATGGAAGACACTTGAAACTCCTAAAGATTTCCCTTTCCCTATTCCTCATCCCTTCCAAGTAGTTTTTCCCAAAGTTTGACCTCTAAGTAGGCATGAGTTTCTGTAGTGCGGGTATGCGTTGGTAGGTAGGAAAGAACCCCCCCACATCCGGCGAGACTAGCCCATCTAGCATGCCTACGCCCCTCACCGCTAACGCAAACATGGATTGAGCCGAAACACCTTCACGCAACAAAATTAACTCCCAATAATAATATATTGATGAAAACCACAAATCGGTTAAATGCTTGAAAAAATATGTGATCCAAACCAGTACAAACAAAACTTTGAACGAAATGCTGGAAAACAAAATGTTTTGTCCAGGAAAAACAAATAAATTAATAATTCAAACCTTGACCAAATTACGAGTATGTATTTAAGTTTATTAAGTCTATTGTGTTACAACATATTTAGCGTATCTATCGGCACTACTTTTTTTTACTTATTGTTAGATATTTATGTATTTTCGTTTATTCGTCTCAACAATAAGACTTTCGTTTCTAAGAAAAGTTGTTTTTACCTTTTCAGTTCCTTGTGTTCATATAAATATTTGATGTCGCACACATGTTCTGTCATTTTGTGCCTTTGTCTTTTCATTTTGGACTTTCAACGGAATTCTTTCGCACCTTGAAAAACAGCATCACAATATCTTGAAAGGTTTTCGAGAGAAAATTTCTTTCCCAAAGTATATTATTACACGGATACACTCAAAGCTTTAAGGGAAGAAAAACAAGCATTACGAATACCTTTAAATTTCATGTGTCCCATGGGCTTTAAGATACTCTTCTTTTATTCTACAAAGTATTGAAATAAATGCAGAAAGTACTAAGGGAAAAATACAAAGAAATAAATGGATGCGTGAAGTAATACTCACAAAAGATTTTAAATAAATTTGTAATGGTTGAGTAAAAAGTAAAAGGGTGTTGATTGATCAAAGAAAAATAGTATTATTAAGTTGAATTCAAGAGTACCCTACATTTTGCGTCGTGCGATCCAGTTGAATTTAGAGAGTTTTTCAAAGAAATATTGGTTTTTTTTTTCTCAAAAGTAGATATTAATCCGATTAGCCAAAGATTCTAAATTTTCTAAAAAATACCAGGAAAAATTTTTGGCACTGGAACTATGAGGTAAAAGTATATTTCAAAAAAAGAAATTGGGCGCACGGGGCATTTTGCTTTTTTTTCAAAGACACCAAACCTTTATTTAGTCAGTACAATTCAAACAGTTTCCACTATTGACACCTCGGAGGGGCGAGATTCACCAAGAAGCAAAAATCTTTTGAAGCAAAAATTCTTGTTTATACCAAACATAATTTGATTCCCCCAAACATAATATATCAGTAGACACGAGTGTAGAAATGTAGGAAGAATAACGTTTTACTCAAATTTTCCTATAATGGTTTCTTAACTCAGCCGGGAAAGCTGAAACAAACACAATCCGTTCCGCAGTTTGGAAAATAGCTTTCCAATGAGGATATAACGAAGATGATATTTTGTTGCAGCCATGTTCCTATGCATAGATAAATATACTAATAAGTACAGAGTCTCAAGTACCGCTATGATAAATCTCAATCAATTTTGGTTTATTCGAGGTGATAGACGCGCCATTTTGTCCAAATCGATAAAACGTGTACCCATTGTGTGAGGTCTTAAATGAAATAGCTTTCAAAAATAACTCAAGATGAAACAAAATGGCGACTAAAATCAATAAAATATAAAAAATGTATGATTCTTTTTAAACAAGCTTTTAAAGTATAGGTACTAAAAATAAAAATAAAAACATAATTTTACGTAAGGAATTGGCTTCAAAAATAAAAGCAAAATAATAGTTGATATGCAAAACCTCTCAACGCTGTTATCGTACATGTATTTTTGAGGCCAAATACCCACATCTGTATTTTTCCATACACTTTAAAAGCTTGTTTTTTTTTTAAACACAAAAACTTTTTGGCACAGTGTATCAAAAATAAAAGCCACATATATATTTATTTTATTTTTTATGCTTTTATCTCGCTTTTATTTATAACTAGGGGCTGCGCGCCGAACCGCTTCGCGGTTCACCTCCCGCCCACAGGTCGGCCTTCGGCCTCGAATCATACGCGGCCTCCGGCCGCCCGTTCAACACTGGAAGAGCTAAGTTTCGAGATCACTTTACCCACTCCCCTTACTCCCCCACCTCTCGGGCTACTTTTTAATGGGTCTATGTTGGGGCTGGACCGCCGGCGAACATCTATGCCAAATTTCAGGCCAATCGGTTCAGTAGTTTTCCCGAGAAAGAGTTACATAGCGCAAAAACTAAGTTTCGAAATCACTTTACCCCCTCCCCTTACTCCCCCACCCCTCGCGCTACTTTTCCGTATCCCTATGTTGGAACCAGAACTACCACAGACACTCATGCCAAATTTCAAATTAATCGGTTCAGCCGTTTTTCCGTGAAAGAGGAACAGACAGACAGACAGACAGACACCAACTCATTTTTATATATTAGTATGATGATGATAGGTACACAGTGCAAAAGAATATTTTTTTATCTTTTATGGCATTTTTTTAAATAACAGCTTTTTTAAAAAAAAATATTTTTCATTTTTTTTTATTTGATCTTTTTTACTCATTTTTGGTTTGATTAGTGTTACTAAAAATCCAGAAATACTTGCTTTTGAGCAGCGAAATATTTATTTTTATAACTCCAGAATCGAATTCAGCGATCCCAAAAACCCCCCCACGAGATTTTTTCCAGAAAATTTGAGGAAAAGCATAATCACGTTATCTTTACATGACCTTCAGTTCTTCGTACAGACTTCTGAATGTCAGAATCGGATTCTGCGTACTCAAAAACGTCAAGATGAGATTCTTTGGCTAAAATTCGAGGAAAAGGACAATCACGTTATCCTTACAGGATCTACCCTTATATTTACAAGAACGAAGTAGTAAAAATATTTTATTGTCGTCGGACCTACGTATGTGTGCCAAATTTAAAGTCAATCGGATGAGTGAAAATGGGTCAAAATTAGATCACAAGGTTTGACCCAGGGAAAGAAACGAACAAACAAACAAACGGATACGAAGGCAAGCTAAATAAAATCTTTTAAAAGGGAAATCTATCCACTAGAACAAGGTTGGCCAACCCAAGGCCCACCGTGTATAATTGTGTTGCCCGCGAGATTCCACACGATATTACAAAATATGTCTATTTTGTGTATTTTATTTTTTATTTTTAGTGTAATATATTCTAAGGCCCCTGTTACACGGGGCAACTTTAAGCGGTGACTTTTCTTAAGTATTGGCGCGAGAAGTGAGGGAAGCGGTGGCTAATGTCGCCAGTTCCGAAAGTAGAAACAAGGCGACAAAATACGCACACAAGCACAAAATCAAAAAGAACGGGTTCGTGAAAGTTTTTTGCGATTTGACAGTTCGTGCAACTTCAGACACACATGAAACACTCACTGTGTAATATACAGAAGTTTCCGGCAACTTGTCTCCGCGTGTAGCACAAACGAGCAACTTTTTGTATTGTGTATCGGTTTAAAGTTGCCGTGTGTAACATAGGCCTAACACAAAGCAGTCCCAATAGGGTATACAAAACGCAGCAATGAAATGCTAATTGAATAACACTCGCATTAGAGTTAGTATCTTACAGTTTAAATATTTATTTTCAAATTTGAAATTTTATAATGCTAGTATATTAAAACAGATTTTAAATGTAAGCGTCCGTATGCCTTTAATATGTAATAGCACATTTTTATGGCACACTCTTTCTTGGTGTCGAGAAAAAATTCCGGAGAGAAATTCCATGGAAGATTTCACTACTGAAATCTCATGGAATTGTTTTGACATTTCCCAAATTCAAGATGGCGCAATCTAAATTCACTGGACAAAAGTAGCGGGAAAAACTAATTTTTACAAACAATATGAGTGAAAAGGATTTGGAAGAGGATTTACATAATATTTAGGGTTTCTTCTTTTTTGATTTTCAAATTTGATGATTTGCAAGGACTGCAATAGCTGTAAAGAGTTGTTTTAATTGCAAAGGAATGCGTAGAACTAAAGTTCCATGAAATATGTCTCCCCAGCTGTCAAAAAATCTTATTCCGGTGAGATATTTCATATGATAAAAAATCGTTAATCGAGATCTGGGGTTAGACACGTTATAAGTTTGTGTGGGTAAAAGATATATCCCTCCGCCCCCTCCTAATACATTTTTTTATGAAACTGTCCATAAAACCAACCTTTTCAGGATTAGCATATATTTCTGGTACACACCTTCTATAAATATTTTATATTTATATGCCACCCATGGGATTATAATGCATTTCCAAAGTGGTATTCAAATTCATTTGGGTTGGCCAGCCTTGCAACAAGATGGTTAATAAAGTAACCACTTTGATAGAATATTTTTGTGTTTTTTAAATCGTGATTAAAATAGACGAAAACCGCAAACGAAAACCAAGAAAAAATGTATTTCTTTCGAATTTTATACTTGATACCGTTTTATAAAACAAACTCTACCAAATAAAGCTATACATATATAATATAGATAAATGAAGAAATATTCATCTTTCAACATCAGTTTTCTTTTAAGAATTTATCCATGGGATTTCATGATATCTCCATTTTACCAAATGTTCTTTTTTAACTTGAAAAGTATCAGTTACTAGGATCAAGCTCTAACCGTAACCTCACACAATATTAATCTCAAGAGAATTTCAACCTTTTCGAAAAGCTAAAAAGAAAAAATAAATAAAAGTAAAAAGAAATGTACATGAAAACCTGCAAACCTTTTCGAAGCATGTCAAGAGCTGTGTTCAAGGATTATTTATGAACAACCGAAACGACAGGATAACAAAGAAACCATGTAAACTTCGATTCTACTGGGACCTTAAGGAACACAATAACGCGCAAAAGGGTACATTTCTTTCACACCATACTACCACACCAGATCGGTGAGATACTCAATTAGCTTGCTTCTCAGAAAAACTCTTGAATAAACTTTTAACTTGTTATTTCTTCATTCTATACAACCACCCATCAACAACAGCGGTAATATCCACTCGAGTAGGCATACGAAAACATATTCTTTTTTTTTTTGACACGTTTTATGGTTTGTTTCGAGGGGGTAGGTCTACAAATATCAAAATGTTGCGATCGTTAACACTTTTTTTTTGCTAAGTGGATCAAAAAATTTCGTTCAAACAAAAACCCTCCAATAACCACAAACAATATTGCAGCTTAAACCTTAGCATCCCCTTTACATAAAAAATGAAATAACAACAAAAAATTGACATTAGATCTCTTTTTTACGAATGGCCAATATAAAATTTCATGTGTTACCATAAAGGGTCACTTTTTGCCATCGTTCACAGATCACAATGAAACCGGTTGGTGGCCCTTATGTAATTGCTCATGATATCCAAAGTGTTGTAAAACATTAGAAAGTCATCGCCAGGATAAGATTAAAAACAAGATAATCCATGTTTGGCTTTTTTATGATGCTATCAAAAACAAAACAGAAAAATCTCTCGTCGTCCTTTGTTTTATTTCGAAACGTTCTCAGTTCCTTAATCTTTCCTTGTTGTTGCATAGCGAATAATGCTATGTCTATATCGCTTCGAAACTTGCTCATCATTCCCGTGTGCCTACCAGCCTGCGTGTTTTACCCAATATAGACAGTAAATAAAGAAACAAACAAAAAAAAACCACCACCCTATGGCTGGGCTTTCGGAGAACTCTTAGCAGAACCAAGTTGGGCTGCCTGCGATCGAGGGCGCATCCAACACATGAAATTAATTTACTGGCAACTTTTATGATTGGTTATTAATTTTTATATGTCTGTGCAGAGTTACTCGGTATCATCCTCCGCCTCCCCTTTTGGGCCATATAATAATATTGCACGCCAACCTTTTATTACTTGAAAATTATTATTACGACAGGATAAATAGTCCGTTTATGTGATTAAAGACTGCTTTATCGACGGATAATAATAGCCTATCCAACAGCAGATTGACCCATTAATCGCATCTCGTTATTGTACATAGCGGAGCGCATTTAATACACATTGGTACTCGTAATGTTCCGATTCTATGTTTTTCCAGAATTCTTCTGTAGATAGTCGATACCGAAACAGGAATAAATATTTACTTTATACTATCTAAAAATACACATAGGATTGCAAAGAACAAAAAAAAATAATAATTTCCCACGGTAAAAGCATTGAAAATATTGCATTTGCTCAGCACGATACTTTTTTAGGACTAGAATCCAATTTGCCGAAACGTTGATTAAGCCGTTTTGCGGAACGATAAAGGTTTTTGGTTCGATGCTATTTGATTGCCAATTTCAATGGTAGGTAACCTATACAATATGGCTTCATCTATGCCTCATACAAACGAAAAAAAAAATATTAAACGAAGAAGTGCTCTCATTCGGCAAAGATACTAATATCTGAATAACCGAAATGTCAGGAACGTGTATCAAATCAAATAAAAATCTTTGATAAAAGGTAAAACGAAACGGAAATTAAACGAACACCCCAAATATTTTTGTGATTTGATCACCGAAAAAAATGTTGCTATGGCCAAAGGTACTTCCTAATGTCGTTAATATTGATTGAGTTATGCTCAATTTGTGATGTGGCAGCAAAATGAACTGTCAGCAGATGAAAACCTATGCTGGTTAAATAAGTCAATGATGAGCAATAAATAAAAATTGCATGCCATAAGTATTAAAAATTATTTATGGTTAGGGAAAAAAATAAAAAACCAAAAATTAAAAATACGTTGTTTACTATAAATATAGGGGGAAGTCCCCTATCGCCGAATGGTCCCTAAAGCCGGAAACTAACTAGATCTCAGGATGCTGAAACCTAACCATCCCGAGCTGTGCTTCGGCATTAAAGGGTCTTCCCCTAAGCTCTGGTTGGATCTATAAAAAATAAAAAAAAACGACATGGTCTTACTAACAAAAATAGCAAGCAAGGGGAAGGATTAAAAAATTCGAAAGCAAAAAAGTTCAAACTTCTATGTACTATCAGAGAGAAAGCTAATTTGTAAAGTGTAGTGCCCACCCTGTAAATAGAGAAGTATTTACTTCACGAGTACATCAAGTGTTAATAGTTTTCTACTATATTGTGATAGGGTATCAAGCCAGTCAAAAAATTAGTTATTTACTTCAATTCTCCGACAATATATTTACGTCTTCTTTCTTTTTCTAAAGCCCAATTCAGACTAACGATTGCAATTACGATCAAAGCTTCTCGACCAACGAGATCAAAGCTTTCAACGATATGGAAATGAAAGCTTTGATCCCATTCACGGAGAAAAGACAATAAATTTAACTACTTTATAATGGGAAGTCGTGACTTTTACTAAAATAGTTGATTTCAAATACAAAAATAGTCAAAATCGACAATTTTTCTAAGTAATTTAACTACTTAGTTGTAAAATTTACTATTTTATACTTAAATTGAATTTTTTTTCAATTGAAATTAACTATTTTTAATTTAAATTAACTATTTTAGTGATAGTCCCGATTTCCCATTTATAAAGTAGGGGTGACCGGGGCTATTCCGAACGTTTTGTGTTTCGGCCGTCCTGGTGGCTGGATGTCGGCGATTTCAATTTCGAAAAATTATCTATCTTATAGAAAATTCTGTGCTCTACAACTTCCAAGAACATTGTTAACCCGTCGGAGCATCGCAAATAGGCTTTTTTGGTCGATTAATGAAATATGAATTTTCGTTCGAATCAGCCCCACGGTGGGGCTAATTCGCACAAAAGCGAGATTAGTGTTTTGAGGCGGTTTTCAAGGCGAGAAATGTAGAAAAGAGGTGAATAAAAAATAAAAAAAAAGGAAATTTTGTTAAAAAACTCATTTGTTTTTATTTATGACTTCATTACCATCACATAGAAACAAATATGTTCGTATTAATTTTTGCGTTGATTTCTTGGAGCGGCCGCTGGCTTTTTTCGTGCCTTCGCGCCTTTCTGCCTTCTTACGTTTATATGTACGCACCATCCTAAAACAAATCGTAAAAACTGCAATCAAAATCATAAAAACGAAAAAATAAACAAAGAAAACACCGAAACACATGTAAAAAATCGCGTTCGAATTAGCCCCACCGAAAATGTACAGAATAGCCCCACACCCATTTTTCGCAGTCAGAAACGCGCTCACAGAAATACACGAACTGATCGACTAAACTATATTTCATTCCGAAAGAGCACTAATAACTTACCTTGTGTACAAAAATTCACAATGAAAACTTTGAAATAACTCTCAGAAATCGAAACTTTCTGCGCAGAAAATATTTTCAGCGAACGCACGAAAAAACAAAAACAAACAAATATGGCGTCGCATTGCCGAGAATGGTGCGCAACTACTGATGTTCGTTTACCGTGCCGAGAGCCAGCTTCACCTGAAATTTCCGCTCTCTAGCTCATCACAAACGCGCGCACACTCAAATAGAAGAAAACTGCTGTGTTCGGAATAGCCCCGCCCTAACAGCATCGGAAGTCACTGCTACGTGGCTGCGTCTTAAATGGCACAGAAAGATGTTAATCGCCAACGACATGGTCGACATAAATGCTACTTAGGCGGTCTCCCCTAGTTAGATTTATTATTATTTTTCTCTCAATCGCAATCGCAATCGTAATCGCAATCGTAATCGCAATCGTAATCGTAATCGCAATCGTAATCGTAATCGTAATCGTAATCGTAATCGTAATCGTAATCGTAATCGTAATCGTAATCGTAATCGTAATCGTAATCGTAATCGTAATCGCAATCGCAATCGCAATCGCAATCGCAATCGCAATCGCAATCGTAATCGTAATCGTAATCGTAATCATAATCGTAATCGTAATCGTAATCGTAATCGTAATCGTAATCGTAATCGTAATCGTAACCGTAATCGTAATCGTAATCGTAATCGTAATCGTAATCGTAATCGTAATCGCAATCGCAATCGCAATCGCAATCGCAATCGCAATCGCAATCGCAATCGTAATCGTAATCGTAATCATAATCGTAATCGTAATCGTAATCGTAATCGCAATCGTAATCGCAATCGCAATCGCAATCGCAATCGCAATCGCAATCGCAATCGCAATCGTAATCGTAATCATAATCGTAATCGTAATCGTAATCGTAATCGTAATCGCAATCGCAATCGCAATCGCAATCGTAATCGTAATCGTAATCGTAATCATAATCGTAATCGTAATCGTAATCGTAATCGTAATCGTAATCGTAATCACAATCGTAGTTGCAATCATAACCGCAATCGATTGTCTGAATTGGGCTTTAGACTGGTAACCACATTCTAGAAATGAATTCCGCAATGTCCCAGGCGAATGTCAATTCGTCGGCTCTTCAAGTTGTCCGCTTTACGTAAAATCATTTTACAGAATGAAAAATGGTCAAGTCAACTCAAAAACAGAAACAAAACAAAAAATATATGATGTGTGTTTCTTATACATAATCTACATTCTTGCGCAATTTACGATTACTCAATAATCCGACGAAAAAAAATTTAGTTTATATGTATGAAAATATGAATTTTAATTTTACAAATTTTGAGATATCTCGATAACTATCCAAGATATCGATTTCTTGTAAAAGGGAAAAATGTAGAGAATTTGAATATCCCGTCAACTAATTTTACGATATACCGTTAGGGTGCAAGCAATTCGTAAAAAATCATTTTTTTTCCATTTTAATGAAAATATCTCATTAACGATAAAATATAACGGATAATAGCAAAAGACAGAATAGTGGAGAATGTCATTCTCATTAATTTATATTATGCTTACTTTCGAGACAACTTTCGAGATAAAAATGTAGGAAATTCCATTACCACCAACTTTTTTTTATACTTAGGACTATTTTTTCATAATACTGCATAGTTTCCGAGAAATTTTCAAAAAAATATCACTTTTTTAAAAGCTTTTATTTAGCTTGCCTTCGTGTCTGTTTGTCTGTCTGTTTGTCTGTCTGTCTGTCTGTCAGATCAAATCTTGCAACCCAATTTTGACCCACTTCCACTTGTCCGATTGACTTGAAATTATATAAGCACACTTATATAAGTCCGATGACAATACAATATTTTCACTACTTCGTCCTTGTAAGGATAACGGAAGGTCCTGTAAGGATAACGTGATTATCCTTTTCTCCAAATTTTCCGGAAAAAAATCTATTCTGGGGGTTTTTGAGGTCGCTGAATCCGAATCTGTCATTAAAAAGTCTGTAAGGATAACGGAAGGTCCTGTAAGGATAACGTGATTATCCCTTTCTCCAAATTTTCCGGAAAAAAATCTATTCTGGGGGTTTTTGGGGTCGCTGAATCCGAATCTGTCATTAAAAAGTCTGTAAGGATAACGGAAGGTCCTGTAAGGATAACGTGATTATCCCTTTCTCCAAATTTTCCGGAAAAAAATCTATTCTGGGGGTTTTTGGGGTCGATGAATACGATTCTCAAGTTAAAAAGCCTGTAAGAACATCTCAAATGTAAGGATATATATTCGAAGACTAAAAAGAATAAAATAAAAAAAATAAAATAAATTTTTTTAAAAAAAAGCTTTTATTAAAAAAGAATGCACTAAAAAGAAAAAAATAATTTTCTGGACGCTGTGTATCACAAATATAAAAGCTTTTCAAAAGCGAGATAAAGCATAAAACAATAAAATAAAAATTTATCTCGCTTTTAAAAAGCTTTTATATTTGTGATACACAGCGTCCAGAAAATTATTTTTTTCTTTTTAGGGCATTCTTTTTTAATAAAAGCTTTTTTTTAAAAAAATTTTTTAAAATTATATTTCATTTAAAAACATAACAAAAGCTATAATTGCCAATCTGGCAAGTATTCAAAACCCGTATGGTGATATTCGTATCAAAATTCGAACAGTTGTACCAAAATTCCACTTTGAAGTCAAACTTTCCAATAAGATTTTTTAAAATTTATTCCAATCGGATTTTGATGTATGGGAGTTTTATGTAGAATCATATCCTAAATAACTTTTGTACTTGAACTTTTTTGATAAGATGCACCGTTTTTGAGATATTCACAAAAACCGTTTTCGTTCGTATGGGGGGTACCCCCCCTAATGGTATATTTTTGCCCATTAAAGAACTTAGCCTTGCATTTTACAAAGAACCAATCTGCGCAAAATTTCAAGTCTCTAGCTCAATCCGTGCGCCCGCAATCCGCGTCACAGACGGACGGACGGACGGACAGACGGACGGACGGACGGACGGACATGCTAAATTCAACTTTTTTTACCATTCTAAATACACTGGTGTAATTCATTTTTGTGTGTGATGACGGTATTTTGGCGTTACAAACGGTAAGGCAAATCTAATATACCCTTTGGTTTCACCATACGCGTATAAAATCGCACTAAAAAGGAAAAAAAAATTTCCAGTGCCGTATATCAGATATAAAAGCGAGAAAAAGCATAAAAAATAAAATCAAAAAAATATTTATCTTGCTTTTGTTTCTGATACACAGCACCCAACAAATATTTTTGCTTTTTCGTGGATTTTTTTAAATAAAAACTTTTCAAAATTTTGTTTTTAATTTTTTTTTTATTTATCTGTTCTTCACTTACCACACTTTCCTTAAAGATTGAATTATGTCCCCCAAATATATTTTTATTCAATCATTAAATGTAAAAACTGATGTTTCCAATTACGAATTTAGGCTATTTAATATATTGAGCAAAATTTTGATATTTATTTAAATACCCTTGTTTTCCATCATATACCACCACTTATCGAATTAATAAAAAATACTCTTGGTAGAATATTCATACAAAAATTTCCTTTTCCTGAACCCGAAATCCCGAAAAAAAAATTTCATTTTACTTTAATATTGTTTCCTTTTACTAACCTGATTTATAAACCTAATCATAAATAAATATTGGGACAGTTCCTTAAATATAAAAGGTAAAATTCATTCTGACAAAAAATTTTAGTCCTATATCAAAGATACCTTCAAGTTTAAATAAAATTTGAAAAGTAAGGGTCTAACATAGAAATTAATAAAAGCTTCCCTTGAATTTTAGATAAATTTCATTAGAATGGAAAAATATTCTAACTCAACTTTCTCCGATTAGGTCTATTTAAATACCTGATACCCAGCCTCTGCTATGGACAGGTAGGTTAGAAAATTTTCAATAAACGAATTTGTCTAGTCATCCGTTATAAATTGTGAGCAGAGACCCATTTAAAGACATCATTCAACTGTCAAAATTCATTAAAGAAATTAATTGACGGGAAAATTGCCCTAAAAGACAAAAAAAAACCGAAGAAATGCGGCAGAGAAAGAAAATGTGATGAGTTTTAAGAAGAGAGACACCCCTTCCATTTTATATAATTCTTAACCGAATGATTCAGTATAAAATTCAATTTTAAGATTTCTCTTTTACTCATTTCAGATTACATTTTTTTTTCGTCTTCGGTCCAAACATTCCGTTGTCATGCCAATTGTATCCTACACTAGCGGAAAAAAAGATTATTTTGCTTTTTTGAATATACGTAAGGATATCCATATCTATATCTATTCTATACATATACTGTGATATATTTGTATGTTGTATAATGTGATGAAAATGTATATTGAGCATTATTCAAAAGGATCTTGGTTGATTTCGACCTCCATTGAAACTTGGTTATATTGTAAATGCTGCACTCAATTCTCCAATCCTAATTTGCCCTCACGATCCACTTGAAAGTTTTCTTAGTTTGTACATCTTTGTATATTTGGGGACGACACTCTCCTCTCGTCTGGGGTGTTGGGAAAAGGACTGTAATGCAATAATAATCATAAAAGGACCTCTTCTAAGACGACACAACAGTAACTAAAGAAGTGTAGAAGAAGCAAAATAACGGAAAAAAATCTCTATAATAATAATAACAAAAGTAGGAAAAAGCAGGGAAATTCGGCTGTGAAACGACTTCAAAAAGAAAAATCTTATTTGGTTCTTGGCCTGGTATCCACAGTGTCGCTTAATACCAAACTCAATAGCATTAGGGATCCCACTATAGTATAGAGATACGAGAAAAATGTCCCTTTTCGAACCTCATCTCGAAGCATATCATCAGCACTGATGGTGGCCGCACAGCAAATATATCGGCCGGTATAGTGGCAACGCAGACCGAACGACACAGAAAGCCGGAATTGGAAAAAAATGAAATCGGGTAGCAACCCAGAACGCAGTCGGGGTGAAAATGTGGCATGAAATTGGGCCAGAAGTAGAATAAAAACGATTTTGACTTTTATTGGGGGCAACACACCACTTGAACTAAAAACATTCAGTAGCCCGCATTTCTCTTCTCTTCGCGCTCCTCTGTGTCCAACAATCGAATAACACAACCACTTTATGTTATTGTTTTGGTTATCGTCCTTCTTCGTGTCCCGGTTGTTGTAATATAGAGTACTAGCTAGCATTGCTACTCTAGCTCAAATTTTTTTTTCATCCTTTTTTTTGTTATATCTTTTTTTTTTTGCTACTTTCAGATGTTCCTTTTTGTTTATGTACATATAAATATATATACGAAAGTACATTTATATATAAAATAAATTCCTTCTTTGGTTTTTTTGTTGCTGATCCCGAACAACGGCAAAAGTATCCAATGTGTATAGCCTTTGTCCCTTTTCCTTTATAATATTAGCTATGTGTTGACTTTACTTGAATAAACTTGACTCAGCAATACACACTTTATTCGTTATACTAAGGTCCTCAACCATAGAAAATAGCTAAGATGACCTCTTCTATTCTCAAAATAGGTTTTTATTTATTTACCACTTATATGTGTATATGAATTCCATGGAAAATACGTTAAGAAAGTCTAATATGAAAAAATAAACAGCAAACAAAATGGTAAAACACAAAAGCCAGAAACAAAGACAATCATTTTGATACAGATTGGACTACGTATGGACTACGTATGTATATCAACTTAATATTATGAATTTTAATTATTGTCAACTAGCAATCTAGCACATGTAATAAATATGTTTTGGAAATATTTAAGGAGCTTTTACATCACATAACATTGATAATAATTTTTTTTTTGTTTCTGAAGATTCGGCTAATGTTTTGTAGTTTTTACAGCGTTTTATTACAACTAGACTTTGGCCTCGAGAGTTTTTTCCCAGTTTCTCGATAACTCCAAGGACATTAAGGATGGGAATAAAATAAAAAATATCTGATGTGAACAACACATGACTTTCTTATACAAAATCTACGTTCTTGCGCAATTTACGATTACACTATCATCATCCTGGGCGCTCCAGCTCTCGAAAAACCTGGGCCTGTTCAATTGAGGTTTCATAAGGGAGATCTCAGATTGGCGAATCAGCTCCTGCAGCTGCCTGATCCCGACATCAGGTCGCGCAGCTGCAGGAACTGATTCGATCAGTTGACGTGGCACACTGCACTGGGATCAGCTGACCTCAAACGTCAAAATGTCGGACTCGGAGGAAGAACTTTCCCAACTAGTAATTATTTTAAAGTCAACATTATGTGAAGTAGAGAGCCTATAACCTAGGGAGTGGCCATGCTACCTTAATAGACTGTGCTACTGATGACAATTATTACCGCCAGACGAAAAAAATATTGAAAATTATCATTTTATTTTATTTAATCTAACAATAATGACATTAGAAACTACCCGACATGTTCCTGATATCAGCTACAAGTAGGTCAGTTCTGAAAAGGCAGCTGCACATTTCTTGCAGTGTCCCATGCGCCATTGCATTACATATGCAACTGATGTTGGGATCAGGTAGCTGCAGGAGCTGATTCGCCAGTGTGACATATCGCTAACAATTTCTTCCCTGCTTCGCACCCACAGTCTTTACATGGATTGCGAAGCACGGTTGAATTACAACATTTGTAAGGGTTTTCTACGTTGCAAGCCATCAACAGCAAAGACCGTGATAGCAATCTATACCGGTTATGTCGTTAACACCAAGCGAGTACACTATAACCCAACCCTAAGAAAATAACTAGTTTTTATAGAAAAGATGTATTTTAATTTTACAAAATCTGAAATATCTCGATAAAGGTCAAATATATCGATTTACGGTGAAAGGCAAAAATGTATAGAATTTTAATTACTTCTTTCTCTAATTACTTTTTCCGGGGAATCTTTAGTTTGCAAGTAATTCGCTCAAATCTATTATTTACACTTTAATGAAAATATCACAATAACGGTGAAAGATAGCGAATAACAGTGAAAGACAAAATTAAGGCAAGCCTTATTCTCTGCAATTCAACTCATACAATGAACCACCGAAAACTAGTTTTTTTTTTCAAGATAATCGCAAAAAACCGATTTTTTTAAATAACGGTATATTTTGATACCGGTTTAAGAAATCGAGTTGTAGTGAAAGACTAAAGTGTAGAAAATTTTACTATTTTCAAGTTTTGTCATACACAGGACCACTAAAAACATGTAGTTTCAGAATAAATAGTAAAAAATCAAACTGCGATTTTTAAAAAGCCGCCGTTTTGGTTACTTCCGATTAACGGATTTCCACGATCGTTCTATTCCAGGACCAATCACGTCTGTATTGATAGGATCGTTCCATTCCAGGACCAATCACGTCTGTAATATTTCATGGCTCTAGCTCTATTAGTTTTGGAGAAATCTTGTACACAGACTGACAGGCAGACAGACTCACAGAGAGAAAGACATTTTTGTAATAATGCTTTCATCGACTCAGGAATGCTCGGGAAATGTTTTTTAGGCAAAATGAAAAGATCGAAATTTTTCATAAATACAATAGGTACTTTATTATACTACGTATAAGAAATTAAAAATATCAGTTGTAACCAACATGAAACTTTACTCTGTAATATTTAGTTTCGGAGAAAATATGTAAAACACAATATTTTTTTCAAATATCACGAAAACCATTAAAGAGATGTAAAAACCAATGAAGTGAAAAATAAATGAAATCATATTTTCTTTGAAGCCTAAACCACAATTACGCGTGCCTGCGTGCGGCATTATTTTGTTCTGGCATCTAGTAGTTGTCACCGCGTCTAAAAGTAGAGACTGAACCTACTCTACGCGGCAACGCGTCTGAGCAACGCGCAATTATACATTTACTCATATAAATGCGTAGTTTTTACTTTCACCGCGTGGGTGCCGCACGCATGCACGCGTAATTGTGGTTTAGGCGTGAATTTGGTTTCATGCATTTTTTCTCAATAGCGCAAAGTTTTCGAGAAATATTCAAAAAAAATTGTGCTTTTTTGAAAACAATGTATGGGAGGTACCCATTACAGCTACCGTTACTTTTCTAAAAGTTGATAGAAAACCACGATTTTTGTAAAACTTATTTACAACAAATTTCAAGTCGCTATGTCAACGTGTTCTTGAGTTATTTAAGATAGTTTCTATCTGCACCAGTTCTCGCGTCGATCTCCGTCATGAATACAATACTTTCCCTCTAGAGAAGACGGAAGTAAAAAGGATTGCGACACAAGACGACATCGAAGAACTTTGAGATCTTCAGCAAAAAAAAAGAGAAAAGACTGATCGTTCACGTAGTTATGGTAACTCAACACCCCAAAAAAGTGACTTCGTGTGTTTTGTTTGTACACCGACGATATGAAGTTTAATTATGCAAGAAAGGTATCCTCCCACCGCTAGGTGAATACGGAAATCGCATACACAAAGGACTACTAATTTAAGATCGTACCTAGTGTTAAAGTGGTAGTCTCCAGCAATTAGTTTTTTTATTATAAATGTTTAGCAATGATTTAATATGAGTCTTCATAGTTCGATTATAATAACGCATTTAAATAAAAAGAATCATTTTTTCATAAAAAAAAATAAGAAAGCATTTAAATGACTCATCGCAATTTCGTTCAACAAGAACTCTGCATTGGTATGTATAGATAACAATGTACTTTTATGGTTTTGTACGCTCTGCAAACTATAAACATATATCTAGAAATAATGTGACTTTACTGTTTTAGAAAATGTTTTTAGACCAAACTTGGAAGTGACAAAGGTTAAATTACACCATTCACACTACATAAACAGGAATAGTTCCGTTTCCGCATGACGTACCGAAAAACAGGATGTAGCTCTGACGCTGGATAATATTCAAATTTCTATCTGCTGCCACATTCCCACCACATAGCAAATATACAATATATACACACACGCATATATTTATGGTTATGGACTCCTGCAGCAGCGGAAGTTGTAGTTTTGGACTATGAAGCTAGTCGGATTCCAACTATTTTATTATATACGAAGTTGATCTTTACAATAAAATGTTATATACTCATAGCCTAAGTTTATCTGTTAAATAGACCTAGATAAATACATTCATACAAACGCCATTCAACTTTAGAAAAGAAGCCAGAGAATCCTGTAGTCCAGGCACAATCACTTCAAAGGTCAGGAAGTGGAAAAGTTCAAAACCATATTTTGGGTGCCGCATGTCCAATAATTGGTTGTTTTCTCCAGTCAAGCAAAATTGCCCTACCCAGAGATGGGTTATCATTTCCAGTTTTATTTTATGATTCTTATTATGTTTCTTGCTTTATCATTACGCATTTATTTTGTGTAATTTTAGAGAGAATAACTACAAATTTCATTTTGATAGATACAAATCATTATATTTCGACTAAAGTACTCCAGAAAGGATTAATTATAAATTTATAGAGTCATTTATAACCATTCGAACATAATCTTTTATGGGAAATTTCATGTTGTGGGTAACCTAGTTAAATTAAATTTTATCCAAGTTAGATTCACAAACCATACTAAAGGATATTCGGATGCTATTTAGGAAGAATCAAAATCAAGTGGAATGGATCAATATAAATTGTAACAGAGTTTCAAAATCTATACAATCAGATGAGTGGCATATGATTGTGTGTAATGCTACATTTACACGAATGACAAATTTGTCATTTTTTTCTTGTCATTATGTTAATTCCCGTGTAAATGGCATAATTTTTGTAATTTTTTCTGTCAGAAAATGTCAATCTCTCATAAAAGAATGAACTTGTCCATTCTTTTATGCCAGATTGTCATTCGTGCAAACGCAATATTAGTTATGACATCTTTAGTATTCAACTTTTGTCCGATTCGGAGAATTTTTAAAAAATCTTATTGAAAAGTTTGACTTTAAAGTGGAATTTTGATACAACTGTTTGCTGTTCGATTAAACTTGAAATAATGCCATATCACCAAACGGGTTTTCAATTATAGCTTTTGTTATGTTTCTATCTGCGACTTCACCAATTGTTAGCAAAAGATCGAATTGACCGGCCGACATCCGTAAGAAATTTCGATACAATTCGAGTTCTTCAGAGGGCAATTCCACCATCAATTTGGCAAAGAAACCCTCCTTCTCGCGACGCGACACCCAATCCTTTGTCCAACAACTGCGCTTTCGACCCATTGACTCGTCGTCGTCGTCGTCACTGCTTTCCAAAATATAGGCTGCCAAAATCGCCATATCCATCATCTCCTCATATTTCCTTTTTGACATTCTAATTTAATTTGATTTTTCTTCACAAATTGAAAACAGCGCACAATTGCTTGTCAAAATGACCGAGGAAAGTACACAAAATGTCAGAGAGCTATCACACCGTCTGATAGCAAATCAGTGTGTCATAGCAAATCAGACGATTTCGACTGCTGTCACACGTCTTCCATCATCACACCTTTTGAGACGTTTCACTCCGTCTGATAACTACTCAATCTGCGTAACACGGGATCGATACGATATCCTGTTTCCAAAAATCCCATTTTATCAAAATCCCGTTTTTTTTTAAAAATCCGGTTTTTTAAAATCTCGTTTTACAAAATCCCGTTTTTAGTGTATCCCGTGGAAAATGAGAGAAACGGGATTTTTTCGGTCATTAAAAAAAAACAAATAAAAATTTTACAATATTTAATCAGAGTTACTTATTGTATATCTACTAATTTAAAGCTATATTGTAAGCAATATTTTTAAGAAAATCTATTTTTGGCGATAAATTCATGGAGACTTTTTGTGGGGTATTATTTTATAATGGACTTTTCTTCCGATTGCATGTCGTGATTTTAGTTGCAATTAAAAATTTTCGACAATATTGGATCTGAAATTTAAACAGATTTTAATGGGCCATCAAGTTATTTAGTTTTTAATGAAAAATTTCTTTAGTTTTATCCTACCGGTTAAATTTATTTTTTCTTTTGCAATGAAATTTTGATGCCAATAAAATTGTGCTGTTTCAAAAATGTCTCCTATCCATCTTTTATACAATTTCCTTCAGTTATTAGCCTGAAATAAGAAATTTAATTCTCGAAACGAAATCCTTTGCATCAAATGTCAATGTTGAATATGGCGGCTGAATGCATCAATTTTTTTTTCTTTTGTTTGCAAACCGGGGACTTTGAGGTAACTCTAAGGGCAACCGGGTCGACCCTGTTCCCATCACACGCTTCTTCAAAGCGAAACTGGCATTCAGGCTCCACAACTAATCACTGTTTCGACCCGAAAACCATCAAATGCTGTCGCCGCAGGATTTTCATGAAGCGAATGTTGCCCCAAAGACGAACCGTCGATCACCAATTTCCCCACTAAAGCAATTGTGGCTTTGCAGACGTATTATTAATCAGTGCGTCGTGCTCGTCACTTCTTACGCTTCTTGTACGCAGATGTGAATTATAGGTGTAAATTTTTAGTCCCGATTGCGTAAATTGCTGCATTTTAGAGTCGCGAAGAACAAATCTCATGTGCCCATGCCTTTCGATGCTATTTGGGTTGTTTTTTCTCCGAAAAATGTCAATATAATAAACAATTGTTTTGGGAAGTTCATTGCGGTATTTTGGAATTCTAGTTAGTAACCTCATTCAAACCTTTTATCAATGTCGTTTTAAAAGACAAAAATTACTTTCATTAATCAGGCGCCTGATTAATGAAAGTAATTTTTGTCTTTTAAAACGGAATTTTAAAAAACGGGATTCTGAAAAATGGTATTTTAGAAAACGGGATTTTTTTACACGGTATTTTAAAAAACGGGATTTTGGAAAACAGGATTTTAAATACGAGATTATAAAAAACGGGATTTCGTACCCAATCCGCGTAACACAGTGTGTAATTGTGTGCCAAATTTCGTGGGAAGACTAGCGACGTTAACACGTTTTGGGACAAAAATCCGATTGTGTGGAAAAAAATTTCACACCGTCTGATAACAACACATTTCAAGTGTAAGGACGTGTCGTGTCAGATGTGTTTGAAATGTGTTTTGAGTTTTTTTCGTGACGTCAGTCATCACACGTGTTAAGGTTTTGTGTGCTCGTCTGATGCTAGCTTAAGGCTATCAATTTTCCCTCGAACGACATTTCCCCAACCTCACTTTATGAACTGTCAACGCAGACTTGTTGCGTTAAATTCAAAGTTTGGCAACTTTTGCGTCGATAGTTGCGTTCAATGCGTTCACTGTGCTCACTCAAAAGCATTTCTGGGAAATAAACTCGTAAGTGACATTTGGATGCGTGATGGTTGGTTGCGTTCATTGTGCTCCTAGCGTTATGCTAAAACGTCTATGGTAGTTTCGCTCAAATAATTGTGAGGCATTTTAAATCGAAAACAAGAGTTAAATTAAGGATATTTAGAAATGAATTTCTGAACTTAAATTAAGGATACTTCGAAGAGATTCTGGTCAATAATATTGTGTTGAGGAAAACGCATCGGGCCTTCTTCTCAGCAGGTGGCTCTGATGCACCATAACTGGAGAACTATTTGTTGCACTCTGGCAATACTGTTCTGTTTGACAGTTGATACATATACCCTGATTCTGATAGTCGTGTCGTTGCTGTAATCCAATTTTTTACATTCCGCCACTCCTTACAAATTAATCTTAAGATAATTTCAGCTTTAAGCATGAACAAAAGAAAACATAACAAAAGCTATAATTGCCAATCTGGCAATTATTGAAAACCCGTATGGTGATTTAAGTAAACAGCGAACAGTTGTATCAAAATTCCACTTTGAAGTCAAATTTTCCAATAAGATTTTTTAAAATTTATTCCAATCGGATTTTCCTGTATGGGAGTTTTATGTAGAATCATATCCTAAATAACTTTGGTTCTTGGACTTTTTTGATAAAATTCACCGTTTTTGAGATATTCAGAAAAAAGTTTTCATTCGTATAAGGGGTACCCCCCCCCCCCCCCTAATGCTCCATTTTTGCCCATTAACGAACTTAGCCTCACATTTTACGAAAAACGGAACTGTGCAAAATTTCAAGTCTCTAGCTCAATCCGTGCGCCCGCAATCCGCGCCACAGACAGACGGACGGACGGACATGGAAAATTCAATTTTTTTTATCGTTCTAAACACACTGGTGTAATTTATTTTTGTGTGTGATGACGGGATCTTGGCGTTACAAACGGTAAGGCAAAGTTAATATACCCTTTGGTTTCACCATACGGGTATAAAAAAGAAAAAAAATACTAATTACAGATTTATGGTGTTGGTCTGTCTATAAAATTTATCCCAGTGGGGAGAGGGGATCTGATGTTGTAGTGTAAAAGCAGAACTAAACTCTATACAAAAAATTGCGAAAAAGTGGTATGAGGGGGAGAGAGGATGTCAAGTATTCTGATATCGAATCGAATACATAAAAAAAGCATCCTTCTTAGTCCTGTAAAATATGGAATCAAAAATATTTGTAAAATTTCAATCAAATTGGTAAAGAAATCTTTAATTGAAAGAGTCAACTAATATTTGTATCTGTACCGAAAAAAAAACTCCCGTGAGAAATCGACCCCACTTGGATAACTACAAAAATTTATCCTTAAATGGTAGATCTATAAAGAAAACCATTCTATTTGAAAAACATTGTTTCTTTGAAGCACCTTTTTGTCATCGTGTATCATAAATTTCCTAACACTTTAAGATTGTGAAAGAAATTTTTCGAAATTTAGCATCAAACGTTCGTGGTATACATAATTCATGTTGATGTGCTTGATGCCTCCCATCCACAAATCTTCATTCACCCATAAGTTCTATGGATACGAACACCTTCCAACCATTCTAGATTTATGTTGATATGCTCTGCGGGGACGGCATCACTCCCTCCACCATGGCCCAGAATTGTTCGCCTTGGCTTTCCATGAGTTCTTGCAATTCTGTGGTACAAAGATCTGTATGTTGATCAGGATCAGGACAATAACACGGCTATACAAACACGACTATGTTATAATAGAATGAATTTATTCGCATATGTATGTATGAATGTGTGTATATACGAAATATATTTATATTGTATATTCAAACAGCCATAAATTGTGTATGCTTGTATGATAAATGTTTATTGAAAAAAGATTGGCGAGCTGTTGCTCAATTTTTCACATATTTCGATTTCGGGACTCGGTTTGAGGTTTTTCCAATTTCATTTTCATCCTCTGCGTATGATGCCTATATCATATAGGATGAGTTCAAATCGGCAACGGTTACTGCGGGCCAATCATTGATGTTTTGTACATTCGTATTTTATTCTATTATATCGAGGGTCCCAATTCCAAGGAAGGTACAACTGTACAGGGAGAGCAATTCAAATATGGGGTACTGGTTGCTTGTTGGAGTTTATATGGACATTGGCATTATGGGAAAAAAAACTGGGTAACGGGGCAAAACTCTTGTTATTGGCAAAAGCATCACTTTATTATTAGGCAGAGGGCATGGGAGAACGTTTGGAATCAATGGAGCCGACATATACAAAAAAGGGACGTTATGGCACCCCTTTTTTGGGAAATGTGGAAAATTTTCCGAAACGGAGGGCGAGAGGATTTCTTCTCTTTGCATTCCGCTCATTTTGTGATTTATTTTTATGATGCCACCGTACGAGCCGAAGATCTGTTTTGACGTTATTTTAGGCGCAAACCTAAAAACGACACGAAGGGAATTGCTATAAGAAACCTTTGGTACAGCAATAGCCTGCCTCTATATAAATATTACCTAATGGATTTTTAATGCTTTTCTCATTATATTTTAAGAGGATATTCCTTTTTGAATTTATTTATATATAAAGCCGTTTCTTTTAAGTGTTAGACAGTAAACATGAAAAACCTAAAGCATGGTATAAGAAAAAAACTTGGTATACGTCTTTATTGATTCAAACGTTTATCTCTATTACATATGAATACAAATCAGGTGAATTGTACTTGATATGTATATAATAGATACATATAAATATTTTATTTATTCGTTCATGCATATAGGAAACATAAAATACACAGTCTGATGCTATTATTTCGTTTGTCCCATTCAGTTATGAAAACAATATTTCATTTTTCCAAGAGTACGAAAGCATCTGTCTTCTTGATGTTAAAGCTACATATCTGTAGGTAACGTAAATGTGTAGAATTTGTCTTAGCGAAATCGTTTAAGTAAACACGAGTATACATTCGTTTCGTTTGTAACTTTAGCAAAACCAAATAATAAAGTTTTATGGTAGTTGAAGTTGAAATCCATTCAAACATAAAACGCACGAGAGGCTGGTGTCTGTTTAAGACAGTTTTCTATTGTAGTTTCTAGCCACGTTCTTGTAAATAAAAAGCTTAGAGTGCAAGGCATTATTGCAGGCAGGTAGCTATCCAGCAAAAGAAGCTATTTGAAATTGTTCATCATTTTCATATTTTGAAAACATTTAACTTTCAAGTCACTAGTTAGATAATTGACGATTCGATTTTTTAAAGGTTTTCAAACCTTTTATCAAGGCATTCTAACCGTATTGCTAAGATCTTATTTTCTAAGGTCCAAAAGGCATGAAGAGATTTGAAGAAATGAAAACTATTAAGGCGCCTCCCCAATGTTACTTGACAATTTTACTTGAATGACTCATGTTTCCAGTAACATTGATCGTTTGGATGCTCTTCAATGTTACGTTTGCAGGCAATTTCCATCATTGTTACTTGACGAAAATTTTCATCAATAATACTTGTCAAGTAACATTGAACGTGTGGAGGCTCCTTAATAGATGAAGAAATTTTTTTTTTACACGGTTAAAAATTCAAGAATTTATTCGAATACATTTTTGTTTATCAAGATCTCTTATACCAAATTTGTATCAACTGACATATTTTTATCGACATTTGGTATCAAATGTAAAAATTGGATAAATGTGTAGATAAAAAAATTTGGAAAAATTTAATAAAAAAATTTAGTGTTGTTTTGACGTTTTACATTTGAGACCAAATATCGATAAAAACATAAAAAAAGCTACATTTGCCAGAAGCCAATAGTCAAATAGTCTATACGAGGACAGACCAAATTGTTATTTAAAAAATCCATTTGTATGGGAGAGGAGAGGAGTGGTCCATTTGTATGGGAGAGGATTGAATTTTGATATATGAAACGGTTATGTAAAATTATGAAACGTTTTCGGGAAAATAGAAAAAAAGTCCTCAATTTGTATGGTGGAGTAATCAAATTTGTAATCAACGGTCGGTCAAATTTGTAATCAACGAAAGAACAAAATAAAAAGTTGTCATGTTATTATTTTTTTGTGTTTTAATTTTTTACTTTCTTCTACGGAGTAAAATAATGTATTGTATTCATGAAAAATTTCGACCTCTTAATTTTGCCTAAAAAACATTTCCCGATCACTCCTGAGTCGATTGGAGTCATATTAAAAAAATGTCTTTCTGTCTGTCAGTCTGACTGTCAGTCTGTGTACAAGATTTCTCAAAAACTAATAGAGCTAGCGCCATGAAATTTTATAGGCATGTTGGGTCCTGAAATGGGACCCAACCTATCAACTTTTGGTGGAAATCCGTTAACCGGAAGTATCCAAAATGGCGGTTTTTCAAACGTTTTTCTCGATTTACTCCCAAACTACGCGTTTTTTGGTGGCCTTAAGTATGACAAAACTTGGAGAAAATAAAATTTCCCACACTTTTGTCTTTAGCTATAACTCGATATCTTCACCTGTTATCGAGATCAACGGTTATTTCCAAAAAAACAGTTTTTTGCGATTATCTCGAAAATTAACGGGTTTTTGCTGACTGAATGTATGAAGTGAATTAATGAGAATGGCATTCTGCACAATTTTGTCTGTTACCGTTATCCGTTATCTTTTACCGTTATTGAGATATTTAGATTAAAATATAAAAAAAAATATTTTTGCAAATTACTTGCAAACTAACGATTTTTCGACAAATTAATTTAAGGAAGAATTGGAGATGTTAAAATTTTCTACATTTTTGTCATTTACCGTAAATTGATTACTTTTACAGTTCTCAAGTTATCTCAAATTTTGTACGTTTTTGTAATTTTTGAATAAACCAAGAATTTATTGGGAGGTCGTCTTAGGTTGACAACGCGACAGGGCTCTAGCGTAAATTGCACAGGGTCCTAGATTTTGTAGAAGAAAGTTTTGTGTTGACCACAACTGATATTTTTAATGTGTATTTCAAGGGCTCCGTAGTAATGCATAAGATTAAAATCATAACTTAAATATTTGAAAACATACGACAAATCACCACGCCGAACATACGCAAGAAACAATAAGGGAATGATCGAACTCTCATAATACGCTCAACTCACCACTTGTGTGGCTAACCTGCTGATATTAAGGAATTTATGTTACAAAACCTACATGATATGGAATTTCATAAGCTTTGCCGTAAATGTAGAAAAACCAATCATCTGTACAGCCATCAACAACACTAAGTCCTGATGCTTTTTAGTAAGAAGATAGTGCTCGAAATGAACAGGAGGATTTCTTTGGAAGATGGTTTAGCAAGTGGCACCTACTCATGAGTAGTATGTGCGGGAAAGATTTTGCAGACAGGAGATCAGTCACATGATGGTGAGATTTCTTAAACACTTTGCATACTCGAAATAGACGTACATACAATTCGCAACAGGAATACAAATTGGCGAAATATTTGAATATCTCTGAATGCCTCTTCGTGTGTGGAATTCGACTCTGTAATCCTTCCATCCAATGTACTTCGTACGCTGACTACAATTCGTTTGAAGCAGCAAGCATGCTATGAAAATGAATATCCATAAGATGTTTTCTTTTGTTCTGTGCGATTTTATGTAGTACGCGGTTACTTTTGTTAACTTAATGGTGTTTGGCTCAAATTCGAAGTACACATGTGCTATCAATATTACTCTACACATATACAAAAAATCCATACTAGTACGTGCGAATAAATAAATATATCTAAATGTAATATCCCGTTTTGTAAATCTAACTGGCATTTTATATTCCCACGGGCTGATAAGTTCCATAGAAGATGTCTTGTATATGCCTGGATCCCTCAATTCCCAACACTCGCACACGCTCCGTTGTCATCTAGTCTTATACATACAACACGATATCCATTCCATATAGTGCTGTAGTATTCTTAAAGCAGATTCCATCCCGACTTGTGTTATTTCTAATTGAAGAAACACAAATCGCATCTGATGGTCGATTTACCACCCTTTTGGGTAATTAGAAATTCACAATTGTCGTGAAAATTCTCCTATAAAATTCTATACTTGTACGATTATATAAAAGATAAGCAAAATTATTTGGATATAAGTATTAAATATAGATAGAAATGTATATTGAAATATGCATCACCCTGTTTAGGTTTTCTCATGCGTATGCAAATAAATATAGATAAAAGAGTTACGTGTACCTAAATATATAATAAGTCAAACGGAAATCTTTAATTAATTATGGCAGCGCAGGTGAAATTATAATTTCTTGTACAGTTTTGTTAATTGATAATATATTAGGCATGACTTATTCGAATTTAAAGTTCAAAATTTAATTTTAAAGGAATTGGAGTTGATATTCAGACGATAGGGTAAAGTCGGGTGATATGGCACTTTAGGTGATATGGCACCCTTTCAAATTCTCCCATTGGCAACACTAGAATCAAAATCATTCTCCAAGAACTTAGTTCAGTTTCTCCAATAAGGCCGAAGTGTGAAGACCGCGAAACAAAAGCTCTTTTCATTTTGTTTTTGTGTGACAGAACAGGAAAAAAAAGTTGAAATTTTAGACGAACTACTTTTTGTTGTTTTTTGAGTGGCTGAATTTTGGTAAGTACAGTTGGAGCAAGTTTACCGTTCACAAACCAAAACAAGCAGAATCTGATGTGTTTTCGTTTGTGTGTATGAAACAGACTTGATTGAGCGCGAGTTTTCAGTAAAATATGAAAATCATTGGCGATGTGTGAAAGGAGAAATGGCACCTTTTTTCTGAGGTGATATGGAACGGGTGCCAAACCCGAGAAAACAAAAGGCTCCAATCCTTACTTCCTCAGAAAACGTAACTAATCAAAAAAAAATCAATTACGAAAGAACGAGCGATGGTAGATGAAACCACATCTGAAGAAGAAAATATTGCATTACAAGACGACTCCGATAGGTTTGAAGATTTTGAGGAAAACATTTGCACTGGATGTGGTGAAGACTATGCTAAGACCACTAAACCCGACGAGTGGGTTAAATGCATTGTTTGCCATTTGTGGTCCCATGACTCATGCACATCATTTGTCAACACTTGCAACTCGTGTGGCAAAAAGGACTTAAAAAACAAGTAGGGTGCCATATCACCTAAGGTAGGGTGCCGTATCCCCTACACTTTTGGGGGATATGGTTTTTTCAATGAATTTACATTTTGTTAAAATTTTTACTTTTTTAGGAGTGAAATCCTATTTATTTTTTATTTTTGTTTTACTAGTTGATTTTAAGAATAAAAACGTTTTTGTTTGAATCAAAAATCTCTTTTACTTTTTGGGTTATGCCGATTTAAAAAAAAGGGTGCCATATCACCCGACTTTACCCTACTTGGGGTGGCTTGTTTAAATGTGTTTGAAAAGTTTTTTCTGTGACTGATAAACGTAGGACCAATTGCGCCAATTATTCCCCAAAAATAAAGTTTTTTAGCCTACTTTCAAAAAAAGTAAGTTGTATTTATCCCACGGAAACCGTAGCAATTTTCGCGGCTTAAGTAATTTAAGATAGACTTAAATTGTTAAGTTTCGTTGGTGCAAACGACCATTAAAAACCGAAAATTTCCAGAGTTTTTTTTTACGGAACCGTCTGTTTTACGGGAATTTACTATTTTACGGGAATTTATCTAAGTAAGCCATGGAAAAGTTTACTTCCTAATTTTAGATATTCAAGTTTTTAAGAAAGAAATACATTTATTTTGTACTAGTTTTATAGTGATAAGTTTGTAGATATATATAAATTTACTTCTATTGCATTTTTTTGGCTTATAGGTCATTTTTGTGGATGTTTTCACAGTCATCAAACCCTGCTTTACCAGCTTCCACGCAGCTTTGGTGTAGTAAGACTCGATTTAAGTACTTATACTCACAGGCCTTATACGAATTATAAGGGCAGGCAAAACAGCTCCTGTTGGGGGGAATTTAGATGTGATAACATCCACAAATATAATATAACATTGTTACATTATTTTTTTAGTGACCTATAGGCCAAGAAATTCCAAGAGAATGCAATGCTAAAAAGGTCGCGTAAAAACCATGAATCAGAAATGATTCAATGGTTAAATACAAAATAATAAATTTACTTTATTTTCTTAAGATCTTGTTGAACTTGTAGTTCATTTTTTGCTCTAATAAAAAAATAATCAAAAACTGGGATTTAACAATAAACCCAACGCCGCCGCGTGGTTATGATACACCTTCGGACGAACTTCGTTTTCGACGCCATCTTTTCAAACTTTGTTAAAAAAACACCGGAACTTTGAGATTTGAAGCTCGCACTGCGATAGTGAACATGTAAAATGGTGCAAATGTGACAAAGTTTAGAAAAAATGGAAAAAAAATCATATTCATGTTATCCTTACAGGACCTGAACGAATTTTCCCGGAGATAAGACCAAGTGCAATGACTTCTTCGTACTTGAAAATATTTTGGAAATAAATTGTGAGAATTCAGATAATTTTCGCGATCATTTTAAAATGACCAACTGATCTAGTTGGTCTCACACATGGTCTCAAACATTCAGTGAGTATGCCGTCTACTATGTTTTTTTTATGTGATATTTATTGACGTTTGGTATCTACTTTGGATGGATTCAAAACGTCCAAATAAATAGTAGACGGTAGCGAAAATCGCATCTTTTTAGTTTTTGTGCAAACATACATAACGATAACAAAAATAATCATTCGAATAGGTCCTGCATAACTACCGATCACAGCTTTCAAATGACAAAAGCCCGATTAAAATATTAAAACGCTCTTTGTGAGAAACCGATCTTAGAAAGTTTTCTAAGACAAAACGACTTACGGGATCCATTTCTTCACATAGACAGAGTTACAACTAACAAGAAATTTCAAGTCGCTAGATCAACGCGTTCCCGAGTAATTTAAGATACAACAGACTGACAGACCGACACACAGATACACGGACATCCTCATAATTTTGCTTGAAACGGAATTCGTACTGATCAGAAAGTTTCTAGTCTCCCCCGTTGTCGAGTCGGTATCCGTTATAAATATAATGCTTTCTCTCTATTAATGAAAAAAAGTAAAAATAATAACATAAGATTTTCTTAACATAATTTTATGAGCTATCGAAAATTGCGAAATAAATCTAGGAAATCTTTGATCGGTCTTGTTTCAATTTTCGGGTTTTCTAAGACAAAACGTCTCACGGGATACATAGATGTATAACAACCAAGTTACATTTCAGAATAGAAAATCAAATTCTATTTCAGTAATACCTAGAATATCTATGTTCAAAAATAAGGGGCGTGTAACTGATTGCGACCTCTTTTTTCGAAAATTAGATTTATAAAAGTTTAGTGACCCGCCTCCTTCAACAAAACTTCTTAAAAAAATTACTAAATAAAAATGCTTTAAGAGACATGTGTCGCAGGAGAACATATCGAAGGTCCAAAAAGAAATAGGGTAAAATACCCAGATCTGAGCCCCCTTAAGCCTTTTTTCACTTCATACCATCTTTTTTTTTGTCTTCCGTATACTTTCTGAGAAACTTATACTTACTGGTCGAAAGTATGGAATGTTTAAATTAAATTAACATATACCTACCTACATATTCCACAACAATTTGGATAAAAAAAAAGAATTATGTGTAAATGTGGAAGTTATCCCAAAATCCAGTTCTGAGCCCCCCGTATTAAATGAACACGTTGGCTACCAGCCAAAAAAACGCTTACTCCGCTAGTATACACTGGGAAAAAACGCAAAAATTATTTCTGTACTTTGTGAGTCACCAGTGAACACAAGATCAATACAGACAAAAACGAACGAATCGAATAAAATATAACGGACAAAAAAAACCCCCTTTGTACCGCACGAGCGACTGTACTCAACCATGGAACTTGAGAAACTGACGGTAATGACAATAGTGTGTGTACACCGGTGACTCACATGGTAGCCAACGTGTTAAATCCGCCTAGTAACTCATAGAAATAAGAATTGAATTCGAAAAATAATTGGTTTCATCACGTTGTGAAATGTGTTTTAATCGGCTTAATCGCGCACAATTCTTGTTTTAGCCGGAAAATTAACTCTCTGCTCAGAACTGGTGCCGGGGCTCAGATCTGGAGACTTTACCCTATAACTATATTATTGTTAAAAAAAACCCTTGAATTTGAGGTTTCTCCCTTGCACCCACTTTATTTTTTATCAAACCCTTTTTTCTAATTTCACAAAGAAATTGTTTTAAAAAAGGTTTTTGCAAATATCTCGAACACCCTAAAAAGTTTGACGACCCACCAATTTGGGAATCGTGACATAGATTAAAAACATCTAACAATAATAGCTCTTAGAAGGGTTCATAACTAATTTTCAACCAAATCGTCTTTTTCAAAAACACTAACATCTGTAATAAATTTTTGTTTATTTTCAAGCAATTAAATAAATGCTGCAATCCCTCTTAAAATTTCATCATCTGTGCGTGTATTCAACATAACAAAATTCATATAGCAATTTATGCTCATAATCTTGATTTAAATCATTGGACCAGTTTAAAATGTCTTTAACAGGAAGGAAAACATAATTTTCTTTTGTTTAATCCTAAGATGTTCGAAGAAATTAGGTCTATTAATGTTGCACGTGGCTAGGATATATGTAGTTATAAAATGGAGTCTTAAGCTAAACACTCTTTCCCTAGCATAAAACGTGTTCAGGATTAAATATAGTTATCCGAAAATTAAAATAAAAGATTTTCTACATACAGAAAGGGTTGAAGTTCTCTGAAATTTTGTTTGTTTAACACATGGATCAATAAGTCCCGAGACTAACAATGAAAACAACATTTTTTTTGCAAAATTTTTTTTTATTCATCAATATAATCACCTTTTAGGGTGATACAATCGTCACGCCATGCGTATCCCAAAAAACTGACGCCATGACTTTGCCAGCTGACTGCTGCGTTTTCGGACGCTTCGGACGGCTTTCGCCAGCTGTGCGCCACTCAGATGACTGCCGCTTCGACTCTGGAGTGTAGTGATGTATCCATGTTTCGTCCATGGACACGTAACGACGCAAGAAATCTTTTTTATTGCGAGTAAATAGCGATAAACAGCTTTCTGAATCATCGACTCGTTGCTGTTTTTGTTCCATCGAAAGCAATCGCGGCACCCACTTGGAAAAAACCTTTTTCATGCTCAATTTTTCATGAAGGATAGTAAATGCACTTCCATATGATATCTGTGTTATCTCAGCAATCTCACGGAGCTTCACTTTACGATCTTTCATTATAATTTTTGTCACTTCACTCACATTTTCCGGTGTAACGGCTTCCACAGGTCTACCCGAGCGTTCCGCGTCATTTGTGTCGGTACGACCACGTTTAAACTCGGCAAACCACCGACAAATCGTTGCTTTTGATGGACAAGAGTCCGGGTAACATTTTTCAATCCATTGTTTCGCTTGCACGGTGTTTTTACCCATTAAAAAACAATGTTTTATCAGAACACGAAACTCGGTTTTTTCCATTTTTTAAACAAACTACAAAACGACTTTACTCCAACCTCGATAACTCAGCTGTTTCTGGTCCGATCGACTTAAAATTTTGACACGTTTCAAGCAAAGGTTAGTACTCTAGAAAGACGTGGTTACTGGTTTTCTACGAGCGTCATCTCTGGGTTAGTCTCGGGACTTATTGATCCATGTGTTATATATATTTACACTAAGAAAGGTTGCTACTTATGTTCTTTCACCTTCTACGAACTTATCTATATAGACTTAAAGCTTTTCATTTTAAATATTCTAAGATACGTTATTTAATTTTCTAAGATACGGAGAATATTCTAAGATACGTTATTTAATTTTCACAGATTGAATAAAATATCTACTTTGAATTTCTGTGAGAAAAATAAGTTTATTAATTCTCAAAATTCAATTTTTCATTAAAATATTCGCAAAAGACTTAACAAATGTTCATTTATTTTACAATAAAATGTTACATGGTGGCATCTTAATTGTCGCGAATCATTATTTTTATATAAAACGAGAATTGTCTATTTTTCTATCCAGCGAGTAAAACTTTTTGTTATTCAATCGATTCTTGAATTGAACATGATTTTCTCTCAAATTTGAACAGGATTTTAAAATTTCGAAATTTGTTTCCCAATTTCAAATCAAAATATAATTATTCGATGATTTACATAAATAATTTTTATCTCTGTGGAATTGAGGAGCAAACAATATTAGAATTAAATATCTTTAAAATTCTAAACGCAAAAAAATCATAATTTATCACCTGAGATAAACTAAACAATTGTGACAAATTGAAAAGACATCCCCTATTCTTTTTAGCTATCATTTCTGGTTTCCTTTTATACTATTTTATTTTCTATTTTCATTTAGGTATCAAAAAGGGAGCACTCACACAGATAATTGAAAGCTTAAGATAAATTAGTAGTTGTGACAAAAACAAAAGAATAACAATCCCTTTCACATTTATCAAAGAATCACAAATCTGAAATCTGGGCTCATTTTATACATCTTTAGCCCTGAATGTCCTTGAATAAAGCCCCAGACACAACAAAAAACGTGATTTGATCGAAACTGAAAATGTACGCGTATCTGTAGTTGAAAACCTACACCATGAAAAAAATTTCGCCGGCAATGGTCGTAGCGAAAACATCACACCGATCCCACCTTATATAATGATATCATGTTTTTTCTACTAAGGAGATACAAACGAATACATTGATAGATGAAGTCGGAGCACAGATGTAAGTCCTGAGGAGTCCTGGGTCATGCTTTATCACTTTTTATCGTTTCTGTCCTGTGCTGTGAAGGGCCTGGCAAGCAAGCAGGTTATCTTCTGCACTTTTTTTCCGTTATTTTCAGGATTTGCAGACAAAAGGATATACACCAAAGATAAAAAAGGAGAAAATGAAAAAAAATCTAATAATAAAAGGAATCTCGGCTCTCATATCGAGAATATTTGTAAATGATGTAGGAAGTAGTTATTCATATATTATATTTCTCCACCATATTGAAGAGAGACACGTGTTTACTATGATGTTCTAGCAATTTTTATGACAATAAGTAAACGAACTGAATCGGCAAAATTCCCATTTCAATCATAAAAAAAGACAGAAATTTCATTATGAATTTCATACTCATACTACATATTTTTATACGGTTAGAATAATAATATGAATAATACTTCTAAGTGACTTGAATAAATTTTATAAAAGGTGATTCAACTAAAAGATGAGTTTCAAATCAAAAATTATTTAAAGAAAATCTCAAGTTATTATACCCGTATGGCAGCGTTTCTCAACCTTTCAGTATTCGCGGCCCAATTTTCAATCATAATTTTCATCGCGCCCCCTGCATACAATAAAATATACATATGTCTATCTAGAGCAGTGGTTCCCAAAGTGGTCCCTACGGACCCCCAGGGGTCCCCGGGAACATTCAGGGGGTCCGTGGAAAATTAAAATTGATTTGGGGGTCCCTGAAGAACGTCAGGGGGTCCGCGCAAGGTTTCAAATAAAATAAAAAAATTGTGACACATTTTTATTAATATGGAAGTTAAAATATTGGGACCTTGAATAAGTTCTCGCTGTTTGAGAACAGATGGCGTTTCCGGTCCTATCTGCGTACAGTTTCTGGGGGTGACGCATCCGTTTAGAAGTGCGATGAGCTAGTGAGGAATTCCAAGCATTTCGTCTCGCTGGCGCATAAACAATTTGTTGTGCAATCGAGTTAACCATGGAGAGTTTTGTTCCGAAAAAAGAGTTTTTGCGGGGAGTCTTGCTGCATTATTTTTTTCTAAAGAAATCTACAGCAGAGGCTCACAGGATTTTGAAGGAGACATACGGAAAACATGCCTTATCGGAAACAACATGCAGAGATTGGTATCGACGCTTCAAAAACGGTGATTTTGACCTGGAGGATAAAGAACGCACTGGGGCGCCAAAAAAAATCGAAGACGAGGAGCTGGAGGCGTTACTCTTTGAGGACTCGTGCCAGACTTTAGCTGAACTGGGAGTCTTTAGGAGTTGACGACACAACTGTCTCAAAACGGTTAAAGTCAATAGGAATGATCCAGAAAGAGGGTTATTGGGTCCCCTATCAGCTGAAGCCTCGCGACATTGAAAGGCGTCTGCTCACGTGCGAACAGTTGCTGCAGCGGCAAAAGCGGAAAAGTTTCCTCCATCGCATAGTGACAGGGGATGAAAAATGGATTCGATACGATAATCCAAAGAGGAGGAAGTCGTAGGGTATGCCTGGACATGCGTCAGCGTCCACGGCCAAGCCGAACATCCATGGCTCTAAGCTCCTTCTCTGCATATGGTGGGACCAGCTGGGTGTGGTCTATTATGAGCTGCTAAGACCAAATAACACCATCACAGGAGACCTTTATCGGCTTCAATTAGAGCGTCTGAGCGAGGCCTTAAGGGAAAAACGGCCGCTATATGCAAAAGGCACGATAAGGTCATCCTGCAGCCTCACGTTTCAAGGCAGGTTAAGGCATACCTTGAAAGCCTGAAATGAGAAGTTCTACCCCACCCGCCATACTCTCCAGACATCGCCCCTTCGGATTACTACCTGTTCCGGTCGATGAGCAATAGCCTGACGGACCAGCACTTCCGTTGTTATGAGAACGCGAAAAACTGGGTCGATTCCTGGATTGCCTCAAAAGACGCTTCGTTTTTCGGGAGGGGAATCCAAATGCTGCTAGAGAGATGGGAAAAAGTAGTGGCCAGTGATGGCCAATACTTCCAATAACATGTATTTCCCTAAAAGTTTCTATTAAGCTTTAATTTTGATAAAAAAAAAACAGCGAGAACTTATTCAAGGTCCCAATAAATAACAGAAGCTGTTGATTGCTTTTCCGTCTTCCTATTTGGTAGAACGTAGATTCAGTGCCGCTATGAGCCTCATCACAAAAAAAAGAAACCGACTAGAAATTAGTATCTACTTGTGGGGATTTGCGGTTGCTACTCACAAACATTGAGCCGAACATAAATACACTCATAACATCCCATCAGGTTCATCCAAGTCATTAATTTTTTTTTGTGTTTTAAAACAAAAGTTATAATTTCAATAAATACTTCTTCAAAAAAATGTTTTATAAATATTTTATTTTTACGTCACCATTTACCATTCAAGACATCAAAGTTAAATTTGTAATGTTTCTATTATGCATTTATGTAATGGTTTTTCACCCAGGGTCCGTGGGCAAGATTTGGCTATGAAAAGGGAGGGGTCCGTGGGCAAGTTTTGACTATGAAAGGGGTCCGTGGGCCAAAAAAGTTTGGGAACCACTGATCTAGAGTGTCTATCTAATATTAAGCCTTGCTTCGAAAAACTTTGCTCTGCAAGACAGGCCCAAGGAAGTCACTAATAATTATTAAATTTGTTTTTAATTTAGTAAGTTGTTAATAAGTTAATTATTAAATATTATGTCGAAATGTATTTTGTTTTGCATGTGTGTGTGTACTTTCCTTTCAGTCAGTTAATCAATTTTTTTAAATATTTTCTCTTGGATATGCTGGCGCCCCTCCTTAAAAGTCCTCTCGCCCCCCTAGGGGGACGCGCCCCACAGGTTGAGAATCGCTGCCGTATGGTATGTATACCAAAGGGTATGCCAGATTGGCAATTATAGCTTTTGTTATGTTTTTTTACTATAAATGATATATCCAGATTTAGTATACCGTTTGTAACGCATCGATTTAATCATCGGACACAAAAATGAACTAAAATGAACGATGTTAGGGATGACAAAAGATTTTCATTTCCGAATGTTCGTCCGTCATTCGGCAAACCAACCCACGGTCTGTCCGTAAAAACCATAACTTTCGAAAGAACTCCGCTACCGACTTGAAATTTTGTACAGTTAGGTTTCCCGTAAATGGCTAGGCTGAGTTCTTGAACGGACAAAATGGGACCATTCCAAAAAAATGGGACCAAAATGGGATCATTCCTTCCCCCCTCCCCCATACAAACGAAACAGTTTTTTGCAACTTTTTCGAAAACGGAGAGTCATATTGAAAAATTTATAAAGGTAAAATGTATTCAAAATAGAATTTTACATAACTCATCCATACATCAAAATCCAAACGGACCCCTGTTTTCCCATACAAATGGAATATTTTTTTCCTATTTTCGCGAAACCTGTGCATCGTATCGAAAAATTTATGGGGATAAAATGTATTTAAAATATGATTTTACATAACCGTTCCATACATCAAAATTCAATCAGACCACTCCTTTAAGCTGGCAACGAAGGGTCTAAGCTGGCAACGAAGACCACTCCTTGTCCCCTATTTTATACAAATGGATTTTTTTTAGTAAAATTTTTGTCTATCATCATATAGAGTACTAGCAGACCCTTCGTTGCCCGTTTAAAGTTTTTTGTATAAATTTTAGAATGCCTACAAGCCATAAATAACTTAAAAACTTTTGGGTGAAAACGTTATCCTTACAGGACTTTCCGTTTCGAATTTTGAAATTCCAACACAACTAAATACCTGCTCCTGGCAACGCAGATCATTTTGCAAAAAACCGCGTAAAAATTTGTCCAGTAGTATTTGAGTTTTGTAACCTCAAACAGACCAACAAACATCCATTTTTATATTATACAGATTCGACGATTGGTCCTGGCAATTGCACTATTTCTTGTTTTTTTTAGAATTTTTTAATCCTGCAATTTTGTTTACTTTTTTCGCGTTTAAACATTTTCTCATAAGCTTTTCTTTTACTGAGGGTATTCACAATCCTCTTCGGTATTCGGTATTCGGTATTTTCGGTAATATTAAAAGACTGAAAATATTCTGCTGTGAACATCCCACAGCACAGATTTGAGAACAGCGCTTTTATTTGATACGTGACCAAATCATGAACTGCGAATTTGATTGTAAAATATATCACATACCTTTAAATCCATGTGTGATGTATTCTTTTGAATTTCTATTGTGGCAACGGCTATCAAAATTGAAAAAATTGCAGTCCGATGAGATAACCAGCGAGAAATTTTGACAACTAAAAACATTACTAGCGCCACTCGCGGTTGATTCTTGATACCGAATACCGAGGCTGAAAAACACGACTCGAGGCATGTATACAATTACCGAATCCGGTAATTCATTTTTACATGAACCAAGTTACCGTCTCGGTAAAAATCTGTTAAATTTGACTGAATTACCGAGCGGTAAATTTACCCGCATTTTAAAAGAGGACTGTGAATTCCCTCACTATTTCTGTAGGCAAATTTATCTTTCTTCATTGCTTTTTGTCTTGATTTCAGGAATGTGATATTTCGTATCCTTCTGAATATAAATCACATACTCGATCTCAACCGCTAGAAATTTTTCTCCTTTCCGTCAAGCTTCCAGTTCCGGGGTTTTCCTCAAATACTTATTTTTTCTGTCAGGGAAAAAGGTATTAAGGGTATTCACTCATTGATACTTTTAGTTGTGTATCAGTGTATTGGATGTATTTATATTTACTCGGGATAGCAAAATCTTCCATAAAAAATCGGTTTACACTCTGGCTTCCCATTTGCTCTACTTGAAAGCTTGTTTTTGGGTCTTATATAGTGGGAAGTGTATATTATGACAGCTGACACTTCCAGGTTATGTTTTGCGATCTTCATCTTTTTCTCCGATAGAACAGTTTTTAGTGGCGAGAAATTAATAAAACTATATAATATGGCACAGAATATTAATCAACAGCGAAAGCGGAAAAGGGAGAAGCCCAACAAGAAAGTGAGTGAATCTGAGATTGGCGACATTTGATAATTCGCGAAAAGGAGAAAGATTTTGAGGTTAGAAAATGTAAATATATTCTTTTTCAAAAGCTGTACAGAGTGTTCATTGTACGAGGCTGTACGGGGGTACACTTGTATCCCACACCGACCGATGCACAAAAGAGTGGAATATCTTTTACTTACAATTGTATTGAAAAGTTATACCGAACATATTTTCGAGCACTGCAGTGGCGATAAATTAAAAAAAAAAACTTTAGCGGTAATTATTTCAGTGGCGATAAATTAAAAAAAAACTAGCTGTAACTATTTTTCCTTTTATTGTTTACAAAAAAACTAGATGAGTTGAGAAACACATTTAATTTTTGTATGGTACGTGTTTGTTTGTCCATATTGAAATCAAAGTTTGGTCTTGCAACCTAAAACCACTAAATTTAAAATACCTGTTATCCTCGTAAAATAGTATTATTTGATAAAGTTTTGCTATAAACCGTGAACGCACTTTTCGCAGCTGTAGTAAAATCGAAAAAATACCCATATTTTCAATCACGTTTTTTTCATTTTATCCGATATTTCTCACTTAACACGTTCGTGACATTTGCTTTTTCAACTTTTTTTTACATTTGGACATCATGTACCACGGGTGGTACACTAGCGGTTTGTTTTCTGGCGGTTGTGCGCCATCGGTGGTACACGGTGCGTGTTTTTATATTACTTCCACAAAAAAACTACCGCACTATTTACTCGCGCGGTTTTAAAAAAAACTGTACATGTACCACCAGTGGTACACGATGTCACGAACGTGTTAAAACACTAAGCACTACATATTCTAATAATTTAAACACTGTTTTTCAACACTTTTGGTATTAATAAACAATTAACTAAAACAGTCAAATATGCAACAATTTCTAAGCTCACTAGGTATATTTTTTATTACTTCAAATATTTACCCAAAAATAATTTTAAACCAAGCGGTTAATCATATTGGAATTTCTCGGCTTATAAGGTCTGCAAAAACAACAAAATTATATTATTTCTGCGGATGTTTTCAGATCCAAATTTCCCCCCAACAGGTCGGACATGTCTGCCCTGAAAACCCATCAGGAGCCTGTTTCTGGTATGGAAAGCTGGCTCACCGTCATCAGAGCCTGCTTTGCCAGCTTCCACGCAGGCTTACAGGATTTTGGTGGAGTAAAACTCGATTCGAGTATTTATACTCAGATGCCACAAACCTTGTGCGAATTATAAGGTTTAAGGCAACATAAATATACCATAATAAATTGTGGAAAAGTTGCAAAAAATCAACGTTTTTAGTCAACATTTCAACATTTTTCAACATTTTTACAAAACTTTAACAAATATTACTAACAAATAATACTATTTTACGACTATAACGGCTATTTTAATAGCAAATGTGAATACCCCTATACATTTTAAGACCAAGTTACTTCAACCAAGTATAGATGGAAGTTCAATTTTGTTCTGGAATTTATCCAATCACTGTCTTCTCGCATATATATTTAGCTTTCTCTTACCAATGAAAAACTCTCATTTACTTAAGGTCAATTTTCAAACCATTTGAACTTGAGTGCGATAATACCTTAATAGCGCACATTAAATTTTCTAGTATCCGTTGAAAATTTCAAAAATAAATTGGTCGAGTATTTCGAAGTTATGGGAGACAAATTTTGTCAAGATTTGGAGTATCTTGGTTTTTGGCATCGAATAGTGAGGATCTCAAAATTACTAAAACTTTTTAAATTAAACAAAAAATATTTAGAATGGAAGTAATAAAAACCTCGGCAAATGGAAATTCTTAACAACAATCTTTGTGTATTTTGTGCTAATTTTGATAAACATTCATAAAAATTAATATCAACACCGTGTTATTTTTATTATAATAAAAACAGTTTGAAATAAATTTGAGAATATCTCATAATAAAAAACATATTGTTCGATTTGTACCTGGTGGTAGTTTAGAACGAGCATATAAATAAATATAATGGAATGAGTTTTTCGTTCAATAATACAAATCTATAAGAATGGTTATGCTTTCAATATGTTTGATGTGAGTCGGTAGAGAATTTTATATTTATTTTTTTTTTCTCTCATGCGCATATGTTTGCCGTAAGTGAGTGTAATATGTCCTTGTGCGATGGAACATGTCATCAGGGACAAAATAAACAAGGCAACTACATAAGCTGTCACTTTCCGTTTTTCTTTTTCAATTGGCAATTTCTATATCAGCAGCACACCGCCGACCCCCATAAGATCTGAAAAGCCCACAAAAGCTTCATAACGGTACCAATCACAAGTCTACTCGCCTATATCGACTGAGCCAATCTAAAGTAATAACAATAACCATAAAGCAAACTGGTTGGCCTCATCCACCCCGAACAAAAATCCCACATTTTTACTCAACGCTTGGTGTCGCCATCCTGATCCTTTTTTTTCATTTTACACACCTTCCCCGGTATTCATTCATCCGTCAAGATATCATTCGAGGAATAAAAAATTCGGGAAAACCTAATATTCAACTACAGAAGAAGAGTGAAAATAACGCAATGTTAAACGGAATGGGAACGGAAACAGGAACATTCGACACAAAAATTGGGAAATGGGGCTTTCTGGGAGAAAGTGAAGAGACTATAAAATGAAACAAAACGGAATAAAACAGTGGTATAGATGTGCGAATACAATAAAATGAAAGTACACAGGATGGCCTTCGAGGCTTCAAAAATACCTTAAGACGTGTAAGATCTAAAGAGCGATATGGCAGGAAGTTGCAGACATACATAAAAGTACACCAGTATCCCGTTCTTATACAATTCTTTCCCATTCTGTGATCGCTGGCTGCCCCTGGATGGCTGAATGACTTACCATCGTGAAGCAATGGTACGGCAATGCCATAGCAATGGATCCAAATGGGAAAGAATGGGAATTTCCGAAGCCAATTTTTCCTGTACACGCATCAATTGGCATCAGATCGATTTCACACCGAATTCCTTTTTTCGTATCCTTTCTTCTCTTTGGAAACAATTTTATTATATTTCTTCTTTCCTACATTTTTATTTTACTTTTGGGGTTCAAAGGAGCATTTCGTAGCTCTCTATAAGCGGCACATTACATACTCGTACTCGTATATAGATTTACTATCCATCTAGAATTTATATATGAACATACATCACTATACCTTAATATCACACCACTAAAAGAAATTGAACAGAATTGTCCATACGAACACTTTACCAAATATGGAAACATATTAGATACATACATACATACATGCCTAGAACTGTTTAATATAGAAAATACTTATTTTCATGCATCATACAACAGTCATATACTATGAACTTGAATAAGCCAAGGACGATTCCTCTTCTTATATTTACAACAAATAAACTGAAACGATTTCTTCGAATATTTCATATGATAAAGTTTCCTTTTATTTTATTTTTTTGCTGTTATCATATCCGTAGTTATCTGTGAATCGTGTAACATCCATCTATATTAGCCATGCGCCAGGATATTCTGTGGAAGATCGCAACGTAAAATAACAAGAAATCGTAATCCATCAGAAACAAATCATAACCAAATGTCTATTGACTGGAAAGCAATAGTATTTTTGATATATGAGTATGTGTTGTGTATATTGTAACAATTATTTACTCATACGTTATATTAAAGTATATCATTATTTGGAGAAAAGCTGATTTCTAATAAGGATCATGTCTTTTCCGTTTGTGGTACAATTTCTTGGAAAACTTCAAGTATTCAAGTATGATTTCGTTACATCATTTCGCAACAACATTTTATGTCAATTCAGCAAAATTTAATTCGAGTCTGTCACAACAGAACCATAGTACCACGAAGACAAAATCTCTTCCTTACTCGAATTTCTTATTTACAAAAAAAAATAACGTAAAGTCGCCTAGAGACAATCGTTCATAAAAAAAAACGTTTCAATGTTTTAAGAAAATCAAATTTTTAACTCAACTTAAAAAACGCAGCACTTTAATTTGTCAAGATTTAAATTCTCAAACATTTTTTCTTCATAAAAACTTTTAATATAAACATAAGAAAAGATTCAATTGTCAGGGGAAAATCATCAAATACTCTGTATGAGGACACACAAATGTTTTATTTAAAAAAATCCATTTGTATGAGGGAGGGGATAACGAGTTGTCCAATTGGATTCAGACTCTAAAATAAATTGATTAATATCATTTTCGAAATTTCACTTTTACAAATATTTTAGTACAACTCACCGTTTTCGAGAAAACTGCAAAAAACTATTTCGTGGTGGGGGGAGGAATGATCCGATTTTACCCGTTCAAGAACTCAGCCTTGCACATTTACGTGAAGCACAACTGTAAAAAATTTCAAGTCTCTAGCTCAATTCCCTCGAAGGTTGTGGTATTTGTGGTCAGACAGGCAGACAGATGGACGGACATGCGGAAATCAAAATCTTTCGTCATTCTAAATACTCTGGTGTAGTTCATTTTTGTCAGGTGTAGTTGAAACACTCTGGTGCAGTTCAACGGTATACTGAATCTAATATACTTCTATTGGGAGTATGCATTGAAAATGAGCGTTTTGTATTGAGACTCATAATTCGGCAGGTATATATCCGATCGGGCTGAAATAAATTTTACCTGAAAGCTAAAACTGCAAACAAGCTAAGGCTGCAAACATCAGTCCAATTTCAACTGCCGGAGTGTAAAGACGTTTTTATCCGAAATTTTAAACATGGCTGAGTTCGTGCCTACAAAACCGTTTTTGCGGGGAACGATTTTTTACCTGCGAACAGCTGCTCGCGCGACAAAAAAGAAAAGGTTTTTTACATCGAATTGTTACTGGTGATGAAAAGTGGATACGGTCAAGCGTGGCGAGCCATCAACATCGACAGCGAAACCGAATATTCATGGTCCCAAGCTCATGCTCTGTATTTGGTGGGACCAGCTGGGTGTTCTGTATTATGAGCTGCTGAAAGCTAATGAAACGATCACGGGGGACCTCTACCAATGACAATTGATGCGTTTGAGCCGAGCATTGCGAGAAAAACGGCCGCAATTCACCAACAGATACGACAAAGTTATATTGTAAAAAACTACCTGGAGAACCTCAAATGGGAAGTCCTACCCCACCCGCCGTATTCACCAGACATTGCCCCCTCCGATTACCATTTGTTCCGGTCGATGACACATGGCCTGGCTGAGCAGCGATTTTCTTCTTATGACGATACCAAAAAATGGGTCGATGACTGGATTGCCTCAAAAGACCAAGACTTTTTCCAGCGTGGAATCCGCATGCTACCTCAAAGATGGGATAAGGTCGTAGCTACTGATGGACAGTATTTTCAATGATCTGAGTCTGATAGTTTTCTCAAAATAAACTGTTGATTTTTATAAAAAAAAACGCTCATTTTCAATGCATACTCCAAATATATAATTGTCATAAAGAGTATACAGTTGGGATTATAAATTCAATGTTATGGATTAGTGTAGCTCAAGTTCTTAAGCCCAATTCAGACTAACGAATGGTCCAAATTTGCCTGTTCAAGAACTTAGTCGAGCCATTTAAGAGAAACGTAACTACACAAAATTTCAAGTCTCTAGCTCTGTCCTTTCGAAAGTTAACATCATAACTAACTGACGGATATTCGGAAATCAAAAATAACAAAAAATAAAAAAAAAAATTTGAAAAAAAGCTTTTATTAAAAAAGAATGCACTAAAAAGAAAAAAATAATTTTCTGGACGCTGTGTATCACAAATATAAAAGCTTTTTAAAAGCGAGATAAATTTTTATTTTATTGTTTTATGCTTTATCTCACTTTTTAAAAGCTTTTATATTTGTGATACACAGCGTCCAGAAAATTATTTTTTTCTTTTTAGTGCATTCTTTTTTAATAAAAGCTTTTTTTTAAATTTTTATTTTATTGTTTTATGCTTTATCTCGCTTTTTAAAAGCTTTTATATTTGTGATACACAGCGTCCAGAAAATTATTTTTTTCTTTTTAGTGCATTCTTTTTTAATAAAAGCTTTTTTTTAAAAAAAAATTTTTTATTTTTTTTATTTTGTTCTTTTTAGTCTTCGAATATACATGTATCCTTACATTTGAGATGTCCTTACAGGCTTTTTAACTTGAGAATCGTATTCAGCGACCCCAAAAACCCCCAGAATAGATTTTTTTCCGGAAAATTTGGAGAAAAGGATAATCACGTTATCCTTACAGGACCTTCCGTGATCCTTACAGACTTTTTAATGACAGATTCGGATTCAGTGACCTCAAAAACCCCCAGAATAGATTTTTTTCCGGAAAATTTGGAGAAAAGGATAATCACGTTATCCTTACAGGACCTTCCGTTATCTTTACAGACTTTTTTATGACAGATTCGGATTCAGTGACCTCAAAAACCCCCAGAATAGATTTTTTTCCGGAAAATTTGGAGAAAAGGATAATCACGTTATCCTTACAGGACCTTCCGTTATCCTTACAGACTTTTTAATGACAGATTCGGATTCAGCGACCCCAAAAACCCCCAAAATAGATTTTTTTCCGGAAAATTTGGAGAAAGGGATGATCACGTTATCCTTACAGGACCTTCCGTTATCCTTACAGACTTTTTAGTGACAGATTCGGATTCAGCGACCCCAAAAACCCCCAAAATAGATTTTTTTCCGGAAAATTTGGAGAAAGGGATAATCATGTTATCCTTACAGGACATTCCGTTATCCTTACAGACTTTTTAATGGCAGATTCGGATTTAGCGACCTCAAAAACCCACAGAATAGATTTTTTTCCGGAAAATTTGGAGAAAAGGATAATCACGTTATCCTTACAGGACCTTCCGTTATCCTTACTGACTTTTTAATGACAGATTCGGATTCAGCGACCCCAAAAACCCCCAGAATAGATTTTTTTCCGGAAAATTTGGAGAAAAGGATAATCACGTTATCCTTACAGGACCTTCCGTTATCCTTACAGATTTTTTAATGGCAGATTCGGATTTAGCGACCCCAAAAACCCCCAAAATAGATTTTTTTCCGGAAAATTTGGAGAAAAGGATAATCACGTTATCCTTACAGGACCTTCCGTTATCCTTACAGACTTTTTAGTGACAGATTCGGATTCAGCGACCTCAAAAACCCCCAGAATAGATTTTTTTCCGGAAAATTTGGAGAAAAGGATAATCACGTTATCCTTACAGGACCTTCCGTTATCCTTACAGATTTTTTAATGGCAGATTCGGATTCAGCGACCCCAAAAACCCCCAGAATAGATTTTTTTCCGGAAAATTTGGAGAAAAGGATAATCACGTTATCCTTACAGGACCTTCCGTTATCCTTACAGACTTTTTAGTGACAGATTCGGATTCAGCGACCTCAAAAACCCCCAGAATAGATTTTTTTCCGGAAAATTTGGAGAAAAGGATAATCACGTTATCCTTACAGGACCTTCCGTTATCCTTACAGATTTTTTAATGGCAGATTCGGATTCAGCGACCCCAAAAACCCCCAGAATAGATTTTTTTCCGGAAAATTTGGAGAAAAGGATAATCACGTTATCCTTACAGGACCTTCCGTTATCCTTACAGACTTTTTAGTAACAGATTCGGATTCAGCGACCCCAAAAACCCTCAAAATAGATTTTTTTCCGGAAAATTTGGAGAAAGGGATAATCACGTTATCCTTACAGGACCTTCCGTTATCCTTACAGATTTTTTAATGGCAGATTCGGATTTAGCGACCTCAAAAACCCCCAGAATAGATTTTTTTCCGGAAAATTTGGAGAAAAGGATAATCACGTTATCCTTACAGGACCTTCCGTTATCCTTACAAGGACCAAGTAGTGAAAATATTGTATTGTCATCGGACTTATATAAGTGTGCAAAATTTCAAGTCAATCGGACAAGTAGAAGTGGGTCAAAATTGGGTTGCAAGATTTGATCTGACAAACAAACAGACAAACAGACACGAAGGCAAGCTAAATAAAAGCTTTTAAAAATGGATGTTTGTCTGTCCGTCTGTCTGTTTGAGATTATAAAACTCAAAAACTACTGGACCGATTTTTAGTCGGTTTTTTGCAAAATGATCTGCGTTGCCAGGAGTAGGTTTTTAGCTATGTTAGATTTTCAAAATTCGAAACGGAAGGTCCTGTAAGGATAACACAAATATCCTTTTTCCCCGGAAAAATTGGCATTATAGGGTTTTTGGGGTCGCTGATCACGGCTTTGGTATTGGAATTTCAAAATTCTAAACGGAAGCTCCTGTAAGGATAACTCAAATGTCCTTTTTCCAATTTTTCTCGCAAAGACTGGCTTTGTGAGGATTCAGGGTTGCTTATCTCGAATCTGGTGTTGGAATTTCAAAATTCGATACGGAAAATCCTGTAAGAATGACGTTTTTTCCCAAAAGTTTTTCAAAGTTTTTACGACTCTTGTCGAAAGCGACACGACACTCGCAATCGGGGTGTTTATTTGAAATCAAAATTTTGTGGTCCACTGTGTTCATATGACATCAGCTTGCCACTGAGAACGTGAGTGCTAGTAGAGTACAAAACGTGGAATTGTCTCGACTTAGATTGGTTTTGTGTATGAAAATTATTTAGAACATGATGCGAAATATTTTAAATTCAAAAAATATGTGACACCAATTGAAATTCGTTTTAAAATTCCGTTGATCTTATGTTCAAAACATAATTTAACAATTCAAAGAAATTGTGTTGAATTTTCGATTTTCCAGTACTGGAATTTTTTTTACGACATTTCTGTAGAACGGTTGGCGAAAGAAATTACGATTTTGAAATTTTTCATTTCTTACATAAATGGGTTTGGCTAAAACCAATCCAGTAAGGTAAGTATATCAAAATAGGACTTAAATTCATTTATTACTTTGGTATAACATACAATAATACAAAAGATCAGAAAATAAGTTTTTGGCTCATTAACGATTCCATTAAACAATTACGCAACAGTAAAGTAATTAATCAAAAATTGATGAAAGGCAAGTTTGGGACGCGTTTGATCGAAAGCTTAACCAGAAAGTGGGCAATTAAAATTTCATTGTTGGGTCTATTTTACTTACTTTACACTTAGCTACACCGCGTTGCGCCTCTCACCATCTCCACCATTAACGCCGCTAAGAAACCAGAAATTTTCACCGCAACGATTTCAGAAGGAAAAGTTTTTTGGATGGATGAATGAAATGAATAGATGGATATGGATTTTAATGTTGATACAGTTGAACCTTAATACTGGCTCATAGGCAACAGGTTAGATGAAAATTTCGTTTGTTAAAATCTCCCAAGCTTGGTCCCCGCATTTTTCTTGGCCATTTTCATTGTTTTCTTCCTACAATCACGTTTTTCCTTAAAAAAACGAAAGTTTTTTTTTATTTTATTTTACAAGTAAGATGCCTTTTAACAATTTAATTGGCGGGTTCTCCTCCATAATCTAAAGTTAAGAATATCAATATTGGTTTTATGAATATAACTGGAAAATGTTTTCAAAATCATTTTTCTCTTTGTTTCGCCGTTGTTTTTCTTTCATTCTTTCGACCCAATTTCTTTTCCTTGATTTGTTGTTGAAAATTTTCCCAAATTTATTTGGCGGAAATTAAACATTGGCTGAATGGATTGAAAAAACACTGAAACCGGATATAACAAAATTTACATTTTCTACATCGTTTCAATCGGCTTGGTTAGCCATCGCGTAGACTTTTAACAAATACCCAAAATTGCTAACAATAAAGATTGGCAAAGAGTTCAACACAGCATTCAATAAAAGAACCTTTTTCTGATTTTTTTTTTTTTTTACTTTGCTCGTTCGTAAATTTTTGTTGTTCTTAAAGTACTGGAAAAGTTTAGTTTGCTCAATTTCAGAATCTTTCACAGACGAATCTTTCGGAATTGATTCGCCACCACTTTACACTTGAGTCAATGTTATCGAATAAAAATTTATTCATTCTGAAAACATAAAGTTTTAAATTAATTTTCAATATTCAATCTTGAAATTTTTATTATTCTTATTATAATTTTCTTTTTGTCTAAACAAAAAATAATTTAAAACTTTGAAATCAATTTAATTTAACGATTGCTACTTATGTATGTTACATGAATCGAATTGCGAAAAAAAATTTAAGTTTGCGGGGATGAGACATATTTACACACTTCCAAAAAAAAAGAGAAAATTATAGCAAAGCACACTCAGAAAAATGGAGGCTAACTCGACGACCTACCCAGTGGGGATTTAGAGCTTACTGAATCGATTACGTAATCGGAAAAAGTAATGACCATTGATTACTCGTCCAGTTACCACATCGATTACTTTTACTTAGGAATGTCCGCGAAAAGTAAGGCCTTACTAGCAACTTTACATGTAAGCACTTTATTCATGCATTACAAGTATGCACTTATCATTTAAAAAAAATATGATTCTTCAACAAATTATAAACATATTTTCTTACGTATTATTAAATGTTGAAAAACTTTTGCTCACCCCGCGATTCGAACCCGAGATCCCTGGGTTTGAAGTCCACTCGCAAACGCATACGGCCACCGAAGTCAATTAACAATGCGAGTTAAAACGTGAATGGTTTCTATCTCGTGTTTCAAGGCATTACTTTTTCCCATACACCCCATTACGTTTGTAAGGGCTAAGAATTTTTTTCACTGAGCAATTACTTCTTCCCTTACAACTCATTACATTTGTAAGAACTTACAATTCTCTTCGATGAAAGCATCGATTATCCCGTAAGTGATAGCAAATTTCGGACTGAGACATTACTTTATGCTTTACAAGCCGTTACATTTGTAAGTTCTTACGGTTTTCTTCGAAGAAATAACCGATTATCAAGTAAGGGATGACAAAAGTTCCCATTGGGTACATACGGCGTAATTGGCCTCGGGCAGGCGCGCGTTCGCCTGCGTGTGGGCAAGTAAAACTGAGTTGACCTGTGGTCGGAGAAATTCTGAAATTAAGCCACCAGCAGGTGAAGTAGAGCATTGGGAGCTGCACGAGTTGACCTTAGATAGGTTAACTCTGACCGCTAGCTGGCTTACAGAAACCTCTGTAAGGTCAGAGTTAACCTGACAAAAAGTTGACCTGGACATTTTTCTGAGTGCACTTTCTCTTCCTTCTGTTTTTATTTTTTTTAAACATACAATACTTCCCGAATAATTGCAACCCCCTTAAATAAAAAATCCGTTTAGTTGCAATGGAAAAATTGAGAAAATTGCGCTTGGTTGACACATTTTCCCCACTTAATTGCACATTCGATCAATAACATAAATGAAGGAAAACTCAGAATATTGAAACAAATCCCAATTTGAGTTGAACAATCTAATTAAAATTTTGAATTTATTCTGACTGGCATTTGATGTCTGGAAAAGTATTTTCTAAAGTAGTTTTTTTGGTCTGAAAATTTGTTTTAAGCTACATATATATTTTTCGGATGGCATAAAAATTAGCACATTTTCTACTTTCCAATTTATTGCAATGCACGATTTATTGTCACGATTTTTTTTTTGGTAAATTAGTTTTCCAATTAAGCTACTGCAATTTGTTATATCAGAAATTATATAAAAGTTGGTTCTAAAAAAAACTAGCTTTAACGAAGATTTACTAGCAGATTCAGATATATCTACACTACATACTTAATTTACAAAAACAAATTTTTCGGATGTGAGAAAACTTTCATTATAACAATTTTTTGTATGTGGATCTTCGATTTGAGAGTTATCCCATACAAATGCAACAAATAAAAGCTCTTATTTAGCTTGCCTTCTTATCTGTCTGTATATTTGTCTGTCAGGATCAAATCTTGCAATCTAATTTTGACCAACTTTCACTCACTTAAAATCTTGCACACATTCGTAAGTCCGATGGCAATACAATATTTTCACTACTTCGTCCTTGTAACAATAACGAGACGTTCTGTAAGGATAACGTGATTATCATTTTCCTTAAATTTTCCGACAAAAAATCTGATTTGGTGCTTTTTGGGGTCGCTGAGTCCGATTTTAATATTAAGAAGCCTGGAGTGATATTCCGTAACTTGTTTCAAGCGTTTGTTTCGAATTAGAAGAACAAAAAGTATTCGCTGTCTCTGTTTCGACCGAAATAAATGACAGAGCGAAACCGAGATAGCAAACACCACTTTTTCTTCTAACTCGAAACAAATGCTTGAATCAAGTTACGGAATACCACTCCTGTATAACGGAAGGTCCTGTAAGAATAACGTAATTATTCTTTTTTCTAAAATATTCCGGAGAAAATCTCATCTTGGGTTTTTGGGGTTGCTAAACCCGATTCTGTCAATAAGAAGTCTGTAAGGATATCTCATAGTCAAGGATATATATTCGGGGACTAAAAAGTATAAACAAGCGTGGCGACAGACAGACAGACGTCATTTTGGATTTTTAGTCATATTAATCAAATACCAAATGACTAAAAAGGATGAAATAAATAAAAAAATAAAAAAAAGCTTTTATTTTAAAAAAATTCACTAAAAGTGAAAATATCATTTTTTTAAAGCACTCTGTATGAGAAATAAAAGCGAGATAAAATCATAAAAAATAAAATAAATATTTATTATACCCGTATGGTGAAACCAAAGGGCATATTAGATTTGCCTTACCGTTTGTAACGCCAAGATCCCGTTATCACACACAAAAATGAATTACACCAGTGTGTTTAGAATGATAAAAATAATTAATTTTTGCATGTCCATCCGTCTGTCTGTCCGTCTGTCTGTCTGTCCGTCTGTCTGTCTGTGGCGCGGATTGCGGGCGCACGGATTGAGCTAGAGACTTGAAATTTTGCGCAGATTCGTGTTTCGTAAAATGCAAGGCTAAGTTCGTTTACCCTTAGAGGCACAGAAGAATAGCAAATATTTTCACCCTTCCGGCACTCTTAAAAAATTTTTTTTTTTAATTTTTTTAGTGGTACCATTTTAAAGTATCATACGGTAATGAAAGACGGTTTAATTGGTGGTACAATTTTGATACCACCGTGCAGTATTTGTTAAAAAAAGGTGGTACATCGCGTGTACCACCAAGCCTTTAAGGGTTAATGGGCAAAAATTGCGAATATCTCAAAAACGATGCATCTTATCAAAAAAGTTCAAGAACAAAAGTTATTTCGGATATGATTCTACATAAAATTTCCATATATCAAAATCCGATTGGAATAAATTTTAAAAAATTTTATTGAAAAGTTTGACTTCAAAGTGGAATTTTAATACAACTGGTATAAATCACCATACGGCCAGATTGGCAATTATAGCTTATGTTATGCTTAAAATTTTATTCTAAACTTTAAACTAGGAAATTAGAAATCGGGTTTTGCGTATATTTAATATCAAACCCTAAACCGTGTTTACACTTGCGACTTTTTCTTCCTCATTTCTATTCGGCGTAAATTTACAGAGAATTGGACAGCTAAATCACATCTTCTGAATACGCGAGTAGACAGTAGATTTAAAGTTACGGATAAATACCGAGTTACGTTTTGTGAATAAGCCCATAAATAATTTTATATCTAGATAGAACCCTTTTGATATTATTAGAGTTCAAGTACCTACTATAATAATATACAATGTTATATGGGTAAAGTAAGGTGTCATGTGTTTTTGACCTAGACTGTAATTTTTTGCGGTAATCATAAGGTAAGGATCTTGGAGGACATTTAGCATAGTTCCGAACCATCTAAAACTGTTCGACGATCGTGAAGGTTTGGGTCACGGGTTCGTATGGGTAAAGGTTTAAACCAAAATTGGAAGTCACCTTAGAACCCGGATTAGAATCCTCCCTATGTTAATCTTTAACGTATTTTACCGGATTTAAAGGGAACGTGAGAGGTGAGCGTATTATCAATGTTTATAGCACATCATGATAAAAAGGCAAAGTAAAATTAGGGGAAGAAAAGTTTAAATTCGATTAAAATGAAACATGAAGGAAAGATAGTCTTAGACTGGAAAGACACGTGTCGAGAAACGTGAGTTTCATTATCGAGGAGTACACGCGAATTTCTCAGAACATGGCGCCTCGGGAATTTTCGTTGGAAGGGACGGCTCAGTGCGGTTCCCGTCGGCTCGTGGAAAGCCACGTAGAAAGAAGAGTGGAAAAAAAGAAAAACGTTCAAACAAGAAAAAAGGAAACGTGCACTAAAAGAGATTTTCGAGTGAAGAAACGTTGGATTGAAGGAAAAACGAGTGCACCAGGAAAAGGAAAGAAAGGGTTTAATAGAGAACTCACAAAAAAAGGTATGTTCATAGAAAAATCGGGTAAATTCAGTGCGGATCTTTCACGCTTTATGTTTCGGCAGGTTGCTTGATGATAGAAAACTCGTAGGCGGTATTCGGGTAACATAGAAAATCTAGAGTGCGTGTTACATAAGAATTGGCCTCAAAGCGCGCGATTTAGCCAAGAAAATTCTTACCGCACAACCCGAATACCGCGTTTTTCTTTGTTACTGATCCGGTTTCTTTGTTAATCCGGTTTGTCCAATCCGCAACGGTTCCAGTTTTGACCGGTTGAACTAATTTGACCAGCTAATTGAAAGAGAAAATAAAAAAATAAAAAGGAGGCTGAAGGTCAACCGGATCAGCTTGAATCAAGTTCCAAAGAAGCCACGTTTTCTTTATATTAATTAAAAAAAAGAAAAAAGGGAACCGCAAGTCAATCAGAGAGCTGAAAAAGATATTTCGAAGTCGAGCTGTTTTCCTCTATTCGAACAGTTTTTTTCGAATTCGAGCAGTTTTTCCTGCATTTTCATCATCTCCACGGAAAGCGATCACCGAATTGCTTTTTTTTCTTGTTTGTCACGTGGAGCTACATCATCGTATCGAGTTGCAGAGGGGAACCAGAGGTGCGGCAAATTACCGAGCAGAGCCTGTCCAACGAGGATTCGCCGAAGAGCTAAGAGGGATTTCTAAAATCAATATTTATACAGAAAAATCTACGATCAAAAATATTTGGCATTTTTTCTTTAGAAGAGAGGGAAGTTATCTTAAATTTGTTATGTTTTAATGTACAGTTATGCATTTTTAATATAAAAATTTTAGCGTTTCAACAAAAAAAGTAAAAAGATAAAATTTGGCGAAAGGAGTTATGCGCGCACAACACCTGGACAGCAAAACGAGTAAAGATCAGGTACCTTATTAAATCGATCACAGTGAGTATCGTTGCATTTCATTATTCGAATCATATTAAAGTGCATAATTATTAGAGTAAATTTCACTTCCCGTCATTTTTTTAATGTTTTAATACATAAGTTGATATTTAATACATTAATTTTATCAAGTATTAGTCAGTAAAATTTTGCCAATGTATCCAAATTCTGTATTTTCATTCCGTTCATCAATTATTATAAACTAGGAAATTGTATAGAGTACCATTTAGTAGTTTCATTTTATTTCTCTATTCGTGCCGGTTGGTTGGAACATTTGTCTTGCTTAGTCTGGAGGCAGATGTCTGATCCAAAATCATAGATGTCGTTAGTAACCTCGGCGTTCAATTTTCAATTTCTCGGGATGTTCGATTTGATTATGTTCGGTTAAGTTGCGCCGAAAGGGGGTTATGTGGTCTGGGGCGATTTAGGAGGGTTGGACGAGACGAGTGAAAAGCTGGAGGACGCTGTTTTCTACAATTAAATTTAAGGGTTGAAGTCATATGAGGACGTAATTTCCTGTTGTTCGTTTATTTTCCTTTATTTGTTCGTTTGATTTATTTATTTATCTAATTATTCGTTTGCCTATTGGTGTGAATTATTTATTTATTCGGATTATTACAATTTCGTCTTCTCTATCCTCTTTATTTTACTCATATGACCGAACCCAGGTTTGAAGGTAGTAGGCACTATTTTTCTTGGAATGTTATGATCCGTTTTCCCGCGACAAGAAACCCCCCCAATCCGACGAGCGGAGCCGGCAAAAGTTCGAGTGCCTAGTCGGTCAGGGGAAACGGAGGGATCGCAGGTGGCGAGGTCAACGAACGCTGCCTGAATTTGTTTCTGTTGGGAGTTCCTATAGGACCCCAGATCTCGCATATAACAACAATGATTTACATTTCACAATTAATGAGACCAAATTATTGCAAATTAATTAGCTCAGCAAGACTACTTCATGCATTCAAATTTAATTTCACATGACAATTAATAGATGAATTGAAATTTTTTTAATTCCATTTTTAATAATACATGATTTTATGAAATGAAGTTAAATAAATCATTTCATCGAATTTTCAGTGAAATGCAATTAATTTATGAAAGTACCAAAATTTTAAATTAATTTTTTCCTCCCCTATGCCTCGGCTGTATTTATACAAAAAATAAAATAGAACAAACAAGCAATAAACTAGAATGCATTCATGAGGGATGTCTGCAAATTGAGCTGAGCGATTTTTTTTAAGCTGAGCTAATTTTTAAGAGGAAGACATTGGTATTAAAAAGTCATCTTTTTGTGATTGAACAAAATTGGTAAAAATTATGTTTGTCAAAACACGGTTTGTCCAACAAAAAAAAAATTTTTTGAAAACATAAATTTTTGAGAACTAAAAATTTGTAAGGACCTGAGATTCATGATAAGCTACTTTAAAAATAAATCTGCCAAATCGGAGCAGAAACCGATTTTACATGCTTAATCGACAGGAGCCGATTTTACGGCTATAGCCTTTATTCCAGTATTTTTATTTTTCCAACAGCTTTCCAAAATTTAATACGCCAATCAATTTCATCCTGATTTAATTATTCATTCTATTGTGGTTCTCGTTCAGTGCCATACAAAAAAAACTTTGTAGCTTTGGCCACTAATTTAATTAAAGTAAACCATCAGTAAATTAAAAATAGATGAGTACCTGTTTTCAAATAGATATAAAACAATTTTAATTAAAAATTCAATTAAAAATTTTTTTTGATTCAACTATATTCCACCAATAAAAGCAGAATATTTTTTAAGTGAAACTCATTGTTGTTTATTGTTTAGTGTTTTATTTTTTTTTTCAGTAATCATTTTATTTAGAAATTTTTAAAATACTAAATGAAAGCATGAAATACTTTTGGGATTTTTATCATATAAATGAGATCATTATTTAGTTTCTCCTTTATTTTTCATTTGAAGAAAATGAATATACGATTTTCGCATAACAGTAGATTTTCAAGTAGTCGGTCCGGAATCTTAGTTCCAGCAGGACAGACGAAAAAAAGGATAAATTGGACAACTGGGAAGCAAGTGAGGAACGAGTTTGAAGAATGGAAGCTAAAAACTTCCTTGAAAGCACTTGATGCATAAAAAATCGCAGAAACGGAAGTGAGCTTCTAACTCTCTAGCTTTCAACTCAGGCATTGAATTCGAAATGCAACTCTCCAGCATTCCATTCGCAAGGAACGGGTTGAAAAGTTTATGGGAATGAATGAAAGTTTGGAAAAAGTTTTAAGTTTTTACAAAAAAAAAAAAAACAGGAATAAAAGATAGAAAGATTCTATCCTATTCGTCTAGTCTAGTCCGTATAGTACTGTGATTCAAGTTGAATATCAGAAAAAATTGAATCAAGAGAAAAAAAAATCTTAAATACGGATATATCTGTATAAACATAGAAAATATTTTTTGACTTGTCGCTATTCTATACGCTCGACTTTTAATAAAGAAGTCATCCTTGAAAGTTTTCTCTTCTTCCTTCATAAAAGACTGACCCGACAAATGCAAAACCGTTAAAGAAAGAGAACTTTGGAAATGCTTCAATAGTCTTTTGCCTTCATAACAATCGATTCGTTTTGGTTCAGCGATTCCTTAAAAGTACCGGAAAATGACCCATAACTTGCAGGAAAACTTGACAGAAATGATGTGGTGTGCCTAATAAGAAAGCTAAACGCACTGTGAAATGCTAATAATATGGCCAATGATAGCAAATAATTTCGGTTAATTTTTTTTCTATTCAATGCGAAATATTCACACAAGAAAGAGTGAGTTATTCTTGAGATAGAATTTACTTTTATGTTAAAAGTTTTCGCACTTTTTTTCGTTCTTTGCTTTTTGCATAGATAAGATCACATTGCAATATAACACTTTCCATAGATTTTCACATCCTTTTCTTTCTTTCTATTCTAGGGAATTGTCTTCGTGCTACTCTTTAGCAGTGAAACTCCGACATCGATAAACGGCAGACCAAGTCTCGTATATTTTAATAGCGAAAAAATCATAAAATTTTCAGAACAGAGCAGTTTAATAGTTCTCAAGGGCATATTGTACGTTGCATTACCTTCAAGTAGAAAATATATGTCTCAGCTCCATAATACACATTTATTTAAATTATGACATTCAACGTTGTGTAAAATATCGTCTAATTGATATGGGTGTCATCATGGAATACTTTACTTTTTTTATTTGCTTTTTCTGTCTTAGTTCAGGAACCTCTTGTCGGTTGTATTAAAAGTTACTGCAGTGTTGGACATCATTTTTCAAAATGCTGACTGTTGAAGTAAAATTTTCATCCCTGCTGAAAAATTAAATGATTTAGTTTCAAAATGATCCAGAAGACATTTCTAATATGCTAGATTTCATTTCCAATGTCTTGCATCGCACATTATTTAGAAATATTTTAATCATTTTAATAGAAGCCATTAATATTAGCGAAGAATTTTATTTACAATCTGTTTACCCGTTTTCCAATATTATTTTTAATTTAAAAAAAAAAAAGCTACCAATGCGCTTTTGGGGAAAAAATGAATATACCAACATTTAAAGGATATAAAATTTTCTACATTTTTTGCTTACAATATTTTTATGTATCTCTAACGCTTCTCAAGATATTTGAAGAAAATTAAATTTTTGGAAATTTCTCGGAACTATGCGCTTATGAGAAAAAAACAGTTTTTTTTTATAGTCTTGGCCAGAGCTTAGGAGAAAACCCTTTAATGCCGAAGCACAGCTCAGGATGGTCGGAAGGACAAAAGGAGATGTCGATTTATGTTCTCTTTGAAGTTCTACGGGTTATAGTCCGGGGGAACACATCGGATGGTAAATCGTTCCAAAATCTTGTTGTCCGGCGAATAAAGGAACCACTAAACTTTGCTGTACGAAAACGGGGAGGCTCAAGGAAGAAGTCGTACGCGTGTTCATAAAACATACATACCGTGAAGGAAAAAGTTGGGAAATTTCGGTGGAACATTTCCAATGAAAATATCTAATATTTATCGGGTCTTTCAATAAGGACATAACAATTTTGTATTTAAATAAAACACAGAATAATTGAGATATCGGGCTGAAATTTATTCCAGGTGTAGTGGACATGTTATATTTAAGTATGAAAATCGATGTGGTTCATATGGCCACCGCGAGCATTGCACTGATTGATTCTTTGGAGCCAACTTTCCACCACTCTTCCACACATATCGGTCGGAACGTTGGCAATTTCGCGTTCGATATTGTTCCTGAGCTCCTCTAACATTATTGGCTTGTTGGCATAAACCAACGACTTAACATAACCCATAAAAAGAAATCCAACGACGTTAAATCGCATGAGCGAGGTGGCCATTCGACCGGACCATTTCTCGAGATTACACGATTACCGAACTACTCCTTCAATAGATCAGTTGTTTGACCAGCTGTGTGGCATTGCTCGTTCGTGAACTTCACCATGATAAAAATGTAAACCTTGACTGACGTTTTAGCATTGCCAGATCATAAAAAAAGTTTTAGGGAGCGTTTTTATTAAAATACAAAATTGTTATGTCCTTATTGAAAGACCCGATGTAATCAAATTCAAAGAAAATATAATTTCCTGTATTTTTCACTGCAATGGTTTTTACATATCTTTAACTGTTTTCGTGATATTTGAAAAAATATTATTTTTTACATGTTTTTTCCGAAACTAAATATTGCAGAGGAATGTTTTGTGTTGATCACAACTGATATTTTTGGTAGATTTTGTTGCAAGTTTTATTGCAATCAAATTTCTAAATTTTCCCAAAATAACAGTTTTCAGAAATTTCTAAAATGCGGTTTTAGCAACCATTAGAAATAGAACCATTAGAACCATTAGATCACAAATTTTCTATCTCCAGTTTACTAATTATAACAATTTTTAAGATATCAAAATGTTACAAAAATATTCCTTTATTATTAATGCGATTTGTTTGTGCTTTGGTTTTGTAAATTTTCAAATGTTTCTATAATTTTTAACGACAAAGAAATTATTTTAATAGAAACGCAATCCGAACGGCAAACATTCATCTCAGCTTTTATGCCTGCGGCTTCGGATTCGGCTGCCGCCAAAAACTGACGTTCGGTCGGATTTAAATCCAATCACGAAAAAGTCTAAAGCTGGTCCCACAATTGGAGCGGTGCGGCAGCGGCGCGGCGCGGCGTGGTTAGCTCAGAGCGATCATTTTTAAACCGAAATTACGCGGCGCGGTTGCGGCGTGGTGACAGCTCAATTTGTGTTCTCATAACCTAAAAAATCGCAGAAAATTTGAAGATTATTAATTTTTCCGTTTCATTTTCAGTTTCGAATACGTTTTAAAGTTATTTTCCATCTTTTTACTTGATAAAAATATTTGCAACCACACTCAGAAAACATAAACAACTGTCACCGCTTCCAACCGCGTCTGAAAGTAGAAACTAGACCTACTCTTCGCGGTGCCGCGCGGTTGCCGCGTTTCGTCACCGCGCAATTATAAACCAACTCATATAAACCTATAGTTTCTACCACCATCTGTCACCGCGCCGCGCCGCTTTGCGCGTAATTGCGGTATAAGCTTAATGGAGACTCAAAAAATTTTACATCATGATTTAAATCTCCTTACTGTCTATGAGTTTCTCGGCTACTGAAAAGTAGGATTTTTTTTTGACATTTGTTCAGTTCAAATTGGGTGATTTCTAGTGGGCGTCCCTGGTTACCTCCTGATTGACATTTCTAAGCATGCTATGGAAAGTCTCCATTGGAGACACAATAAATATGAAAGATCATGACTGAAAATGCCCACGTGCTGATTTCTTTATTTGCCAAAATATGGAGTGGGGGAAAAAAATCATGATTTTTAAAAGTCCAATGGAGTCGTGGGGTTACGTGTCAACTAGGGGCTGCAATACCGGAAACCGGTTTACCGGTTTTACCGGCCAATTTTACTACCGAAATTACCGGTAAATTTTTTTAAAAAATACCGGTAATTTCGGTAATTTTTTTGTATTAGTTTGGAGGGCTTAGCGGTCCAATTTTAAGAAATAAAAGCAAAAGTTGTGTTTTAATTTTCCAGCCTGACGTTTCGAGCCTTGTTTTGGTTCATCTTCAGAGGCGTTAAACGATCATTTAAATGCACTATGTTATAACTGTTAATATTTAGCCGTAAAAACTTTGTCGAAATGTTACATTAAAAATGAGCCAAAACACGGATCGAAACGTCAGGCTGAAAATTAAAACACAACTTCTGGTAACTTTTTTTTCTAAATGAAGACCTCGGTGCAAAAAGCAGTCATCTCCACTTTTTCAAATTTTTCAGGAGACAAAAAAGATATTAGCGTGAAATTTTTGCTCTGGGACAAAGTTAAAAATTACAATTTAAATCAAGCATGTATTCTTACATCGTTTTAATTTGAGATAAATCTATATTTTTTTTGAAAAAGTTATAGGTAGACATTTTAAATTTTGGAGATAGCTGTTTCTTGCACCCAAGACGACATTAGCGGTTTTCAAAATGCATTATCAAAATGCATTAAAATACAGTCAAAAAAATGTTCAATAGCGTTTAAAAATAAACAAATAAAAAAATATTCAATTTCACAAAACAAAACTCTCAGAAAAAAAAATTAAAGATTTTTTGAAAAAAAAAATTCTGCATCAAATTATATGAAACAATGCTTTCAGTCGTCTCCTTTTCTTTAATAACTTTTTACGCAGACCTCCAATAAGTATGGCGTTTGTAGCCAAATATGCGCATACATTTATTCTTGCAGTTGGCATCAATAACTCATTTTCGTCAAAAAGTGGAGATGACCGCTTTTTGCACCGAGGTCTTCAAATGTTTTAATGAAATAACTTTTGATAATGGGCTTTTTTGATAATTCAGAAATGTCAAAATCGTAAAATTTTTTGTAAAAACCTTAATTATCAAAAAAGTCCAATATTTACAAGCTTTCCGAATGTAAGAGCAAACTGAAGTATACTTCTAGTACATGTACATAAGTAAATGATAAAATATGTAATATGCAATATACATATTACATTAGAGAAAAAAAATCAAAACAAAACAGAAAAGAAAAAACCACCATATTTGGCATTTGTAAAATTTTATAATTTACACTACAAATATTATAAAATTATTGTTACTTATTTCTTCGTACGTTATTTTGTCCTCCCACCGTCACTAATATGCTAAACATGATTTGTTTTATCTAAATAGCGATTTACCGGTAAATACCGGTAAACCGGTTTTTACTAAAAATATTTACCGTTTACCGGTAAATCCGAAACTCGGTAATTTTGCAGGCCCTAGTGTCAACTTAAGTATGCCAAGTTCCAAGTCAATCGGATATGCTCATGTGTGTCAAAATTTGGTTGTAGGATTTTAACTAACGAGTGAAAGTAAAAAGGAAACTTACAAAAATTACAATTGCTTTTGTTATGTGGATTCGTAAAATAAAATCGTTTCTTAAAAGTCTTAAATTGCCTTTAAAACCTTACAAAATATAAAAGAAACGGTGATCGAGTAAGTTTTTCAATCTTAAATAAAAACTTTTTCAATTATCCTGAAACAAAAAAATGTCGTCAATCTAGCGAAAATTTTGGTACTTGACATAAATATTTTCATTAAAAAAACTGAAAAAAAAAATAAATGTAAATATTCATTCTATTCAAATTGCGCAATGATTTTTCTCTCCCGCTTCACAGATTTTTGATCCTGTTTTCATTCAGATTCTATGAAATAAAATGCTGATGGAAATATTTTAATACACAGCGAACAAGGATTCAAGATTATGTCTACGGTAAACTATTTCATTTTTTGCATTATTATTCTGATGGTTGCCATAAGAAAAACTTGAAAACTTAAGAAAAGCAAAGTTTCACAGCACAAAAAAGTGATGGTACAAAATTCTTTGCTGCGTTCTTGTTTCGCTCTGTCAGTTGCTTCGTTATCCTTTTTAAACTTGCATCAAAGCGAATTGCATCACAATTTTGCCATTACCTCTTTCCACTTTTGATTTTCATTTTGTACCGAGTCATCAATTTTCCTTGTTTCGCAGAAACTTTTTGTTACGCTTTATATAACAACCTTGACTTTCCCCTTTTTAATGAAAAAAAACTAATAATGTTTTTCTTTTCACTTATTTTATTAAGGCAATCTGGAATTTTGCTAAAGAGAATCTATGCAATTTTCCCCCATTACATTGAAAAAAGCTGTCGACAGCAATTTACTACGATGCAAAGTCCAATGGATTCATGTACTATAAATTAGCATAAATTCGTATTTTTATGCCCAATTAATGTAGCCTTTTGCATATAGTCCAATGTTCTCCGCTCATGAATTTGAATTTATATTTTATAAAAAAAATCTCTATCAAAATTAAGACCTCTACCCATAGATACATATACTAGATCGCTCGATTCGCTGTCTCAAATGGTCCCATTTCAATACAGTTCAGTGAATCAAAACGAGTCAAGTAAGAGCAAGATAACCGTATGAAAATAAATATAGTCCTCTCGTTTAAACCGTGAGCTGTCAAAGGAAAATAGACTTTCGGAATGGTGTTGGCGCCTAAAGTTATTTGTTTGCGCCTAAAGTTAGTCTCAAACTTGTGAAATTTGAATTTCGCGGCAAACTAAATTTGAATGTACCATTTTTCAGCAGAGCTTTATATGGTGACAGTTGTTCTATGTTATATAGCCCAACTAACAAACTCTCCAGACCAAAACTCTTACGAATTTTGAAATCTTCTCATTAAACTTTCTTAACACACTGGATACTCTCATAACATAGTTCTTGTAATGACACTCTAATTTTTTCTGATAGCATTCTTTTTATAAGAGTATGACGCTACTAGAGCTACTGAATCTTTTACGCTTATAGCAAGGCGATTTTTGAACTCTTGTAGCGAGCCTTTAAAAACTTATGTTCTCATTGTATATTTTTTATAAAGTTTTAATACTTAAAGAGTTTAAATCTTAAATAAAAATGTTATGAGCTGTTAATTCGTATGATTCTCATAAAAACGCGCTTGTAAAAGTTTAAGTATAAAAATACTTGTTAAAATGCTCATATGAGACATAAAAGAGTTAAACTCGCATAACGCGAGCTTATGTTCTTATTAGTAGAATTTTATTCTTAAAATAAATCTTCGTCAACAGGCGCCATATTTTCCCTTGATCTTTTTTGACAGTAAAACTTTGAAATTTCAAATCAGCTTATATATGTAAATTAGGACCTAAAAACACTGCAAAAAACTATTTTCTTTAAAAACAAAAACGCATTAATACAATTGAAACAGTTTGATCAATTATATTAAAAATTTAATTTTTCCATGTTATATTTCCGATTTATAATATATCTCACTTTTTCGATTTTTTCGAGGGGTTCCGCGTTTTTTCGAAGTAAAATATGTTATATTATCAGTGAAACTGCATTCCCCATATAATTTTTGTCTATATATCCGAAAAAATAGAATTTAAAATCTATCTCATATGAAATTCTAATACAATATTATCATACGCAAACGTAAACATAACTCGGATCCGAAAATAAATAAACACTTCAAAAATAACTTTTACTCTTTAAAAAATTACTTTAACTCTTCAAAAATAAAACCGGCTAGATATTTTTATATACTCTTCTCTTTTTAGCAAAGCATAAACTACTTGGTATGAAAGTTTTATGAGAATATCAATAAACTCTCATTAGAATTCAAATAGTGTTCTTGTGAGACTTTCGTGACTCTTACAAAAAGAACTGATGTCTTGTTATAAGATAAAAAAAGTTCTCATAAGTGCGCCAATTAAGCCTCATGAGCCACTCATAAAACAATTGTAGCATTCTACAAGGGTGAAATAGCCCAGTATTAATACTCTCAAAAGACTCTAGTAGAGTCTTATGAGACGAAAATTGTTAGTTGGGAGTTCTGCCCAACTAACAATTTTCGTCTCATAAGACTCTACTAGAGTCTTTTGAGAGTTTTCATACAGGGCTATTTCACCCTTGTAGAATGCTACAACTGTTTTATGAGTGGCTCATGAGGCTTAAATGGCGCACTTATGAGAACTTTTTTTATTTTATAACAAGACATCAGTTCTTTTTGTAAGAGTCACGAAAGTCTCATAAGAACACTATTTGAATTCTAATGGGAGTTTATTGATATTCTCATAACACTTTCATAACAAGTACTTTATGCTTTGCTAAAAAGAGAAGAGTATATAAAAATATCTAGCCGGTTTTATTTTTGAAGAGTTAAAGTAATTTTTTAAAGAGTAAAAGTAATTTTTGAAGTGTTTATTTATTTTCGGATCCGAGTTATGTTTACGTTTGCGTATGATAATATTGTATTAGAATTTCATATGAGATAGATTTTAAATTCTATTTTTTCGGATATATAGACAAAAATTATATGGGGAATGCAATTTTACTGATAATATAACATATTTTACTTCGAAAAAATGCGAAACCCCTCGAAAAAATCGAAAAAATGAGATATAAATCGGAAATATAATATGGAAAAATTAAATTTTTAATATAATTGATCAAACTGTTTCAATTGTATTAATGCGTTTTTGTTTTTAAAGAAAATAGTTTTTTGCAGTGTTTTTAGGTCCTAATTTACATATATAAGCTGATTTGAAATTTCAAAGTTTTACTGTCAAAAAAGATCAAGGGAAAATATGGCGCCTGTTGACGAAGATTTATTTTAAGAATAAAATTCTACTAATAAGAACATAAGCTCGCGTTATGTCTCATATGAGCATTTTAACAAGTATTTTTATACCCGTATGGTGAAACCAAAGGGTATATTAACTTTGCCTTACCGTTTGTAACGCTAAGATCCCGTCATCGCACAAAAAAATGAATGACACCAGTGTGTTTAGAATGATAAAAATAATTAATTTTTGCATGTCCGTCCGTCTGTCCGTCCGTCTGTGGCGCGGATTGCGGGCGCACGGATGGAGCTAGAGACTTGAAATTTTGCACAGATCCGTTTTTCGTAAAATGCAAGGCTAAGTTCGTTAATGGGCAAAAATGGACCATTAGGGGGGGTACCCCCCATACGAACGAAATCGTTTTTTGTGAATATCTCAAAAACGGTGCATCTTATCAAAAAAGTCCAAGAACAAAAGTTATTTAGGATATGATTCTACATAAAACTCCCATACATCAAAATCCGATTGGAATAAATTTAAAAAAATCTTATTGGAAAGTTTGACTTCAAAGTGGAATTTTGGTATAACTGTTCGAATTTTGATACGAATATCACCATACGGGTCTCCAATGATTGCCAGATTGGCAATTATAGTTTTTGTTATGTTTATACTTAAACTTTTACAAGCGCGTTTTTATGAGAATCATACGAATTAACTGCTCATAACATTTTTATTTAAGATTTAAACTCTTTAAGTGTTAAAACTTTATAAAAAATATACAATAAGAACACAAGTTTTTAAAGGCTCGCTACAAGAGTTCAAAAATCGCCTTGCTATAAGCGCAAAACATTCGGTAGCTCTAGTAGCGTCATACTCTTATAAAAAGAACGCTATCAGAAAAAATTAGAGTGTCATTACAAGAACTATGTTATGAGAGTATCCAGTGTGTTAAGAAAGTTTAATGAGAAGATTTCAAAATTCGTAAGAGTTTTGGTCTGGAGAGTTTGTTAGTTGGGTGTGCCTCTACCTTAAATATAAGTACAAAAATTGTGAGAATGCATAGCACGAATTTTTTTTAAATTTTGAGGTTACACATAAATCAATAGGGTTGTTCACATTTGCTATTAAAATAGCTGTTATCGTTGTAAAATAGTATTATTTGTTACAGTTTTGATCCAAACCGTGAACGCACTTTTTCGCGGTTTTAGTAAAATCGAAAAGATACCCCTATTTTCACTTACATTTTTTCACTTTATTCGTTTCTTCTTGTTAAAAAAAACTATTTTCTCTAAAAACAACATCACTTTAAAACACTAACCCTTGGAGCACAATGAACGCAAACAAGCCGCAAACAACTTTTGTATTAAAGCGGCCCCTACACGTTAAATCTTGCAGTCAATCATGCTGTCACAGCAAAAAGCTTATTTGCACTAGACGCTCAATCATGCACGCAAGCATCACTTATTTCGAAACAGCCAAACCGATAGCACACAACACTTAATGTAAATAAAAAAAATCTTTGTCCTTATATTTTTCACTTTTCGTCATCCACAACTCACTTCTTTGTCGATATAACTCGAAAAAGGATTCCCACAAAACTTTGTCTTTTATATGCGACATCTTTTCACTACTAAAAATTCCCCTGAAATTACGAAATGATTGACGGCATCGCCATACACGTTCAAGCATGCTGTCATTCAAAAAGCTCCCTTGAAAAATATCAAAATGATTTTGATATTGGCCAGCATGCTGTCAATCATGGAATTTTGCATGACAGCATCACCATAGACGTTCAAAATGCTGTCACAGCATGCAATGATTGACTGCAAAATTGAACGTGTAGGGAGCGCTTAATGAACAATTATCTAAAACTGTCAAATATGCGCGAATTACTAAGCTCACTAGTTCTGTTTTTTGCTTATTTATATAAAGGGTGATCCAATCGGAGGTACTTTTTCCAATAGGGTTGTTTTGACAATTCTTATGTGTCAACTGGCTTGTCTATATGACGTTTGTGTTTGTATTCAGTGCCATGGGAAAAATGGCATTAGGGGGTTCTCGGGGTCGCTGATCACGAATCCTGTGTTAGATTTTCAAAACTTGAAATGGAAGGTCCTGTAAGGATAACGCAAATATCTCGTTTACCACTTTTCCTAGAAAAAAACTGGCAATAAGAGGGTTTCGGAGCCGCTGATCACGAATTTGGTGTTAGAATTTTAAAATTCGGAACGGGAGGTTCTAAAGGCATAACGATTTTTTTCAAAAGTTTTTAAGTTATTTCTTGGTTTTTTGGCGTAAGAAAAAATTTTGCAAAAAAACTTTTGCCCGACAACGGCGGGTATGCATGCTAGTTTCAAATATTTACCAAATTTAATATGCGGTTCAAATATTTGCCCAAATTTTTTTTTGTGTTAAAGTTTCAAAAAATATTGCCGTGTATTCTGTTGTTGTCTGCAAAACTTATTTTGTTATTGTTTACATAACAGATTTTTTTAATAGCAAATATGAAAACCCCTATTTTTTCAAAATATTGAAAATCAGGTTTTAATGCCACGATCAATAATACTTTAATTTAAAATATCAGTTGTGATCAACATAAAACTTTTTTCTGCAATATTTAGTTTCCGAAAAATATGTAATAAATAATATTTTTTCAAATAAGCAAAAAGTGTAGAACTTTTTTTATTCTTTAAATTTCAAAAGCGTGTATTTTTCCCCTTTGAGAATTTTTTTAAAAAACGGACAGGCCGCCAGACAGACAGATACACGAACATCCTCATTATTTTGTCTGTTACGGAATTTTCTATCTGCCCTCATTATAGAAGACGAAAATAAAAAAAATGATTTATAAAACTCATTAGATAAATAAACACCCTCTAATTTTCCGCACTTTTTCTTTATTTTACACACGAAAAAATGGCGGTGTGAAATCTATCATCATCATATCATACTAATATATAAAAATGAGTTGGTGTCTGTCTGTCTGTCTGTTCCTCTTTCACGTAAAAACGGCTGAACCAATTGGCCTGAAATTTGGCATGAGTGTCTGGTTTCAACATAGGCATACGGAAAAGTGGCGCAGTAGAAAAGTAGGAAAAGTAGGAGTAAGGGGAGGGGGTAAAGTCATCTCGAAACTTAGTTTTCCCTCTATGTTACTCTTTCGCGGGAAATTAGTGAACCGATTGTCCTGAAATTTGGCATAGATGTTCGTCGGGGGTTCAGCCCCAACATAGACCCATTAAAAGTAGCCCGAGAGGTGGGGGAGTAAGCGGAGGGGGGTAAAGTAATACCGAATGCAAGTGCTGGAATTTTTTGTTAGTTTGTTAATCATTTTCCGAAGAGAAAAAACTAACGAACAGCATGCAGGCTACCTAATTTTTAACCAAATGAATTTAGTTTTCCTAAGTTTTTTTTCTGTTCACGCTTTTAGCCGGGCGAAGCCGGGTCCAAATTCTAGTTTCATATAATTTTAAATCCGCTTGGAGTTATTTTTACATTTTTTTTTATTTTTACACTCCGCAAACCTGGAAAAAAATTTTACGGTATCCAAAAGGATAAAACTAGAAATTTTATCTAAAGGCGTTTTTATTTTACCTAATATAGATAAAAAAATTGAGTCAAAAACTCCATGTGGTGTAATCCACTTCTCAAAAATTCAAAATTGAGATCAAGCCTCATCGTGTTTAGAGAAGGGTCGCTGAATTGCTTTAAGGGTGTGATGGGTATGGGAGCTGGAGTTCAAATCTGGATTCAAGCCCGGTTCGCCGCACAGCGAAAGTTTTCAATTTAGTAATTGTGTTGATAAGTAAAATATACAAATTCATAAATTAAAACAGGTAAAAATATTCTAAAAAATATATAAATAAAATATAATAATTTAAAAATTATGAATCAGCAAGATAAGGTAGCACTGAAGAGAGAAAGAAATATTTTTTTTTAAATTTACCACAATAATCTCACAAATGCTGTAAAAAAATCAAACATTTGTAGGGTTTTGGTTCGCGTAAATTTAAATAAATGGATTTAATATAAATTCCAAATGGATTTTTTATAAACTCCAAGTGGATAATTTTAAGCCCGAAAATGCTCCGAATTTAAACACCAAAGTGCAGTTTAAAAAGCCCAAAATGGATTGTTTTATTTATCTGTTAGTATTCGTCAAAATGGACACTTTTGGAGTTAAATTCACACCGAATTTTTCTGTGTGTATCAGACATGTCCTGTCAAAAAAATGTCTCGTGGAGACAGAATTTTCCAAGACATTTCTATATTCTTGGACAAAAGTGTTTGAATAAAATCTGGCTGTCGTATCATTTTAATCGAGATAAAATCTAACCGTGAGAAAATTTCTGATCAAATATTTTGAATTAACGAAGAAATTTCACTGGCAAATAAATCACTTCCTGTTATGAACCGCTGTTCACAAATACAAATACTTGGAAAGCTTGAGTTTCAGAAAAAATGCGCCAAATTTTTGGTTTAATTTCATTGATTTCGGACAGTTTAGTTGCACCTTCGGCCAAATCTGCGACTTAATTTTGGCCGCAGGTCTGGCTTTTGGCCGAAGGCGTGATATTTAGCTGAAGGTGTAATTTTTGGCCGAACGTGGCCAATGCCGAAATCTCTACTGATGGCAATGCCGAATCCGATTAATCGGTCGAACTCTAGTATTTTGTAATAAAACTACTTTATTTCCTAAATACTAGCCAAAATCAATTATTAATTAAAAATTTATTTAAAATTAAGAAAGGTTTTTTTGCATAGTAAACAAGTTTATCTCGAAATAATAGCGCTCAAGAGCCTGATTTCGATAAAAGGATAAATATAATTTCCAGATTAATTCTGATTAATAATTTAAAACATGTCCCGTTCCGATCAATGTCGATTAAGTCAATTTGTTTACAGATATATATTTTTTTAAATCTCTATTTTTTGCTTTTTGAACTTTTTTACATCTTTCACTTGTTTATTTCAGCGAGGATGAGAAGCTAATTAAAATCCTTTATCTGTGACATTAATTTATGTTCGCTCCATAAATGCTCAACACAAAACACAAACACATAACGCGTAGTTAATTAAATAAATCAATTCCATAAATGCAAATTGATTTCACAGCAAGAGCGTCGAGCAGCCATTCTACACCCCAACAACTGTACGAAATCAAAAACCCCTTCAGCTTTTTTTCCAGTATTAAATGTTGTCGACTTTTGAGTATTCAAATCAGCTTGGACACCCCGGAAAAGGACGTAGGAGTACGACTGTATTCGATGAGGGAACTTTTGCGGGGACCGAATGGCAAATTGCTGGCAACTCTGTCACACAGCGTGTGCCAGGAGTAAAGTATAAAAACACATCGAGAACTTCATTTAAATTACAAATTTTTGGGAATTTCTTTTTTTTTCTGTTTTTTGTATTCAATGGATTGTGTCTGCGTGTATTTGGTTGTTCAATGAATTTTTTTTACTTAAAATTCTTGCTTAAAATTCTTCACCAAAATACTCATAACAGCTTGTATTAAAAACATAGTTGTAACATTTAAAACAAGTCAATATCGAAGGGACCTTTCACTGCACAGTTTGAGCCTGAATCCAAATAAAAAGAGACACATTCACTTCCAAAAGCAAGTCAACCGAAAAAGTTTTCGCCATTAATAAAAATGTGAAAAAATTTCGCGAAAAAATGCGTACACAGACAGGTCCCGCAGAAGAGTCACCTATTGCTTGAGTTATGTCCAAAGTTATAATATAAAAAATGGATGTAAAGTAGAATTTGATAAAGAAATAAATTACAAAAAACACCAAAGACATTTTTTGCACAGATTTTGTCGCAGATGACGTCTTGATGAGTTTTCGAGATTTGACTTTTAAGTAACTTGAATGAGTTTTACCAGATATCACAAAACAACATCAAAATTCAAGATCTTTTCAAGCTGGGATAATTTTTTTATGAAATGTTGGTAATCAAATCCTAATATATTTAATCGATAAAGAACGATGCACGAATATGCCCCTTGACTAATTTTTGAGTTTCACTTTCGTTGTACCTACATTGGAAAGGTATTTTGCTCTAGTTTCATGGACATAAGCTGTTTTTTGGCGGGAAACTGCAGGGGGATGGTCAGCTGCCATCTTAAGGCCCAACTACGATAGACATAGAAGCGCACATGTTAATGTCAAATTCCCAACGAATGTTGACATACATACCCAAGGAGCACAAAATCCTAAGAAAATGTTCACGACCGCTTGAAGACCTCGTCAATATTACTTTTCAGTTGCAAAGACTCTCTCCGGTCGTAAAACTGTCTGGTGGACTACAAAACAACTGGTTGTTGCGTAGTCGTAATTTGCATTATTTCGTAGGGCTAACGACTTATTACGCAACCATCGAACTACTTTTCAGGCCAGGAGGTCGTCAATCCAACCTCCGTACGTAATTATGGGTCAACATTACGACGGTCGTAACAAAGGTCTTTAAAACCACGTTACAACCACTGATGGAACTTGATACCGACCCAGTAAATTATTGCTCACTGAAAACATTTTCTCGCTTTCCAACTTTGACATTTATATGAATCAAAATTAATTAAATACTGCTTTTCTTGATATTCTTATTTACTGGGCATGCAATAGAAGTTAATTTATTACACTATTAGTGATCTCAGACAGCTAGAATTATGTTTTAATCGTTAATATTATTTAATATGAAGTCAACAATCAATGGGAAATGAAAACAAAACCAATACAAAGCGAATATGATGGGAAATACGTATGGGCCCTACAAACGGCTCAAATTACCAAATCGAGGAGAACAGAGAAATGTCAAAATGATATTTATCATTTTCCCTCTAACCAGTGTTCTCGCTCATAAACTTTTCTAAATTAAATTTAGAAAAACTATTTACGATTTCGACTTTTATTATCGTTTTTATTAGAGCTTTTACTAGAACCACGCGCTACATCATATTTTGTCTATTTTATATGAAATATCAACGGATATGATCAATTTGATCATTTTTAATAAAGGCAACTAAAAACAATTATGAAAGTATTTTAAATCGAGCAAAATAAAGAAACGGCAACTCTGTTATTTGACAGCAATGAACTAAAAATGGAGGTAAAATACAAATTGAAACGAAATTATATAAAAATCGAAATTTTAATCGGAATGTGTGTTGAAAAAGCGTTTAAGTGACTAGTATTGTGTTTTCAAGATATTTAAGTGACATTTTTAGACTATTCGAGTAAAAAAATACTCAAATATTGTCGTGGGAAAAAAATTATTTAGTGCAAAAAATTGTGTAAAATGCATTTTCTGCAGGGCGCGTGAAATTTTACGAAGCATCATCATGATATTCGTCAAAAATTTGCAAGGGTTTGTCAATTTAAGCTAGAAAAGCTCTATAAATTCGGTATTAAAAGTGCGTGTTCTCCATATTGTCTATAAAAATCATCATCTTCTCGTGTCATCTAATTTCTAAGTTTGTTTTCTCTTCATGTTTATGTTTTCGCTTAACCAATATTAGTGTGAATTAATTTGTGTCAGCATTTTATGATGAGAATTTTTTGTCGTTGTGTAGCATCTTCGCTCATTTTTTCTCTCCCGGTCGTGAAAAGGGTCCTTGCAACCAACTTACGTAGGGTTTCGGCAGACTTATCAAAGTTCTACCGCGGGATATTCGACGTCTTCAGGCGGTAGCGGTTATTCGCCACTCAGTCGTATTTGGGTCGCCAGCACTTCTTCAGTACCACAATTTCAGTCATAAGGACGGTCGCGAGTCATGACTTTCAGTCGGTTCGTGTGATATAGGACTACTTCCCAACCGAAAAATGCTCCAACATAAACGCTAATTCTCATTTTACCACAAGTGGAAATTAATATGACCACAATATTATTAAATTTACACTAAAATTTTGTATCGAATCATTCATGCTTAACGAAAGTTTAACGAAGGTTTGAAAGTGGCAACATTTTGACACTGTCTATTGTGGGTAATAAAATTGACTTTCTTATTCTGGAAATGACATATGCGCTCCTATGTCGATCGTAGTTGGGACTTTAGGCGCAATGATTTTTCCATGCAGTTTTCGACGATTTTTATTTTTATGATTTTTATGATTTTTATGATTTTTATGATTTTTATTTATTTTTGAGGCGCAGTCGAGGGTTGACCTAGCCTTGGTCAAAATTATGAAACACGTCAAGCGGAATATTCTACAATTATAACCTATGAAAAATATACTCATAGCAATCAATAATATGTATGAATGTGTCGTAATTGTCTGAAATATCGGATAATGTGGAACCATATATTTCATTCGAATGTTTAAATTAATAGAAATTACATATTATATCACCATAAAATTGTTTTCAATGCCCGTTACTTCTGCCCATCAAGTGTGAGCCTTATTTGATATTCCATTGTAACTTGGTTGTCGTAATCCATATAAGAAACTAAATAAATGATTAACAGCGACAACACGGAACGGCTATAATTCATATCGGTACCAAAAGGATATTAAGCTTAACCAAACTGAACCAAATAACATGAAATAATGTCCAAGGAACGCGACAAACAAACACATCTCATCCCCAGCGATAGCAAGGTTTTTTCCCATTATTTTTATTTTCTTTTTTTCAATATCGGTTTAAGTCTAGTCATTCGTTATATCTTCACACACACACACACACGCATGTACACAATTTCGATTTGTGAGCACAAACTATCCCAATTTTCTGCACAACTTCACCCACCATTCACGGTGTTAAGCAAGGACGATATGTCGTATAATTCCCACACCGATTATCCATAATGCCATAAAAACAATAAACCATAATTACGTAACTCGTACTCGTTATCCGCAGGTGTTCATGCGGCAATCCCGAAAAGAGGACTAGAGTGCCATATGAGTATAGCAAATCAATGAGAAACCTCAATATTTTCTAGTTTTTTTCTCACCAACCCACATAAAAAAAACTTGTGATTGAAGTTTCGTGTAGCAGTTTTTGTATACCCAATTATCCTCGGCTTGTAAAAAAGCATTTATTTTACCTTTACAAACTCTCTTTTGATATTACCTTTAGACTTAAATGTATGTACATACTTGATTGATTGCAGTGGACGTACTAACTTCTCTAAATCATTAAATTTTTAATCGTTTCCTTAAATAACACTTTTCAACAATGGCTTTTGTTTCCTTGTATTATAGAATTGTTATTCCCACTTCTCTCTTAAAGATTCCATAACTGCAACCCGGTTGTCTCGAATAGAAGATATCAATTTATAGATAAATTACATAAAATAATGTTTAATTTTTTTTACAATTTTGATATAAGTAGTCGTGCCATAAGTTCTGTCCCTCATATAAAGGTTTTTTTTAATAGATAAAATCAGGGCTGTAGAGTCGGAGTCGGACTTGCAAAGTCGGAGTTTTTACTTTGTGCCAGGAGTCAGAGTCAGATAAAATTGCTACTCCGATAAAAAAATTGAAATAATGAAAATTTTAAAATTTCTCTAGCAAACACGGCGGAAAATTCCGACATGTTTTCAATCTCTATGACCCCGTTCACATTGGTTGAAATAGTCCGCCTAATTCTGACAGAAACTGGCAACATTAGCGCAAGGTGAGGAAGTGGGGCTCAGTCCCACTTCCTCACCTTGCCCTAATGTTGCCAGTTTCTGTCAGAATTAGGCGGACTATTTCAACCAATGTGAACGGGGTCTATAGGTTCAAACATTCAAAAGGAAGTCGCCCAAAAAATTTCAAAAACAATCGCAGAAAGTTTCCCAAAAAATTCCAATATATATGTAAGTACTCACGAGTAAGCATCATAGTATTCATTAGTGAGCAACAATTGATTTTCAAAGGACGATGCACGATTTTGCCCCTCTAAACTAACTTTTGAACCCGTGTAGTTCTCACTTTGGTTGAGTACTTTTTGGAAAGGGCACAGTCTCTAGTTTCATCCATATATGGCGTCAAGAGCCACCGAATTGCAGGGGGATGGTGAGTGGTTAACGAACTTTCTCGTGATTTTTCCCAGAAATCATGGAGAAATCGTGATTTTTCACAGAACTCATGGAGAAAGTTCGTTAACCCCTCACCATCCCCCTGCAATTCGGTGGCTCTTGAAGCCATATATGGATAAAACTAGAGACTGTGCCCTTTCCAAAAAGTATTCAACCAAAGTGAAAACTACACGGGTTCAGAAGTTAACCCAGGGGCACGAAAAACGCTATTTCCTGCATGGTTCTTTGAGTACTAGAATTATTAAAATCTAGAATAATGGGTATTATTATATTTGTAAATATGAAGTCGTAGCAATATCCGTATGATAAATTTTAAACCAAAAAAGTCTCAATATGTACGGTTTTCTTGCATACAAACTATTATTGTGCCGACTTTATATTTACAAATATAAGAATACCCATTACGCTAGATATTAACAACAATTAAAATTTTTCTGGTACTCAAATTTGACAGTACAGTAATCCCTCCAACTGCGCGGTAGATACGTTCCAGAAAAATAGCGCGCAAACCGGAACCGCGCACTGTGAACCCTACTTTGTATGAAATTTTGGGATTAGGAACATGTTTTTTCAAACGAAAATTATAAAAAAAAACCGCGCAGCTGCGAAATTTTTACCGCGCAGTTCGAAATTTTTGTATTAAAAACTTAACCGCGCAGTTACGAAACCGCGCAGTTAGAAACCGCGCAGTTAAAAATCGCGCAATTGGAGCGATTACTGTACTTGATATACCGAACTATCAATTATAAAAATTATTTTTTTACTTTTTAGCACTTTAGTTATTTTTATTTTTATTTTTTTAGACTTTTTTTAAAAGTGTTCTTTTTTTTCATTTTCAGGGGCCACTTTCAAATTTTTAATTTCGTAAAAGCACGATTTTTGCCTCTCAGGCACACCTTCTTTTTGTGATTCACTTCTTTAAAATCACAAAACTGAATTACTGGAAAATTTGTTTCTCGCTTGGCAATCACAATATGGCTCAAGGACATAAAATAAACAATAAATAATCGAAGAATACTCGACGTCTCAATTATTATTATATTAGGACACCATACAAAAAATCACCACTTTTTATAAATATTCACAAAATGCATTTAGAGAATTTTATGTAAAACATGTTTGCCAAAAAAATATAGACAACTTTCAGTAAACTATTTTCCGTCTTTTTAGTTTATCGTTATTAAAAATGCATTCCGTATAAAACTACCAGGGCACCAATCATGTAATCTGACGCGTCTCTGTCTTTCGACTTCGACGCAGCTTTTAACCCTTGACTTCGCCATATCTGCAGCTTGAAATTTCGCGGAATCGTCACTATGAATTGAAACGTGATTCTGACTGTCATTCTAGGAAATTTGAAGCTGCTGATATGGCGAAGTCAAGAGTTAAAAGCTGCGTCGAAGTCGAAAGATAGAGACGCGTCGGAACACATGATTGGTGCCCAGATTACCGACGCAACTTTAAAACCACGAACATTTTTGAACGACGCAACTTCGGAACAACGCAGATCGAGATTTTGGTGCAGTGGAAATCACAACAAAATAAAGACATACCTATTGCAATATTTGATATGATTTTATCAACTTCAATTGTTTAGAAATGCCAGCATCCTTGACTGCGACCTCACCCTCATTGAAATCCTGCTTTTAACACAGACATTCGACTTTCAGACATCATTACCTAACCAAGTCAACCAACGGAATTCAACCATTACTACAGATATTTATGTAGGTAAAAACATCTTCCTCTTGCAGCAAAATTTATTCATTTTACCAGGACAACGTCGTTGGGCAAAGAACTTTGAAGAACCCGAGGAAACGACATAAAATGCCATCATGCGAACTGATAAAACCACAGAAGAGACAGCACCCGTTAACATTCTGATTTTTCAATCTTTCGTACCTGTGCCAACCAGCATCAGAGAAGGTTTTCGGTTTGCGGTGCTCCTTTTGGTTACATTAAGGTGAATTTTTGTTCAGACATATATTTGTTTCCTGGCACATTTGGGCTAGAAATGTTAGTGGGCCAACTGAAAACAATCACACCGAAACCAACAAGTTTTGTAAAGTTTCCAGGAAGTTTTTACATTGATTTATGTGAAACTGTACTGCGTTCACTTGAGTTGAAAAAACCCACCATATACCTACGTCAGGAAAATTATCACACCCAAGTATTAATGTGAATGTAAATTCTGGGAGTGTGCTCCAAAAATATAGAAAACTGTGCCTCCCAAACGTAAAATGTCTAAAGCCAACTAGCAACTATAACTGCAGAAAGTATACTATAAAATTGGTCAAAATAACAAAGCTTTGTGTTTCATTTTCGTATATCTACTTCTGTTGATAGTTACGCTATGAGAAAATACTATGCTGAATTAAATTTAGATGTTGGCGATAAGAAGTTAGTTCCAGGTGTTCAAGAGTTTTCGCCATCAATTCAATTTAAATAACAAAAAACAAAAAAAAATCAATTTTCTTACCAAAAAGAAAAAGGTAATTAATTTAAATTGATGTCGAAAAATTTAATGAAAATTCCGTGTAGTGGACAACAGTGTTTCCCAACATTTTCCGCTGGCGTATCCTCTAGCGCGCTAGTTTTTTCTCGAGCACCCTTTTATATCATTGTATACAAAATGTTGGCGAAGACTGTATCGTACAAATATACTTATTAAAAACTAGGGGCTGCACCCCGAACCCAATTCAGGCCAATCGGTTCAGTAGTTTCTCCGCGAAAGAGTAACATAGCGCAAAAACTAAGTTTCGAAATCACTTTACCCCCTCCGCGTACTCCCCCCACCCCTCACGCTACTTTTCCGTATGCCTATGTTGGAACCAGAACTACCACAGACACTCATGCCAAATTTCAAGTCAATCGGTTCAGCCGTTTTTGCGTGAAAGAGGAACAGACAGACACCAACTCATTTTTATATAATAGTACTAGAATTGGGACCCGGCTTCGCCCGGCTAAAAGCGTGAACAGAAAAAAAACTAGTAATAAAAGCGATTACTATAATAAAAAGCTCAAATAAAATTATACCTTTATTTACTTAGTCTTTGGAAAAAATCCATTTTTATGCAAGAGGGAGAAGTAGGTACTGGTCAAACTGAATTTTGATGTACAGATAAGTTGTGTAAAATCATATTCCAAACACATTTTACCTTCGGAAATTTCTCAATACGACTCACCTTTTTCGAAAAAAAATCGCTTCCTTAGTTTCCTTAGTATAGGGCAAGGGATAAGGAATGGTCCGACTTTTCTCGTTCAAAAACTTAGCCTTGCCATTTACCAGAAACGCAACTGAATAAAATTTCAAGTCTCTAGCTTAATCCGTCCGAAAGTTATGGTGTTCACACACGGACAGACAGACGGACGGACATGCGGAAATCAAGATCTTTTGTGATCCCTAACACCCTGGTGTGGTTCCTTTTTGTTTCCGATGATTGGTTCGATGCGTTTCAAACGGTAAACCAAACCTAATACACATGATTTCTCACATAGAGTATAAAAACTCATAGGCGTTAATAGTATTTTTCACTAATCCTACGTCTATTACCTATATTCCTGTAATACCGAGAGAACTTAAATTTCCCAATGAGTTACCAGTTACCATTACAATCGAACAATTTTTAAAACATGTGCACGAAACTTGAATTTATTTAAATGAAATCTCAATTTGTTCTGTTATTTAAAGCCCTTTCAATAGGAGCCCGAGGAAAGCGGTAAGTACAAGTAAATAAAAATTAATTTCTACCAAACATTTTCCACAAACTTGTTAAAATCAGGTTTATGAATCAAAGGAAGGATGCCTCGATAAACATATATAGCATTTAAAATTAAAATGAAAGAGAATTTTATTATACAAATGTGTTTGTGTTTTCCAATAAATCACGTTTCCAACAAAAAAATCCGTCAATGGATTGATGAAGGAAATCCCAACATCAAAGAAGAGTTCAATCAAAAAATCAAACTGTCGAAAATCAAAGCAAAAAAAAATAGAGAGAAACTCAAAAAAAAAAACGCCGTGAAAGGTTTAAAATTGGGGATGCGTTAACAGGAAAGTTCTATCATATGACCTTTTTCCTTTCTAAATTTCCCAGCCGATAGATCGATCGAGAAAATGCCTTACTGGTCGAATGTTTCCTTTCCTCTACTCAAAAGTATGAAAATGCAACCTTTCGAGGAAGCAATTTCACCCACAGTTTAAAAGGAAGATACATTCACCCCTGTAAAAATCAGATGCCCTCAAGCAAAACATTTTTCCAATATTGTTGCTTACACGTGTTGTGAATTTTCTTAAAAAAAATAATATCGTCAAGGTATGACTTCTGTGGTACCAGTATGTATTTGTTTTTCCCAAAAGATATGGTGATTTAAAATTAAAATCATTTTTTGCGCAATTATGACAAACCAAATTGGTGTTTAGTGTACAACATAACAAAACTTATGTTAATATTTATGCAAAAAATCCATAAATATTCCGATTAGAAAATCATCTCTTTATGAGTTTGTAGCCTTTTCTAATTTATTTGGCAAAAAGTCCTGATAGCAGTGGTCCAGCAACAGTGTTTCATATCTATAATAGAAAACGCAACCTCTGTCTGTTTGTTTGTTTGTCCAGAATTTGCTAGAAAACGATTAGACCGGGTTTTTTCCTCGGTATATCTTAGTTCTTTAGCTAAATTTAGGCTATGAATTATTTTACCGGCGTCCACTGTTCCCCTCCGTGACCACACACCCTTTCTCCACATAGTTCCTCTTTTCAACGAAATTATGTGTAAACAGTGAATTTGAAAGTCTACACAAAATTTCGGATGTAAATTAAATGGAAACTTGCGGAATCCGGACCCAGTTCGACCAAATTAGCTGAAAATTTACATAGAAGTACTGTATATGTACTCAAAACTAACTTATATGCGGTTTTTTTTAAATTCCGATAAATTCTCATAAAACTTCATTTTATCGGGGTCATAATATGATTTGCTTTCTGGGTCACTGGGAAATAAAAAATTTCCCTCGGTGAGTGTCTCATCATTATTATTATACGGCCTTTACACGCGACTGTAGAGCTGACACAGTCTCGCGTAAACGCTTACTGGCACTGAGAAGTCTGTACTGACGGGACTTTTTTGCAGACAGTACAGACATGTCAGTAATTTGACATTTGTGACTTTCAAGATGGCGGAGGATGAAGAATTTGAGGTAAATCGTATATCTCGCAAAATTTTTCGTACGGGAGCCTTGCAAAATTCGTTTATTGCTTGTCATCGTACAGGAGACACAGAGCTTCTATAGAACAGAGGTTGAAATCACACTGAGCGACCAAAATATGGCGTGAAATATGGGACTTTATCATTAGTTCGACAGCTTTACGAAAGCTTTTTTCTGCTTGCGCTAATGATAAAGTCCCATATTTCACGCCATATTTTTTCGCTCAGTGTGATTTTAACCTCTGTTCTATAGAAGCTCTGTGCAGGAGATCCGTTAGTAATTGGCTTTCAAGGTCAAAATCCATTCTTCTACACAAAAATGGGTTCACCCAAAATTTCCTTTTCCTGTTATTTAATATTCAATTAAATACAAAAGTGTTCTTGATATATTTGTTATGAACTAAAACATCTGTTCAAAATAACCACAGAATTTCATTACCTATTTTCCCTTTCCTCATCTTTTTCAATATCTTCTAAAACTTGCCACTCGCTGCGTGTGTTACTATCGAAGTCATTTTGAAAATGCACTGACTGCCAGTTCGCTGAATGTCTTCTAATTCATTGTCAGTAATTTGACATTTGGAGTCTGTGCTACTGACAGACTTTACAGTCTCGTGTAAACGCCGTGTTATGGTTATTATTCAATTATCCGAGAACTGAAAAAATCTAGCGGCGAAAAACAGAACCTTACTTATCTAGCTGGCAATTGCATAGGTTTTTTTCAATCTTAGTGCAAGCGCGCACCGCATTGAAAAGCATGCAGACTGGCATTAATTCAGCCGTTTTTGCGTGAAAGAGGAACAGACAGACAGACAGACACCAACTCATTTTTATATATTAGTATGATATGATATGATGATATATGATTATAAGATTCTTGAAATATACTTATTACCAGACTGGCATTAATGTGGCAATTTCAGTTTGTAAGCGAGTTGGCAACGGAGTGATTTCGAGTTTTTTACTACTTTCTTATTTCTACTTGAAGTTATTAAGATGCACGTTAAAATACTAGTTAAAGTATGCTTGGAAAACTTTAATTCCCAGTTCGGCAGCATTATGACTGCTTACCAATGCAGTGCGCGCCTCCACTAAAATAGCATTAAACTACTATTCCAGCGAGCATCGCAGAAGATTTAAGTAGAAATAAGTAGAATCGGACCGATTGATCGACATCGACTTTGGCGATTTTCGGCGAAAAATCGGACCTTCGGCCAAAATTCGGCTTCGGTGAAAACTAAGCCGAAGTTTTGGCGGAAACCGAAGGTGCAAGTGAACTGTCAAATGTCAACAAAATGAAAACAAATTATGTAATCTAATTTTGACCTACAATGCAATATTTACACTTCTTCGTCCTTGTGAAGATAACATAGTTATCCATGTCCTCAAATTTTCCGGAAAAAAATGTCGTCTGAGAGTTTTTGGAGTCGATGAATTCGATTGTGGTGTCAAAAAGTCCTTAAGGATATTTCAAAAGCAATGATTTATATTCAAAGACTAAAAAGTATAAAAAAAATAAAAATTTTTATTAAGAAAATGTTGGGTATCAGAAATAAAAACTCGATTAAAGCATAAACAAATATCTATCTCGCTATTATTTCTCATACACAACGTCAAAAAAAAGTTCCGTTTTTAGCAATTTTTTTTAAATAAAAGCTTTTTAATAGTATATTACGCAACAAGGGGCGAAATTCAACGATTTCACGAGTTAGCTGCACGAGCGAAGCTAGGGCAGATATCACACGAGTGAAATCGGTGACTCCGCTCCGAGTTGCGTATACAATTTTTCATAACAAATTCATTGAAAATATGACTTGGGATGCCATTTAAATGCGATTTTCGTATTGGAGAGTAACGCAAAAGAGGATAAAAAATCAGCATAACAAAAAATGGAAATCGGCAATGCTCAATTAAATCATACTTCGCTCGTACAGCTAACTTCACACTCGTTCAGTTTCATTCATTATTTTTCGGTTAGTAGCATATATGGCTGTACTGCTTAAGTTTTTCTTCTGTATTCTGTGGTACGAGAAACACGGCGCGAAAAACACTTTCGGTCAGCTGAACGCACTTTCGCCCATAGGGCCGAAAACGCAATTTTCGACCCGCTATGGAGGCATCGAAAGGCATATTTTCGATGCATGTGTTATGAAAAACAATTTTTCTCTAAACTTAAGTCCTCCAAAAATTTGTATTTCCTAAACGGTAACTTATCACAGGAAACGAATTAGTTACCAGTGAAATTTTCTAAGAATTCAAAATATTTGGCCAGAAATTTTCCACTTTCGATTTCGTTTCGATTAAAACGACAATGCATACAGATTGTTTCGAACATTTCGACAGAAGGAATTAGAAACGTTTTGAAAATTGATGTCAATTTTTGGCAGGACGTAAAAATTGGCGGAATTTATAGCTAATCGAAACCTACAAACAAAGAAAAATTTCATCGGTTTCCAAAATATATACGACGCTATTCGATATCATTTGGCGGTTGAATATTAAAATGTTTTGTCTTAAAAGTGCTGAAGAAAAAAATTACAATAAAATTATGAATTCAGTAGGGAACAGAACGGCTTTAAACAAGCATATGTAGAAAAACAAAACTATAATAAGAAACCCATTATAAGAAAACTCATTCCATTATCATTTCGCAAATATCCATCTTACCTTCTCTTGTCTTATGTCTGCTGTAAACAAATACCGTCACGTCGTTTAGTCTTAATTTCCCCTTATTTAGCATCCCTTTTTAAAGTTTTTTGACGACAAGCGAGATGACGAGGTCGTAAATTCAAGTGAATATTGCACTCCTGTCCTGTTTTACATAAAGACGTGGGGACATCTAAGACCAAGTCCTGAGGTCTTTTGACATTTTTCTGCTATTTGCTAGAGCTGGGGTGCAAACAATGTGCTCCGCAATGTTGGGGAATAATACGGGATTGCGTTGTACGCTCGTAGCCCGAGGTGGTCAATATTGAAGTAATAAGTTTACAGATTTTTTTCGTATCCGTCTATGCTGAGACTGTACCACTCGCTTGGCAAAATCTGAAGGTGAGAAGGAAGCAAAGTCAAGGGCCGAGAGTACATTAGCGATGTCAAAAGGCGGGTAAGAAAGTTATAAAAGTCTCAAGACCCCCTTGGGGATTGTGCGTTAGGGCTGATTCATGCGATTTTCTTCATTTTCTTCATTTTTTTTTTATTTTATGTAATTTTTTATACTTGTTCCTTCACATTTTTTTTCTCTGTTGCTTGCTTACTTGCTCGGTTGTTTGATGAAGATGAAAACTTAAAAGGTGCTGATATGCTATTGTTTGCCGAGGGTTGAATGAATGCAAACATTCAACCGACAGAATACAGTAGAAATTTCCTTTTTTGGTCATAACTTTTTGCTGAGAGTTTATTATAAAATTTGTACTTTATGATGTCTGTTAAGCTTAAAATATAAGAAAAACAAATTCTGGAGAATGTTTCATTAAGCGAGATTGTTGAGTTGAGACTCAAAAGAATAACATAATAAAAATAATAAAATCATAAAATTCCAATTTATTGTATATGTTTGTAATTTATCATGGAAATTTCTAAAATTAAAAAAAAAACACCAGAATCAGATTTGGTTTTATTACATCTAGATTTGCATATCGTTTCTCTTTCAGAAACACTATCAAAATACTATAAAACTGTATTAAAAGTAAAACTACACGAATTTTAACCCGGAGCCCTCGTGTTCTCAAGCTGCAGCTTACGAATTCATATAAATTTACAACCTATTCATTAAGTTGGAATCACACTTTGTGAAGTAGTTCAGAGATCAAAACTTGATTAAAAGCTATTTACAGCATTGAATACTAGCTTTTAATTAAACAAAAATAAAAATTAACTTTTTTTGTATAAAACGGTTAAGAAAATCTGCGGAGGTATTAAAATCTAATTTATTTACTTTCCTCTGTGTAGCTATAGAAGGAAATTATTGTATTCACGACAGTGACCTACTCGACTACTCGAGAACGGGGCCAGATAAATACTTTCTGATCAGTATGAAATCCGTTTCAGGCAAAATTATGAGAATGTCCGTACATCTGTCTCTCGGGGTATCTGTCTGTCCGATAACTCCAGAACACGTTGAGCTAGTGACTTGAAATTTCTTATGGTTGAGTTTTGCTATAAATAGTAGACACATATAGTCATTTACAAGAAACGCAACTCTACAGAATTTCAAGTCCCTAGCTCAATCCGCTTGAAAGTTTTGGTGTTCACGGACGGATGGACAGACGGACGGACATACGGAAATCAAAATATTTCGTCATCTTAAACAGCCCATACTTCTATATGATATATCATATAGAGCAGAGATGTCCAATTTAGATGTGTTGAATTACCACTACTCGCAATTTGTTGGGTTTCTTATTGCACATAAAACAAAATTGAGAGAATGGGACACTCACGTCCTCAGTGGCAAGCTGATGTCATATAAACACAGTGGACCACGAAACTTTGATTGAAAATAAACTTTCGACATTTTTTTTTAACTTTTTCGTCTTATATTATTAGTTTTCTCACGAATATCGAGAGAAAAGAGTCCACCCTGCTCTGGACTAGAATTGAAAAGCATTATAATAGTGCTCAAAATTCATTTTTTTTTTACAAATGTAATCACATTTTAAATTCAGCAAATATCCATTATCTCCTACAATACCTAGAAATTGTTTTTCCCAATTTGAATCTAAGTATGAGCGCTTCATTATTGTACTTTCATTACTGAATTTTTGTACCTCACTGTACATCAGTTTACCAGAGGAAAATGTGACACACAACCGCTCGCATCAACACCGGAAATGCTACTGAATGAATGAAGTGTCTCACCCCTGGAGCCCAATGAACGCAAAGCGAACGCAACTGCAACGCTGTGAACTGTCACGCAGCGCAACATTTCAGCGGCAGAGCCCAATGCCAACTCGTGAAGTAGTCCAAGTGACATAATATAAAGTGGTATAAAGTTGGAAAATTTACAAAAATGGATAATTTCGAAGCGATAATTTGCTTTGTTGGTTTTTATCTTTGTTATTTGCACTAAGGCTATCAATTTTTCCTCGAACGACATTTTTCCAACCTCACTTTATGAACTGTTAACGCATAATTGCTGCGGCAAAGTTAGAACTCTGCAAACTTTTGCGTTGTAGCTGCGTTCTCTGCGTTCACTGTGCTCACTTCAAATGATTTCTATGGAACAAACTTGTAAGTGACATTTTTATACCCGTATGGTGAAACCAAAGGGTATATTAACTTTGCCTTACCGTTTGTAACGCCAAGATCCCGTCATCACACAAAAAAATGAATTACACCAGTGTGTTTAGAATGATAAAAAAATTAATTTCTGCATGTCCGTCCGTCTGTCTGTCTGTCCGTCTGTCTGTCCGTCTGTCTGTCTGTCCGTCTGTCTGTGGCGCGGATTGCGGGCGCACGGATTGAGTTAGAGACTTGAAATTTTGCACAGATCCGTTTTTCGTAAAATGCGAGGCTAAGTTCGTTAATGGGCAAAAATGGACCATTAGGGGGGGGGGGGGGGGGGGGGGGGGGGGTACCCCCCATACGAACGAAAACGGTTTTTGTGAATATCTCAAAAACTGTGCATCCTATCAAAAAAGTCCAAGAACAAAAGTTATTTAGGATATGATTCTACATAAAACTCCCATACATCTAAATCCGATTGGAATACATTTTAAGAAATCTTATTGGAAAGTTTGACTTTTTTTTTTGGACAACTGTTCGAATTTTGATACGAATATCACCATACGGGTCTCCAATGATTGCCAGATTGGCAATTATAGCTTTTGTTATGTTTTGCGTTCGCGTTGCGTTCATTGGGCTCCATGGGTGACTCATAGCATTCGCTCATTTTTCGTCCGCTGTTTGGTACTTGCACAAGTTTTTACGAGATAGAACTTAAAATGTGACATATTTGCGTAACATTCTCTGTCGCTGTAGATAAAACTTTTAAGCATATCAGGAGCTTTGTGAGTCAAGGGTGGACGACTTTGATATAGAGTGTAAATATTCACCCCTATTACCGTAACCGGCGGGACGTGTTCAAACTTTCTATTTAATTGATTGATCCCGCAACGATTTACTCGCGGGAAATAAATGTATGGAAAAGTCAAAAAATTCGCGGGTGCGTTTAGTGTAATACCGAAAGTTGTGGTAATAACTTTTAAAATCGCAAAATCCATGTTATTACCAGCTAGAATAGAAATGACTTCTTTTTCTCTTCGCTAGGTTTTTTCCGTTTTAGGGTAATAACCCTAATGCGATAAAAATAGCATTCAATATCCATACACCTATGAAACCTAACCCCACAGTTAGACGTGCGACTAGAAGTCGCATGCGATTATCCCTCCTACTACGTTTTTCAATTTGACAGGTGTTGCGATTTGCTCTGCTGTCTTGCGACATTGCATGTGACTTCAGTTGAAAAATGTCGAACGTGAGAAAGCAAAGAAAGTTATTAGCCGCAGTAAGCTATAAAAATGATAGAAATCGCAGAAAAGTCTGCCAAAAACTATGAAGGCTCATAAATATCTTCTGTCGATGCTCCAGACTTCCGACTCGCATTGATTTACTTTTTTTCGTGAACATACGTCGTTCGTAAATTTCTCAACTTTTTCTTCACATCCTTGCTTGTGAGTTTCAATTCCGCGCCGATTTGTTCATACGCCTGCCTCTTGAGATCGTTTCTACGATACAATTTCGAGGCAGTCTTCCAGAGGCACTCTCTTTCCCGGTACAAATTTATTAATTTCAAAATTTCACTTCTACTCAACTTATTTTCTGCTATTGTGAAATCAGACATAACCTTAAATGTCAAATTATTTGCAGTTCCAGTCGCAGCTCAGATTGTATGAGGTTTTTACATACGACTTGAGTTGCGATTTTCCCCGCTTGCATGCAAGTGGCGTTTACACGAGCGATTTCCCTGAGATGAGATACGGCATGCGACTTCTAGTCGCACGTCTAACCGTGGGGTAAGACGCAAGCTGAGATAAGCATCGAGGGATTTTTTTTAAATTTCTCAGTAACCTAGAAACCAAATCAGATCATGATCGTGAGAAAACTTGGGTTATGAATTTGTATAAGAATTAATCCGGATCTCTGATCGAATCATTTAAAAAAAATACAGCTTTTATGTAGATGTGATTTTATAAGTAAGTTATTTTCCTTATCCAAAATCTGTGATGGTATGAAAAATCCATTTTTGAGAGAAAATTCGAATTAATCGTTTCACTCTATTTACCGTTTCAAGTTTCTTAAGTGCATCACTTCAAGGTACTTTAATCAAGCTTTTAGACGAATGACATTGAGACTACTTAGACATTTCCAATGAGCAGCCCACTCATGGACCGACCGAGGTACGTAAAGTTTTCATGTCTCTTCCTTTTTGTATGCTTTTAATGCCAGCTGAAGTGCACGATTCGAAATGTATTTGGTGAATGTACAAGAAATAAGGGCCATCTACATTCAGGGCATCATACACACACGTTATAATACAATATGGTGTTAGATTCAATTCCTATCTTCCTTAAACCATTTGAAAGATAGAGAGAAGTGGGACTTTTGGTGGCCACAAATTCTCTAGCCGCAATATATTTTATACAAATAGGTATATGTATTTACGTTCACGTGGTTTCTGGCTTTCCTATCCATATAGCAATTACTATATTATATTCGAATACAGAAATAGGATGTTTTGATGCGGAAGTAGCGGCCTATGTGAAAGCTGTCCGGAGCGATAGAAGGTTTCCTTGCTGAAAAGACTGGCCGCGCTGGTAGTCTTCCAAGAAGGTGACTACCAAAGGAACCCTGTCATCAAATGCGAAATATGGGAAAAGGAAGCAACTGGTCGATATGAAACACATGGCAACTTCTGGCATAATTTCGATCGCAGGGGGACGCTTGCTAATGCTGTCAACATATAAGGAGGATGAGGGAAATATTCGATTCTTCTTGTTGATATTTTGCCAGAAAAACACCTTGTCGTAGGTACGATCACCTATACGTAAATATGTATGCTAGGTATGTTGAAACGAATAGCCTGGCCTGGCACCTATCTTGAGAATATTAGCGGGAAGTTGAAAATATATATTGAAGTGGTTTTCACCTTCAATGGAAAATGTGTTCGAGTGCGTTCAAGTGTTTCTGGGCTTTTCGTGAAATGAATTTCGAAATCATAAGTCATGTAGACCGAATAAAACATACTTGTATGGCTATACAACGGCGTATAATATTGGGAAACTGGCATAGAAACGTTGTCAGTTGAGTAGAATGAGTGGTAAACACTTGTGTGACTACGCAAAACCAGAAAATTCAAATAGAAAGCATTCATAAAATTTTTGTACGTGTATATAAACCGAAACACATCCTATAGACGAATTTCCTCAAGGATTCAACGCAAAATCTATGTAGATTTAGTTGCTTTAAAATGAATATACGGATACGGATTAAAGGATGGGATAGAGGGCTAAACCAGTGGAAACATTGAGGCGATCCTCTTTGTGGTATGAGAATAAAATCGGCTGATGCTTTGTAAGAATACAAAATGAACGAAACGTTAACGTAAACAACAATAACAAGTGATGGCGGTTTTTAATTTGATTTCTTGGTCTTTGGTGGAATGGAACAAGAGGTGTTGCCACTTTTCCAAATTTTTCACATCCCCAAACCCGTGTACAATATATTAAATTGGTTTCTATTCTATACACATAGAAGGTTTTTCCAAAAAATAGTAGATATATATACTGTTACACATCTTTGCATTCATGTTTTTTAAGCAATAGGAGCCACTGAAAGACTTGGTGTTTCACCGTAACTTCTTGACGTTATCTGTAAACCTCTTGTAACATTTCACACTTCGCCCATGCTATGTGATGGGTGACTTGCCATTATTTATGTAAATTTCGCATTAGCCCATATACGGGTATTTACATATGTCTATTTTGTAGTAGATCTATAGAATGGTGTGCAATCTGGTATGAATACTCGTCGTCCAATCATTAGACATTTCTCGAGAATGTTTTTAGCGTATTTACTTACTGAAGTTCATTTGAGCTAAAGTAGAATTTTAGGCATTTACCCACAGATTTGTTATTCATTTGTAATTCGTTTTGTTAGACATTTCGAGATAAATCGTCGTAAATTTATAAGTAAATTAAAGAGTTACAAGCTTATCGAATAACATTTCACGAGTTGGCTTAAATAATTCTTGGAAATTTGTTTATTTTCGAATTTGTATGTTGAAACAGGAAGCTTTTGACTGTAAGGAATTATCTCCCAATTAATTAGATTTTTCTTTCATTTAAAAATATAAATCTAAAATCATTTTAACCAAATTTAAATAAAAAGGAATTATCGCCGCCACGAATTTGTGGTACGAAACTATTCGCAAATAAAATTAAATCAATTAACGATTAAGATTTTGAGATTAAATGGGAAGTTGCTTCGAAAGTGAAGAAATTTGAAAAAAAAACACCTCTATCATATTTTTATACCAGTATGGTAAAACCAAAGGGTATATTAAATTTGCCTTACCGTTTATAACGCCAAGATCCCGTTATCGCACACAAAAATGAATTACAAAAGAAATAAAAAAATAAAAGAAAGAAAGAAAAAAATTAAAAAAAATGAAAAAAAAGAATGAAAAAAAAGAATGAAGAAAGAATGTTTAGAATGATAAAAGAAATTGAATTTCGCATGTCCGTCTGTCCGTCTGTGGCGCGGATTGCGGGTACACGGATTGAGCTACAGACTTGAAATTCGTTTTCCGTAAAATGTAAGGCTACGCAGATTCGTTTTCCGTAAAATGCAAGGCTAAGTTCGTTAATCGGTGGACCATTAGGGGGGGGGGGGGGGAGGGTACCCCCCATACGAACGTTCATGTGTGCAAAATTTCAAGTCAATCGGATGAGTGGAAGTGTGTCAAAATTGGATTGGTGAATTCCACACCAACTCATACTCGACTTGTATGGAGCTTGGAAGTCACCTCTGTTTTTTTAACTTTTTTCATTTGGATGTTGTTAGGGACTTAAAAAAAAGTCACCCGTATTTTTTTGTTTGGTGGAATAACTTCCGGTAAGCGGAGGGGAGGGGGTCAAAGTCGGCGAAAACTGGAAATCACAAAAACTTTAAAAATTTGTAACTTCTGAACGGCTTTACCGATTGTGATGATATTAAACATTTTGGAAAGGTAATTAAATTACCTTGTCACACAAAAATACTTTTTGACTCCCTCCTCCTCACTTTTATATTGTAAAATTCAATTTAGGGACAAAATTTAAAATATCTCGAGAACGGCATTTTTTTTTCTTTTGAATTTTTTTCTGTAAATACCTACCATTATAAAATACAAATTCGCTAAATAAAATTTGGGGGTAAATGCGTTGTTGATTTTTAAAAAAATTTCAAAAAATCTAATACAAGAAAATTTTACATATTCTACTGATTTTCGATTGGTTTTTATGTTCTATGTACATAATATTAATGCAAAAGTTTTAGGAGATTAAAATTAATTAAAAATTTATTTAAAAGAAAAAGTTTTAAATATATGGGGGGTACCCCCCTAATGGCGAATTACTCAAAAACGGTGCATCTTATCAAAAAAGTGCAAGAACAAAAGTTATTTAGGATATGATTCTACATAAAACTTCCATACATCAAAATCCGATTTAAATAAATTTTAAAAAATCTTATTGAAAAGTTTGCCTGCAAAGTGAAATTTTGATACAACTGTTCGCCGTCAATCACCATACGGGTTTTCAATAATTGCCAGCAATTATAGCTTTTGTTATGTTTAATTTGTAACACAGAGAGAATATGAGGTAAAACAACAACTTCAAAGAAGGTTTGAAAGTGTCAAAACACTTCCAGGAACTCAAAATTTTCACGGATTTATTCAAGATGGAAATTTTCCCAAAGTAAAAAATTTTCTAATGGTGATATATTTAAAACTTTTTCTTTTAAATAAATTTTTAATTAATTTCAATCTCCTAAAACTTTTGCATTAATATTATGTACATAGAACATAAAAACCAATCGAAAATCAGTAGAATATGTAAAATTTTCTTGTATTCGATTTTTTTGAAATTTTTTTAAAAATCAACAACGCATTTACCCCCAAATTTTATTTAGCGAATTTGTATGGTATAATGGTAGGTATTTACAGAAAAAAAAATCAAAAGAAAAGAAAATGCCGTTCTCGAGATATTTTAAATGTTGTCCCTAAATTGAATTTTACAATATAAAAGTGAGGGGGAAGGAATCAAAAAATATTTTTTTGTGACAAGGAAATTTAATTGCCTTTCCAAAATGTTCAATATCATCTCAATCGGTAAAGCCGTTCAGAAGTTACAAATTTTTAAAGTTTTTGTGATTTCCAGTTTTCGCCGACTTTGACTCCCTCCCCTCCGCCTACCGGACGTTATTCCGCCAAACAAAAAAATACGGGTAACTTTTTTTTAAGTCCCTAACAACATCCAAATGAAAAAAATTAAGAAATCGAACATGACTGTAAACGTGAGTATGAGTTGAGGTGGAGTTCACCGATTGCAAGATTTGATCCCGACAGACAGATGGACAAACAGGCAGGCAGATACGAAGGCAAGATAAATACAAGTTTTTAAAAAAATAAATCAAAGGCCAACATTTTTTATCAGATGTAAAACTAATTTTCTACAAATATTTTGTGTCTTTAATTAAATTAAATGTAATTTCGAACACACGGAAACAAAAACTTTATGTATTACTTATTGCCAACAATAAAGAATTTTAATTAATATTTGATAAATGAGAAATAATAAGTATTCCACCTAATACGCCATAAAAAAGCTTTCTCAGGCCCTTTCCATAATCAATAAAAGGTGTAATTATTTGAGTAATAACATACAAAAAGAACTCCAATCAAGGGCATAATATAACAAGGGAAATATTAAGTTTTGTAGTATGGCAAAGGGACCGCCATGTAATCGCAGTAAGTAATATCCAAATGCCATGCGATATCGGAATTAAGTGCGAGTTAGCAATTATACTAACTCTCGTAATAATTATCAACCCATATAGTGTAAGAATGCTACTAACTAGAAGCACCTTTTGTGAAAGCAACCGGAAAAAATGACTGGACATTTATATATGTCACTTTTCACAACTTTGGTGTTATAGTAAGGTTCAGTTGACAAGTTTTAGGCAATGTATTTGAGCGTCCAGATGGAAACCGAAGGTATTGACTGGAAAAATGAACATAACAAGTTAGGAAATCACTTCATTAAGCAATTAATGATTAACGATTTGATTTCTTTAAAATAGAATTACCTTCGGACACAGTGGCGGCTCGTGTATATTTGAAATGAGGAGGCAAAGTTTTTTTTAGTTCTATAAATTTTTTTATGATACGACCACAGAACTATATAACAGAACAACTGTCACCATACAAAGCTCTGCTGAAAAATGGTCCCAAAAGTATTTCCCTCTTTATCGTACTTGAACGCATCCATTAAACTGTATAAGGTCGCGAAATTCAAATTTAGTTTGCCGCGAAATTCAAATTTCACAAGTTTGAGACTAACTTTAGGCGCAAACAAATAACTTTAGTTTTAACTAACTTTAGGCGCCGTAAAAAAATCTCTTCATAGCCCAGTAGGAAATGGAGCGCTTCAACAGCGCAAAAAGAGCGCTTCCACAGAAGCCAGAAGTGCTTCATTTTCCCATTCCTCTTCATTTACTTTTTTACATTGCATGTCCTACGCGGGGTAGCGCTCCAAACTAGCTGCAGTAAGAACGCTTATGGAGCGCTTAAAAAGAATGTGCGGAGAAGCATTTTCAGCGCTCTGTTAAAACTCTCTCCTGACGAATGGTGGTACAGTCTGTTCCAAAATAAATAATAAAATATAATTTTAGGTTTTCGCGGTTCGACATTATGTTGTAGGAAAGGTTTTTTCGGTTTAACCGCGTAAATATTGTTAAGGTAAATAAATATTTATAAAACATTTCCTACAACATAAATAATAAAAGGTTTATAGTTTTATTCTTAATTTTATTTTACAACATAAACATCTTAAAGAAGAAAAAAAAACAGTATTTCGCGTTACAAAAATGAATTTATAAAAAAAAATCAATTCAAAAATTTGCTTTAATGAAGCGGCTTTGATTTAAAATTCAATTTATTGCCTCTATACTATAACTTTTCTCACTGCACTTGAGTTTTTATTGTGAAATAGTTTTTCTGCACCGTTAAGGAGAATGACTCATCAAAAGAAAATCATTGTGCTCCCTTGTAGCTTTTGGCAGTGAAGAAGAAGCGCGCGTATGTTGCTTCTTGAGGAAGCGCACCAAAAATTTTCTGCTGGGAGAGGCTAGCCTCCGATTCGTACAAATACTTTCATACAGCTTTTGCTAAGCCAAGTATAGCCACATATAGAATACGAACACCAATCTCCGTAAAAAATTCTCTTCATAGAGGCTAGCCTCCGATTCGTACAAATACTTTCATACAGCTTTTGCTAAGAACAAGCATAGCCACATATAGAATACGAACACCAATCTCCGTAAAAAATTCTCTTCATAAGAACAAGCATAGCCACATATAGAATACGAACACCAATCTCTGTTTCACTTTTCCCCTCCAGAAGAATAGGTCTTCCTAAATAAATCGGAATACGTCTTCCTACATAATAAAAACTTTTATAGAACTAAAAAAAACTTTGCCTCCTCATTTCAAATATACACGAGCCGCCACTGGTACCAGCTGCTTTCCTCGAACGGTGTAGGGCTTCCGGAAAGCAAAGATGTTTTGCGGTGTTCTTATAGTAATCACTAGGGCTGCCAAAAATATGCACTAAAAAAGGCGAAATATGCGCATATAATATGCACTAAAAACGGGAAAATATGCACTTAAATATGCACTTTGAAAACATTCAAACTCCGAAATATAGTATATTTCACCCAAAATAGTGAAGGGAACTTGTTAAAATGTAGTTAATTCGACTTTTGTGGAAAATAAAAAAATTGAAAAAATAATAGTCTGTAAAAAAGATTGACATTTGCACAGACAGAAAAAAAATTGACAGGAAAACTTGTTTCTAAATTGCAACTGTTAAATTTTAAGATATTTCGAAAATATGTTCAATACTTCATATTGTCTATGGTATAATCGGGGTTAAAACTTGTAGAAAAATCTCAGTTGTGGCTACCACAAAACTTTCTTCCACAAAATCTACGACCCTGCGCAATTTACTATAGCTCTATCGTTTTGTCCCCAAAACGACCTCAAAACGTACAAAATTTGAGATAACTTGAGAAAAGATATCGATTTACGGTAAAAGGAAAAATGTGGAAAATTTTATTGCCTTTAATTCGGTTTTCAAAAGTTTTTTCGAAAAACTGTTAGTTTGCAAATTATTCGCAAAAATATATTTTTTACATTTTAATAAAAATATTTTAATAACGGTAAAAGATAATGGATAACTGTAAAAGACAAAATTGTGCAGAATGCCATTCTCATTAATTCACTTCATACATTCAGTCAGCAAAAAACCATTTTTTTTCGAGATAATGGAAAAAAAACTTTTTTTTTTTAAATAACGGTTTATCTCGATAACAGGTTGAGATATCGAGTTATAGCTAAAGACAAAAGTGTGGGAAATTTTATTTTCTCCAAGTTTTGTCATACTTAAGGCCACTAAAAAACGCGTGGTTTGGGAATAAATCAAGAAAAACGAAATTGCGATTTTTGAAAAACCACCATTTTGGATACTTCCGGTTAACGGATTTCCACCAAAAGTTGATAGGATCGTCCCTATTTAAATACTATACTATTAAATACTATTTAATTATTTAAGATTTCTCCCTAACTGCAGCGAGTTTACGCGAAAATTGCACAATTTTCTCCACTAATTTATTTATTTTTTCCAAAAACTCGCCTTTCCGCTCGAAACCAAATCGTTCGATGATCTGTCAATTAAAATAGTGTTGTCGTAGTGATTTAATAGGGGTAAGTTTGAAAATGTACCTTATTTGTTTGACACAAGAATGAAATTCCCTAGACCTATGAAAGTGATGCATTGAGGTATCTAGGAAATTGTCATGTGGCTTACTTATTGGTATTTTAACGTTGGCAAGTACAGTTAGTTATTGGTATTTTGTGCGTGAAAATGGAAAACCGAACAATAAATATTTGCCGAATTTGTCTAAGGCGTGATGACGTTTTCATCAACGTGGCGTGCCATCCCAGCCTGCAAAGGCAAGTAAGGGAAACCACCACAATAAATGTAAGTACTCACTCAATTGCACAATTTTACTTTACCGGGAATCCGCGATATAACCTCACTTTTTTGACGAAAAAAAAATAACTACAAACCAATTTTGCCGCGTGAGCGGGCCCCTCAGATTGGACAAACTTTTCGGCCCCATCGCGCTTTTTCTTACCCCACTTAAGTTGTAAACCACTTTAATGGTGGTTTTGACCCTAAATTGTGATAGTGAAAGTGGAAAATTAAAACGCAAAATTTATAGTGAAAACGGCGTCAGCGGTCATTTTAAACCACTTTTTCGAGGTTTGCGACCCCAAATTGTCCTAGTGACAGTGCGTTTTTTCCGATCCCTCGGATTCCGGTAAAGTAAAATTGTGCCAAAACTGGTACGTAATTTTATCTTTTTTCACCGCCATATTGGATCCGCCATTTCGAATTTTGAAGTTTTGACTTCAGATTCGTTATCAGCGACCCCAAAAACCCTCGGATACCAAAAACCGTGAAAATTAATTCCATAGAAAAATGTATGCATGAAAGGGTTAAAAGGTTTTTTTTTTGTCCGTTGATGGATGATAGAGTAGCCAGAAGAACAGATTTTTTTCCCACGATTGCAGATTTCTCACGCATGTAATTTAAATATTTTTATTGATTTTTTTAAGAGTTACGAGTATAAGGCATACTAAAAATTCCATTTCCACTGTCGCATTTTTTTTGGGACACTACACAGAAAGAAAAAATAGTTAAAATTAAAAATATAAACAAATGGAACGGATTTGGTCAGTGACGTAAATAAAAATTTTGCAATTCTAAATCTGATCTACTTCTAACCATGAGCAAACATATGCGATATGTTGCAACAGAAAAAGTGGCGCTTTTCTCAATCAGTGAACTTTCAAGTTATCGAAAAAGCTTTCGACGTCTTGGAGATTTGTCTATGTTCGAACGCAAAGTAAACGGCGTATTAGATAGTCTTTTACTACAGTTTTCGGGCAAAAAGAAACAAATTTGGTGATTGGATTTTTGATCCAATTCTAAATTTTTAATACAAATTTATCCAATTCAATCGCAGACTACACCGAGCATCGAAAACCTAATAAAGTACGGGAAAACAGAAAAAAAACAACAAAAAATAGTTGTGAAATAAAAAAAAATTTAATCAAACGCAATATTTTTTTTTATAAATTCGTCTTTATAAAAATGAGAATACAATAAAAACGTTTTATTTCAAAATCAATAAATCTCAAAAAAATAAGGAATAAAAATTAACTTAAGAAATAAAATTAAAAAAGTTAAAACGATAAGCGCAATATTAGGATATTAGAGAAAATTTCTTATTATAAGATGTATTCAATTTCTGCATAAATTTCTTTTTTTGTATGTTTCAATGTTCGATACAATATACATAGTTTAATATTCTCATAAATTTGTACTGTAAACAATAACAAAATACAATTTTTTGCTTTCATCTTTTCTCATTTAATATTAATATTATTATTTCAGTTTAGTTAGATTCATTTCAGATCGAAAATTACTGACTGAGATTCCTTAAAAACTTTTATAGTATATGATCAGGCTATTAAGAACTATTTTGTTTTTAAACTCTACACTGCAGTAACAAATTAGCAGTCAAATGATTCTTTCTTCCAATTTTATTATTAATAAAAATTCATTTATTTTTCTCAAAGTTTTTATACTTCTTAATAGTCTATATTCAATATTTTTGATCCTTATTACTTATTGCTAAACAAACAAACAAACATTAAAAATTATTAACTACAGAAGATTCATTTCCTTCCTATTTTTCAAAGTTGAGATTCTGTTTTCTTAATTCTCAATTCGCAAAATTGATTTGCTGTTTACATTCAAAAGGTTTTTTCTGTTTTCTATAATTACTATTTTTATATCATTTGTAATAACATTACGATTAAAATTTAGGTTAAACTTAATTTAGGCCAAAAAAATTTCTTTTATTCCCTCAAAATTCTTCTCTATCGAAATACTGCTCTGTGCGTTTTCGGTGCACTTGTTCTTTTAGAATTGGAAGCGTAAATGTTTTTTTTTCTTTGTCAAAGACTTTTCTAAAAATAAAAATAATCTCTCCTTATGACGATTCCATTGGTGTGTGACATTGCATTTGCTCTTGAATCTGTAATAGCGGTTTCATACTGTGCAACGCAGCACATTTTATATTTTCACAACAACACGCAATTTATAAAAACATTTTTTGTGAAACTTTAAACTTGTTTTTTACTTTTTAGTGCATTTTGAAAGTGTATAAAACTTGTGTTTTTTTTATAAATTGTAGTTTTAAATATTACTATTATCTTCTTTTTTTTCAGATTCAAGACACAGATGTGCTGACCACGATGGTGTGCAGGAGGTGTATGCGCACCATTGAGCTTTTCACGCGATTCCGCGTTGTGGTACGCCGACTGCAACGCCGCCGGTTCGGAGGTAAGTCATACAAAAATAATTCACTTTTCATAAATTTAAATTTTTTTTTTTAGCCGACGTCATTGACTTGACAACCACCTCTAGACGGGAGGAGGGCGGCGAGGATCATTAAATTTTTAATTTTTTTTTAAAAACCTGAAGAACAGGGATTTTTTTTTTTTGTTTTAAAACCTGAAGAACAGGGATTTTTTTTTGTTTTAAAACCTGAAGAACAGGGATTTTTTTTAACTAAAGGTTTCACAAACTGCATTAAAACGATAAAACAAATATCCATTTTTAAGCGAAATGCAAGCCATGCGGAAAGAATACTAATGGGAATTGGTAAAATTAAAATTTAATCACTTTTCCCCAAATATAATATTTTTTCTATATTTATAGGAAATGCAGTTACTCCGGACAGTAAGTAAAATTAAAATTGAATCACTTTTCCCCAAATCTAATATTTTTTCTATATTTATAGGGGACCACGATAACCCTCGCTACCGACGAAGCGGCGGAACAGACCGCGTTCATCATTAAAAAAAAAAATTTTTTTTCAATTATTCCGAGGACGGACTTTATTTTATTTTTATTTTTATATTTGAATTTTTATTTTGTTGAAAAACGTTTTTGTTTTTATTTTCACTCTGGACTGTAAACTGGATTTTTGATACGAATTTTGATGTTTTTTAAAAAAAAATTATGAATTAAATCTTTCTCCCTGTTCCCCGTAAACAAGGGAATCAAATAATTCAAAATGGGAATTAACATTTGAGGATTATTTCGGTTCATGGCCTTGCTTAGTAGCGAGCGAATACTTTTGGTTCTTCTTCTGGTCGATGGCGGCGCTCGTGTCTGAGTACAAACGTTTGTACCCAGTGAACGAAAATTGGAATTCGGCGATGAAAAACGGCCAAATTCGAGAAAAACGTTTCAAAATTTCAAAAAAATTCTCTCGTCCGTCTCTATGTAGTTTTTCGTGGTATTATTATTCTTTCATTACTTGTACTTTTCCATTATCGCCGCAACCGCCGTTGCTTTTACAGAAAATGGTTTCGATCGAGTTTTTTTATTTTATAATTTTCCCATAGTACAGTAGAACACGCTTAAATGCACATCGAATTTCGCAGAATTTTATGTGCATTTATCCGTGTTTTGCATTTATACGTAGCACGGAAGCACGGATAAATGCACATTAATGTGCAATTATGCGAGTAAAAGATAAACATGCAACTTTAATATTCCTGAAATAAACATTTAAATTCAACAAGGCTACACAAAAACAAGGAACCTAATTAAGAATTCATTTTATCAAATAAAAATAACAATAATCACTTTTTTTGAGTAATTACATTTCATTTTTGTACATGTGCATTTAAGCGTGTAAAATTTCATATAATTTATACTTTTGCGGATGTGAAAATGGTTCCATTTAAGCAAGTATTGCAATTAAGCGTGTTTCATTTATCCGTGTATATTTATATGAAAAATGCTTAAAAATCCTCCATGCACAAATTTTGCGTGCAATTACACGAGTTTTGCATTTACGCGTGTTGCATTTAAGCGCGTTCTACTGTATTTGGCTAAGGTCAGTGGCGGCTCGTGTATATTTGAAATGAGGAGGCAAAGTTAAAGTATGGCAAAAAAAATTACGGAATTTTGCAGGAAGACCTATTCTTTTTAATATATAAAATGTTTCGCCGAATTATGTAGGAAGACCTTTTTTGGGGAATTATATAGGAAGACCTATTCTTCTGGAGGGGAAAAGCGAAACAGAGATTGGTGTTCATATTCTATATGTGGCTATGCTTTTTCTTAGCAAAAGCTTGAAACGTACGCTTTCTTTGAGCTTCGTTTCGTAGTTATTCCGTATCCTCGGTGAATTGTAACTGAAAGAAAATGAAGGAACCACAAAGTATTGCATTCGGTAAGGAAAATTAAATACGAAAAGATACTTATCTGATACTATGAGTCTGAGGGATTGTTGAGTATCCTTTCGGCTAAACCGATGCTGATCCTCTGATGATGATCCAAGTCCGTTTTTCTTTGTTTTGGTCTTTTATTTTATTGTCCTCATTTGGATGGAAAGCTAAAATAAACACATTCAAACATTAGTCTTTTTGCTATTGGATTCTGATCATAGACCAAACACCATAACATACCAACAACGTTTAAAGGACAATTCATCCACATGTAAACAAAACAAACAAATAACATAAAGAGGGCTGGAATGTTTCACCGGGAAGTGGTGTTTTTGGGGACCGTTAGACGGGTACTCCTCTCTGGGGGCTAAAAAAACATCAACTCAGGTGACGGCTGGATAACCCCCAAAAATTTCATTCGGTCAAACACAAAAACTAACATGCACTGGGTGGAAATGGTTCACAATCAAGGTTTTCCGGACCCCGAATTTTATGTTACGACACAGAAAAACTGAGTTAATTGAATTTAAAGAAAACACAAATAAACTGTCAAAAAAAAAATAGTGGATTTCCCGCGCTTTTCAATTGGGAAATTTTGGGGTAAATTCTTAGAAAAACCGGCACTAGCGACCTCTATTCTCATTCGGTTTTTCACAAATTTTCCGAGGAACAACCATTCAGCACACAAAGATTCAACTGACACAAATTCACATTATTATTTTTAGTTAGATTTAAAAATTTTGTTGACACGAAAATAATTAGTTTTTCTAATTTTCCGAATTCCGCGGAAAATCCCACAAATTACCCACCCCCGAAAACTGATAAAAGGAGGTGAATTGGCGCCAAAAATCGCTTTTGGACTCAAGTTTTTGACCGGAGCAGACGCGTTGAAGTTTTTTTCTTTGGAGTTTTTCTTTTGAGATTTTATTTTGAGATTTTATTTTACACACACACGAATATTACATTAATCTAAACCATTTAATTTAGAAAATTTCTAGTTATTTTTTTTAGTGAATTTTTAAGTGACAGGACACTTTTTTTTCTTTGGGTACATCGCTGGAGAAAGTGGAGAAAGGAGGCGATTTTCCGATCGACTCACAAAGGGAGTATCACTCTGACACAATAATTTTATTTATCTATTTTTTTTTTATTCTTGAATTTCTTTTGGGTAAACGGTGATGGAATTTTTTTTTCTTTTTTTTTCTATTTTATCCTTTTTAAAATTTTTTTTATCTCGATTAGGGCTTAGTTTTTATTATTAATTCACTTCACTAAAATTTAAATTTCACGGATGGTAAACTCGTTTTGTTTACGATCACACACAAACTAATTTTTGCAGGTTAATTTATTCCTGTATTTAAAATTTTTTTTTCCTGTTGTGAGTGACGAGAAGTTACGAGCACACAATATTACTTACCTTTCCTTTATTCCATTGGATAGATCCTAATCCTTTGTTTTTTTATTTTAATTAGTTATTAGTTTTTTTCTTCCTTCACACTACACGTGAAAACGTAAAAACTTGGCACATTGAACTTATAAACAATAATTTGATTGATATTGGCGACAACGGGCGAAAGTTGAACTTCTTTCACTGGGGTTACCAGAGCTAATTCCGTTTTAGTCATTTATACATTTTTTTTCTTCTATAATTTTTTTTTAAAGAAGAATAAAAAAATATTTTTTTTTTGTTTTAACTTTTTTTTTAAAGGAGAAGACAAAGGAAGACAATTCATAAAATAGAGAAATAGAATAAAACCAGTTAATTTTAAAATTTGTTCAAAATTCCTATTTGATGAATTCTTTTAAAGTCTCTATTTATTTTTGATTTTTTTTTTGAACGCGAAGCCGTTATCCGTTATAAAAATAATTCTTTTTCTAATTTTTTTAATTTTTTTTTTAAAAATTCAAAATTTTCCTCGCGACGGGCGAGAGGTCTGCTGAGGTTAGCATAGCGTCGTCTGGTGTCATCGACATCAGGCTATTTTTTTTGGCGTACATACAACTGAGGGCCCCAACATAAAAACAATTTTTTTTTATTTCTTATATCTAATTTTATTTTTTTCTTTAGTATAATTTACATACTGGTTTTATTTTATTAATTTTATATAAAAAGAAATTGCCTTCTTTTGGTTAATTTAATTTTTTTTCTTTAAAATCAGTAAGAAGGGATTAACCAAATATATTTATTTTGTTTGGAGTCTAATTAAAAAAAAAGAAGGAGTAGAGTAAATTTTTTTTGATAAGTCTAAAAACGGACACAAGACATTAAGAATTATCCTTTGGTGCCTTTCATTCAGGTCTGTTTCTGTTTAATGCTACTTTATTTTTGGTTTTATAGTAGGACAACTTTAGAATGCTAGGCTAAAGAAGTCAATAGGGGTTGATCATGTCGGGCAGAGAGTATGATTGAATTATTGACATATCGTGTGCATTTTTCTTGCGATCAGGTGTGAGACTGAATTACTTTTTTTTTAGTTTTGGATTTGGTCTGTGTTCCCATTCAAATCGTTCTATGTTGAATTTAGAATATAACTAAACAAGCAATATCATGCGTCAGCTAAACTCTGGCCAATTTCCGTCCAGAGCTATCCGGCAATAGCGAAGTTGACAACATGATGAAAATAAATACAAAAACGATTAAAAACGTTACAAGCTGTATGAAAGTATTTGTACGAATCGGAGGCTAGCCTCTATGAAGAGAATTTGTAGTTTATGTTTTAGAGAATTCGACATTCTAATGTCGAATAGGATTTTATTTAAAATTATTATTTTCTGAACATACAGATTTTTATTTAGTCCATTATGGTATAAAAAATTAAAGGCATACGTTGGAAAAACATTTTTATAAAATGTTATGAGGAGGCAATGCATCCGTTGCCTCCCCTATAAAGCCGCCACTGTTCGGACATAATATGTTATAAAACCCCAATGCTTTTTCAGATTTCCCAAATACAAAAATTAATGGAGTATAAATTATCAAGATGTTTGATTTTTTGATAAAATTCTACCTAAGTATCGACGTTTAAGAAAGTCTAAAAATATTAGATTTGTTCCACACTGGGCTCTTACAAAAAACATCAGAAAAAAAAGCAAGAACTTTTTTTCAAGAATTTTTTTTTTCAAGAATTTTTTTTAAGGATTTTTTTTCAAGAATTTTTTTTAAGACTTTTTTCAACTCTTGGAAATTGCGGAATAAATTTAAATCTATTAAATCAGCGGGCTTGCTATGTGAATATTAGTTTTTAATAAAACAAAGATGAGCCGAAATAAGGTTCGGAGCATCAGGCTGGAAAATAACAAAAGCTATAATTGCCAATCTGGCAATTATTGAAAACCCGTATGGTGATCTAGCATTGTTCGAAGTTTAAGTGAACGGCGAACAGTTGTATCAGATTGGAATAAAAATTTATTCCAATCGGATTTGGATTTATGGGAGTTTTATGTGGAATCATATCCTAAATAACTTTTGTTGTCGCACTTTTTTGATAAGATGCACCGTTTTTGAGATATTCGCAAAAAACGTTTTCGTTCGTTTAGGGTTTCACCATACGGGTATAAAAAGGAATTTGTTTTTTAACCCGCTAAACTAATAGGAATAACATGATATATTTTTTATTTCTTCGACAAATTCTGAAGTGATTTAAATGGAATATAAGTTGCTTTGTTCCACACATGTGTTTTGATGGTTGATCAAATTATTTTAAGAAATTATTTTTTTTTTAATTTTGAAAACACGGCAATGAAAACAAGACAATAGCATTTTGTTGGACTATCCCCATACTTGTTTTCCCCTGTGTAGATATTTTATATTTAATTAACATCCCTCTTCTGGCGACTGTCAGTCACCAATGACTAGTCATAACTGGGTCACAAGAGTCTCAAATAGACTTGTGTGACTTAAGGCTGGAATACAATTGGCCGACACGATATTTACGACGACAGATTACGGCGATAAAAATGTCCTCTATATACAATTCCCCACATTTGTTGTCCTAAATGCCATTTGCTTTTCATTTGATATGTGGTTTCAAGTTATACATATGTGGCTTACCATACCATTGTCAAGGTAGATATAACATTTTTTGTTACCCATTATCATATAAATTAAGAATGTGAATGTAAGAAACACAGCATACGAACTATATTTCCTAATACTTTCTTTAAGTGACGAAATTTCATATTATGACGTTGGTATAAAATTTCATTTTGTATCAACCATGAAATTTTGTCGGCGAGCTAACCGACAAAAGGTAAATTCGATTCATTATTTACGACGACAAAGTTGGTCGGATTGATTGTATACAGAAGCATAGGGTGCTATGAGTTTAAAATCTGAATTGTCGTCGTAAATGTTGTGTCGGGCCAATTGTATTACGAGCTTTAGCGTCAGAATAGGGTTGTAGAATTGAAAATATAATTTTATAGCGTACTTAACCCTAAAAGTCACGAGCTAGTTTTACAATTAAAAGCACTACGTCGCCTTTACCCAAGGATTTTTGAAGACAAGATGATCGTTATATCCTTACAGGTCGTCGAATTCCGAACATCAAATTCAGCATCAGCAGCCCCCAAATCCCCTTAATGTAATTTTTCTCGAAAAAAATGGAACGAGTATATTTGCATTATCCTGACAGGTCCTTGGAACCAAAATACCGAAATTCGAACATCATATTCGTAATCAGCGGCCACTTCGATGTAAATTTTCCCGAAAAAATGGGAAAAATGATATTCACGTTAGATATCCTTACAGGACCTATAAATGATTTTTGACACACTTAAAACCTAGCTCAATAGCTTTCGCGACCCCGAAAACCTGAAGATTATAAATTCCATCAAAATCGGTCGAGCCGTTTTCAAAATAAATCGTTTTAACACTCTAACTGCCACGTCAGTCAAAAAGACCTACACAACGGCCACAATGGAAATTATTAAAGTGTTCGCTGCAACCGCAACGATTTTTTGTAGTTGCACACATTTTATGGTAATAAAATAACATTTAGGTATAATTTTGTTTCAATTTTTTTTTCTCTAGTGCCTTTTTGACTGACAACTAAATATTCGAAAAAGGCTTAAAACGGTCGTGGCAGTTAAAGTGTTAAGTAACATACAATTTTGAAGAGTTCCCGGTCGTGATTTTAAGTAATATAAAATTTGGATAAAGTCCCTCAAATTTGACGAAAAATGCTTTTTTTTGCGGTTCTTCAGACAAATGCAAAATTATAGAAAAGGAACATATGTCAATAGCAAAGCCGCAATACATACATCTACACAAATATCGTGTTTGAAAACGAGATGTGCCACTGAAGCACACTTCGTGCCTTTTAGGATTTTTTATGTATATTCTTAAAATACGATACTTCGACTTTTATCTGTTAAATTAAGTTGATCGGATGAAAATTGTTGAAGTTGTGCGACTTTAAAATCACTTGTGTAGCCCGATTTGGGTCAATTACGAAATAACTGGAACACTAAATCACGATTTTCTCAAAACAACGTTTCCGATTATTCAATAATCCCGCAACCGATTTCTTTCAAATTTTGCATAGTCATTACGCGTTAGTTTATCTAGTCTTGAACGAAAGCTTTTTTAAAAAAAAAAAAATTCTAGTTTTTTTACAATAAAAAACAGGCAAATTTTTACCACAAATTCGATACTTTAAAACCGGCGCCATTTTATTCGTAATTGATTTCTTAAAATTCTGGCCCGACCAGAACAACATTTTGTAAAACTGAATAATAAACTCATTTAATTGATTTCCGATGAATAATTACGGATCTACAGCTGTCAACCGTCCTTTCGTACGCTTATAAAAACAGGGACTACTACTCTCCTTTTTCACATTAAAAAAAAATCTGAAATTTACAATAGTTAAATATGTATATAATAAAATGCAAAAGAAGCCGAAACAAAATAGTTTTATTAAAATAACCCTACCTGTTTTAAATGATGGTAAGTAATTTAAATGCTTTTAATTCAAATACAAGACATTTGTTTTTAATAACTGGCATTTAAAATGATTGTTTTGGTATTTGTTTTTACTACTTGGTCTTTTAATTCAAACAAAAAACATTTGATTTTAGACCATAAATCAAATAACGGTTCTGAATTGAACTGCATGCCCGGTATCAAAAAAAACGTGAATTTTAATAATACCGTTGAAAAATTTCTAGAAAAATGTCTCCTATCATGATATGGCAAAGCTGACTGCGTGGTTGCCGGATGAACGAATTACAAAATCCAGACATTGAAAATCAAGAACCCTGTACAAGGTGAAAGCCTTTTTTTGTGAAAGTATATTTCTAAATAAAATCCATTGCTGTATACTTCGCATACAGTATTTGTTCCGAATCTCCATGACAAAAAAAAAACGACTAGAATTTAATCTAAAATAGTCTTTATAGTTAACTCCCTAGAATATGAAGTGGATTAGCAAAACTTCCTAATAAGGTTACTTTCGTCAGATGAACGTAATACTTTTACGACAAAATAAAAATGAAAATAAAGTTCTTTATTACATTTAGGCCCAATGGTTTGAATATAACATTAATTTTTCGCTATTTTTATCCCTTTCCCGTCTTATGGGGCAAAAATTGTTTTTATTGGGTAATTTTTGTGTTAGGCCTCGAAAGTTATTTTTTCTGCCCACAATAGAAGAAAGAAAAACCTCTTGAGCATAATCTTTGGTAAGTTGGTAATTTGACTTTCATAGATAATGGTGCCATAATCACATTCAAATAGAACATTGAAACAAACGACCACTTAAAACGGGGAAACGAGTATTGTTGCCTTCTTTTATTTTATTCTTTTTTTTCTATTTCCACACTTTCCCATATAGACACATTTTTTTTTCTTCTCGAAGCCATCATCCTTTCATCGGTAGCGTAACATTTAGTGCTCTTTTTTACGTTATTCCATTGTAGGCAAACAAATAATTTGGGTCTAATCCCTTTTTCGGATTGTTCCATTGAAGTCTAGGCTAAACGCAATATATATACAAATAATAGTAAGGGAAAACGAAAAACATTTCAAAAAAAAAAGAATACGAGAATAAAAATAAAATCGAGAAAAAGAGGAACTGTTGGTGTGCCTTAAAGGGATACTCTATAGTCCCCAATGTGAGAAAAAGTAAAACAAGGAAACCATTTAAACTGTAGCCCAAAATCCCAACAAACGCATTAAATTTCCTGGCCTCCATTGCGTCCAGAGAGTCCGAGAAGATTGTAATGTTAGCGAACGAACCGAACGAATGATGATAGAAGGATATAGAATGGTACTACTATAAGATGAGGTCCTGCAGGCTAAAAATGAAAGCTACACGAACATATCCCAAGACCAAAACCAGAGAAATGAAAAAGATGGGATCGACCAAGTAGCAGAAGAGCATTCCAGAACATGAGAAAAAAAAGCAACAACACCGAGAGGAAACAAAAATGGCATCCTGAATGGAATGAAATGGTCTCTCTCCGAACAGAAATTGACGAGAATTTATGTGTCCCTTGAGACATGGCGAAGGTTTGGGTTAATGATGTTACCAGAAAGGCTATATGCAAGAAAAACATTTTCCACTGGATCTTGTCTACTTATTTTTTTTTCCACTCTACTCCACTTTGCGTGCTTTTACTTTCTTTTAGCCCTAAACCAAAAAGATATAAACTATATATTGGATAATTTTAAAGAGTTATTTTTCGAACAGCAAAACCGTTAATATGGATATGCATTGAAGCTTATTAAAGTAGTCCACCGGGCTTTCCAATTACTTCCTTGCCCCATATCTCAAGGGCTTTGTGGTTCACTTTCTTTTTTAGGATGTTATTACATGACAAAATGTATCAACGTCCAATGGAAATTTTCAGAGAAATTTGTTATTCGTTATTCTCATCAACATACATTTTTCTTAAACCAAAATATATTAGAAATGTTTTTCGGTTACAAACATATAAAGAACAAAAAAAAAACATCTATCGATTGACTGTTTGTTCAAAACAGGCAAAAAGAAATTTTTCCCCCTTTTAGAATTGCAAATGTCAGAAAATGAATATTCAGAATGTCTTATATCGAATGTTGTAAAACCAACTTTATGCTGTCTAAACGTTAACTTTGGTATTAATTAATTCTGTTATAAATTTTATGCGTATAAAAATAATTGGCGTAATAAACACACTAATCAAATGATGGAAAAAACTTAGTTGAAAATTTCGGGTAGGAACTTCGCCTGTAAAATAGGGTTTTCAATACCGGTATTACCGAAATCGGGATTTCTGGGATTTTTTGAATACTGAAACCAAAATACCGCAAATTTTTCCAATATTGTTTTTGAGCTTTTCAAATACCAGTTTTCGATATTCAAGTTTTCGGGACTTTCGGATAGAATCCGTCCCTCCAACCGGTGAAGGAATCGGCTGGATTGCATGTCAAATAGAGAAAACATTAATGAAGAATATTTAGTGTTTAACCATTGAACCATTTCTGATTCAAGGTTTTTACTCGACCTTCTACCATTGAATCCTATTGGAATTTCTCGGCTCATAGGTCTGCAAAAACAAAAAATAATACCGTCGGCTAAAAGTGAAATTGTGCTAAGTCCATTTTGTATAATTTTCCAGAAGAGCAATGAAAACCTTGTTAAATCGTTTTAATTATCTTTCAATAGCACTAAGTTTTCTTTAAATGAGAAAAATTGGGCTCAGTTTTCTTTAATTGAGACTCTGTTTTCTTTAAATGAAAATTAAAATGATTTAACAAGGTTTTTTATTTCTCTTCTGTCAAATTTGGTATAATGGACTTAGCACAATTTCACTTTTAGCCGACGATATAACAAAAATTATTATATTATTTTCGTGAAAACATCCACGAAAATAATATAATAATTTTTGTTATATTATTTTTTGTTTTTGCAGTCCTATAAGCCGAGAAATTCCAATAGGATTAATGAAGAACCGTCGTTGCCGGGCTAAGTTTGTTGTATAAGTTTTAGAATACGAAGAAAACCGGAAAGAACTTAAAAACTTTTGAGAAAAATCTTATCCTTGCAGGACACTCCGTTGCGAATTAGTCTAACACCAGATTCGTGACCAGGGACCCCGAAAACCCCCTAATGCCAATTTTTCCCGGCAAAAACGGGAAAGGATATTTGCGCTATATTTACAGGGCCTTCCGTTTCGAATTTTGAAATTCGTAATCAGCGACCCCGAAAACCACCGATTGAAACTTTTCAGCCTCCTATTGAGCAGGATTCATGGCGAAAATCGCGGTTTAAAAACACCCAAACCCCCTTTACCCCCCGTTTACCCCCTTAGCGGTAAAATTTCGGAAAACCCCGCCTTAGTGAGCGCCTACGTGTTGGTTGGGACATACTGTGAAAGTTTCAAGTTTCTAGCTTCAGGGGTTTGGGCTGGGCGTTGATGAGTCAGTCAGTCAATCATTCAGTCAATCAGTCAGTCAATCAGTCAGTCAATCAGTCAGTCAATCAGTCAGTCAATCAGTCAGTCAATCAGTCAGTCAATCAGTCAGTCAATCAGTCACTCAATCAGTCAGTCAATCAGTCAGTCAATCAGTCAGTCAATCAGTCAGTCAATCAGTCAGTCAATCAGTCAGTCAATCAGTCAGTCAATCAGTCAGTCAATCAGTCAGTCAATCAGTCAGTCAATCAGTCAGTCAATCAGTCAGTCAATCAGTCAGTCAATCAGTCAGTCAATCAGTCAGTCAATCAGTCAGTCAATCAGTCAGTCAATCAGTCAATCAATCAGTCAGTCAATCAGTCAGTCAATCAGTCAGTCAGTCAATCAGTCAGTCAATCAGTCAGTCAATCAGTCAGTCAATCAGTCAGTCAATCAGTCAGTCAATCAGTCAGTCAATCAGTCAGTCAATCAGTCAATCAATCAGTCAGTCAATCAGTCAGTCAATCAGTCAGTCAGTCAATCAGTCAGTCAGTCAGTCAGTCAATCAGTCAGTCAATCAGTCAGTCAATCAGTCAGTCAATCAGTCAGTCAATCAGTCAGTCAATCAGTCAGTCAATCAGTCAGTCAATCAGTCAGTCAATCAGTCAGTCAATCAGTCAGTCAAATTTCTTTGTAAATATATCCACTATCAAAGGTGAAATTGGATATTAAAAATAAGTGTGAAAAATTGCATTTAATATCCGATTGAATTTCAAGTTTGTTTACCAGCGGCTTGTATTTTTAGAAGCTTGTTTTTAGTTTGCTTTCGTATCTATCTGCTGTCTGTTTGTTTGTCTGTCTGTCTATCAGGATCAAATCTTTCAATCTAATTTTGACCCACTTCCAGTCATCCGATTGACTTCAAATTCTCCAAAAATACGTAACTCCGATGACAATACAATATTTTCCTTGTAGGGATAAGGGAAGGTCCTGTAAGGACAACGTGATTATCCTTTTCCTCAAATTTCCCGGGAAAAATCTCATCTGGAGGTTTTTGGGGTTGATGAATTCGATTCTGGAGTCAAAAGGACCATAAGAAGATCACAATACCAAAGATATATATTTGAAGACTAAAAAGTATAAACAATCGTGGCGAAAACCAGACGTAATTTGGGACATTTAAAAAAAAATTAAAAAATAGTTTAAAAGACTTGTGTTAGCGAAGGTAATTTTATTAGTTGACACTGGCAACCCTAAAGACATTAGTTTATTTGGGCCGTGTCAATGTGAGAACGTCTTGATGTTTTGTCTGAGGATATAGATGGTAAGTTTGCATGTCTGATCTTTCCGTCCGACAGGTCTGCATGCCCCGGGCCGAGTTTTCCGGTATTTCGCGATTGGGTTTGGTTGGGAATATTCCTGGATTACAGGACATGGGGTTTAATGTGTTTCCCCTTTCTCCCGAGTGGGTTGGTGAGCGCGTACAATGAGGCTGACGATGAAAGTCCCGTGTGTTCGCTCTTTCATACGTAGGGAGTCCTGTGTGTTCGTTCTCCCTCGTCTAAAAGAAGATCAGTGTGTACGTTCTTCTGAGAGATTGGAGTTCCGTGTGTACGTCCTCCTGTTCTCTCGACCTCATGTCTCCAGATTGTGCTCACCTTAAACATCAGAGTCTCTCCTTTTCTAGAGCGTCACTTTATGTAGCTTTCAATCATAGATATACTAGATCGCTCGATTTGCTGTCTCAAATGGTCCCATTTCAATACAGTTCAGTGAATCAAAACGAGTCAAGTAAGAGCAAGATAACCGTATGAAAATAAATATAGTCCTCTCGTTTAAACCGTGAGCTGTCAAAGAAAAATAGACTTTCGGAATGGTGTTGGCGCCTAAAGTTCGTTTTTGACGCCTAAAGTTAGTCTCAAACTTGTGAAATTTGAATTTCGCGGCAAACGAAATTTGAATTTCGCGACCTTATACAGTTCAGTGAATGCGTTCAAGTACGATAAAGAGGGGAATACTTTTGGGACCGTTTTTCAGCAGAGCTTTGTATGGTGACAGTTGTTCTATGTTATATAGTTCTGTGCTTTCAATATAATGCAACTTACTGAACCGTATGTGTTCACAAGATGTTTGTTTATATTACAGGAAGACGAAGAGAGACAACACTCATGACGGACGAGAAAGCCACGTCACCTAAGCTCCAATGTATAAAATGTATCACTGTGTAAAACAAAGGAAATAAATATCACTATAATACTTGCTTAAAAAAAAGGAATAACATCTTTTTTTGGACGCTGTGTTTGCATTGAAATTCAATTTTTTAAAATTCAATTTTAACTTCTATTGGACTTAAAAAAAAACTGTGAGAATTACAAAACAAAATATTTCTTACTTTTTTCAGCGGGTTTTTGAAATCGTGTCTTTTCATTATTTTTTCAGCATTTTGGGGGTTTTTTCAAGCTAATGCATAGTTTTCAAAACGTAGTCCTGTTTCAGACATTTTGAAATTATACTCTTTTTACAGCTTTTCCTACAAGATTCAGTCTGACACAAGCTGTGCTTTAATTTTATCAAAATTAGGAGATAAACAAAATAAATGTTGTTTCTTCAGAGATATTGATAAATTTGCTCGAAGATAAGAAATATAAAAAAATATCTCTCTGACAAAATTTTAAAGTCAACCTCCATTATAGACTTTCTTACTGCTTTGCAAAATAAATTATAAATTCCAGAACTGTCTCAAGGGCAAGGACCCATTTCCAATTCAGACTGCGTCCTCCAAACTTAAAACAGCAGAAATCAGAGATTTTTTTGCGGCTATCAGAAATTACAGGACCAAGATTTTCGCAAACCTCCTACAATCGGTAATATCAAAGTTTTTAGCATAAAAACAACCCTGAAAAATGTCCTAATCTGAGAATTTAAATTTTTTGCACGATATTGAATACTCAGAGAACTTTTCAATTCCTCCTCGCCTCTATACACATTTTCATTATGTGTAAACTTTCATGACCAATTAAAAATAATTCCTATAAATAAAACCAACATTTTTTTTAATATTTAAAATTTTTATCAATTAAATAAAAATAAATGATTTGCAAAATAATATTTTTTTTTCTTTTTTTCTTCCAAAAAAAAATGTGCCATGAAAAATTAAGTCGAAAGAGTCGCTTAAATGTTTAATGGACTCGAATGAATAATCCTAAGAACACCCCGAAAATGCGCATAAATTAAGTAAAACTTCACTACTTAAGTATTAGAAATGTTTTCTCATAAGTACAGAATTCTCCAGCTCTATCAAAGTGATGATACCGATGATGATGATGCCGGCGATATTTTTTTTGGGGGCGGTGGGGCGATTAGCCCATAATGTTTATAACGATGATGGTGGACTTGATTCAGCCTCGTGCACCCTTATTGATGGCGTTGTTGAAACTACGACTGCTGGTGTTGGCGATACGGCGAATGTATTTGCGGGTATTGCTACGGCGGCAGAGGGTTTAGGAATCGAAGTCGTAGTAGTTGTGGGTTCTGGCCCTTTTCCTGATGTCGTCGATGTTCTTCTTCTCCGTCTTCTCGCTGTCGGCGGCGAGGGTGAGGCGGATGGCGGCACTACTGTCATCCCCGACTCTGTGACTGTCGTCGTTGTCATCAGGTCCGTTTGCGGTGGACTCCTTTTTAACCAAACTGGAGCTAATCGGATCATTAGCACAGCACCAAGTGGTGCTGTAAATATAATCGCCAGAACCGAAATAACTAGAACGATATTAGCCAGCCCAAGATTCTCAGCAGTATTAGCTGAATTTGATGATCTGACCGAATCCAAGGCAATTGGACCAAGTGCTGCCTATAATAATAAATTATGGTTAGTGAAATTTTGTGAGTTTTCGTTAATTCTTGTGCTTTGTAAATTGCTATCCTCCTACATTTTGATATTATTTTAACTATACATGCACGTGTACACACAATTTTATTTTATATATACCCTATCGCCAATAAAATACAATTACAGTGTACCACTACATCACTTGAAATCGTATCATTATGCAATAGTATATAAAGATTTAAAGGATATCTAACCATGTGTATTATAATAGATTCTATTAAAAGGGTACAATATTATTGATAGGAGGAGTTGTGGACGATGCTCTTTTTTGGCTATCATTAAAAAGACATTCAGCCAAATGAATACGAAATTTTCTGGGATTTTACTTACTTGTACAGTTGCTTTGGGGAAACCAGATATCGTAACGTAGGCACGTTCCTTCCACGTTAGCTCACCACCATATGTTGATAAGTATGATGCGGATAACCGAAACTAATTTAATAGGATCATTTCCTTAAAGAATTCTTATATTGCGTATACAGTTATTTAATAAATCTACTTACAGCACATCCAAGTAGAATAATAATAACTCCATAGCCAACGACCTTTGGATCTAACACCGAGAAATTTACCTCTTTTCCAATTAGGGAGAACGAGACCGGTTTCAGAAATTTCCAAAGTAAATCCAATGTTTGGCATACAGGAATCTGAAATTAGTTTTATGACCAATTCAATAGAAAAAATACTTTTGCTTTTAATATCATTTCAAAATTTTGAAATATATTAACACATTGACAGCCACCAAGGTTATCATTTTCGACATTCTAGATGTATACATTCTACAATACATACATACAGACGTACAGTTATACAAACATACATACATACATTCTACAGATCTACCTACATGTATTGGAATTTCCTTTAAATATTGGCAAAATTGGTTCGGCAGTCAACGTGTTAAAAACGTAAAATAAACACTCTATATGGAAATATTACATAGAATTTTAATAATGTTTATTCACATATTTCGTCACCATGCAAATCGCGATGATAAGCGATTTTTGTCGCTGGCATATCGCCGTTGTGCGAATGGGATGCGCAATGACACCCATAGTGATAAACACTTTTCAGTGGTTTGTCATGCCCCAATTATGACACAGGAACGTAATTCTGACGCTGTCATTTCACAAAAAAAGAGGCCACCATTAACAAAATTAGCTGCTTCAAGCTTTATGCGAGCGTCATCTGACAGCTTAACATCATACAACTCTTCGAGCGGAGATTTCTTTCTCCCTCGAATGCTTACATAGCTTAGCGACCGAACAGAGACGAACGAACAAAAACGTAAACCAAAATCAAACAAGAAAAATGGAATGGCGATAAATTAATGTAAACTTTTTGTGGAGTATTATTTTATAATGGACGAAAAGATCGCATAAAATCTCGGCATGCGATCTTTTCGTCCATTATAAAATAATACTCCACAACTAAAAATTTTCGATAATATTGAATCTAAAATTTAAACAGATTCGAAAGGACCATCAAATTATTTTGTTTTACCTGTATGGTGAAACCAAAGGGTATATTCAATTTGTCATACCGTTTGTAAGGCCAAGATCCCGTTATCTAAACACATGATAAAAAAAAATGAATTTTGCATGTCCGCCCGTCCGTCTGTGGCGCGGATTGCGGGCGCACGGATTGAGCTAGAGACTTGAAATTTTACACAGATTCGTTTTTCGTAAAATACAAGGCTAAGTTCGTTAATGGGTAAAAATGGACCATTAGGGAGGTACCCCCCATACGAACGAAAACTTTTTTTTCTGGAGAAACATTATTAATAATTTTGTCGCTCTCGTCATTTGTTACGCTTCTTGAACGAACGCGGATGTGAATTATAGGTTTAAATATTTAGACCCGATTGTGTAAATTGCTGCATTTTTAAGATCACACCTCATGTGCCCGTCGATGTTTTTTGGGTAATGATTGTATTATTTTGTTTTTCATGGATGTAATACGAAAAATAGTTTTAGTAACATAATTGAAAAAAAAAATCTAATCGTGAATTCTATAACTAATTCCATTTTTTCCACTAGGCAATGGTTTAAAGAGTGAAAAACTTGTGCAGCATTTTTACTTTTTTAAATATAAATTTTAAATTTTAATAATAATCTGTCAATCAATTTTATGTAAAATTCTGAATAAATTCGATATTTCGAAATGAATTTATTGCGCATATATAAAATTTATATTTACTCGGCTGAATCACTTCGATTAATTGTGAAAAATGCTGTTCATTAAATATGGTATGATTAATTATTATCATCGCTGGTTTATAAAGATTTTGCGGTACTAATATTATTTTTATTTTCTTCTGCGTAGATAACAAGGAAAGTATTGTATTCATATGGTGGTGACCGACTCGTGAATGGCAGCACATATAAAATTTCTGGTTAATACGAAATCCAGTACGAAATTTCAGCGAAAATTATGAGGATGTCCGTGCATCAGTATGTCGATCTATCCGTTTTACGAATCCTAAATAACTCGAGAACGCGTTGAGCTAGTGACTTGAATTTTTTTTAGTAGGTATATAAGTCGTACCAAAATCGTAGTTTTCTAGCAACTTGTGCAATATTGGCGTCAACTATAACGGGTACCTCCCATACATTTTTTTTTTGGAAAAAAATACGGTTTTCGAAAAAAAAAATTGAAAACTTTGCGTTTTTGAGAAAAAATGAATAATGAATATAACCAAATTTTAAAGAAATAAAATTTCTAGAGTAATTTCTAAAAAGTGTTATTTTTTCCAAAACTTTAAATATTGCAGGAGAAAGTTTGGTGTTGACCACAACGGTTATTTGATGCTGTATTTAATATTTATTTTCGCGATTTTTTTTAATTCCACAGAGTTATGTTAACACAACGGAGCTATGCTATCAATTACGATTTGGTTTAACATTTTTTTATGTTTTCGGATATTTTTCGTTTATTTTGCAAGTCATTTTATGGAATAGTACAACTTTTATATGGATTTAATGAATTATTTGCAGAAATCAATACTATTGATATTAATGTGAAAGTAAATTAATAACACTGCGTAAAAACACAGTAGAATAATTTAAAAAAAATCTGTTTTTGACATACTTTGAATGGGTTCTGAAAGATATTTTGGAGTTGAAACGTATTATCCAACAATGCAAATGCCTCTGTCACAAATTTTTTGTTAGTAGTTGATGTTAAAAGTTTTCCAAGGAGTTATCATTCAAGAATTCATAAAAATTGCAAGTTTTACCAAATCTTTAGCTTATTCTAAAGGTAATGAGTCCTACTATTATTTATAAAATACTGTCAGATATATTTCTCTCAAACAGAACTAAAAGGATAATGAAAGTGACATTTTTTTAGACTTCACAGTTTTATAAATCCTTAATGGCTCGATTCGCATAAAGCTTGTAAAGGGTCTTTCAATAAGGACATAACAATTTTGTATTTTAATAAAAACGCACCCTAAGACTTTTTTATGATCTGGCAATGCTAAAACGTCAGTAAAGGTTTACATTTTTATCATGATGAAGTTCACGAACGAGCAACGTTTGGAAATTATTAAAACGTACTACCGAAATTCTGAGTCGGTGGTCGCAATCGTGTAATCTCGAGAAATGGTCCGGTCGAATGGCCACCTCGCTCATGCGATTTAACGCCGTTGGATTTCGTTTTATGCGGTTATGTTAAGTCGTTGGTTGTTGCCAACAAGCCAACAACGTTAGAGGAGCTCAGGAACAATATCGAACGGGAAATTGTCAACGTTCCGGCCGATATGTGTGGAAGAGTGGTGGAAAATTGGCTCCAAAGAATCAATCAGCAAACGTGCTCGCGGTGGCCATATAAACGACATCGAATTTCATACTTAAATGTAACATGTCCACTACACCTGGAATAATTTTCAGCCCGATATCTCAATTATTCTGTTTTTTTAAATACAAAATTGTTCTGTCCTTGTAGAAAGACCCAATAGAAGCTAATTTTGTATTTTTTTTTGTGAAACGGCAGCGTCAGACTTACGTTCCTGTGTCATAATTGCGACTTGGCAAACCACTGAAGAGTGTGCCCCACTATGGGTGTCATTGCGCATCCTATTCGCAAAACGGCGATGTGCCCGCCACAAATATTGCTTATCACCGCGATTTGCATGGTGACGAAATATGTGAAGAAAGACGACACGGCTGCTTAAAATGATATTTGGGTATTTGTCATTTTTTAGAAAATTCGCACTGTTGACTCGTAAGAATTGCACACGCAATTCTAAAAGCATCGTTCAATTTCATTGAAGCAAGAGAGGATACATTCCAGAGAGGCAGACACTTCCTTTTTATCGAGCATTTTACTCCCCTAGTTGTTGATTTGCTTAACCCTTTCGGTATTTTGATGCCATATTTAGACTTAGTCTTAAGAACATATTATTGTTTATAAAAATGCCAATTGTATTTACTTAGATTAGTTTAAATAAATAAAAAAAAAATAAAAAAATATGGCATCATGCTAAAAAATTTGAATTGTTTTATTATTTATTTATTTTCAACACTTTATTCTCATTCAGTGCACCTTTAAATGCATTTTTGACCCAATTTTGATTTTTTGAGTAAAAAGCTGGACCACAGTGGACGTATTTGAAAAAAATTAAAATTTTAAATTTTTTTTTTTTTTTGTTTTAAATGAATACTAATAGCTTAAACATCATTAATTTGTATACAGAGTATTTTTAAAACCCATAGAAAAAAAACATGTACCGAAAGGGTTAAGAAACTTCACTTCAAAAAAAACTTTTTAGGAAAAAAAAAAGTTTACACCTGACACTTTATTCTGCGAATGTTATTTATGGACAGTAAATTGATGTTTCACAACCGTTGACACGACGACAAAAAATTCAGAAACCTATCCCTGAAACACGCCCAAACCCGAATTTTTTCATATAAAACCGTTCGAGTACATTCAAATTTTGACAACTTTTGCTAAGTAATTTTATTCTGCGGTTCTGCGGTAGAAAATTCGCGGAGAAATTCAAGAATAAATCGCAAGTGTAAACCAGGCTTTAGATAAGGCAGTTAATATACAAGTACCTAGTTGCATATATTAATGTTTTTATATTCCATATATTCATAGATATTATACTACTTACGTTTTCCTCTTTACTTTCACGACGCCAACCAACGCCAGCCACAAATGCAATCATAACACATCCAAGTGCTCCTGCCGAAGGATAGTCAATGGCTTTACTCCCTACGATAGAAATAGTTCCTCCCAGTAACATCAGCACAAATCGCAGCTCATTTACATATTTCTGTGTTAAAGATAAAATGTTGTTGAGCTTTTATAACATTACCTACGTTCTGATATAAGAATATAAAAATGTACGAATACACTAAAATATCTACTATACTCGTTCAATATAACTTAAGTCTATACACAAGTAATCTACGATTACTTATTTCTATATTGAAATAATGTGTCTGTATATAACTATCGCATGGCAAGAGATAAAAATCCTCTTGACGGATATTTCAGTATCTTTTCGGAAAAGGGCGAACCGCTTGAAGGTCGTGTAAGCTTGCCTCGCACTTATATCAAATATTCTGGGTCAGAGCTCTTTAAAGCTTGCATATCGTAAAATCTTTTCTTAACTAAAATCGTGTATATTTCGGTACGCTGCACACTTTGCTTGAGAAACTCATTTACAGTCGCCGGTTCTCCAATATAAATTTTATTATTAAATTTATTTAGTAATTAAATTCTTGTTAAATATAATACCGAAAGTACAAAATTTTAATTTTATGGAGAGAAGTATACCAATTTCTATTCCAATACTCGCTTACATGTAGAAATTCACAGTATCAAAAAATAGTAATATCATAAATTCCACTTAACTTTGTTAACCATAACGTTAAAATATTGTTAATCTGAGAAATTTCAGAGTTACGGACAAAGTTGATTTTAAAGCACTTATAAGACATAAATAAAATAATTTTTTTCTTTCAAAACTTTTATTTTGAAAAATGTATTTAAAAGAAAAAAAAACTAGTATTTTGCTTATAGCGCGCAAAAAAATAGTTTTAAAAGCAAAAAAAAATATTTATTTTATTTTATTTTTAATGCTTCTATCACACTATTATTTCTGATAAACATTGTCCAAATATTTACATTCTTAAGAAGTCTCCACACGTTCAATGTTACTTGACAAGTATTATTGATGAAAATTTTCGTCAAGTAACAATGATGGAAATTGCCTGCAAACGTAACATTGAAGAGCATCCAAACGATCAATGTTACTTGAAATATGAGTCATTCAAGTAAAATTGTCAAGTAACATTGAACATGTGGAGGCGCCTTTAGACCATGATTACATTGGCGGAGGAACACATCTGACTTCGCGAAATGTTGGGCAAGAGATGAAGTGGGAATGATGAGACGAAAAGACGAAAACTAAAAACAGTTCGAGTGTAATAGGAACGACTTGTGATTGGCTACCTATTTCCACTTGTCGATTGGAGCAAAAATGTCTTTCTGTCTATCAATCTGTGTACAAGATTTCTCAAAACTAATAGAGCTAGAGCCATGAAATTTTATAGGCATGTTGGGTCCTGAAATGGAACGGTCCTATCAACTTTTGGAGGAAATCCGGTAACCGAAGTATCCAAAATGGCGCCTTTTTAAAAATCGCCAATTTGTTTTTTGCTATTTACTCCAAAACTATTCGTTTTTCAGTAGCCTTATGTGTGGCAAAAGTTAGAGACAATAAAATTTCCTACATTTCCACTTTTCTTAAAACTCCAAATCTCAAGCCGTTATCGAGATATACCGTTTTTTTTTAAATCAGTTTTTGGCGATTATCTAAAAAAAAATAACGGGATTTTAACCGATCAATGTATCCGATAAACTGATAGGAATAGCATTTCCGACAATTTTGTTATTTCTCGCTATCCGCTATCTTTTACCGTTATCGAGATATTATTATCAGAAGTTAAAAAACAATAGATATTATGCAAAGTGCTGGCGAATTAACGGTTTTTTGAAAAAATAGTTAAAGGCAGAATTAAAGGTATTAAAATTTTCTATATATTTTAAATTTTGTACAGAAAAAATCATACGCACACAATAAAAACAACGAAAAACGACAACAACTTTCCGACTGGTCACAAAGTAACCGATTTGCAAAAGTTTTTTGCGACAGGTCTATAAGAAAACATAACAAAAGGCAATGTATGGTGATATTCGTATCAAATGGTGATATTCGTATCAAAACTCGAACAGTTGTACCAAAATTCCAATTTGAAGTCAAAATTTTCAATAAGATATTTTAAAATTTATTCCAATCGAATTTTGATGTATGGAAGTTTTATGTAGAATCATATCCTAAATAACTTTTGTTTTTGCACTTTTTTGATAAGATGCACCGTTTTTGAGATATTCGCAAAAAACGTTTTCGTTCGTATGGGTGGTACCCCTCTAATGGTCCATTTTTGCCCATTAACGAACTTAGCCTCGCATTTTACGAAAAACGGATCTGTGCAAAATTTCAAATCTATAGCTCAATCCGTGCGCCCGCAATCCGCGCCACAGACAGACGGACAGACAGACGGACGGACAGACAGACAGACGGACAGACAGACGGACGGACATGCAAAATTCAATTTTTTTTATCATTCTAAACACACTGGTGTAATTCATTTTTGTGTGTGATGACGGGATCTTGGTGTTACAAAAGGTAAGGCAAAGTTAATATATTGAATATGATTATACTTTTCCATACATCAAAATCCGATCGAATATGACTCCAATTGCAATGTTTCTAAATCGCGTTCCATGGGGTTTTATGGGATGATAACAAGCTTCAAATGCAGGAAAACGAATTCAAATCGGTTGAGGCTTTCTGGTAGAAGTCAATGTTACAAATGTTCGTTACATACACAAACACACACACAGAGAGAGAGAGAGAGAGAGAGAGAGAGAGAGAGAGAGAGAGACATCTTGCGAACTCATCAAATTGATTCGTTGAGTATTTGTCCCTAGGACATGTGGAGCTTCGTTATGATTTCAATTTTTCAAGGGATTTTAATACCTTTCTGATATGTAAAAAAGATAAAAAATACACACGTAGTAAGAATAAATCTTACCGACTTCTTTGATGGCAAATAAAGTATCAAAAGTCCAAAAATAAAGCCAAATACGATTCCAATCGCAATACCAACTGGCCCCTGAAGTAATTGCTGCGACATGTTACCTATTTTAACAAAATTAGTGAAAATAATTAAAATCATAACAATTCAATCTGCAAACTATACCTTCCGAAAAGATGATACCAAGAACGACGCCAAACAAGAAAATAGATACCACATCATTGCAGGTTGTCATCGCATATATGAGAGTATGAATTCCATTATTAAGACCAATTCGTTCCTCCTTTAATTTCAGCATGACTGTGACAACGACATTCGGGGAAACTGCAGTGATGACGAGTCTACAATGAAATTGAATTAAAGATAAATACAACATGCACAAGAAAACGTCGCCGTCGTACATATAATAGATAGATATCAAGTGAAAACTTTACAAATGTATCTGGTAGATAAACAGAAACGTTATATTCATATTCCAATATTTCTAATGAAATCCCAAATGAATTGAGCGTACTGACAGTAAGTCATCCCAGGATCGGGACTAAAAGTGAAGCCAGAATAGAAACCATCGCTTCTTTACGGTCTATAGACAAGGAGGGTATGTATATCGCATATATCGCAAGCTTTAGATCATTTTCAACTTTTCTTGAAAGACCCTCAAAAACCTCCGACGATATAATAAAGCGACCTGTACAGCAAGCATTACAACGAGATAACTTAAATGGCTTTTGTGTTGTTTTAAGCACTTGAAGCACTTTATGCTTTCACTACTCCGGCTGCTATTCGTTAAGCTGTACCCACCCATCCGACGACATCCATCCAGGGATCAGCCTTAGTGCAGGCGCGCACTGCGTTGGCAAGTATATAGAATGGTGCCGAAGCTGTAATTTTAGTTTTTTAAACCCGTAAAAACTACTATTTCAGCGTGCATTGGTGTAGATTTAAGTAGTCGTAGAAGTATGTAAGTAGTAAGTAAGTGAGTAGAAATTTGATGTGAACTCCTATATTGGTTTGAGACAATTCCAAAAAAAATCAAATTGCCGCTTTAGTATCATTCTATTTACATGCTTGTCAACGCCGTGCGCGCCTGTTCTTATACTGTCCTCCTGATCCAGCCTTCCCATACTATTACTTACTTTTGATGTTCTCATCTCACTCACTGTTGCCTTTACACGCCGTAGATAGGCAGATATGCTCGCATAAGAAATTTTGACTTTCTTTATAAAAGATTCAGACGATAGAACGTTACATTTATATACGATATAGAGAAGATGGCGGGCGAGTAACTTTTGTATTTCCCACGGGTATCCTACAAATATCTCTAGGTATATTCCTTAAGATATTCATAATTCTTGTATTAAGTTGAAAGATATTTAAGATGATGAGGGGCCGTTCCTTCATGTCAAAACGTTTTTAATTGTCCTCGCTAATTGCTCAAGTTAACAGATAACAGACAGACAGAATGGTTTAGCAGATTGTCATTATCCACATCAAATGACAAAAAAAAAACAAAAAAAAAGTCCAAAAATATAAATATATCCTACGCTTTTTTTATTTACAGACCGTATAAAAAATGAATGCTTCAAATGAGCACGTCTGTGTTGGAGTCGGAGTCGGAATCGGGACAAAATTATTGCCAATTTTCACAAGAGAGTTTAAGAGTCGGAGTCGTAGAAGATTTGTCAACTTCAACTCCTCTGCTTGTCCATCTAGTTTACGTCAAACCTCAATATTTTGCAGCCAAAAACAATGTTTGATTTGGGGTTTGAGGTGATTTACCCAAGGAATCGGAGTTGGCGTTAGACCTTCTAGGCTTTCAGGAGTCGGAGTGGAATATTCTCAAAATTTCAAAAGTCAGAGTCGAAGGTTGAGCAACCGACTTGGGTGGTGAGCAAATGTAACTTAAGCTAAATCAATGTCAAAAACAATTTCTATGAAATTTTTCAGAACATTAAAAATATTTTCGTAAATTCAATGATTTTTTTGGCATTATATTAAATAACGCCGTTTCCAGTGTATTTTTTAACAAAAACAATCAATTTTGTTTAAATCTTTATAAAATTTAATATTAAAACCAGGGGGCAACCGTCAAGTACTCTATATGAGGCCAAACAAAATTTTATGAAAAAATCCATTTGTATGGGAGATTGGTCCGATTGGATTTTGATGTATGGAACGTTTATTTAAGATCATATTTTAAACAAATTTCCTCCCTATAAATTTTTCGATACTGCACTGAGAGAAGAGAAATCTATATTTTTAGTGCCAATCACTAAAATGTTAGTAGCATTAACTCTGAGGTAGTATAAAATTCTCATCTAGGGCTTCCCATTGCATCATAGTGGCAACACAGAGCTTCTATAGAACAGAGGTTAAAATTTACACTGAGCGACAAAAATATGGCGTGAAATATGGGACTTTATCATTAGCACAAGCAGAAAAAAGCTTTCGTAAAGCTTTCGAGCTAATGATAAAATCCCATATTTCCAGCCATATTTTTGTCGCTCAGTGTGATTTTAACCTCTGTTCTATAGAAGCTCTGTGGTGGCAAGACAAATGAGCGAAAAGCTTTTGAAAAAAAAATTCTCTCATTATCTTTTCTCACAGAATATGAATAGCGCCTAATGTCAATAGCGCCTAATGTCAATAGCGCCTAATGTCAATAGCGCCTAATGTCAATAGCGCCTAATGTCAATAGCGCCTAATGTCAATAGCGCCTAATGTCAATAGCGTCTAAAGCGTGGGTTATATTGCGACGACAAGGCGACACGAGACGTCGACGAGAGTGGTCGGAGTTGTCAAAGTATTTTTCAACGTATGCTTTTGTATTGAATTGATTACATTGCGACGACAGCGACACGACAACGCCACCAAAGTTTGAAAAATTGAATTTTTGTCGCGACGACATCGAATGTAAGTTGAATTGTTTGGTTAGGCTAATATTGTCTTTGAGTTGCTCTCTTTTGGTGAAAAATTGGCAATTTTATCAAAATGCAGAAATTATCCATAGTAGCATATAATAATATTTTCTTTACTTTCTGCACTCTCATCTTTTACTTTCAAAAAAATTTGTTAGGTTATGGGATTGTTTGTCGCGTGCTCGCAGCTCTGGTAATGTAACTTGGATGACGATAACGACAATGTCGCGCGACTCTCGTCGACGTCTCGTGTCACCTTGTCGTCGCAATGTAACTCAGGCTTAAAGTTCAAGTGAAATAGAACACTTTTAGATTCGCTTTTAAATTGACTTTGCGAGTGGACTCCAAACCCAGATATCTCGGGTTCCAACCTCGGTATGAGCAAAAGTTTTTCAGCATTACGTAAAAAATATTTATCTTTAATTAATACTATAATATTATGAAAAGTAAAAAACGATACTGGGAAATTGACCTACTATTACAATCTGACAAAATATTTTGATTTCCGCATGTCCGTCCATCTGTATGCCTATCTGTCTGCCCGTGAACACCATAACTTCCGAAAGGATTGATCCAGAGGCTTGAAATTTTGTGCAGATGTGTTTCTACTAAATAGGAAGGCTAAGTTCTTGAACAGGCAAAATCGGACCATTCCTTCACCCCTCCCCCATACAAACGAAACAGTGTTTTGCAATTTTCTCGAATACGCTGAACCGTATTGAAAAATTGCGCGAACGCAATTTAACTCGAATACGGTTTATTGAAACGAAAAATTGCTATTTTGAGAATTTGTTTCTTTTTTGTATGGTGGAATTCTATTAGGATTTCCCATATCAGAGAAACTAAAGTTACGTTGTAAAATTTTAGCAAATAAAAAAAAAACTTCAAAAATATTTTTTTTTAAACCAACAGTGGAACTCGGATTAAAACAGTGGTAGAGAACATTTAACCGACAGTCTGTCTTGCTCTATGATGTTCAGTGTTAACATTGAAGGTTTACCAAATGTTTATGAATAACAAAATATATGTATATTATACAGTGCAGATTTTCCTGAAATCGGTTTTTTTTTCAAAAATTCATAGCTCGCAACCTGCTTATCATAGATTCATGATCTTTAAAAAATGTAAGGAAATTGCCTAAACTTTTCACAAAAATATTGTGAAAAAATGTCCATAAAATTTTCCAGGGGAGAGCAAAGTTTTTTCTTGGCCTGCTTTTTTCCTGAATTTTGTTAGATGTCAAATTTAAATATCTATATTTTATCCGAAGAGTCAGAATTGATAGCGCAGCGTCTTACGCTATTTTATAAAGAAAACCTGTAATTTTTCAAAATAAATCACTGTTTTTAATGAAAAATTGTCCTCGTGGACTTTTGATCAAACAAAAGACACATCTTCCTTTTTTATCGTGTTTACTTTCAATTTAAATAAGTTTAGAAAATCTGGAGTGGTATTCCGTAACTTGTTTCAAGCGTTTGTTTCGAGTTAGAAGAAAAAGTGGTATTCGCTATCTCTGTTTCTCTTTGTCATTTATTTCGATCAAAACAGAGACAGCGAATACTTCTTGTTCTTCTAACTCGAAACAAACGCTTGAAACAAGTTACGGAATATCACTCCCGGTTTTTATAAATATTTTAGCCTATTGGATTAATAAAAAAAACATAGGGAAACATTTTTAGAATTTCGTCAAAGACAAACATACAGAAAAAAAGGAAATATTTAAACACCGATTTTACATTATTTTTCCACGCATCAAAAGTAAATTGGACCACAATTTTTCCTTTTGTTATACTCATGATTGAATTTATCAGCAACTACTCAAGAAATCCCTTTTAACTACAGGAGTTTTTAACTGAACATAGTTTGAGTTTTTAAAATTTCATTTTTTTGTTAGCTTTTGTTAGTTTTCACTTGAAGGCGTTTAGAAAAGTTTATGCCCATAAATCTATCAACAAATCTTGCTTAAAACAAAAACATTGCAGTGAGTACAAAAAAAATTTCTTTGTTCCCGACAGGACTCAAAGCTGATCTTCCTGAGAGGCAAACTTTAATAACAATAAAGTTTGAAAAAGCCAAAAATGAAATTTTAATGAATTTAAAGCATATTTTTCAAACTCCGTTAAAAATTGCTTTATTAAAAAACTATCAAAATTTAGTTATTTTTCTAGCATTGTAAGAACTTTTCCGAGTTACAAAACAGAAATAAAATCGGAATTATTATTACAACTACGGAATTTAAATGTATTTTACAATGAAGTAATTTTTATTCCACCAATAAAGTTAGTCTTTGTAAAGTTGATTTTGTCGCTTTTCACCTTTATATTAGACTAACTTTAACTGCTTTTCATATACTTTTTTATGAAACGTTCAAGTAGTGAAAATAGAGTAGAGAAAAATTGAAAAACTATTTTATAATGTAGACGGAATCACACCACACAACGTTAGGTGAATTGAATTTCAGGAAAGGAAATAACTTTGAAATCGCGACATAACGACGAGACGCCTCGGAAAAAGTATCAGATAATTTCCCGTGAATGCATAAATCAGCATAACATTTTCGAATAAGTTGCAAATGTTCTTTGCTTTTTGACTGTTCCGCTATACTATCCATAAATGCTTCGTTTTGCTACTACCATTTTTGTAGCGCCATATATATAGTGTTCGTCTATCAGTTGTGTTCCGCCAACAGTCCCCTAAAATTTCAAAAATATTCATTTCACTTTATGCATTAAAGTCTTCGGTCCGCTTCTCATAGCTCTCTTGTACTTAAACACAAGTGCTTCTTATATGATATTTTGCATTTGAACATTTAACGGGAGCAAAGGGCAAAAATGTGGGGTTTGCTAGCTGATATCATTTCGAAATGAGGATATGAACGCCGGGCAGGACCAGGTCGGGCCACCTCGCCTGGTAAAAGGAAGCTCTAACATGACTCTGTGGAATCTCACAGGACTTGGATACGTGCAGTATTTCACTGTCTCCGATTCCACCGTACATTTCGACGTATTTTCCGCCATTAGTTATGCACATGTGGAAAATTTAAGCGGATTCATTAGTGTTGTACCGTAATTTCATGCACAGCACATGGAAATAGAAAATTTTTCCTATTCGGCACTAGCAGCATGTCGACTATTATGTCTACCAGGGTTCCTTGAGTTCTCTCCTAGCACTTTAAATAGGATTTACACTTTAGCACTATGTACATTAAGGGTCCGGTTACATTTTATAAACCAAAAAAATAATAATATATTCAACACAACTAAGAATCTATATAGGAAGCATATGGTACAATTACACATATCGTATGTATAAGGTGAAGTGGGACTAGTGTAACCAGGTTTTTTTAATTTTAATGTATTATTAGCTCTTTTTTAATGATCCGATCAGGGATCCAGATCAATTCTCATATAAATTTGTAATCCAACCATATGCGAATTATAACGGAAGGAACAATTAAAAAGAATATTGAAAAATATTACAAATTTTAAATTTTATTACAAATTGTCCAATTCCAGAACTGGGATTAAAAGTTAATACAAAATGCATTTAAAATATACCCATTTAATGCTATTGGCATTAAATGTAATACTTTTTTTATTACAATCTATCAAACTCTAAAAAAGTATTGAAAAATAATACAAGTTTGGTTAAAAATGTAGCTAATCATTTGAGAGGATTGAAATTGAATAGGAAAAGTATTTAAAAATGCTGAATCTCAGAAATGGGATTAACAGCCTTATTCTAGCTACGGTCACTAGTCACAACTCGGTCACAAGAGCCTCAAATTCTATGGACTTGTGACCTGTGACTTAAGTATCACAACGCCAGAATAGGGCTGTAAAAGTTAGTCCAATCATTTTAATCGTGTAGCTGGTAATTGTATAGGTTTTTGCGACCTTTAACGCTATTACCACAACATACGGATTATTAATATAATGTAAAAACCATTTAAATGCACAATAAACTCCCATACGTTTTTTACTTTCTTCTACGGAGTATAATAAAGTATTGTATTCATGAAAAATTTCTACCTCTTAATTTTGCCTAAAAAACATTTCCCGATCACTCCTGAGTCGATTGGAGTCATATTTAAAAAATGTCTTTCTGTCTGTCAGTCTGTCTGTCAGTCTGTCAGTCTGTCAGTCTGTCAGTCTGTCAGTCTGTCAGTCTGTCAGTCTGTCAGTCTGTCAGTCTGTCAGTCTGTCAGTCTGTCAGTCTGTCAGTCTGTCAGTCTGTCAGTCTGTCAGTCTGTCAGTCTGTCAGTCTGTCAGTCTGTCAGTCTGTCAGTCTGTCAGTCTGTCAGTCTGTCAGTCTGTCAGTCTGTCAGTCTGTCAGTCTGTCAGTCTGTCAGTCTGTCAGTCTGTCAGTCTGTCAGTCTGTCAGTCTGTCAGTCTGTCAGTCTGTCAGTCTGTCAGTCTGTCAGTCTGTCAGTCTGTCAGTCTGTCAGTCTGTCAGTCTGTCAGTCTGTCAGTCTGTCAGTCTGTCAGTCTGTCAGTCTGTCAGTCTGTCAGTCTGTCAGTCTGTCAGTCTGTGTACAAGATTTCTCAAAAACTAATAGAGTTAGCACCATGAAATTTTATAGGCATGTTGGGTCCTGAAATGGGACGATCCTATCAACTTTTGGTGGAAATCCGTTAACCGGAAGTATCCAAAATGGCGGTTTTTCAAAAATCGCAATTTCGTTTTTCTCGATTTACTCCCAAACTACGCGTTTTTTAGTGGCCTTAAGTATGACAAAACTTGGAGAAAATAAAATTTCCCACACTTTTGTCTTTAGCTATAACTCGATATCTCCACCTGTTATCCGTATAAACCGTTATTTCCAAAAAAACAGTTTTTTTGCGATTATCTCGAAAACTAACGGGTTTTTGCTGACTGAATGTATGAAGTGAATTAATGAGAATGGAATTCTGCACAACTTTGTCTTTTACCGTTATCCGTTATCTTTTACCGTTATTGAGATATTTTCATTAATATGTAAAAAATCATATTTTTGCGAATAATTTGCAAACTAACGGTTTTTCGACAAATCAGTTAAAAGAATAATTAAAGATGTTAACATTTTCTACATTTTTGCCATTTACCGTAAATTTATATCTTTTACCGTTCTCAAGTTATCTCAAATTTTGTACGTTTTTGATATTTTTGGATGAACCAACAATTTATTGGGAGGTCGTCTTAGGTTGACAACGCGACAGGGCTCTAGCGTAAATTGCGCAGGGTCGTAGATTTTGTAGAAGAAAGTTTTGTGTTGACCACAACTGATATTTTTAAACTCAGTACACACCATTTGGGTTATTTAGCAACAAGAATTTGCAATTCTATTTTTTTCGATCGCCCACCATTGATTTTCTACCTTATTTTTTTTATCAATGTACACTGGTTGCACTTGGACGGATCTGAAACCTCCATAGAGCTGCACAAGAATCTGTGATAACAAGTTATAGTAGCTTAAGTCGATTGTCAGGGGAAGCCTAATTGATATGTATTTGCATACACACACAAACCACTTTGGCTTCCCTGGAAAATCGGCTTAAGGTACTTTAACTCATTACCAAAGAAATAATAATGGAGCAACTATGTCATACCTTGAATTTTACTGATTCTGTCAGATTTTGTTTTGTATTCTTATCTAGAAGGTAGGAACTTTTCCGTCAGTAAAAACGGGGCAAATGCGTCCATATAGTGTAAGAATACCGCATTTTTTTCAAAATCTTCGAAGAAGTTGATTCCTAGATTTTTTCAGTCTTCCTAAAACTTATATAAAATTCATTACGGGGCAACGACGGGAGCTAGTAATGAAATAAACTACCAGGAGCTAGTAAACAGATAAAAAACTAAAGCCTTAGAAAATGTTTTACTACTATTACGGAGCAAGTACAACCACCCCTGCCAATTCTAAACCATTAGTTCAATCCCAAAATAAGGTATAAGGCTGAAAACTACACATTAAACTCGATAAGGATACAGAGTTCCTGTATTCTAGGTATCAGGACAATAACACCAACTTTCATGACAAAACTTTACTTATTTTAAAATTTGAAAAAAAGTTAAGATATAAATTGCCAGACTTTTCGGAGAACATAAAAGAGAAGAGTCCAAAATTGTATACCCAGTGGTTTTTTTACAGAAATATTAATGCATGGTGGTCATGGCCGAATTATACAAGGTCTGTTTGACAGCTCGGTTGCTTCTGGCTCTGATGTCATCGGCAAGAAGTTCTTATAAGACTCAATGGGAATTTTCCCTAATTCTCAAATCTAGCTAACATCTAGCTAAACAACTCCGTACGCACAATCAACATTACAAAGAATTTCTTGCCGATGACGTAGCAAAATGGTGGCTGTCAAAAAATAACCAGCAGACCTTGTATAATTCGGCCATGCATGGTGGTACTCTCTTCGTAGTTGCACTGATCCCACTTCACCCTAACCATTTTATAGTGAAAATAAGCATATAAAACATCCATAGAAAAAGTTCGTTGGTAAGTAGGACCCACCTAGTTAGAAAAAAAAAACTTATGGCAAATTTTGCACTTTAGATTTTTTTCATCTGAATTCGGATGCTGGTCAACATGAAGGAAGTCTAAATGTACTCATATGGGTCAACGAGTGTTCTTTTAATTCTCTACAAAATTCGTGGTACAAAAAAACACATTTTAGGTGCAAAGGAGAAAAATTTATTGCCATAATCACTTCACACTTTGTTGAATCGCTTCAGACTTTTTTGTTAATTAAGCAATTGGGTGGCAAGCATAATAACATGCAATTATACACTAAAAGAGAATTCCAGCGTTTTTCGTCTTTGAGCTTTTTTAGCACTTGGTACACGTGAAATTTATGGCAATTAAATTTTATTTCTCTTTTCTCCAACGAAAAAAAAAAACACTTTCTGTAACAAGTATCTTTCGTCTTTTATTGTTTCTATGTTCATGAAGCACTACAATCCACTCAGCATAATCGGAGTGTTTTATAATTTTTAAGGTTGAGTTCAAAAATGAAAACAGGGGCTCTTCCCAACTAACCACAAATAGTCACACGCCGTTTGAACGATGGTCACACAATCTGGATTGCAAAATACATGGGGTCACAAATTCGTTTTCATAACACATGCATCGAAAATATGCCTTTCGATGCCTCCGTAGCGGGTCGAAAGTTGCGTTTTCGGCCCTAGGGGCGAAAGTGCGATTAGCAGGCCGAAACTGTGTTTTCGCGACGTTTATGAATGAAACTGAACGAGTGAAGTTAGCTATACGAGCGCAGTGTGATTTACAATAGTTGCGCATTGTCGATTTCCATTTTTTGTTATGTTGATTTTTTATTTCAAAGGAAAGAAATTTAAAAATTAAAATCTGTTTTGACCAACATTTCTTAGTAATAAAACGAATTTATAGAATATAGTTGTTTTGTTTCTTTTAAAAATTCACTTCTGCTGAAATCAGGCTCCGCCCCTGGACCCTGCATGTGGGGCTTCGCCTTCCAAACCCCCTTTTGCATTACTCTCCAATACCAAAATCGCGCTTAAATGGCATCTCAAGGCATATTTTCAATGAATTTATTATGAAAAATTGTATACGCAACTCGGAGCGGAGTCACCGATTTCACTCGTGTGATATCTGCCCTCGCTTCGCTCGTGCAGCTAACTTCACACTCTTGAAATCGTTGACTTTCGCCCCTTGTTGCGTAATATACTATTGTGCAATGTTTTGACGATTTTTTTTCTGTGACTATGGTTACAAAGTTACGGTTGCACAGCCGATCCCGCGAAAGTCTTTGGAGGAAAGTTTGACAGGGGAGGGAGCAGATCAAGTGTGACGTCAATGTAAAGTTGTATTCCAAGGGTACCACAAAAAACGTTTTAAGTATGATTTCCTTGGTCCAAAGTTGACTATTTAAGGCCGGAATTTAATTGGCCCGACACAATATTAACGGCAATAGATTACGGCGACAGTGTCGCCCTCCATATACAATTGCGCACACTTTGTTGCTCTAAACGCCATTTGTTTTTCATTTGATTTTGACAGTCGGACGTTGGGCCACATATAAATTTTTTTATTGCCCATTATCATATAAAATAGGAATCTGAATCTAAGCAACACAGCGTACGAACTATATTTCCTAATACTTTCTTTAATTTCCACTTGAGTGACGAAATTTAGATTTTATGACGTTCCGATAAGATTTCATTTTTAATTAACCATGAAATTTTGTCGTCGAGCTGACCGACAAAAGTTAAATTCGATTTAACTTTTTACGGCGACAAAGTTGGTCGAATTGATTGTATATAGAAGAATAGGGTACTATGGAAGTCTGAAATGTCGCCGTAAATGTTGTGTCGGGCCCATTGTATTACGGCCTTCATACATCGACACCACTGTTTGTAAGTGAATTATAAAAGAAAAACAACAATGTTCGGACTGGTCACAAAGTTTCTGGTTTGAAACGGTTTTTGTAAGCTATGACAATGTAAATAATTAGCAACAAGTAATTTTGTATAATCGGTTACAAAATAACCGTTTTACGACGGTTAATTTTTGACCGGTCACATTTAACCGATTTGCAACTGTTTTTTTTTCTTGGCCGGCTACAAAGTAACTAATTTGAAAATGTTTCATTGTGATCGATTACGAAGCAACTGTCGCATAAACAGATTTGCCACCGGCACTTTGCGACCAGCGTCACATTGCGACCTGAGTTGCGACTCGTTACTTGGGTTATAAAGGAATTTTGGTTGTTCGATCTATCGCATCAATCAACTGTGCAGAACTGCTGAAGTTGTCTGAAATTTGGCAATACCAATCAATAAACCAATAAACCTGTAGCTAACCACGCACGTTGTTCGATTATTTTACCTCATGTGAAATTAGCTCTAAAATAAGGATAAAGTAAATGTGTGGAAGTGCAAATTTTTAATGCCCCGAAATAAATCGAAAAGTACGAAACAACACAAAGTGGCTTTATTTTTCAATTTTTGTGATGTTTTTTTTTCTTCTTTATAATACAGTAGAAGTTGCGATGCAAGCAATATTTTAGGGATAAATATCTCCAAATTGAAAATTTCATCATTACTTGACCAGCAAGCATATTTTTGTTAAGAAAAACACAATGTATGCAGAAATTCTTCAGAGAAATGCGCCGCAGGCAAAACAAAAATTTAGTTTAAACAAAAACAAATCAGATCGAGTTCTTTTACTATTGCTACATAAATTTTAAATGTTGCGCCTAATTCTGTCGGCAAAATTTTCATTTTCATTTCGTACTCATTCACGTACTCATTCACAGCAGATCTCACTCAGCCCAGAAAAAAACAGCTTTTATTTATCTTTTGTTTTTGTCAATAATTCCACTCTATTTACTTAACACATTCGTGTCTATGTCCGGTATTACACTTGGCTTATTTAAGCCGGCAACTTTTGGGCTTAATAAGCCAATGTGCTTACATTTGTGGCTTAAATAAGCCAATCCTGCTTGCATATGCTACACAAGTTTACATGTGTGTGTGTGTGGACTCAAACCATTGAAATTGCTGCTGCTCATATACTTCCCAAGATCTTTACCTGCTGACGGTCAAAACGAAAATGATTTCTGCCTACTACTTTTCCCAAACCGGTTCACACGCTTTGCATGTGTGCAGATTGTCGATAAGCCATGATTTCGAGTGGCAACTTTTCCCTCCTCAGACGTTTCTCACGAAAATCGGCTTAAGTAAGCCCGAAAGTTGCCGTGTGTAATACCGCGCTATCGTTACATTATATGGAGAAATCCATATGAATTGAACTAATAAAAAAATTTTGTCTCTGGTTTCTTTTAAATTTGGCTCACCCTCAAAGCTTGTTAAAAACGCAAAATTTCAAAATTTTATTTGCAAAATTTTAAATTTTATTGAAATCTTTCCCGATTTTCCGCTAATTTCCGCTAAAGTGCAAGTATAAAAAAATTCGTGACTCCGACTAGGAATGACATCCTTGCAAACTAATTGCCAGGGGCTAATTATGAAATACTCAATATAAAGACACAAAATTTGTATGAAAAAAATGCATTTGTATGGGTGAAAGGAAAAAATTGAGCCGATTGGATTTTGATGTATGGAAAACTTATGTAGAATCATATGCTAAACACATTTCGATACTATGCACCGTTTACGATAAAATCATTTAAAAAAAACTTTTTCGCTTGTACAGGGTTGGGGGAAAATAATTTTGCGATTTTGCCTGTTCAAAAACTTAGCCTTGTCATTTACGAGAGATGCTACTGTACAAAATTTCAATTCTCTAGCTCAATCCTTTTGAAAGTTATGGTCTTCACAGATGAACAGAGAGATGGACGGATAGACAGACGGACTGACGGACATGCGGAATTCAAAATTTAATTTATTTAATTACATTTCGTCAACAAAAACTGACTTTTCAAACAATATAGGTGTTCGAAGCAAGAAAAAGCAATGCAGTTTAAAAAAAAATATTAATTACTAACTATAATATACTCCTATATGATCATAAAGAGTATAAAAATTTGTCTATCCTCACATAAAATATTTGAAAATTGCACCCTGGCAATTGTAGTGGCTCTTATGTTTTCAAATTATTATTTCATACCGGGCCTTAATATACGACGTTTCGACTTATGACGCAATTTGGCCCGCCCAAAAACATCGTAAATCTATGAGTGAAAAACGTTGAAATATTTATCGATTTAAATTTCATTCCCCTTCAAATCTAACTAAATTAATTGAAGCATGTATACAATCAATCTACAATAATTAATTGTAATTACTATACAACATGTTCTGTCATCGCTAGTAAGTGATTTGATTAGACACTTTTTTTTAGTCTCATCGGATAATTATCATCATTACGAGGATGTTGGTATTTTAATTTAATGATAAATCAATATTTGATTGCAAATAAACAAAAGAATTTGATTAGTAGTGAATTCGAGAATATTATTGTATTAGAAAGTTTTAATCAACTTTCCATGCATATAATCAAATGGAAATATTCCCAGAAAGCCACATTGAAAATCCATTTCATGAAATTAAACTTTCTCAAACTATTCCCGAAGGAAAATTTATTTTACCGATGCCATCTGTTCTCAACTATAAAAAATTATTGAAATTCAATTGATATACTTCAATTGTATTTCTTATCACACCAGAAGAAAAAGGAAAAGCTCGAATAGAAAATTGTGAAATTCAATTAGTTACACTTTTAATTAAAAGTCTTTTTCGCTGGGACCACGTTTTTCTTATTCAAAAAAGCGAAAAACTTTGACCATGGCTACCGCACAATTTCCTCAATGTGAGAGTGTGTGAAAACAATTTTTAGTCTTATTTCCAAATTGATTTTTTTTTCTTCTTCTTTTTTTTAAAACAAAATTTCTTTTCACCCAAATTCTCGTCATTTCCCAAAGAAATGAAAAAAAAAATTCGACATATACAAAGGGGAGTTTAACGTCATACCAAGAAATGAAAAAAATTATAATCTAAAATAACATTACAAACATTAAAAGACCGTGGCGATGGAGGACGACATCCACAGAAAAACAATTATACTAAGGAAAAATTTAAAAAAATAAGCAGAATGAGAAAAAATTGTGTATGAAAATGAACCAAAAGAAAAAAAATTATATGAAAAACTGAAAGGAAAGTATGAAAATTACTTACCCTAATAAAAATCCCCATAGCCATGGCATCTGTAGAAGGAAATATGCAAGAACAGCAATTATTACAACTTCAGCTACAGTTGGTATAAGGGTCAGTCGCATAACCATACCGAAAAGTTTTTTAAAGGCTTTCCAGTCTAAGCCGAGGCCAGCTAGTAGCATTATGTTAACCAGTGCCATTTCCCTGCAGTTGTGGTCGTGACGAAACGACGCGATTACAGCGTTTTGGGGGAAAAAAATATCACAATGGATGCGGGATGGTGGCAGAAAATAGGGGTGAAAATACCAACCAAGCAAACGACATGACGACCGACCAAGACCAAGACGGCAGCCACCAAGATGATGACGATGATGACGGATCCGACGATTGAAGCGGGCGGGAAGAACGGCGGACAACGACGATACGGAACGCGGGTAATGTTGAAAATTTCCATGAAATGAAAGAAAATAACAGAAAAGAATGTTAAAAGCATTGAAATAAAAGTCGGTTTACGTGATGACGGTGGATGGAAGATTTCTATACACTAACATCGGAATATATGTATAAAATAATAAATAAAAAAAAAACTGGGAACGGGACTAGGCTAAAAATTGAGTGTGCCCAAATACCTACTTCCATGTCCTTGCCATTTGTCCATTCCGTTGCCTCGATCTCTATTTTGAGCAGGAAGTCACAGGTAATTTTCTAAACGAACGCAAAAATTCCTGGATTTTTTTTTTCTTTTTCACTTACCTTATTCTTTTTGAGCACATAAATAGAGGTATGGGAACGGGGGAAAAAAAGCAGGGAAAAAATATAAAGAAACGACCTTTAATTTAAAGTAATGCCACCGTCAGATGCTTATTATGACGGATATAACTTTTATATATATAAATAAATAAAATATTTTTATATATAAGGTAATCATTGGCACACGTTTTAGCATACAAACCTAAGAAACGCTTCCAGTCTGGCGTACTCGGAAAAATCTGCAAAACCAACATTTGTGTAGAAAACACCCCAAAATAGCATTCCCAGCATATCCGGTAGCCATAGAAATGTTACCAGAATTCCAAAAATGTATGCGCCCAAGAACAAGAATGCAATTCTCATTATCGTCGAATCGGGCTGCAGGAAATTCCGTAGCAACGAAAATCCAATTGCCCACACGAGAAAAAACACGGCGAATAGGGCCAGGAGTTGAGAAATTACAGCCCAGTTTTTTACAAATGATCTCCATCTGAAACAAATAAGCAAAATTCATTGTTCACCATACTTTACAATGCTAAAAAAAAATTGATACACTATAAAAATTTGAAAAAAATTAAGAAAAACTCTAATATAAACAGCAAGCAAAACCTCACAAATGTTGCAATTAATTCATGGTTCACAATCCATGGAGAAATTTCGGTGCGTAGTAAGGAGAAGAATTGTTCTAAACTTAAATTGAAAATGTTCAGTTCCACTTTGGAATGTAGTGCCATAAATAGGTAGACAATGTCAAGAATGCATGACTTTCTTTAACTAAACCCTGTGTGTACTTCCTAATTGGCCTAGCCCTTTGTAAAAACAAATGAGCTTAAGATTGTGCTTAAAATAGTAAATAGCGATTTTGCGTTGGTAAGACCTAGATAAATATACTTATTAGAATAGGGCGACACCATTAACACCTAAACTTGAGCTTAAAATTGACGCAAGCTCCCTTATTTAAGAACAACTGCCCGAAAAATTCACGTTTGCCGTTCTAAGTTCGTGCTCTAAACTATAAACTATCATGCCTATTCTGGAATCCGAAGTAGCGTTAAGCCTATACCACAATTACGCGTGCGTGCGTGCGGCAAGGTGACATTCATTGGGTCAATGCGGCGCGGTGACAGTAACGCGTTGCGGTAGATTGAAGTTTAGTTTTGTTTGTTAGTAATTATTATATGTAAAAAGTGAAAATGGACTTTAGAAAGGTTGCATTTATTTCATTATTAGCAGGAGTGGTTTATAAGGCATATAAACAATTAAATTAAAATAATGAAAGACGCTGGTGGGTGCGCAAACTTAACATAAAAAGAGATAAAGATGGATTTTTTGCGAAAAACGTTTGTGCCATGAAAGAAAATGATCCCGAGCAGTTTTTTAAAATGACGAGAATGAAATCTGAAACATTCGATTTATAAGTGGTCGTTTTGTTTCACCTTTTCTATTAAAATCTCCAGAAATTGTTTTTCATTTTCCATTTTTACTTTTCTTTAATTCCATATAACCTAAAAAACTTCAACAACAAATAATTCAGGGATGACAGACATGAATGTTTAAACACCGCGAATTCAAATTAAAGTACCGAAATTATTAGTATCTGGCATCTCGTAGTTGTCACCGCGTCTGAGCAACGCGCAATTATACATTTACTCATATAAACGCGTAGTTTGTACTTTCACCGAGTGGAAATGTCACCATGCCGCACGCACGCACGCGTGATTGTGGTATAGGCTTTAAGTTTGTTCGATTTCCGTTCAATTTGAACTCAGGAATCCGCTGCATTGCACTTCTTTTCGATTGCGTATTCCAATTGAGTAGCGAATCGAATCGACTAAGTTTGGTTTACCGTTTTAATTTCGGATTCCGAAATAGTCATTAATGACATTCATTTTTAGCGAACAAACAAATAGAAAAATTAAATATTTTTCTCCATTCGTCTAATATTTTGTAAACAATTAAAGAAAAATTGTTTTTTCGATAATTATTATGACAAAAAGCTCAAATTTTAAATTTAGCATATTTAAAAAAGTGTTTAAATATCGCGCCAGTCTTCTCGAAAAATATTTTCGGTATAACTATTCGATTCAATTGTGTAAGCAAATCAAATACGATACATTTTTCTGTACCCGAATTTTCGCATAGTTTTGATCGAAGTAAAAAATATTTTGCATTTTTATGTCTATTTTTTATGCGAATTATAAAAAAAGTAAAATATTTAGAAAATATTTTCTTGATTCTAGTAACCGAAAACTCCACGGTGCAAAAATTTTTCTTAATTCAAGAAAAATGTTACTAAAAACCGGACCGAAAATGTTGACGATTTTATAGAAAATGTTATTAAATTCAAGACAAAAATGTCTTGATTTCAGTAACGGAACGAGATGATGTTGACACAGGGAAATATGATTTTGGTAAAAATCCCAAATTTCTTGATTTAAGTAACAGGTGGTGTGATTCATAAAATCCGATACAGTATTTAAGAAAAATGTTACTGAATCGCTGGTTCTTGTTTTCCCTCACTATCTCCTTAGCACCACTCCATTGAAAATTTTAATCAAATCGGTTCACCGGTTATCTATAATTCACGTTTTTTCGTTTCGCCATTTCCCCCTCAACCACCCGATGAGGGAAATCCTCAAAAGCTCACTCGTCTTTTTACACGTAAAATAATGCAATTTACCGCAAGTCTTTTCGATGCACAAAACCGGAAATACGAGCTCACAACTTTTTTAGGCACGACCAAACGCATAAGCTTGTGTTTTTGAACCAGCATAAAAAGAAATATAGGTAATTAAAAAACATGTTTTCTTTAAAATGAACTAAAAAAATACTAAACAAGTTTTTCCACCGATGTTTCGGAGCTTCAAGAGAAACGCTCTATAAAAATATATCGTGTGTTGCGTTGAATTTGCTCTTTGAACTCACCACTTATACATCTCGAATTCCATCCCACTGTTTCAACACCACACTCTTGATATTTTTTATCAAAATATAAAATTTTAATGAACATTTCTCTTGAAACCCGAAAACGTTGGTGGGAAAACTTGTTTTGTTCTTTTTAGTGCATTTTGAAAGTGTATAAGATTAGAAAACTTGTTGGTAAATAATTTTATGCTTTTTGCTTTGAGGAGTTTTTGACTTCAGCGACCCCAAAAACCTTCAGATGAGGGTTTTTCCGGAAAGTTTGTGGAGAAGTATAATCACGCTATCCTTACAGGACCTTCCATCATCCTTACAGACTTTTTAAAGACAGAATCGAATTTACCGAGCCCAAAAACCCCCAGATGATAATTTTTTTCCGAAAATATCGAGGAAAAGCATAATTAAATTATTTTTACAGGACCTTCCATTATCCCTACAAAGACGAATTACGAAAAGTCAGTGGCACTACCCAGGGGGGTAAAATTTATCTTCCTAGGTCGCATAGTTTCGGAAATATAAGCTTCCAACGATTTGAAAATATAAGCACCTACATAGCCACAAAGCAACTTAATAGAAAGTGTATAATAAAAGCTGCAACTTGCATCAAAACGAAAAAATAAAAGAAAATGGATTACGTACATCTTTGGTCCTTCGTATCGTTCCGTACAGGTAGGAGCGGTACCATTTCCTGTCATTTTTAGTGTTTCCTCAAAGCTGTTAGCATCATTTTGCCTCGACATCTCCAAATCAATCGATGGAATCTCCGGCGGCCGTTCGGGATGTTGAGGACTCTCAGGAGAGGTGTCGGGATTCTGGGAACGCTGGCTCTTAGGACCTGAAAAGTTGCAAGCAATCAAAAGGTAAAAGTTAATCCAACTGCAGCAGAGTAAAATTTCAAAGTGATTTACAGAAAAATCGATGAATCCATTCACTTAAATTGACAACCATTTTGAGTGTCTTTGAAGCGGGTGCTTTTTACCAAAAGGATACGAGAAATCAATCACTTCACGTTCAACCACTATCCTAATTGGATTTTTCCAGTGCAAAAAAAAACACAGACGATTGAGGGACGGTCACTTAACCAAAACCGACATTCGGTAACTACTCTGAGATTCAGATCAAAGAAGCGAGTGGACTTGGTCCATAGATATTTGCCACCGAAGTGATGCGTAACATTTCGAGAAACTCAAACTCACGTGCTTCATGTCGATTTCGCAAATCAATCAATTTGAATCTATGTTTGTCCCCAAGTGACGGAAATTTTTTTTTTGCCGGATATTTTGCGTTCTCAAAGCTCTAAAGGTTTAATTATCATACTTTAGTGAAAATCAGCTTGAAAAACATAAACACATCATCGATCAGCAAACACCCATACTGATCAAACATTTCAAATTAGGGTGAAGTATAGACAAAGTTTGATCGCTACATATAGGGTTGTCATGACTTTGCCAAGCTCCAGAATTTAGAAGAAGTTCGAGATGTATTATATTAGAAGCACGCAAATATTTTTTACTCACAAATCACGTGACAGTTCATTCATGCTTTTATTATGATAAACATAACATGATAAAGTATTGTTGTGACAAAAACTTCGCTAAAAAAATACTTTGATATAATCTCTCAACTTTTAGAAGGGAAGAGGGTATGCAGTACAGTAATCCCTCCAACTGCGCGGTTGATACGTTCCACAAAAAGAACGCGCACACCGAAACCGCGCACTCTGAACCCTACTTTGCATGAAATTTTGGGGCTAGGAACATGTTTTTTTAAACGAAAATTATAAAAAAACCGCACAGCTGCGAAATTTTTACCGCGCACTTCGAAATTTTTGTATTAAAAACTTAACCGCGCAGTTGCGAAACCGCGCAGATAGAAACCGCGCATTTGGAGGGATTACTGTATTGTGACGGCGGCGGTACTTAACTTCATACAAAAAAATTCAAAAAAAATATGTCGATGAGGGGTCTCAAAGTAGCGGACATATTTGATGAACAAATAATTTCAGTTCCATTTGAAAATGCAAATGCAAAGAAAAAGCGACACTTTTTTAGTGAATCTGAATGGGACATAACACAGTCAGTCAATTCCCCCTTATCTCTTGTGTAGCTGCACACTCTAGTAGGTAGTGAATTCTCTCCACCGCACCCGCCGAAATCACTTCCATCGGCACTAGTGCAACGTCACTTTGACAAATGATTTTGTATGAACTGTACTTGAATTGCTTATAAAGTCGGCCATACATTATGAGACTTGTTGCACAACTTAGTTCGATTGTAGGCAATGTTGGATCGTGTATGGGCCGGTTGTAGTACCAAATTTTAGGTTCGGCAAAAATCAAAACCCGCCACAACAAGTTGTACAACATGGTTTTAGAACAAGTCTCATAATCAGGGTATTCACAGTCCTCTTTTAATTTTGGGTATTCAATGTTTTCGGTAATATTAAAAGACTGAAAATATTCTGCTGTGAACATCCCGCAGCACAGATTTGAGAACAGCGCTTTTATTGGATACGTGACCAAATCATGAACTGCGAATTTAATTGTAAAATATGTCACATACCTTTAAATCCATGTGTGATGTATTCTTTTGAATTTCTATTGTGGCAACGGCTATCAAAATTGAAAAAATTTGCAGTCCGATGAGATTAACAAAAAACCAGCGAGAAAATTTGACAACTAAAAACATTACTAGCGCCACTCGCGGTTGATTCTTGATACCGAATAACCGGGCCGGAAAACACGACTCAAGGCATGTCTACAATTACCGAATCCGGTAATTCATTTTTACATGAACCAAATTACCGTCTCGGTAAAAATCTGTTAAATTTGACTGAATTACCGAGCGGTAAAATTACTCGCAATTTAAAAGAGGACTGTGAATACCCTGAATGTATGGCCGGCTGTAGAGTTATCCCAATGAAATTTCATTAAAATCGGTTAAGCCAATGTTAAACAATATGAATGCACATTCACCCAGACAGATATTTTTTCGTCTTTTCGAATCTTCAAACAGATAATTTTTCGTCTTATCGAATCTTAACCCATTAACGCCCGCTGTACTCAAACGAGTACGCCTGTGTTAATAAGTTAAAATAGCTTAAGTCAATTTTCAGGCAAAACCAAACGGATCTGCCTTTGCATTTACAAACAGATCACTTTAGCTTTGCCTGTAAAAAAAAACTTAAGCTACTTTAACTTATTACCACAGATTTATGTACAAATTTTTTTTCAGAATTTTCTTTTTATTTTGTTTATTTTATAAGAAGAAATTTGTTTTTGTGGTAAAAATCTTCAGTGGTTTTGTCATGCGCATTAATGTGTTAAATAATTCCTATTTGATGTCTTTGTAATTATTGTATTGGAAATTTGGTACATTTACGGTTTCCTAAAGTTTTCATCGTTCAATATTTTTTACAACTCTCTGAAATTCATCAAATTTTAAAAACCATTCGTTTAAAAAAACCATTCTATAGTCGCATGCATATTTTTTTCGAATATAAATTTTTATGTCAATATTGAACCTTAACAATCGTCAATTAGCGCTAATCAAAATGGTCACAACATATTCGACGATTTCATCACATCACCCAACAGAATTTTCCGACTTTGTTTTGAACAGCTTATGACAAAATCAAATGATGTATCACTTTGGCTTCGCCTCAAAATGGACTTAAGCTACTTTAACTTATTATCACAGATATGAATGATGTGAATGGATTTCCGACAGAATGGCGATTTTAAAGAAGCATATGTTGATTAATTCTCCCAGCAACAGTTGTAAGTGTAAAGGTTTTCTCAAAAAATCATAAGGTAATATAAGGAGACTCTTTCAGGAAATCTGAAATTTAAATGCAAAATTTATATGAAAGGGGAGAAAGAATAGCCCAATTGAATTTTGATCTATGGAAAAGTTTTGTTAAGTCTTATTTGAAACACAATTTGTCTAAATAATTTCTTCGATAAGAGTAACTGGAAGGGGAAAGAAATATTCCGATATTGTCCGTTCAAAAACTTACCCTTCCCGTTTACGAGAAACGCAGCTGTACAAAATTTAAAATCTCAAGTTCAATCCTTTCGAGAATTATAGACAGACGGATGAACGGACGTACGGACATGCGGAAATCAAAATATTTTGACGTACCAAACAATGCGTTACAAGCGGTATACTAGATTTAATATACTCCTCTATGATTCTCATAAACAATATAACCCAGGGATGAAAAACATTATCGCAACCCAACTCAATAACGAAATGATTTTCCAATTATTGAAACACCGTATGATGATTTAAGTGAACGGCGAACAGTTGTATCAAAATTCCAATTTGAAGTCAAACTTTTCAATAGGATTTTTTAAAATTTATTCCAATCGGATTTTGATGTATGGAAGTTTTATGTAGAATCATATCCTAAATAACTTTTGTTCTTGCACTTTTTTGATAAGATGCACCAATTTTGAGATATTCGAGTTTTCGTTTCTAATGGTCCATTTTTGCCCATTATCGAACTTAGCCTCGCATTTTACGAAAAACGAATCTGCGCAAAATTTCAAGTCTCTAGCTCAATCCGTGCGCCCGCGATCCGCGCCACCGATGGCCGGACAGACGGACGGACATGCAAAAATTAATTTTTTTAACATTCTAGACACACTGGTGTAATTCATTTTTGTGTTTAATGACGGGATCTTGGCGTTACAAACGGTAAGGCAAATTTAATATACCATTTGGTTTCACCATACGGGTATAAAAACGTAACGAAAACCGAAAAAATATATTTCAATTTTTCGTTACACGGAGTTATCTAACTGCTAGAAATGTTCAATGTGCAAAATTGGTGAATTATTTTTATTTTAGCAGAGAAAACATTTCAAAAAACCGTTTTTTTTTCGAGAGAAATGATTTTTTGAAATAATGGTATATTTGGATACGGGTTTGAGATATCGAGTTCTAGTAAAAGACAAAAGTGTAGAAAATTTTAATGTCTTCAACTTTATCACACATGAGACTACAGAAAAAATGTGTGGTTTCGGAGTAAATTGCGAAAAATGAAGTAGAGATTTTTAAAAAGTCGCCATTTTGGTTACTTCCGGTTAACGGATTTCCAGCAAAATTGATAGGATCGTCCCGATCCAAGCCCAAATATCCCTATAAAATTATATGGGTGTAGGTCCAGAAATTTTTCAAAAAAAATTGTACACAGACTTACAGATAGAAAGTCATTTTTGTAATAATGCTCCAATCGACTCAGGAGTGCTCGAAAAATGTTTTTTAGGCAAAATTAGAGGTCGAAATTTTTCATGAATACAATACTTTATTATACTTCTTATAAGGTGGTAATTAACCACAAAAACATTTTGATACAAATCTTTTCATAAGCACGAAACACTATCCGTTTTCAAAAGCTTTTATTTAGCTTGCCATCTGTCAGATTCAAATTTTGCAATCCAATTTTGACCCACTTCCACTGATCCCAAATTATTATTATTATAAGTTTTGCACACATATGTAAGTCCAATATTTTCACTACTACGTCTTTGTAAGGACGAGGGATGGTCCTATAAGGATAACGTGATTATCCTTTTCGTCAAATTTTCCGGAAAACCTGATTTGAGGATTTCTGAGGTCACTGAATTCGATTCTGGCATTAATAAATCAGTAAGAATAACGGAAGTTCCTATAAATTTAACGTGATTATCCTTTTCTCAAATTTTCCGGGAAAAATATCATTTGGGGGTTTTTGGGTCGCTGATACCGATTCTGGCATTAAGATATCTGTAAGGATATCTCAAAGGCAACGATATATATTCGAAGAATAAAAAGTATGAACAAGCGTGGTGTAAGACACGTCATTTTGGAAAAAAATTGAAGAAAAAAAAGCTCTTTTTTTTAAAAAAATGCACTAAAATGGAAAAAATAACTTTTTGAGCACTGTGTATCAGAAATAAAAGCAAGATAAAAAAGCATAAAAAATAAAATAAAATAATTATTTCGCTACTTCGGAGGAAGACTGTCACAACTCAAAAATTGTAAATTTTGGGAAATGACGTTTTAAAGTTATTCTGATATTTTGTGTAATATCTACAGTAACAAGCTTTTGCATGGTTAATAGTACTAACTTTTAAGCATGCTTGCACTTTTAAGCATGCAGCATGCTTTCACCTCAAACAACTAAACATGTGACACTTTTGAAAAAACTTTCGCAACTTTTTCGCACAATGCAAGACCGACACATCTGCTCTCTGGTGGCCAGAATTATAAGTTACAATTGTGACACTCTTCTACAACAAAGTATACCATAATTACCACTCTTCCGCACCTTTAGTACAAATTCGACATTTTTTGAGTTGTGACAGTCTTCCTCCGAAGTAGCGATTTATCTCGCTTTTATTTCTAAATAAAAAGTGCTAAAAAAAAGTATTTTTTCTTCCTTTTTAGTGCAATTTAAAGAAAAAACAAAAACTTTTTTTAAAAAATCTTTTTTTAATTTCTTTAAATTTTTTTTAAATTTTTCAAATTTTTTTTAAGCAGTAAATATTTGTGGCGACCCGTCAGGGTAGACATCACATGTAGAGCTTAGTCAAAAAAAAAGACATAAAGAAACAGAAAATATTGAAAATGTGATAAAAATAATATTTACACCCGGTTTCACAGTGCGAGCTTAAGCTTCGAATTTGGTTTAAGCTTTCGCTTAACTGTTTTTACTGTTTCACAGTGCTGGTATAATCCTTAAACTGAGTTTAAATTTCCGTTTATTTAAGCCACCAAACTTGAGCGCTTAAGCTAAAGCTTAGCATGCGAAATGTCATTTTATGTTTCATGTGTCCAAAGTTGTTACGTCGGTTCTGCTTATCGTCCAATGAAATAATTTGATTATTTGGATTGTAGCCATGTACGAATTCAATCTCCGAGTAGCTAAATATTGTTTACCATGAGTACAGAAATTCACAGTGGCCTACTAAATTCACTAAACTGAGTTTTGACAAAATTTAACTGTGAAACAGTACTTGTCTGAGCGAAAGCTTAAGCTACCAGGATAAGTTTAACAAAGCCGAAGCTTAAGCTTCCACTGTGAAACCGGGCATTATTGTTACTAAGCACATTTTAGAGTGTAAATAATATTTTTTGATCATGCCCCCCAGTCTTTGCTGTCTAGTAGACAGTCTACTCTGATGCATCGCCACTGGTAAATATATGATTTTTGAATTTTATAAATTACAGGAATAATGCAGGAATATGTGTATCGCACCAAAAATAAAATATTTGAAAAACACTTCGGTGGTCCAAGCTTTGATTTGCTGAAATGTCAATTCAACAACATCTTCATCGCAAGTATTAATTCGTAGAAAAATAATATTGACATAATCACTTCGCATGGTATTTAGCAAAGAAATTCACCCACTTATTACCACAAACTATAATTCTAGTCAATAAATGAACGAATTTATCGGTATAGACTTCTAGTTCAACAGTAACAAACAGAAGAAGGTAATATTACCCACCTTATCACCTTGGATTATATCCTTTGTTATTTTAATGATGTAGTTGTCGGGTTTCTTAAATGTAACAAAGGTTGAACACTTCGATTAACCCCTTCACTAGTTCAAATCCATTAAACAGGTGCGCCTGAAGGTGATTACCGCCACCGTTAGTACTATACTAACTGTCTGGTTAATTGGCATATTAATCAGGCCTTAAGCAACCCTCCGCATCCTGCAGCACCCCCTCCATAAAAATTGCTTACAAATATGTTGAATACTTAAACAGTATTCTGGATTATATGTAGATACCGCCGCCGCCATTGTGACGGTAATTTCTCTGTACGGCATCTTCGTTACATGATTTTAAGACCGACCGGAATCTCCCCCGGAATCTAGAATTACGCTTATGCTAGTACCGTACCTACAACAGCCAATAATGCGGTACAGTGGCAAAAAGAATATCATTTCGGAGGAACTCTTTAACTGCCAATACCATTATTACCATACATTTCACATGTACCTACAAACAGTCTTGGAAGAACATCAAGATTCATCCGAATCGCTCTAGTGGTTAATATTGGTAGTTAGTGAGTGCGCCATCTTACCGGGAAAGGTGCTTAGATAACACTATTACATTCGGTTTGGTTCGTAGTTGCAGAAAATGAAATAAAACGGAGTTTAGGTTTGCAATTGAAAATTCCCTTGTTTAAATGGATTAGAAATTAGCTCCTTTTCCCTGTCAGTATCAAAAATATATTTTCTACATATAGATAAATATATATACACGTTTCTAGTATCTAACATGTGTTTGTATATGCCTTTAATACTTTAATATGTAGTACCGCTCAACTTTTCTATTTGTCTGTTACTTTTGTTAAGTAAACATCAATTGAGTTTGTTTTGAATTTCTTTAATTAACAGATTTTACAAACGTTTGTTCATTTGCGACTATGAAGCTATGAGTTTAAGCAAACAAAAACGGTTACAATTCGTATCGTGGCGGTACCAAAGTTACATCTTGGCAAAGGCAACAATAGCGGCAAGTTATATTCGTGAAATTCACATAGAATTAAAATGTTTAAATAGTATATTTTCCAATCCAAGGAAATTAAATCGTTGTGTTTAATCAATTATTAATAAAAGTCGTTTAATCAATTTATCATTATGTTGAACAAGATTATTATTCTGTCTTTCGGGAATATGGGATTAAGATTGTAAACCATCATACTAATATATAAAAATAAAAATAAGTTGATGTGTGTGCGCCTGTTCGTCTTTCACGTGAAAACGGCTGAACCGATTGATCTGAAAGTTGGCATGGATATTCGCTGTAGGCGTGGTTCCAATATAGGCCTATTGGAAAGTAGAGGGATGAGTGAAGCAAGGAGAGAGGCTAAATAGAATCCGAATCGTGATTTTACTACTATGTTACTCTTTCGCGGGAAAATTACCGAGCCCATTGACCTTCAGCTAAGACGCTCGCAAAAGTTTGTTTGGACTAAAAAAAATTATTAAGCTTGAAATAAAAAATATTAACCTTCACGTGGACAGCAACATTTAACTACATTGACGAGCAGGATTAACAGTTGTTAATATTTTTCTGTTAATATTTTTCTTTTTTACATATTTAATGTAGAATTTTAAGCATGGTTGTGTTACTATAATCATTTGAAATTCCGTACGACATTCTCAATGTCAATCTACCATGCTACTTTGTGATTACAAAAAATTCAGTGTACAGCCCAACTAACAATTTTCGTCTCATAAGACTCTACTAGAGTCTTTTGAGAGTTTTCATACAGGGCTATTTCACCCTTGTAGAATGCTACAATTGTTTTATGAGTGGCTCATGAGGCTTAAATGGCGCACTTATGAGAACTTTTTTTATCTTATAACAAGACATCAGTTCTTTTTGTAAGAGTCACGAAAGTCTCACAAGAACACTATTTGAATTCTAATGAGAGTTTATTGATATTCTCATAAAACTTTCATAACAAGTACTTTATGCTTTGCTAAAAAGAGAAGAGTATATAAAAATATCTAGCCGGTTTTATTTTTGAAGAGTTAAAGTAATTTTTTAAAGAGTAAAAGTTATTTTTGAAGTGTTTATTTATTTTCGGATCCGAGTTATGTTTAACGTTTGCGTATGATAATATTGTATTAGAATTTCATATGACATAGATTTTAAATTCTATTTTTTCGGATATATAGACAAAAATTATATGGGGAATGCAATTTTACTGATAATATAAGATATTTTACTTCGAAAAAACGCGAAACCCCTCGAAAAAATCGAAAAAGTGAGATATATTATAAATCGGAAATATAATATGGAAAAATTAAATTTTTAATATAATTGATCAAACTGTTTCAATTGTTTTAATGCGTTTTTGTTTTTAAAGAAAATAGCTTTTTGCAGTGTTTTTAGGTCCTAATTTACATATGTAAGCTGTTTTTGGAATTTCAAAGTTTTACTATTAGAAAAGATCAAGGGAAAATATGGCGCCTGTTGACGAAGATTTATTTTAAGAATAAAATTCTACTAATAAGAACATAAGCTCGCGTTATGCGAGTTTAAATCTTTTATGTCTCATATGAGTATTTTAACAAGTATTTTTATACTTAAACTTTTACAAGCGCGTTTTTATGAGAATCATACGAATTAACTGCTCATAACATTTTTATTTAAGATTTAAACTCTTTAAGTGTTAAGACTTTATAAAAAATATACAATGAGAACATAAGTTTTTAAAGGCTCGCTACAAGAGTTCAAAAATCGCCTTGCTATAAGGATAAAAGATTCAGTAGCTCTAGTAGCGTCATACTCTTATAAAAAGAACGCTATCAGAAAAAATTAGAGTGTCATTACAAGAACTATGTTATGAGAGTATCCAGTGTGTTAAGAAAGTTTAATGAGAAGATTTCAAAATTCGTAAGAGTTTTGGTCTGGAGAGTTTGTTAGTTGGGAGGCGAATCCTGATTTATTTTATTCGTTGTAATGTAATTTGTAATGCAACAAAAACGTGCTCGACGGCAACAAATGCATATCGTAGATGAATTACATGTTCAAACACTATTCATGTATGCGTTAAATGAAAATTTTGTATCCATCTGGAGGCCCTCTGGATGTGTAGAGTATTTTCTTCTCGTAACTAACGGTGCATTTTTGATGGATTTGAGAGTGAAGCGCACAATGAGTCATATTGAAAAAAATATAAAGGTAAAATGTATTTCAAATAGGATTTTACATAACTCATCCATACATCAAAATCCAATCGGACCACTGTTTCCCATACAAATGGAATACTTTTTTCCTGTTTTCTTGGAAACATGTCGAAAACTTTATAAAGATGAAATACGTTTAGAATATGATTTTACATAACCGTTCCATACAGTAAAATCCAGTTGGACCACTCCTTCCTCCCTCTCTCGTACAAACGAAACTGTGTTTTGCGATTTTTTCGAAAACGGTGAGTCATATAGAAAAAAATTTTAAATAAAATGTGTTTAGAGTATGATTTTACATAATTCCCCTATACATCAAAATTCAAGCGGACAAAATTCAAGAAATGATTTTTTTTAAATAAACATTTCGTCTGTCATCATATAGAGCAGTGGTTCTTAACCTGGGTTCGATCGAACCCCAGGGGTTCGGTGAGTCAGTCTCCCGGGTTCAGCGGAGGTCAAAACACACATTTTTTGTTTTTATGTGAATATCATGTTATAATGGTTTTGTTCTTTGTTCTTAATGGTTTTGTTCTTTAATGGTTTGTTCTTTAATGGTTTTGTTCATTTTGTGCACCTATGTATAAATATATACCTACCTGTTTTGAATTTGAAAAAATCATATTTTATTTTTCCAATTAAGAAGGGTTCGGTGAACGCGCATATGAAACTGGTGGGGGTCAGTACCTCCAACAAGGTTAAGAACCACTGATATAGAGTATTTGACGATTGGCGCTTGGCAATTGTAACTCTTCTTATGTTTAGTTTTAGTTTTTTTCAGGTTTTTTTTTATTTCTTAATTAATTTTTTTTTGTGAATCTTCTTTATTTTTAGTGTGGACTATTTCCGGATACAGTATAACATATCCGGCTTAGACAAGTTTCCGGCTTACACAGGTCGAACTATAACGTTTAAATTTTTAAACTCCATACAAGCGCAAAAAATTCGTCAGTTCGTCAACAATGGTTCGTATTATTTAAAAAATCGATTCTTGGATAAGTATGTAACCGTTTATGGACAGGCATGTGGCTTTCCTTCTCTTTTCACAAAACCTTCCACTTAGGACTTATTTTTCACTTTATATATTTTCGGATATATTTTCAACGATTGGTTTTATGCGTTAAGCAAACAGTATCTAATACGATTCTTATATGAGGCGATGAGAGCAAAAGTGAACCAAGCCACATAATCGAGTTTTTGAAGCTTTTCCACTTTTGTATTATTATTGACTGTAAATTTTTGGAAAAAAAAACATTCTGTGGACTTTATTACTCAATGTTGAAATGTTCTTTTGTGCATCCAAACAATTTTATCTAAAAACTCACTTGCAATAGTGATTCAAACACAAAAAAAACTCACGATTTCGACATGTGGGTTAAGCTGGAAACACAATTGATGCAGTAATGTCGATGCACGCATCAAACGTGTATATTCTTATCGCTGCAGACACAATTGATACTGCAGCAGCAATGCATGCGTGTGCATCGACGCAACGTTTTGAAAAATTAAAACGTTGCTGCATGCTGCAATAATGGTTATCCACATATGCGCATTTTCTTTGAAGATGAAGTGTGCGCAATCCTAAATCTGTTCTCAAATGACATTTGACACTGCACTGCAGCGCTGCATCAATTGTGTCATCAACCAATGCTGCTGCATGCATTGCGATGCGTGAACGCACAACGCTGCAGCATGCTGCATCAATTGTGTTTCCAGCTTTAGTCCACTCTTGCTCTGATAGCCTCACATACACTCTAAGATTTTACTGTGATCCCAGTAAATTTTACTAGAATTCCCAGTAAATATTACTGTTATTCCAGTGTGAGAATTTTACTGGGAATGCAATCCAATATTTACTGGGACGAACAGTAAATTGTATTTATTGGCGAAAACAGTAAAATTTAGTGTACTTCATCGTGGTTGCATTTGTACTGGGCTCCCAGGTTTTTATCTGGTTTAGAGTGTAGGCTATAAAAATGTGATAGAAAAAAGTTCGGCTTATGCAGAAAAAATGATGTCCGTGTTCGCGTTTTGTCTTATCCAGGTTCATTTTGTATGAAGGACTTCGAAAAGTGTTTGGCTTAGGAAGGTTTCCGGCTTATTCAGGGTCCGACTTACAAAATTTAGAAAACTGTTGCCGTTTTTTTCCTATTTAAATTGTTGGCCGACAGTAGGTAACGTGATATGTACATCAACAAAAAAAACACACTTTCTGATCTCACACATTATAACTTAAACATAAAGTTCAATAAAGAACATACGTTTAATATCAAAACTAGTATCATAATTAAAACCACCTGCCTGTGTAGATTTTTTGCCCATTATACCAAATTCTTGTTGCACAATCACCAAAAAGCTATAAAAACTAAACTCGTTGAAATACTTTACGTGCTATGTTGTCTATGGAAATTCTAAAACTCAACTGAATTACGTTAACTATAGCAGAATATCAAATAAAATCTGACGTCAGAATAAATTGATAACAAAATGGACAGAGTAAGGCAGAAAGATTTCACAGAACTGTCTTTTTATCTCCTAAGATTTACAATCTGTAATAAGCCCGAAAAACTTTGTTAATAAATTTATTCATCCGCTGGAAAAGTTCATTAATATATCTAAGCATATTTCACTCATAAAACATTACAATGTTCTCGAATTATTAAAAGTACAAAGAGCGAATCTTTTTATTATGGGGTTCAATCAACTTTATGAATCGATGTTGTGGTTTTGATATTAATTTTCCAAGCTAATTGAAAGATATTTTAGTTAAGTGATTATAGGACTTGATTTATTCCGATCTTGGCTAACTTTAATTGAAATTTACTATCATCAAGTATACAAACTACTTGAATTTTTTAAAATCTTTTGAAAATAATTCCATGTAGTAAATGTCTACTTATGAATATTTGGAAGGAAGCAACTGTTAAAAAATTTAAAAGCTAAACAATTAGCAAAGGACCCTTAGAAGCCGGAAGAGAGATATTAGAAACGAGTAGGCGTAAGTACACGCGATTTGGCGTAGTGTGCGAAGTTCGAATATGTGAGAGAATGCTAGGAACTTACTCGAAACGAGTAGAAAAAGCCTTTCTACATTTTGGCAACTAGAAACCAATACAAGAATTTCAACCGTATAAAAATGTGACGGTTTCATGTGGCTGTGTATTTTTATTAATTTTGTTTGCTATTTTCGCCGGAGAAAATCGTAATATTTTATTCAAAAAACAATACAAATATAATAAACCCATTGGAAACAAAAAGCGGTATTCACTTCCCCTCGCAAAACCTTCGCAAGCGTTGGAAACGTCGCAAACTTGGCCAAACACTCAGCTTGCCACGGTTTTTGCAAGGTGAAGTGAGTACCCCTAAAGAGTTTTATGTGAAATTCGCAAATACTTCCATAAAAGTGTCGTGAAATTTTTTCTCAGAAAATTTTAGGTTAGGAAGGTCCTGTAAGGATAACGTGCTATCTATTTCCTCAAATTTTCCAGGGAAAAATTTTTTGGGGTCGCTGAATCCGAAATCTGTAAGGATGACGGAAGGAATCTTTAAGGTTGACGGCAGGAATTCAGAAATCTGTAAGGATTACGGAAAGTCCTGTTGCGATGACGTGATTTTCTTTTTCCTCAATTTTTACGGAAAAAAAATCTAATCTGGGGGTTTTTGGGGTCGCTGAAAACGATTCTGCCATTAATAGGGTAACCAGACGTCCTCTTTTTCAAAGACAAGTCTTCTATTTGAGAGAAAAATTCTTTTTTTCCACTATTGCCAAAAAACCACTATCTGTCCTCTTTTTAGACTTTTAGAATCATTTTTTCAAAAATGAGCAAGACGCGTTCAAATTTGTTCTCAAAAGATTAGTTTTTACAGTTCTTACAGATAAGAATTAACCCTTTCTTATTAAAAAAACCGAAATCATAACGAAACCCTGGACGTCCCCAGGATATATACCCATGACTCAGTTAGGACGTGTCCGAAACGTGTCTGCATGTGTGTGTACATGCGTATGTATCGGGTCTTTCAACAAGGACATAACAATTTTGTATTTAAATAAAACACAGAATAATTGAGATATCGGGCTAAAATTTATTCCAGGTGTAGTGGACATGTTACATTTAAGTATGAAGTGCGATGTCGTTCATATGGCCACCGCGAACACGTTTGCAGATTGATTCTTTGGAGCCAATTTTCCACCACTCTTCCACACATATCGGCCGGAACGTTGGCAATTTCGCGTTCGATATTGTTCCTGAGCTCCTCTAACGTTGTTGAGTTGTTGGCAAAACCAACGACTTAACATAACCCCATAAAAAGAAATTCAACGGCGTTAAATCGCATGAGCGAGGTGGCCATTCGACCGGACCATTTCTCGAGATTACACGATTGCGACCACCGACTCAGAATTTCGGTAGTAAGTTTTAATAATTTCCAAACGTTGCTCGTTCGTGAACTTCACCATGATAAAAATGTAAACCTTGACTGACGTTTTAGCATTGCCAGATCATAAAAAAAGTTTTAGGGTGCGTTTTTATTAAAATACAAAATTGTTATGTCCTTGTTGAAAGACCCTTTATGTACAATATGTTGTAAGATCGACGTCTAGTATTGTAGTAAACCTTAACCAATTTTAACGCGTTTTTTTTGCATTCGAAAGCTGTTATCGTCCCATAAAACACTTAAACCGGAAAAAATGAACTATTTTCGAGAAAATTGGAAAAAAATATGGGAGAGGGGGAAAAGGGTGGTTCGATTCTTCCCATTTTCGGAAGTAGTTTATCTTTTGATCAAAACCTGTTCTTTGTCAAAATTCAATTTTCTACTTCAGATTTTTTTGCGCTTTAAGTTTTTTTTTTGAGTCGGTTGTAATTTAAAAAAACTTCGTTTTTTAACATAAAAACGTATTTATGTTAAAAACCAAATGTGATCTAACGCCAAAATGTTGTGTGGGAATTAAGTTTTTTTTTCAGATTTGGTCAATTTTGGATAATTTTTCCTGTACTAAACGCAAAGTAAGTATTATTTAAACTTTCATTGAAAACATTTCAATTTTATCAAACGATTATTGTGTTCAAGTCTAAAATCTAATAATTCGTTCATGATTTTCTCATAATAAATAGAATTTTATTATTTTTAAACTGTTGCAGAACTGAAATGCCTTAACCAAACTTTAACATTGTATGAAAGAAAGCAAGAAAAATTGTTTAAGCGCTTCCTATTCAAAAACAAATCTCTTTTATTTTAATATCATCAAAGGGCTAAAAGTATTTTTCTTTTATGTGTTTTTGTTTATTTCTGCATATGTGGATTGAAATTGCTTTTACGTGGTGAATAAATAACGAGGTACAGTCGACATAAAAAAACATAATATTTAAAAAAAAAAGTGTAGGTACACATACTGAACTGTGTCTCCATTGCTTGCAATTCTTTGCTCTGTCTGAGCCTTTCTAGCTTCCGGGTGGGGGGTAATTCTGGTGCAAAAGGTGAAATGCATTTTAGTGTAATATCTTTGAATGGTTTTGCCATAAGATAACAGCCGCCCGGTAAGAGGACAGCCGCACATGGTAAAAGGTGGTAACCGTTGCATACTTGGTTGAACTCGAATACAGATTTCCAACATTTATTTATTTTTATATTTTCTATTGCATTTTTTTTTTATTTAGTCCAACAACTGCGAATGCGAGTATTGTACCGATAGTCTAAGTGAAGTGCCTTGAAGTGTATGTTAGATATGTCTACCTACCTGAGAATATTATATAGACAGGATATGAGGTCTATGTGGTACTACAGATAATGCTATCATCATATATGCGAATGGGACTGGAACTTTGCAAACATTCATTGCTGCACGTGGTTGAGTACATTTGGTTTTTGGTGCGGTTTGGTTTGGTTTGGTTTCATTTTCTGGTTTTACCAAAGGCTTAAGGCTTTCCACCGGCGTATACAAGTACCTATACCCAGTCTGATTTAAATCTTATGCATGTATCATAATAATGTTGAATGGTATAAAAGATGCGGGAAATCCTTGTACTCTACTACTTACGGTTTGCTACAGTTATTTTTTATACCTCTGTTCAACATGTTATTATCTAAAAATGTTTTGCTTGGTGAATGAAGAAAAACAAACTTTAATTTTGCGTCTATGAAACCCTAAAGTGTGTCTATGCGATTCACATACAGAATGAAACATAGCCATTCATCTATACTGATGATCAAATACTGGCAGTTGCTCCATATTTAAATTGAAAACAGACTAAACCGAAACGGGGAAAAGTACCTCATTTCAATGGCAAAAGTAGGCATCCAATCCATGTTTCTAGCGAATTACGAGTAAACCCGAAAGAGTTAAATGGTGAAATAAAAAAAAACATAATATCTACAATAAATGAGAGCAACAACCTCATCTTCCAGAACTATGATCTCTTATACTCTTTCATTAATTATCTTTTATTACTTTCCAGGTGAATTCTTACTCATTATGTAAAGATAGCGCATATCATATGAAAGATATTCTCATTCAAAGAAATACTCATTATCAGAACATGAACAATGACGGCTAATGAAAATATTTACAGACTTGTACATTTAAATTCAATTTTAAACAAAAAATATCAGTTGTGATTAACGCAAAACTTACCACCGCAATACTATTTAGTCTCGGAAAAAATATGTAAAAAATAACATTTTTGCAAATATGTCGAGAAGCGTTAAAGATACGTAAAATCGTTACAGGGAAAAAATGCGGAAAATTTTATTTCCCATTAATTTAGTTATATGCATTTTTTCATAAAAGTGCATAGTTTTCGAGAAATTTTCAAAAAACTGATTTTTTTCAAATATCTTGAGAACTGTTAGATACAAAAAGAAACCGTGAAGAAATTTAGAAAATTTTATATCCTTTAAATTTTGTTATATTCATTTCTTGTCAAAAGCGCACAGTTTTCGATATTTCTCCAAAAAAGATGTATGGGAGGTGCCCGTTATAGCTACCGTTACTTTTCCAATAGTTGGTAAAACACTACGATTTTCGTAAAAGTCATTAACAAAAAATCTCACTAGCTCAACGCGTCCTCGAGTTATCATACTAATATATAAAAATTAGTTGGTGTCTGTCTGTCTGTCTGTCTGTTCCTCTTTCACGCAAAAACGGCTGAACCGATTGACTTGAAATTTGGCATGAATGTCTGTGGTAGTTTTGGTTCCAACATAGGCATACGGAAAAGTAGCGCGAGGGGTGGGGGGAGTAAGGGGAGGGGGTAAAGTGATTCCGAAACTTAGTTTTTGCGCTATGTTACTCTTTCGTGGGGAAACTACTGAACCGATTGGCCTGAAATTCTGCATAGATCATTTAAAAGTGGACCGAGTGGTGGGGGGAGTGAGTAAAGTGAATCCGAATGCTGAAATTTATTGTCGTTTTGTTAATTTTTGAAGACCATTTTCCGAAGAAAAAAAACTTTGAAGAAAAGCACGGACCGCCCAACTCTAAACTATCTATTTTATAGCCAACTGAATTTTTTGTTCTACTCACGCTTTTAGCTGGGCGAAGCCGGGTCCAAATTCTAGTTTAAGATAAGTAAAACAGATAGACCGGCAGACAGATGTACGGACATCCTCATAATTTTTCCTGAAACAGATTTCGTACTGATTTCGTACTGAGTTTCTGTCTGCCACCGTTCTCGAATCGATCTCCGTAATAAATACAATACTTTCCCTCTATGGCAGGGACAAGTGTAGAATTTCAATAAAAAAAATCTTTGTGGAATAAACATTACCAAGCGCTCCGCATTAAGCACTACAGGCTCGCATTTCTACAAAAATTTGGCCTGCGGCGTGTTTCTTTTTATTAATATTTTTAGAATTTCCGTTGCGGTTACTTTTGGAACGTAAAAAGCGCAAAAAAAAATTATTCGTTTACGCTTGAGACTGTATAGCTCTTAGTTTAACTCTTTATTGACAGTAGGTACTTTTAAGTACCACCAACTTTAAATCCTTATATTTTTTACTTATCCAATAGTATCAACATTCTATATACTTCTATATACCACAGGCGTAAATACCACCCCTTCATAAAATTAGCTCATGTCTTTTTTTATATGCTTTCTGGAACCATTTTCAACGAAAAAGTCATGGTTATAAATTTATTATTGTTCACTCCCTGGTCCACAAAGCGTTAAATCATTGCGCGGCATTCTGTTTAAAAAAAACACATCTCTTAATTGTTCATTTTAACCATCCCGAGCTGTGCTTCGGCATTAAAGGGTCTTCCCCTAAGCTCTGGCTGGATCTATAACAAAAAAAAAAAAAAAAAAAAAAATACAATTCAATTTTTTTTAATACAGTAGAATCCCGATAATTCGTATTTCAAGGGACCGACGTAAAAATACGAAGTATCGGGATATTCGAATTAGCGGGGTATGAATTAACCGGCATTTTTTCAAGGGACCAGCAAATTCATACGAATTAGCGGGATATACGAATTATCGGGGTACGAATTATCGGGATTCTGCTGTATAAAATTTGTTGTTTCATTGGTGTTCCCTGAAACAAAACGTTTTTACATAGTATTTTATTTTTTTTAGAGTTTTTCACATCCAGGGTTTGTACAGTATTTTTCATAAATATCTCCAAGACTAAAAATGTCTTTAAAATGAAGATTTTTTTTATATGAAGGTTCCACTTCAGCTATGACCCCCACTACCCTACCCCCTACCCCCTACCACCTATTTGATTAAATACATTAAGACATTAATTACAATTATTTACATTCATTACGTTAGTTACATGTAATCTAAGAAAAACCAATTAATTACGCGTAAATTACCAACACCATAGGGTGACGAAGGACATCGGGGAAGCTCTGTTGCTGATAATATCATAAAAGTTTTTATTTTTATAGCAATTTTGCTGACATTAAAAATCAAAATATTTCGCGGGCATCCCAATAGTAATATGATTTTCCTCATGCTCTGACTGGAAATGAAAGATTTTTTTAACTTGATTATGACAGTGGAATTGTTAATTAATCTTTTTAAAATCTTTTTAGACTCTTTCATAGTCCCTACGTCACATTTTCCCATTAGTGATTTGTAAAGATCTCTGAAACTATGGAAAATTCCTCCAGGGCCGCCCAATCCGTTAAATAATTATTCCATTTTTTTTCCTGTCATTGAATTAAGAAATTTGTATAATGAATGTAGCGATTCTATTTGCAAAAATATTTTATTCTTAATTCACTTCCGTGACGAATGAAACGAACATAGAGAACAGGAACATATTATTGGAGGCAAGGATAATTTAAATCTCGTCTCTGATTCCATTAAGCAATTTTTTTCCAGCTTTTCTTACATCGTCACAATGAGGCTCCATCACTTTTTACACACCAAGTGAAGTGGATTTCCTCCCCCTACCGCCCTTCGCACAAATTTTCAGTAGGTAGCAGTTCCGGCCGTTTTTTATTTCCCATGATTAAATGCATCCGTTTCGGGAATGGAATTTTAATTCTCCTTCGATTATCAAATGAGGTGTACAGACAGGCTATACATATATGTATATTAAAATATGTACACGAATGACGAAGGGAGCATTATTTCAATGGCCCTTCCGGCATCTTGATTACATTACATCCTCGAGTTCTCATTCGCGTTTTTCGCGTTATTCGCGCCATCTCCGACCTCATTTTCAATGTTTCAATGCTAGTGTATTTTTTTTTTTTTTGCTTTCAACGTTGAAAAGATCCACCCTCGACTCACCTTAATGCTCGTTATTCAAGTGGGGTACATGTCGTTTGATATAAAAGAGAAACATACCAAATTTTCTGTAAATAATGAGATAATACGATGAAAAAACAACACAATGAGAAATTTACGTTTTCTCAAGGAAAGCCTACTCTTATATTCGGAATTCCACCGGGAACTCATACCTAATAATTTTCGTTATTGTTCTTTTTTTCCAAGTGTTTTGGTGGCATATTCCTATAGATGAGATTGGCAACATATAAATGTTGTTTGAAATGACGAGATAAAAAAGGTGAGTATTTACGTATGTAACATTAGAGAAGCGAAAAGAAAAAAAAAGTTCTCATCGCAGGAAGGGTCTTTAATAAATTATTCCTGTATTTCTTATGTGCTTGGATGCCCTTTTGGCATTTTTTTCTTCCCTAAAAGACAACAACTGATGATAGCACGATTCTTTAAAATCATACAAGAAGACGCCTAATCTTGAGATATTTTGAATGGATTTAAATATAATTTTCATTCACTCCCACAACAATATTCTGGGCGAAATACATTTTTTATAACATTTTTTTTTCTTATTAATAAAAGCGTTTTTCTTTAGGAATTCTGTTTAAAACTTTATAATGTTTTCGTGTAGCATAAATATTTCTTGATGTTGCCTAATTTTTTATTTAAACTCAATCTTAATGATCGGATACTCAAGTGTATCCAGCATATTTTACAAATACTGGATAATTTAAATTAATATAGAAAAATGTGACAACGTAATTCTAGACATTTCAAAAGGTTACCTTTGAAAAAAAAATATTCTAATTTTGCCAAGAAGCTTTAGTTAAAATTGTCATATGGACAAAATCTTTGTTAAATTACCAAAATATCTTTTTTTAAGGATAAAGCTAAAAGACGAACAGATCTTTTCCAATCTTAGAAATAAAATCGAGGGGCCAGTCTCTTTCATTTTTTTATTCTTCATATCATGATTCAGATTGGGAAAAACGATTTTTAGGTATTGGTTACACTTGTAAAAAAAATAATTTTGAGCGCCATCATAATGCGCTACTGCAGAGGTCTGGGTATTCGTAATAGCCACATTAATAAGAGGAAATTAAAAAGAAGAAAAAATGAAAATGTCGAAAATTTATTTAATAGAAAAATTTTGATATGGCGTCAGTTTACCACTGAGAACGTGAGTATACCACAGTGTAACCGTTGTCAAATTTTTGAAAAAGGGGAACATTTTAAAGAAAAATTTTTTTACAGAGTGACATATTTTTGAACAGGAACATTTGAGGGACATTTAAGGTCGAAGGAGACAATTTTACCAGGCAAAACCAACACTGAAGGAAAATTGTCATTAAATTCAAAGAAAAAGCAGTTGATGCACATAAAAAATCAGTAAATTTGCGGCAACGGTTTTTGTATTTGATTTAAATGAAAAATACTTAAATCAAATGATTATTTTTTTTTGTCACAGAAAGCATCGCGGCACAACAAAGTAACTTCTCTTCTCGTTTAATATATCTTTTCTTTATTATTATTGTGTGTTGGATGGTTATATATGTTTATCTGTGGTAGCACTTAATATTCAGTTCAAGGTGGGAATATTTTATTTCAAAATATTCGAGTAACATAAAATTACTGAAATTTGCTTATTTTAAGACCAAAAACTACAAACGAATAAATTCTCTTGATGAATATGATAGTCACACCTCGAAAAAATATACTCCCGTCGTAATATTCGTATTTTGCAAAAGAGTCATTTTTGAAAAGAAAATATGAATAAATGGGCTTAAAAAATCTCACGAACAAAAGCTCAAAAAAATTTCTAGAAAAAGATACTATCCCTTAAACAATTTTTTTTTAAATTCAGGTTGATGAAAAAATAACGAAAAGGCTTTTAATATCGTGTTAGGAAAACCATATCGCCATCTTTGGTATTATGCATGCATAAAAACAAAAAAAAATGTATTTGTGTATGCCGCCAACGACTATGATTCTGTCTCGTTCTCTTTCCTGTTCTTTAAAATAAAAATAAAAATTATTTAAATAACTTTAGATACATTTAAATCAAGCACCTGCTTTAAATTGAATTGTTTGGTATTTGTTTTTACTACTTTGTCTTTAATTCAAATAAAAACATTTGATTTTAGAGCAGGGGTCATCAAAGTAACTGTCGCTCCCTTTACAATCAAAATTTATAACCACTACAAATTAAAATACAGTTCAATGAAACACAACCTTCCACGGCAATGGCTTGACACGAACTGATTTAAAATGAAATGCGTCATGCGAATAATGCACCGATTCCAACTCAAAGCACGATTCGTTTTATTCCTGCGATCCGAAGCCGCAACACACAAGCATTACAGCACACAATAAAAGGTCGATTATAGTGGCTACGCTGTTAAAGCCAATTTGTGTGATGAGCCAGCCGAGCCACTAGCTGATGATGCCTGTTTTAGAGTATAAATGAGAATCAGTTAAATCAAATGTCCGTGCCCTATTTTCCTCAGTGAAATAACCGATTCTTTATCACGATGGACAGAACTGGTTTTTTCTCTTATTTTGGACCCAACTATGGCAAAGTAGTTCCTGTGCTTAGGTCTGTTCACACCAAAGATTTTGAACTATGGTAGGGTCTTAACTTTTGAATTTCGGCGGTAAATCTTTCTTATTTTGCTCGGGAACTCTTTTTGAACGCTGATCTGAGATGGGTATCTTTTTTATTTTTCATATGACCATGATTTGTGCTAATAGTTTAGTTTTGTTTGAAAGTTTTTCCTTTTTTGTCATCTATGTTGAGCGCTTGGAGATATATTCGAATTAAGGTATTGCCGTGTTGAGTAAATTCATTGTAAATTAGAAAGTTTCGGACAAAATGATGTGGAAACATTCGAGAATTTTCTATAACTCTACCACAACGACCAATTGTTTCGTCAAATATTGGAGAGATTGCCAGATCTACGGAAACTTCAAAGAATTCAAAGTTAGATTTGCGTGCTGTAGTTTTGAACACCTGTAGTTATCGACTTTTCGACTTGGGAACATTATCGACTTGGGAACATTATCGACTTGGGAACATTATCGACTTGGGAACATTATCGACTTGGGAACATTAGGGCTGGCCAGCTTTCCAAAATCTTTATTCCCTTTATTATTTCATTATATTTTAAAGACCCTTAAGTTATTGAAAAAAGTGCCAAGAATTGATAGGGGTTTTAGTCCCCTCTAGCAATCGAGTCTAATTACGCCCATTACCTAAAAACTAGTAACCTTCCTAAAACTGCCAAGATATTTTTTTTAATGTAATAATAAAACGAATATTCTCTAAACCCGAAAAAAAATTTTTATTAAATAGTATTTAGTGAAAAATATCTGTTTTGAGCATTTCTTCATTACCCAGAACTCAGATCATTATGGAATTAGCAGATTATTTCTTCCGCTAAACAAATATCTCATAAAGAAATTTTGATAGCTATTATTTAACTTTATTAGTGCAAATAAAATATCCTGTTGTTTTTTTTTCTCGTCCAGTCAACAGCATTTTCACAAAAACATGAAGCACAAAATAAATGTCACATTCATTTGACCAAAAAAAAAAACTTTTAATGAATTGCTTACATTCTACCATTCAATAAATTTTACTTAACTTGAAATATTTCCTAATTTGTAACAGTCAAATTGTTATTTGAAGTCTCATCATAACACGACAAAAATGACTAATAACAATTCATCGTTTTGCTTTGAAATGATACTAACTACGGTATACGACGATAAGCCAAAAATACCTCATCGAGATATCAATAAACAAAGCTTTTGAATCCCATATGCGATCCCTGAGCACACATATATCATCAACCAATTAACTGTTCATCCCTGTCCGTATTGTCTGATCGTCGAAAATGTAAACAAAACCCGGCAATTAAAAACAAACCTACCCATCCACACCGGCGGTCAACATTTAAACATATTTCCGTTTGTACTCAATAAATCGCCATACAGCAATATAATCAAATCTATAGACATCATATTGAACTTTATGCCTCTAGCTCTATCTAAATATCGCCTGGCCAGTTAGTTGCTAACTCTAGTCGTTTGTGTAAAGTACCGGGCGATCTACCTATATTAGCCCTATACCGAAAATTTCAAATATGGGGTTACGGGTCAATATACAATACAAACCGACCAAAACCAAAACTTTCTATTCCGAATGATATAAGGATATGGAGTTGGCAATGTTTATAGTCCAGAAATTCTATATTACATCCGACATATTTCACTATATTTTATGTTGCCGTTAAAAAGATGGAAAGATTGGCACATAACCGAATATAGTTTCAGCCCGAATTCATGTGTAAAAGACTTTTTGACCCGGAACCCACTATTTCGTACACCACATCAAATATTACAGGATCATAGGTAGTAGATTTAACCGGACAATGCTGCAAATAATATTGTTTAGCTGCAGATGCAGTTACAGTGGCAGTAGCTGCAGGACGTCGCGACACGGTGCTATGCTAGTAGGTTGTATAGCCAATAGCAAACGATAGCTAAAAATGCATTATGTTGTGAGTTACTGATATAACACGGCTTTGTGCCTTGTTACATGCCAAAATGTATAAGGAGCAAACCCATTTTTCATAGGCTGTGTTGATGTTGGGTGGATTCTAATACCACGTCGACAACAGAGACGACAGGCAATGTTTTTTATGCATTTTGTTGCTAGTAGACACCATCGACATAGTGAAAAGTTTCTTTTTTTTTTGTTTGTTTCATAAATAGGTTGTTTAACAGCTTTTGTTTGTTAGCGGAACGATGCTGGGCTGTCAATTCAGGGTTTTACCTATGTTCCAAACAGCAAAATCGGCCTTTGTTTCAAATTTATTCAAATATTGGGAGTGTACATCATACACATATATCGATTAGGATGCAGGTACAAAGTTAGTCTATGCTGTTTGCCGGCGATTCGTTTAAAATATTTAAAAAAAACGTTTTCAGGTTTAGTGAAGTAGTATGCACTTTTGCAGTGCGGTAATTAGTTGTTCATTTAACTTGCAACTCAAGGGCTAACTTAAGAGGACAACATCATTTTCACTTGTAATTCTAAATTACAAAAGCGTTATTAAATAAATTAAATTATTTTTGAAATTTTTAAAGTTTACTGTACATGTGGAATATGACAGACGATTTAATATAATGAAATTAATTATAACTCAAACAATGGGAAATTGGAAAACTTTGATGGGGAGCATCGACTTCCGATCCCGAGGATCTAATGCCCGATTCATCATTAACGAAAAAAACCACAAAAAACCGCATTTATTCGTTAATTAAAAATTTATTTTAAGCGTTAATTTAAACTTTAAAATAATCAGCAAAAGAGGAATTTTATTCCTTGAAAATTTGAAAAAAAGTAGTTATCAAATTTTGGTAAATTTCCACCAATATTGATTATATTGGCTATGGGAATAAGTTCTTAGCGTTTTTTTTTGTGAAAGATCTTCTATATTTTTGCTTCAAATTACAAATGGATTTTATAACTTTAGCTCGTCTTTCAGGCAAAAAAAAGGATTTCTTGAGTGAAGAAGGTCTACTCTTTTGCGTTGCTTCAGTCATGTACCCATTTGTTCACCTCCTCATATGAATTGAACCGCATTTCAGTAAGATGTGATTGCATCGATTTAAACAACTGGTAATCAAAATGGGCACTGTCTGGGGAATATGGAGGGTGGGTACGAATTTCCAGTTGATCCCTTCTAGGTATGTTTCGACCGGCTTAACAATGCGTGGCCTTGCGTTGTCGTGGAGTAGAATCATCTTGTCATGCCGGTCCATTCTGGACGTTTTCGCCAATAGCTCGCTTCAAACGTATCAGTTGACGTCGATAGACTTCACAACTGATGGTTTCTGACGGATTCAAGAGCTCATAGTACACCTAACCCTTACAATCCCACCAGATGCACAGCATTACCTTCGCGGCATGAATATTTCGCTTTGGAGTGGAAGGACCAGGCTCACCGGGCATGATTTTGACTTTAAGATGCCTATAGGATTGTCATAATACACCCATTTCTCATCCCCAGTAAGAGCCTGTTTAGACGCGACGTGTTTTCGTTCGTTTCGTTAAAGTTGAATGGCGCGGGGTACTGTGGGAATGCCGATAGGAAAAGACGAACGAAAACTAAAATTCCCACTGTGAAAATAAAGCGGAACGGTGCCTGATTGGTTGTTAAGGTGTTTCGTGGCTATGCGTTTCGTTGCTATGGTTACAAATATTTTGTCAACTGTAATTGTTGTTTGGTTTTCCGATTATAATTGTTTTAGCAGTGGAGATAATGTCATCGTGGAATTCTATTTTCGCGTATTCCAAAAGGAACCAAAAATACTTTCGTTAAAAAATCTGCGTGTAAACACGAACGAAAAAAAGGAGCGGAAAAAGGAGAGTAAATAGGTGGTCGTGTATACTGGCTCTAAGGATTCTATGCAGAAATCTGACATCGAAATATCTCTCTCTCTCTCTCGGCTCTACAACCGGTTTCCTATCTTGGCCTGCCACAATGTCTCTCGCCAGAGATCCCGGTCACGTGCCGATGTCCTCCAGTTCTGCATCGCAATTCTCTTCGGGTCCTGGTCAACGCCGTCTTGCCATCTTAGGTTGGGTCTTCCTCATCGCCTTGTTGTTAATAACCTACACTCAGAAAAATGGAGGCTAACTCGACGACCTACATACGGCGTAATTGGCCTCGGGCAGGCGCGCGTTCGCCTGCATGTGGGCAAGTAAAACTGAGTTGACCTGTGGTCGGAGAAATTCTGAAATTAAGCCACCAGCAGGTGAAGTAGGGCATTGGGAGCTGCACGATTTGACCTTAGATAGGTTAACTCTGACCGCTAGCTGGCTTACAGACACCTCTGTAAGGTCAGAGTTAGCCTGACAAAAAGTTGACCTGGACATTTTTCTGAGTGTACCGCAGAAGACTTTCCGAGCCGGGCCACTTTCACTCATTCGAGTGATATGACCAGTCCACCGGAGTCTGTTGAGTATCACCACTTTTTATCGAAAACACCACTTTTAAAGCGATGCATCCAAAATCTGTATAAGGATTCTGGTAGAGCATGATTCCCATAGGCTTCTACAAGCAAACGATACGATTCCACGGCACTTTTCTTCAAAAAATGGTGATGAAGTAAAACTTCCCGCAAATGGCCCATACTTAAGGCTCCCATCTATCCTGTATTTTACAGGTTTATCCTGTATTTTTGAGTGCAATCCTGTATTTTTTTTCTATCCTGTATTTTTCCTGTATTTTATTTTCGATCCTGTTTTTTTTTTTCAAAAACCTGTATTTATCCTGTATTTGCCTGTATAACCGAGATTTAATGAGGAAAATATAGTATATCGTTCCTGTTTTGCTCAGACTAGCACAAATGTTATGACTGTTTTGCCAGCGCTGCTAGCTGTTTGGCTGTTAGCAGCCGTTTCAGCAGCACCGTGTGAACCCTAGTAGGCTGCTACTAACAGCAGCAGCGCGATGATTGTAGCAGCGCTATTGAAGTAGAGACCGTTCTACTTTGCCAGCGCTACTAGGGATCACGTGACTCTGTTGCATGGTTACTGAGCTGTCAAAAGTCTGATAAGTGGAAAAGTTTGTTTATTTTAAGTTGTTATTTTACGTTTATTTATTTAAATTTGTGTGTTACGTTTATTATTTAAAAAATCGCCCAAATTCAAATGTCAAACGACGGTTTTGCTGTTTGCCAGCGCTACTAAGTTATAAATCGTGTGAACCCTTTCAGTACGCTGCCTGCTGTTGCTATTTGCCAGCGCTACTAACCCAATATCTAGCAGCGCTGGCAAAACAGCGTCGTGTGACTGCCGCATTAGGCACTCTACTCGTAGCGACTAGAGAATAAATAGCCTCTCGCAAGAAACAGTTCGTTTTGTGTCCGAATATAAATTTTATATTCAATTTATAAACTGAAACATTGAAATATTAAAAGCGATTCTCACGATCAAAACCAATATGAAACTATCTTGCTTGGAATTCTATGAATTCCTGACGTAACAGCCTGAAATGCTTCGGAAAATAGCTTCTAAAGACAAATACAACACGTGAGTTGATAATAAAACTCACGAAATTGACAATGACGACAAAAGCAATGATTTTACACTTAATCAATGATACAATATTAATTACATTCACAAGTGTATTGCATTTTGTATGTAAATTTTTTTCAAATAAATGACTTGGAACTGTATCCTGTATTTATCCTGTATTTTGAAAAATTTATACTGTAAAATCCTGTAAAATCCTTAATTTTCGCAGGTTTATCCTGTATTTTAGCCAAAATGAGATGGGAGCCTTACCCATACTCGGTACAAAACTCGACATTTTTAGCAAGAGAAAAATAATAGTTATTTACGCTTCCGATAAATGTCACATACTATGTTTGACAGCTCACACATTCATCTTCCAAAACCATGTTATGGCAAGTGAGGACGCGTGCATGCGGAGCAGCTAGCGGCATCTATTCACAATCGCTAAGAACTTATTCCCACAGCCAATACATGTTTGAAGAAAGGATTAATTGTTTTTTCCTGAAGCATATTTTATTTTCTGGATTCTCATTTTTATTTTTTTACTTTTTTTATTTATTTCTTTTAATTATTATAGGTTTCTACGAACCAAAGTATGTTTTTCAGGCTCTTTTAATAAAAGCTTAATTATTCATTCTTCGTTTTTTGACCAATATTATGACATACTATATAAAAGCTGCTTTAATGTTTAATTTAAACTAAAAATTTGACAACTAAAACCAATCACTCTGGATATCAAAGCCGGATCCATTAGTTGCACACACTTAAAATTGGCTCTTCTAAAATGCCGATGAACATTTCAATAATTGATATCAAATAAAAGTATCCCATTAGCCATTCTATGATTGCAGTCATTTTTGTCCGGATATTTGTTTAATACAATTTTTTTACCTACGTAAAAAAATCATCGCTTTATGTTCAAAAATTTGAAATATGTTCCAAATATGTTTCAAATTTTTGCTCAAACATTTTAAAGCTTATCTAATTTTCCCCTCTAATATTTAAAAATTTAAACCTGAATATGGAGTTGAAAAATATCGAATAAATAGAATAGTAAAAGCTTTTCAAATATTAAACATACAAAATCGTCAATTAAATCGGAAAAATACCCATCTTCGGTGCAAGAAAAAAAAACAGCAATAGAATCAGTATAACTGCATTAAGCATTAACTTTATTGTAAAATAAGACCCTTGAAAAAGCAAATAGACTGCTACTAAAGTAATTTCCTTTCTTGTGACCCGAAAATGAAGAGTGAGAAGATGGAATCCTTTTATTTTCGCGTAATCCATTATTTTTTTTTTCCTTTTTTAGTTAGTCAATATAATACATATGTATATATCGTCGGCTTGCTGCAAAAACAGGATAACTACATTTTTTGAGTTTTGAGATATACGCGTTTTAAACTTCAAATGGTCATGAAAAATCGCTGAAACCAAAAACTTTTTATTTATTTGCACATTGCCTTGAAAAAACATTGTATCATTATGACTAAACAAAAAAAAAGACATTTGTCTCCAAATTGTTTTTTTTTAAGCAAAAAAAACCGTATTTAGCTTGTTTTTGCAGTAAAAATTGTGTTGAGTTCATTTTGGATCTAATTCTGCCACCTCCTCCTCTATGTCGCTATCTGCTGTTGCGGGCTCTGGAACTAAATCTTTTGCATCTTTTGAAGTCGGTAAAGACTTATAATAGTGGTGAAATTCTTCGGGAATAGCCCCAGTTTTGCAGAGCTTTATCAAGTCTGCTTTTTTCGAGCTTGTTATATGTCTAGGTTTTTGGTATGCTTTTCCTAGTTTATAAGTCTTTAAATTTAGAGGGCGGCCTTTACCAAAGACATTAATTTCGAGGTATTCCGATGTGTGGTCGTATCTGTATTGCATAATTCCGGGTTTGCTTTTAAGGTACCTGAAGCACTTGACTTTCAGCCAACTTACTTTTTCGCCCAGAGTGTTCTTCAGTTTGTTCTTCATTATTAGTTTTGAGAAGCCATCTAGGTCCAAAAAATCACTATATTTTAATTTTTTTACATTGTATGGGCTTTTATTTGACCTAGATGTTCTGGCCCTGCGAAAAATTGTCATCCAGTCGTGGATGGTGTAAACTGGGACCTGTTTTTTTTCTCTTTCAATTGAGCTGTGCATACTGTCGACTTCCATGTAGCTGTGACCACTTTCTAAAAAATTTTGCTCTATGATTTTCAGATTAGGATTTGCTTGGACCAGATAGAGCAATAAGGCACTAATATTTTGGTTGCGGTTTTGACCGCTGCATGTATCCGAAAATAGCGATACTTCAGTAATTTTTTCAGAGAGCTGCTCGATGTAATTAAATAGTCCGATTTCCAAACTTCCTCTTTTTCCATTAGTCTCAGTCCAAACGTAAAAAAAAGTTCAAGGGCCCTTTTAACCATTGCTGCCCCTCGAGACATTATTATTATTTGGAATTTTTTGCTGTTTAATCTAACGAAAACAATAAAAACTACAAATTGCTCCGAGAGTCCTCACTACGAGGTACTCGTAAAACAATTTTCAAGGTTATGTTGTTAATCTGTTGTTAACCGCTATAGCAATATAGCACATGGCTTGCTTTGACCGCGTAAGGCTTATATCGTTTTCATAATGTCAAACATCTAAAACCAGATAAATGCCACATAGCCCGTTTTAGCTGTTTAAATTTTGAACAAAGTGCACTTAGCTTAATTTTACACATGAGTATATACCCTTTAGAGCTGTAATAGACTTACCTTGCCTTTGGAGTAGAAGCAGGTCACATTATATGGTGCAGAAATGCACTTAACTCAAAAACTCAAAAAATGTAGTTATCCTGTTTTTGCAGCAAGCCGACGATATGTATATAGTAATATGGTTAAATGTGCGTACATTAATAGATGGAATTCACTCCAATGTACATAGGGTTTTTACACATTTGTACCGAAAAAAGCAATTCCAGCTCTCATTTTTATTTTATTTACTTGAAATCTTCGCTTGAATTCATTGCCTTTTATCGCTTTAATGCAATTTATTCGTCACTCTCTCTCTATATGTACGAATTATATTTGTTTGGATATTTGTTGTACTTCACCCGTTTTTTTTTTGTGTTCGGTTAGGAAATGATGCCATGTCGAGTCGGTCCCCGGGCGGGAATCCTTCAAAGTTTCCATTTGGATTCCTACCAGATTTTATTTTTGCATTTTCTTTTGCTTTATTTTTGTTTCCATGCTTTTTTTCATTTTTTTGCTTTCAAAGAAAAGCTTCTTTTCCCCATACATCCCTGCAAGTTTTTTTTTTCCTTTTTCGATACACTATACTATTCTTTATTTTTTTTTCGTTTTCCTTTCACTTTTCCCATTTCCACTTCCACACTCTCCTAATTTCCGACATTCTTTCTCATATTATTTGAGGCTTCTTCAGTTTGATGCTTTTTTTCAAACCGAAAGCTCATTGGACTAGGAGTAAAGGATTTTTCCACACCGCCGTTTTTATTTTTTCGAGTGAAATGCTGTTTCTTTGGTGTATTGTGGGTTTAAGGCTGTGAATACATATTCAGCTGGGTCTGTGGAGTGATACCCAGTGCCTTGTAAATGAATTTGTTAGAAAATTGGATTTTTTCCATTTCATCAAATGAGAAAATCATGCAAATTCTTTCCATGTATGCGAGAGGTTTTCGTCCTCGTGCTATACTTATACCAGTTTCTTCCCTCTGTTTATTTGTTCTGCTGTGAAAAACAAGAAAACTTTAAACGAGTTTACCAGGGAAAATCTACTCTAACTATTGGCTGATAGTTGAAAGCAGTTTTTCGTATTTAACTAAGTGGTCTTATTGCAACGTCGACTATTTCAAAATGTTCAGTTGGGATTTCGTAGCAAATTGTCCAAATTCATCCATGAATCAAAATAATCTTAAGAAAATCCATTAGAATTTATTCCGATTTGCTCATTAAAAAGCATATGCGATTTAGTAGAAATAGTCGTCTGGCGTCTAAGTGTAAATCATCTTATGAAACATATACGACGTGTCGTTAGTTGAAACATATTTAGGGTATTCTTGGAACCTCGGAAATGCCTCGTAAATTGCCAAAACTGGGTAAGTTTACCACTTCATAATCTTTTACACGGCCCTCGTAATTTTACGCAAACAACCTGGCAAACTTGCACGCAGAAAAAAAGATAAGAAAAGCTACAATTGCTGGGGGCCAATCGTCAAATATTCTACGAGTATATGATGACAGACAAAATTTTTATTAAAAAAAAATTTTTTGTATATGAGAGGGTTATGTAAAATCATATTTTAAACACATTTTACGTTCAAAAATTTTTCAATTAAACTCACTATTTTCGAGAAAATTGCAAAAAAATTTGTATGGCGGCGGGGGGAAGGAATGATCCTATTTTACTTGTTGTTAAAGAACTTAGCCTAGCCATTTACGAGAAACGTGACTATACAAAATTTCAAGTCTCTAGCTCAATCCTTCCGACAGTTATGGTGTTCACGGACGGACAGACAGCCGGACAGATGCACGGATATGCGGAAATCAAAATCTTTTGTCATTCCTAACACCCTGGAGTAGTTCATTTTTGTGTCCTCCTATCTGTCTTCGTATCTGTCTGTTTGTCAGGGTCAAATATTGCATTTTAATTTTGACCTAGTTCCACTCATCCGATTGATTTGAAATTTTGCACACAAACAATTATTTCACTACTTCGTCCTTGTAAGGATAAGGGAAGGTCCTGTAAGAATAACATGTTTCGTCTAAGAGTTTTTGGGGTCGCTCAATCCGATTCTGACGATAACAAAAAAGAATAAAATAAAAAGAAATAAAAATAAAAAAATTTAAAAAAATGCACTAAAAAGGAAAAACCCATTTTTTCGGCACTGGACATTAGAAATAAAAGCAAGATAAAAGCATAAAAAATAAAATAAATATTTATTGCGCTTTATTTTTGATATACAAATTATTTTTTTCTTTTTTAGTGGATTTTTACTTCCTTTTCTATAGAAGGAAAGTATTGTATTCATGACGGAGACCGACTCGAAAACGGGAACACATAGAAAAATTCTGATCAGTGCAAAATCCGTTTCAGGGAAAATTATAAGCATGTCCATTGTCCGTGTATCTGTCTGTATGTCAGTCCGCCTGTCTGTTTTACATATCTCATATAACTCGTGAACGCGTTGACCTAGCGACTTGAAATTTTTTGTAAATTAAATTTACAAAAATCGTAGTTTTCTGTCAACTTTTGAAAAGTAACGGTAGGTATAACGGGTACCTCGATTACAATTTTTTGGAAAAACAGTTTTTTTTTAATTTCAAAAACTATGCGCTATTATGAAAAAATGTGTATAACCAAATCCAAAGGAAATGAAATTTTCTGCAGTTTTTCCTTTAACAGTTTTTACGTATCCTTAACAGTTCTCGAGATATTTAAAAAATATCAGAGATGGCAAGCGAAAAAAAAATCATGGCGTTCTTCATTTCGTTATGTAGCGAAATTCAAATCTTATTTCCTTACATTATTCGGTTTTGTAACGATAAAAAAAAATTCATTTCGTTATTATAACATTATTATTTCGTTACACATTGTATTGAAACTGAAAACTAAAAAAAATTGCATTTTAATAATACAGTGTGACCTCGGTAAACACAACCCTCGAAGAACGCAACTCCTCGATTAACGCAACACCTAAAATTATACACTGTTGACTCAATAAACGCAACTTCCAAATAAGGTTGACTCGATTAACGCAACTTTTTTTATAATCTGATACTGTTTCGGCCAAAAAAGAATAAAAAATAATTACAGGAAATCTTTTATTGACTTTATTCTCTGTTCCTTGTTTTTTATTTATTAAAGAATGGCTGTTACAAAACAAGTCTGTGCCAATAAAAACAAAAAACACACGAAAACTAAAATTGGCAGGCAATCGTACAATTTGTGTATGGCGAGATTATAAACTCTCAAAGTGGAATTTTTGAATTGGAACATAATATTCCAGTTGAATTTTTTTGAGGCTAATCCGACTGAACTTTGATGTATGAAAAACTTGGTGTAAATACTTTTGCAGTATTTACTAAATACTTTTGCAGCGTAAAAACTACATTACAAATGGTAGAGATTTTATCCTATTTTTGGAGCTGTTATATTGTTTAAGAACTTATGTTTCCCTTTTTGACATATAATGTTGTGACTCGGTTAATGCAACTGACTCGGTTAGTGCAACATTTCTGTTTACTCAAAAAAATAAATTCTATAAAAAAATTAATAAAACTTAACAAAAAGAAAATACAAACAAAAAAAACTGAAATAGTAATTTTTAAGATAAAAAATCAATTAAAAACTTAAAAGAAAAAAAATCGTACAGAAAACACTTCTGAAAGAAAATTGGTCATTAAAAGAAAATTGGTCAACAAAAACGGCATTTTTTGTGTCAATAATGTCAATATCAAAGATATTGAAGCTATTTTGACGTCGCTGATTCTGAGTCGGACTTTGCTTGTGCCAAACTCACTCTACTTCTGGAGATACTTAATAGCGAAAACACAATGGCGCGTCAACGCGTTCGTAAGCTTTGACATTTCAGCGCACCAAGCACGCTTTGACAATTGAACGCTTTGAAGCGTCTGTGCTAAAACCTAATAACGCTTCGTAAGAACTACACGCTTCACTATTTTTATTTCAAATAAAATGGAAATAAAGAGTTTATGTGAATTAAAAAGCATTTCGAAGACATAGAATTTGTTGCAGGAGTAGCACACAAAGCACATAAATTAGAAACATCAATTGATGATGATGAATTCAAGAAATAAATATTGAAAGAGATGCGGACGACTTCTTTATAAAATAAGTTATTTAAATAAAAGCCACGATGATCCTTAGAATCAAAATATGATTAAAAAAATACTACCCCAATATTTTTAATTATATTTTATGCAGGCGGTAGGTCTGTAAATAAAAAATGAAATAAAGCAAAAATAAATAAATAACGAAAAAACGATATCATTTTTTTCGGTTTTCGTTACGTTTTTCGTTATTGTAGCGGAATTAAATTTCTATAACGTTAAGGCTTTCCTCCATTACCATGACTTCTGTAACTGCAAAAAAATGCAGAAAACTAGAGCAAGATAGACTTATGTAGATCTAAAAAGGAATGACTGAATACAAGTTAAACGCTATCCCTTCCAGTTTTACAATTTTATAGCAATCATATCAAACCTTCTGCTATGAATATAATGTTCAAATTGGCATGGTAACAAAGCTTTTGACTATGCCTGCGAAGGAGAAAAATGACATCACGCTCTAATAACAGTTTGAATGTGTCCGTGCTTACTATTCACTTACAGGAACAATGTGTGATTGTAGTAGAAATCGCCATAAAATCGCCATAAAAAAACAGGGGAAATTATTCTTGCAGTTGCCGACAAATTTTTGCAGTTGATTCTTATCTCCCTTTCTCGTCAACGTATCTTCACATAAATGTGTCTCTATTTTTTTGCAGTTGCCGAAGTCATGGTAATGGAGAGCGGCCTTTATATGGAAATTTTAAGGAAAACATCGGAAATTCGATATTTCGTTTCGTTATTTCATTACATTACTATAACGTTTCCCTTCCCTAATGAGAATTTTATTTTTTACATATTTTTTTCGCAACTAAATATTGCAGAAGAAAGTTTTGTGTTGATTCCAACTGATATTTTTTCGATTTTTAGCGCTCGAATTTGTTCTTTTTTTATGCTTGTTTTTATTTAGAAAGAAAAATTGCAAACAATATATGATGCTTGCCTGATAAAGTGGCATTTATAAAATCATACAAAGGGTTTTCAACAACCCTTCCCAATTTATTCCATTAATTTTATTGAATACCAGCGCTCGAGTGTTTAATCGTACTTACATAATTATAAAATTAGCTTACACACCGTGAATACAATTCAAATAAATATCCGGTTGCCATAAATCCATTTGAAATTATTTTCCTGTTAAAAAAAAACTTTCACCCCTTACAAATATTAAAAGTAAGGAAAAAAAACGATAAAAGTATATAATTCTTAACTCCGCAAAAATAAATAGGTCTTAAGGATCACATATCACAACAGCCCTTAGGGCTGAATAATCATCTTTCATAATCGAATAACGAAAAGTATCAGGCGAAACACCTCCCAGCCCCATTACCGTCACAATTTTGAGTACCGAAGCAGATTCACTCCCAGCCATCAAGAAGAAAATTCTTTTAATTTATCCATAGCCCTCTCAACCCTTCGTCGAATCTATCTATCTGCCCCCTAGCTTTCCATAGAGATCTGATAAAAACCATTCCCGACAACATAGATGGAAGTAGACATTTGGGGGTTGCAAATGTAAAAGAACCGTTGCTCCCTCTAAAGGATAACAGCAAAAAAAAACACACACACACACACTGAGTCGTTCATACACCATCAAATAAGTACGAGTAGAGAAAAAAAATAAGAAAATTATTCCCCAAGCTCCAACTTCACTTCAATTCGTCGAACCAATGCGATAGAACACGTCGCTTTCAAATACAGACAGCACTGGGGACAATTAGGACGTTTAAGAAGGTTACAAGCCCTAGCTTGGATTCAAGCATGTTTGGTATCTAGACTAGATGAAGAGGATCTTCAAGCTCCATCGTATTGTAATCGTATATGGAAAACACTAAACGAGAAAAAAAAATTGGCGACGTAAACGAAAAATATAAGGAGCACAAGACCAGCAACAAACAGTAAAACGCAGAAAAAAAAACTTGGAATTTTCACCATAAATACATCTGAACGCATTATTATCTCATTTTCCTTTTCTTATCGTCTTTGGGTTCTCGAGGGAGGATCAGGTTATATATAACGAACGTACAGGATGATGCAGACGTGTATCACTCCTTCATTCGCGGCGCGTCGTGGTTAACCCACTCTACAACCTCTAACCCCATCCAAAAATCCCAAGAAAACAGCGATTCAATGCGGTTTTGTTTGGCTCCTGCGAGGAATCGATAACGCCTAGAAGAATAAGAAGATGAAGAAGAGTTTTGAATTCAAGTCCTTTAAACACCTTCCATAACTTAAGACGCACATTATTTGAACATTCTCAACTTTGAAAGATTGATATGAACCCAAATATAACCACCGCTATGTGTATTTGCAAGTTAGTGGTAAGGAGAAGTTTGTGACCTTCCAGTGTACGTTTCAATAGGAATTTCCTTCGAAATTCCAACATTTTTCACACCTAAGCCGTCACGTCTTAATACATAAATAAGTAAACTTACCGAATCAATTCATCCACCACACCAGAGGCAGCACATGATATTTTCTATCAGTTATTAGAGCATTATTAACCGAATTGGACGCATACAATACCAGCAGACCATTTTTCGATACCAGAAATATTGGTATTTAATCAGGGATTGGACTCATCCGATATAAGAAATCTCATAGACTACTGAATAACCAAAGAAGTGGCCAACGATGAAATCCACTGAAGAAATGTCTTTGTCCAAGGATCTTATCCTTCGTTCGTGAAGGGTAAAATATTTCTGCGAAATTTCTTTAGTATAGTTTTGATCTTTTCAACCACTTTAATTTTTCTATTGCGAAATGTTGGTAAAATAACGTTGCCAACAGACATGTTGAGGCGAACAAACTTTTCTCATCAGAATGGAATTTTATCGAAGAAAACCTCCAGAAAAGATGAAGTTCGGGGCATCACAAAATGGTAAAATTACGTTTAACACGTTGGCTGCCAAAGCCTTTTCAGGATTTTGATCGTGCAGTGCCAACGTCTTTGCACGATTTTGGTCACCTGAGGCCAACTTTTTTTTGTTATTTTTTGTTTCTTTGTGCCTAAAAATCATTTTTGACTACTCGTTTTTTTGTGTCGCACGTTTTCGTGCGACATGGCCTGGGAGAACATAAAACATCCTGTGTGGCCACGTCGCACGAAAACATGGCAGCCAACGTGTTAATGAGTTTTGATGGTTGAAAAATTAATTTCAGGGGGTGGTGGCGGAGGGAGTCACTGAACGCCAAAATACAAAAGTGCCTGAAAAAGCGTTTTCCGAATTCTAGAGCCCAAAAAATCACATTTTCGTGATTTTGGTTTTTTCCAGTAGCGTACGTGTATTTTTCTACACACGTCTTTTGACGTTTACTGATTTAAAAGCGATTGAAAAATCACAATTGTATAGTGATTTAAAATTTCATAAAAAAAATTTGGGATACAACTGTGAGATTCTCTTTGCAGAGCTATTTAATTTTAAATAAGTTTTGAAAAACAATTCTGTGGTCACAAGGAAAAACTGCTTAAGTCGAAAAAGCGTGTTTTGAGTAATTTGGGTTTAAAGTTTTGATTATTTTTTTTTTGCAAGCAAAACTGACTTAGGTTATATGGTTTTTGCTCTGCCATTCCTCAGAGGGGTACAGCATGAAAACCAAATTTTGACAGAATATAGAACTGAATATGGAGAATTCAAATATTCACCAACCTTTAAAACTACATAACTCGACTTAAGCGGTTTTTCCTTGTGACCACAGAATTCATCCCTCCAACCTACCAGCTAAATATCACACTCAAAATATGAAAGCTTAGCAAATTGGGTACATATGTCAAAAAAAATTCACCTGCGGCGCGTTTCTCTCCATTCTTACTTTCACCATTTCAGTTGCATTTATGTGTGGAACATGAAAAACCAGAAAAAATTGAGTTACTTTTCCCTTGTAACTTTTAAGTTTAAATTGTGTACCTTTTTTACTTTCCTCTACTATAAAGGGAAAGTGTTGTATTCATGACGACCGATTCGAGAACGGAGACCGATTCGAGAACGGAGGCAGATATAAACTTTCTGATTAACGCGAAATCCGTTTCTGGCAAAATTATGAGGGTGTCCATGTATCTGTCTGTGGGTCTGTAAATTTTACATATCTTAAATAATTCAAGAACGCGTTGACCTAGAGACTTGAAATTTTTTGTTAATACATTTTACATGGGTAAAGGTGGGTTTAGAAACACGAGCATTTTCATTTTTACTGGCAAAGTGAGCGGGATAGCGAAATTCAAATTTACGTGCGCAAAAAGTCGATCACATCAGTGTCTCACACGTACTTTCCCTTCCACTTTATGGCGAACTGTCACTGCACATCACCTTCTCGCAGCAATACGTTTGTTATCACTTCAATTTCACCTAACAAAATCATTTTGTGTGATGTTATAATTAATAACATAATTATTATTACCTCCGGTTTCCATTTAAAATGCGTAACTTTCAAATAAACATCGAACTTAACCTTACTTTTGCTGGCTGCCATAATTTTCCATAATTCAGGGGTAACATTTTGCTGGCAGGGCGGGAAAGTCCAATGTGTTTGTTGTTGTTTACTGCCATAACTTTCCTATCGTCGACGAAAATTATGGATAGTAAAACCACTACATGCAAGCAAAATTTCCAGTAAAATTTTTACTGAGTGGCTTGCCGTCCCCTTCCCACTTGATGAAAAAGTCATAAGAAATCTGGCATTTCACTCACTTTGCCAGTAAAAATGAAAATGCTCGTGTTTCTAAACCCACCTTAAAACATCAGCGCCATTTTAGGAAATCCAACGCAATGTGGTTCAATGCTCTTCGTTGAGGAGTTCAAAAGTTACAGGGAAATATCCTTCTTTCATTAGAATTTCTCGGCTTATAGGGACTGCAAAAACAAAAAATAATATAACAAAATTATTATATTATTTTTGCGGATGTTTTCACATCCAAATTTCCCCCAACAGGTCAGGGATGTCTGCTACAGAACGTACATAACTCTTCTATTTTTGCGAAATCGCATAAAAATATAGTAAAATATTCCAAAGTGGTCTGCAGCCCGAAATTATTCAAACAAAAATATTAAAATTATACCTCAATTGAGAAGGCCCAGTCCCACTTGGGATGACGGGTCCTATATACTATAACTTGAGTAAGCCGGACTCGCACGGGAGCAGGAAATTCAGGTTTCCGGCTTATCCAGAATTTGGTTTGTACAGATTTCACTGTTTAAAGCAAATAAATTGTTAACGGCAGTGAAAATCGCCAGTTTTTAGATTTTTGTGCATATCTACATACGAGTAGTGGTGGCTTTCGATTAAAATAAGAATTAATACGCCTCCGCATTTAGAATTAAAATCATGCAATAAAAAACTCATAAGGTGGACAGCTTCTAGTCGAATTCTTCTAAGACATCAGATAAAATAAGCATATAAGAAGTTTTCTTCTTGCTTTCATCACTAGAGGCAGCTAATATATTTGTGGCAAAAAATCCAAAAAAACATCTTAAGTCGATTTTCATGCGAAGCCAAAATGATCTGCCTAAAAATGAAAATACAGATCACTTTGGCTTCGCCTGGAAATCGACTTATTATGTTTTGCCTTTTTGCCACAGATATAACGATACACCATTTTCTACGTTCTTTTCTACCACTTATCAATTTATTGCCATAAAAAATCTTCTTCAACCCCAATTATTCGACTTACCCGATCTCACACAAATATATTTTTTTTGCGTATATCAGTAAAATTATTGATGAAAGAATCTGAAAAGGGGATTGAATCTATCGATATTTCCTCTTGAGGCTTGCTAGTATTCGCAATGAGATGGAGATGGTCCATCCATTTCATTGATAAACTCGACTATGGCTAAAGCCAGTAATGAGGATGATGAGAACGACAGCATTGGTGATGGCGATGATGCTTAAAAGACCGAAGATGATAATGGCAGCGGAACTGGTTTCCTTTAATTAATTCCTCTCTGGTGGATATATTCATTTCCAAGGATTTCAAGGATATCAGTCTGAATAGGATGTTGGAATAAATTCAATCGGATCTAAATCTACTGAACGCCGGCTGTGGGTTTTCAAGTGTCGTGAAGATATTCGCAGAATTTAAGAAGTGACAGAGACAAGACTTCGGAATTCCTTAACGTTATCCTTTTTTATACATATCTGAATGTATTCCTTTTCTTATTATATTCCCTTTTTGTATTTTATGTATATGGTATAAATTGAATATATTCTGACTGTGGTAAAAGGCTACGATTTAAGACAAGTTCGATGCAAAGCAATTGACGAACAACGTTCAAATGCGATTGAATTTCAATTTGAAATGACATACAAGGTCGTGATAAGATGGATTTTATTGCGACAATGCAGTAAATTCAATTTAAAGATTTATAGATGTCAGACATTGAATCCTAGCCATATAAAATTTGGTGCTTTTCTGACATACACCACCTATTGACATATTATTTCGAGAGCTTCTTTAGAGGTCTTCACGAATTCAATACTTGAATAAAGTTAGAAGTGATTTCTTAAGACAAGACGTTTTTTAAAAAAATGTATTGATAAATTTAAGAAAATAATATTATCAATAACTTTACGGTTTATTGTGAATAGATTTAAAGATTTTCTACGAAATTTCTCATTTTTCAAAACATTTTTGATAAACGCGTATGAAAAAAAAATTTAAAGTAATAAACCATGTTATATCCTTTCGACATACTTAACACGTTGGCTACCAGCCAAAACCACGCACTCTTATTTCACTTACGCTGTGATCACCGGTGACTCACATAGTAGCCAACGTGTTAAAATAATTTGTATTCATAATTTTTTTTATTATTTCAACTGAGAATTCGCCGAATATTTGTCATAACAAATACATAAATCAATATTTCTTGTTGAATTTTATTTTAATGTAATAAAAACAAAATTCTTTTGTACTAAAATAGAATTTACGCGAAATAAGCCCTGCTTAGCGCACCAAGTTTTTGTTTGTGGAAAAGAAGCAAATAAAAGGCCGACAATTTTGGTTAAAAATATAATCTCGATATTAACTTTGCTAATTTTACAATACAATAAACTAAGACTAAATTAAATTCCAATATTTAGTGTACAATTATGGCAAGATCTGAATTGATTAACGTAAGCATATAGGATTACTATTCGATCCAAAAGTGAATGCATAATAATCCAATTGTAATAAATAGTAATTTAGTGGTTACCAAATAATAATCGAAAAATGAATTAGTGGCGTTCCAATAGCATTCCAAATTGTAATCCAATGATGCTAGAATAGGCGCATTTTTATACCCGTATGGTGAAACCAAAGGGTATACTAAGGACCTTATTATGGACTGTCAATTCACAATTGATAGTTGATAAATATCAACTGAGTTGATAAATCGGTATTACGAATGTCAATCGATGTCAACTTTGGTTCACAGCTATCAATAAAGTTGACACCGATTGACATTCGTAATACCGATTTATCAATTTTGTTGATAGGTATCGACTATCAATTGTGAATTGACAACCATAATAAGGCCCTAACTTTGCCTTACCGTTTGTAACGCCAAGATCTCGTCATCACACTCAAAAATGAATTACACCAGTGTGTTTATAATGATAAAAATAATTAAATTTTGCATGTCCGTCCGTCCGTCCGTCTGTCCATCCGTCTGTCCGTCTGTCCGTCTGTCCGTCTGTCCGTCTGTCCGTCTGTCCGTCTGTCCGTCTGTCCGTCTGTCCATCTGTCCGTCTGTCCGTCGGTCCGTCTGTCCGACCCTCCGTCTGTCCGTCTGTCTGTCTGTGGCGCGGATTGCGGGCGCACGGATTGAGCTACAGACTTGAAATTATGCACAGATCCGTTTTTCGTAAAATGCGAGGCTAAGTTCGTTAATGGGCAAAAATTGACCATTAGGGGGGGTACCCCTCATACGAACGAAACCATTTTTTGCGAATATCTCAAAAACGGTGCATCTTATCAATAAAGGTTAAGAACAAAAGTTATTTAGGATATGATTCTACATAAAACTCCCATACATCAAAATCCGATTGGAATAAATTTGAAAAAATCTTATTGAAAAGTCTGACTTCAAAGTGGAATTTTGGTACAGCTGTTCCAATTTTGATACGAATATCACCATACGGGTCTCCAATGATTGCCAGATTGGCAATTATAGCTTTTGTTATGTTTTTTGTTATACAATGAATTAATTATTGTTATATTTATTTTCAAAATATATAACTATTTTTTTTTAAATATGTTTTTTAATTTTATATTATATTCCTATATAGTACATTTCCAAAATTTAAATTTCATCGTTTTTGCTGTAGGGAAAAATGTAGGGAAAAATGACTCTCCATAGTAGGGAAAAATCATACGTGTTGTACCTACACATAGGGAATTTTGCTCTTGAACTTTCGGCAACACTGTGTATACACCTCGATTTTATATACCTCTATGGCTTGATATCAGTATACGATACGGTATCGAATCGAGTACTTATTTTTCAGAAAAATAGAACACTTGAAAAAATTGAAATAAAAAAACTAGGCATATATTTTATTACTTCAACTTTTTCCAAGAAATCAAATTATATTTTCATCGCACAAATCTAAAAAAAAAGAAACTCAATATCTAATTAAGGTCAAAAGAAATAAATTGAAATCTAAAACAATTGCCAAACAAGAAATTTCGAACGCCAAATAAAAACGAAATTTAAGTTCAATGTTACACTCACGTGTAGGGAAGGGGAAGGTTAATTTTGTACAACAAAATAAACAACAAATTTTATTGAACTAACTAACTACGCTAATCAAAGTGTAAATACTGAAATAAAAGAGTGAAATCAGCTGTTCGAAATGTCAGATATACCCTTTTAACTGTCAAGTATAGAAGTGCCATCAAATGTCAAAAAATATTAATCGGAACTCACGGTTTTTTTTAAATCGAAGCCATTTCAGCGACCTCTTTTGGAACTTCCGCAGTAAATCGACTATCGGTTGAGAGATGGCGCGCATGTGTTATAAAAGATGATTCGATCATCAAACTGATGGTCAGCGCTAAAAATGATCTACTCGACAATAAAGGTATTTTTAAAAGCTCTTATTTAACTTTTCCTTCGTATCTACTTATTTGTCAGGGTCAAATTTGCATTATACCTTTGACCTACTTCCACTGATGCCTTTGACTTGAAATTCTGCACACATACGGAAGTCCTACTTCCTCCCTGTAAGGATAACAGTATTCGAGAAAATAGAAAAAAATGTATTCCATTTGCATTGAAGGGGGTGGTGAGGGGGAAGCAGTGGTCCGATTGGATTTTAATGTATGGATAAGTTATGTAAAATTTTATTCTAAACACATTTTACCTGTATAAATTTTTCAATATGACTCACCGTTTTCGAAAAACTTGCTAAAATCTGTTTCATTTGAATGGGGCAGGGAAGAAGGAAAGGTCCAATTTTGCACGTTGAAGAACATAGGCTCGCCATTTACAAGAAACGCAACTATACAAAATTTCAAAACTCTAGCACAATCCTTACGAAAGTTATGATGTTGAGGGACGGACGGACGGACAGATGGACATGCGGAAATCAAAATTTTTTGTCATCCCTAATACTCTGGTGCGGTGCATTTCTATGTTCCATGATTGGCTCGGTGCGATATAAATGGTGTACTAAATCTTATATACTTCGATATGATATATCATATAGAGTATAAAAAGGAGATTGTTATATTAATTTTTTTTGAGCATTTGTTATATTTTTTTTAAGACCTATAGCCAAGAAATGCTAATAGAATTTTTTTTTCAATATTTTAAAGTATTTAGAAACATACAAGATTCAAAACAATAAGTTGAAAATCAATTAAACTATGGTTTTATTAAAAAAAACACATCAAAATATTTCTAAATAAATAAAAATATGTATTAATAACAACTGAGATGTGAGAATGAAACACGAAAATCAGATATCTTACATGTTGTAACGTAATTTTATATTTTTAAATCACTTATATTTCTATCACGTATTTACGGTTTTCTTGTTTTTGTGTTCTATTTATTTTAATATAATTTTGGTATTTTTTTTTATTTCTTATTTCAATTTAATCATAATGTCTAGAAAATTCGAAACATCAATCTTCAATTGAATGAATTCTTTCTTACATTGCACTAAATTCCAACTATCTGTCATCGGATGAATGCAGCCTTTCCATTTAACACCGAGACGGTTGCATTCGATCACAGACCGAAATTTCTTCACATCGTCTTCGTTCCCACAATACCAAATGAAAATTGCACATCTTTCATTGCCATTGGCAACATGGCTGCCATCGCTACCATTTCCGCTGTCATCTGAACTACAATCGCTATTCGTACTGCTATAACTGCTACTAGTGCTGTTATTGGAAATTGAAGGAACTCCTGACGACGAAGGAATTGGTATCCTGACGATAAAAAATAGCTCTACCTCACGTTTTTTCATTTGACCTGTCGATGATTTTGATAGACCAATACCGCTTCCATTGCCATTCCGTTCTTCCGCCCTGCCGCCTGATCCTGCATAGCTCCGATTACGACTACTACAATTTTCCGGGGTGTTGACAGGATGGCAATCGTCCTGACCCGAATTCAATGGGAATGATGGTGATACGTTCGACATTATTGGTCCTGTGGACCGGATTCCCTCGTACTCCGTTGTCGTTGTTGTTGGTGCTGCTGGCAGACGTTCCGGAACAACGAGAGAAATGCACGAAATTGATTTATTCATGAGTTCGATTTGAATTCGTTCCCCAAATGCAGCATAGTAGTGTGTCACAGATAGTTGATGGACTCTGTGCAAGTGGGTCAGGACATCCCATTGGTTAAACATTCTACAACCATCCTCGACATCTTGGTCAGCAACACAAGATTTCCCAGTGGGACAATGATAAGTTTTACGTTTGACACCACCAAAGATGTCGATTGGAGCTGTTGTCATTTTCGTCATACAATCTTCTGTTGACGACATTGAAGAAGATATCATCGGTCCCCTTTTACTCGTATTCACTCTTCCTGTAATGCCTTCAATTTTCCCCGATCCCCTGCCAGCCGCCACAACTTCGGTTCCTGCCACTGTTGCCATTGTCACCGCCGATGTTGGTCTTCTAGCATGAATCGCCGTCATAGTTCCACTCTCGGCACCAGACTTTAGGTCAATTTTTCTGTTTATGACATGTTTACATTCCTTAAAACCCTTGGGACATGTACTATTCTGATTTGCAGATATTGGAGGTGTTATCCTTGTACTGCCGAGTGTCCGCTTCTTGTAATCTGAGCATGGAATTTTACTCTCGTCGTCCTTCTTAACTGAAACGATAACAAACAGTAAAGTGAATTAACTTTTCTCTGGCCACCATTACTTCTTCTATCCTAAGGATACCAAATAGTTACATTGACAAGTCATACTGGGAGAAATTTTACTACCCGAAAGTTTTCGGATGGTGATTGCTATCTAAAACTTTGAGACATTCAACGCCACACTATATAGAAGTGCGATGAAAGGGCAACTTCAACATAGTCGTAGACACAAAAATCCTAATAAGATTGTTTTCAAGGAAATTTATAACTAATTTTGAATTTGTTAAATTGAAAGAAAATCAATAAAATACACGTGTTGTTGACCGCGTCTATTTCATAAGCAGGGCAAGATTTGCCATGCTGCTTGCAGATCAATTAAAAACAGTGAGGTTTTGATAAAAAAGTAAGAAACTCACTGTCCTGCGTTTTCTAAAATTAATAATTTTTGAATTATCGTTTCTTACGCAGCGCAAGCATAAGAAACGTTTCTTACGCAGCGCAATTATTTATTTGCCCTGCATTTGATGTGCAAAGTAAAATTGATAGCGAAATACGCTCATTCAATATAATTAAATTAATAATTATTATTACTTATTAAATCACAATTTAAAGTTATTATTTGTTATTTTGTTATTTTTTTGGTTATTCGTTATTCGCTAACTTGGCAACTTACGTACAACTTAAATTACTTAAGTTCCAGAATTTCTACGGTTTAAGTAACCTAACCACAACTTAATTTTTTAAGAATAGTACGCGCAAACGGGCCTTAATAATTGAAAAAAACTAAAGTTTTATCCCAAAAAAGACAAGTTTTCTATTATCAAGAATCGAATACCCATCTTGTTTCCTACAACGCGATTTCCTGCAACGAGGAATTTTCCAGGAACCTAACTACCGCGTTGTAGCAATTTCGTTTCTCGCGATTTACTGCGAAACTACTAGTTTTTCAGTAGTTTCATTTGTCACACATGGAGACATGGAGACAATAAAGTTTTCTACATTTCGGATACAGTCGTTCAACACAAAAATGAACTACACCAGGGTATTTGGTACGACAAACGATTTTGATTTCCGCATATCAGTCGGTCTGTCAGTCTGTCCTCTGTCACTCTGTCTGTCTGTCTGTCTATCTGTCTGTCTGTCTGTCTATCCGTCTGTCTGTCTGTCTGTCTGTCTGTCTATCTGTCTGTTTGTCTATCCGTCTGTCTGTTTGTCTATCCGCCTATCTGTTTGTCTATCCGCCTGTCTGTTTGTCTATCCATATGTCGGTCCGTCTGCTGTCCGACTCTTTGTTCATATGTCTGTCCGTCTGTTATCCGACTCTTTGTTCGTCTGTCTGTCCGTCTGTCTGTTCGTCTGTCTGTACGTCTGTCTGTCCGTCTGTCTGTCCGTCAATCTGTCTGTCTGTCCGTCTGTCTGTCCGTCTGTCTGTCCGTCTGTCCGTCTGTCTGTCCGTCTGTCTGTCCGTCTGTCTGTCCGTCTGTCTGTCCGTCTGTCTGTCTGTCTGTCTGTCTGTCTGTCTGTCTATCCGTCTGTCTGTCTGTCTGTCTGTCTGTCTGTCTATCTGTCTGTTTGTCTATCCGCCTGTCTGTTTGTCTATCCATATGTCTGTCCGTCTGCTGTCCGTCTCTTTGTTCGTCTGCCTGTCCCTCTGTCTGTCCGTCTGCTGTCCGACTCTTTGTTCGTCTGTCTGTCCCTCTGTCTGTCCGTCAGTATGTCTGTCCGTCTGTCTGTGTGTTTGTCTATCCGTCTGTCTGTTTGTCTGTCTGTCTGTCTATCCGTCTGTCTCTCTGTCTGTCTGTCTGTCTGTTTGTCTATCCGTCTGTCTATCCGTCTGTCTGTTTGTCTATCCATATGTCTGTCCGTCTGCTGTCCGACTCTTTGTTCGTCTGTCTGTCCGTCTGTCTATCCGTCTGTCTGTCCATATATACATAAAATTTGTAATGCGAAGATCGCGAATATTTCGCGTTGTCTGAGGTCTACGTTTACATGAAAAATATACTTTATCAACCACATTGTGGCGAAAATTGCGTTGTAGAAGTACCGCGTTGTAGGGAAATTTCCGCATTTTCCCAACCGCGTTTTAGCGAAACCACATTGTAGAGGTTCCGCATTGTAGGAGGTTTACCTGTATTTCCGACTAACGGATTTTCACCAAAAGTTGATAGGATCGTCCCATTCCAGATTTCATGACTCTATAGCTATATTAGTTTTTGAGAAATTTTGTACACAGGCTAACCGACTATCAGATAGAAAGAAATTTTTACTTTCCTCTTCTATAGTGGAAAAGTTCATGACGGAGACCGGGGGCAGATAGAAAATTTCTGATCAGTACTACGAAATTCATTTCAGGCAAAATTATTCGGATGTCCGTGCATCTGTCTATCGATCTGTCCGTTCTACATATCTTAAATGACTCGAGAACGTGTTAATCTAACGACTTGAAATTTTTTGTAAATAACTTTTACTAAAATCGTAGTTCTCTATCAACTGTTGGAAAAGTATTGTTATATTACCCTCAGAAGATTTGCACGATTAAACACAGCCACTGCATTGATAAGTTTGGCATAGAAACAAATCACCTAAAATATATAAAATCACCAGTATTGTTTATGTATGTAACTATTTGGGAACAATTATTTTCACTGAATAGCTTCCAATGGTATCGAAAGGTATTCAAGGATTTTGGAATGGAATAGATAGGTATACAATATAAAATTAATATTTATTGAATATGAAGACATGTTGTCAATTGATAAATGAATTTGAATTTAACTTACTGTCGCATGGAAAAGTTTCTGATAACAATGTAAACAGTTTATCAGATAGAAGACATCTTCCCCTTGGACCCATTGTAACACGGCAGACGGGACATTTAGTTGTTCGACCCCGACAACTATTGCAGAGTACGTGACCATTACAGCATTGCCAGCCGGGTGGTTTAACTACCTATTATCAAGGGAATTATATCATTTTCATTTCTGGTTATCTCCAATGTCATATAATATTCGTCCAGTATATTATACCCAAAAGCCCAAAGTCATACAATTCTATCTTAACTTAACTTAAATTTACGACACTCACACTATACATAAGATACTTTATACTCTACATATATATATATAACAAAATATGATCCTTATGCTATAGTAACAATTGAATTTGTACACTTTTACACAGATACAAATCTACACGTATAACATGTTAACATCCGCACAAATATCACATGCATAAGTGTCTGAAAAACACGCTTATGTCCATCTTGTACACGAGATATGAGTCCATATGTGCTTATATAAAGGACGGTTACCTCATGTGTAAGTGAAAGATATCCACAAATTACCTCAATCTGCTCATACGTCTATAATATTCTTGTTTTAGGCTACGACTTAGAAAACTGTGCCCAGTACGGATAACCAAAAAGATGCTATGATGGGTAGAGGATAGAATTCGAAATGTCCCATATATATATATATATATATATAACTACGTTACAAACTTGTGTGTATAAAGACGTTATGGTTAGAGCGTTACGGATGCTAATGAATTTGTCCAGTGTAAGTTATTTAACCATAAATTTATATCATACGCTTGTCTTTCTGTGGCCTCCAACTCTCTAGCCTGATAGAGACATCGACTGAGAATTTTAGCCTCAGTCTCAACCATAGAATCGGTTCTATGTTACCGTAATAAACGTTGAACCTTATCCTATATCCTATATATATATATTCTAGTCCTTATCATATCCTCTTTTATCATATCATCCAAATAAGTGCCAGAGGATAAACTCTGATACAATTATTAAGCTGCAGACATACCTCAAGGCAAATGGGACACTCCAGTAATTGGGCGACATTCTGAAGGCACGTTGCAAATTTTTGAAGTGACTGCTGATTTATACTCTGAAATTAGAACAAAGAGAACCATATTACATTAATAGAAATGTTTTTAGTATGCCAATTATAGCAAACGTTATCATGTTATCTATATCTACATAAATTATTTAGGTTATTTTAATAGACACATCAACTAAAAGTTTGCACTTTTGGGTATACAAAAAATAACTATTTTATTGAATGTGTTTTTGTATTTTACACATTAATTTGTTTTCGAAGCGTAGTAAGTTTTATGCCATACGTACTACACCGTAAAGAATTTAAAACAATAATGAAAGCTATTTAAAATACATAAATTAATCATCGTATGGGGATAGAAAAAACTTTGAGTTATTGAATATTTCGAGAGAATCAAAAAATTAAATTTTTTTCATAGACACTTTTTTTTATTCGAAATACAATAGGGCTGGACATGGCACTTTTTATACCCGTATGGTGAAACCAAAGGGTATATTAAATTTGCCTTACCGTTTGTAACGCCAAGATTCCGTCATCATACACAAAAATTAATTACACCAGTGTGTTTAGAATGATAAAAAAAATTGAATTTTGCATGTCCGTCCGTCTGTCTGTCCGTCTGTCCGTCTGTCTGTCCGTCTGTCTGTCCGTCTGTCTGCCAGATTGGCAATTATAGCTTTTGTTATGTTTTAGACTATCCAAAAGATCGCAGAAACCAACTGACAAGTAAACCTTGCGAGATGTGAAAGAATCGTCAACCATCCATATTTAGGGTCCTTTTGGCCTCCCTATAGGTATGCAATTTTTCGATTTTTTATATTTTTTGATAGAAATAATGGTCTGATCGGAGCGAACCAAAAACGAAAATTATTCTTTCCTCGAGTAGAATAAAATTTGTTCCGATTCGAGCACTATTTCTATTAAGGCAAATGAACAATCGGAGAATTGGATACTTTTAGGGAGGTTAAAAATGGATGGTTGCCGATACAAAAAAAAACGTGACCCTTATTTTTTGACCCTCTTTCACATATGTATATAAGTTTCGTCAAGATCTGAGAGATACACCTTGCGACGTTTACTTGTGAGCCAAATAGCATCAAATGTTGCAGTCATAGATGATACTTTCAGTTCGAGTGTAATAGGAACGACGTGTGATTGGCTACCTATTCCCACTTGTTTCGAAAAAATCATTCGGTTTGTAGACGCCAAAGCGTACGCATCTCGAATAGTTTTTATTTACGTGTGCTATATTTATTTATGAAAAGTTCTACCCTTTTATTGTCTTTATACAATCACTAATATTATAAAAATTATTAATAAATTTAATTTGGCCCCACAATCCTACGAAATTCCGATAAATTCTCTCTGACCACGATGTTACTGAAATAAAAATTTGTTCCACTTGTCGGTGTGGGGTGGAGTTTATCTCGTGTAATCACAAAAGGTCCAAGCAGTCGGTTTATTCAGTCCGTGTGTAATCACAGTCATACAGCTTACACCTACAGGTACTAACACTAGAAAAAAAGTAACAATAACTTTATAAATTTAGTACTTTCAGAATTTTTACAAATGTCGGTCGCAACTCTGGCATTTTTAGCCCCTCTTGAGAGGAACAAAAAAATGGAACGTAACGAATTGCATTGACCGTAACAGGAGCTCCAGTCTATTTTTTTGAATAAATGGCCGATATACAAAAAAAAACAAGCATTTGTATCATTTTTTCTGGAGGTAATGGAGTCTGTCGGGTCTTTTGTGGATTGGTCTCACTCCATGCGATTTTGCTTGTTAATAATCCCGGGAAGCCAAAACTGAGCCTCATCGTTGAAAACAATTCAACAATTATTCAGGAAATCGCAAATCGACGACTGATTTTCAAATTTGGATAATTTTGTAACACTGTTCAAACATACCTCTATTCATGATGATTTGTATATCTTAATTTCTAAAAACTGAGCCCTGTATGACAACTTGTTTGACACTTAACCCTTTCGTTAGTTCCATCTAAGCAAAAAAAAAACTATAAGGGTTGAAGGGCTGTTGCCGGAAAAAATTATGATGTTAAAACAAGAAATAATTGAAATCACCTGTACCCACAAAATGTCTCAAATAGATTTGTTTTGAAAGATACATAATTGATTGATTTTTTACTGTTCCAAGTATTTAATCTATAAAAACACGTTACAAGTGCCTGTGAAAAGCTCTGAAATGTGTTTATTTTGTTAAGAAAACATAAATAAATATATGGGTATCATCCTACATACGTTATCTAAAAAAAGAATTCTCAGAATGAAAATCAGTTTATCGCAGCGCTGACTTCTCATTAAAATATTTCTCGGAATCAGGTCTGAGATGTTGGAGTAAGAAGTGTCTTTTGACAGTTCCCGTGTTAAAAATTTTACCTTAAGCGAAACCACGAAACCACATGTAAAATTTCACATAAAAACACTTCTAAGAATTTCTTAAAAATGTGAAAATAGGGAAAAATTATGTTATGATAAGGGTTGCCATCCGTTCTCTTTTCTCCGGACGCCGTACTCTCTTTCAAGGCGTCAGGAGACGTCAGGGAAAGTGTTTGCATGTGTCTGGTGTTTTTAAACGTGTCCGAGAAATATCGAACTAATTAAGGATATTTTGTTAATTTTCTTGTATTATTTTTCACAAATATCTAAACCAGCCCATCCAAGCGCATTACAATATAATCGCGATGGTGACTAAAGGAAGTTTCCAAAAACGTTACAAAAGTATATTTATTTCATTTGTGCTCATTATTAATCTCTCCTGGTTTTAAATTTGTAATGGCAACCCTAATTGTGATTAAATGAATATTTTTTTTATCAAAAGTTGAAATTAAAGTATGAAAATTATGCAGTCCACTTTTAATTGTGAAATCGCCTAAAAATATGCAATCCTCATTGTTGCATAACACTAAAAAAAAAGTTTTTTTTAAGTAAAATCAATAATTTCATTTTATTGCATCTCTCATACGAATTTCTCATCTTTTAAAATTCAGATTTATGGAATAATATGTGGGATTTTTGTATTAGTATGTCAAAATTTCATAAACAAAAATTTGATAGACCGTTTTACCTAGATTTGAAATTTTTTTTTTATGTTTCGTACTAGAAAACAGACACGCAATATGTATTTCATAAAAAAGAAATCGAAAACTCAATAATATCCAATAAAGGAAAAAAGGGTTCAAAATAATTCAATCTACATTATATAAATTTGAAAAAGTTCTTTCAAGCATGAAACAACTCTTTAGATAAAATTTTATTTTGTTGTTATTATTTGTTTCTTGTTTCACCTCATTACCATTTGTTTTGAATTCAACTGTAACTTTATTGAGGCGAAAAGTAAATAAAGTATCTTAGAATATAAGCAAGAAGTTCTCAGATTTCAATTTCAGCGCGTGGCAATTTTTATTTTGATATAAAAGAAACATCAATATATTCTTGAATCAATCAAAGGTAAAAATGTTTGATACAATTAAAGAGGATTACCACATTATGTCCACAAATTTGAAAACCGGCGTTGATTTCGTCATATAACTATCTAATGATTGTTAGAAAGGTTGATTCTAAGTTTCTACGTGAATATTTTAATTACCACCATTCAATATGTTAAACGTTCAAACTTCTTGGTTACGAACTTTAAATCGATTTTTTTTTATTTAAAAAAAACAGTTAGGACTCTATAAAATACGTGACGCTAATTTTCGACTTTTCAATCCCGGATCAAGATCCCTTCAGGAGTTCAGAAGACAGCATAAGGATGGTAAAAAGGAGTTAAGCGAAGGGGAGAAGGAGTTAATAAAAGGGGAAAAGGGGTTAAGAGAAGAGGAGAAAATTGAAAAATCATCTATGATTACAGAGATCATACCTCCTTTATTGAGGAACTCTACCAAAACTCTGAACTGTGTCCTAAAATTTAATGCCTAAACGTTTTGAGCTAAAAAAACACCCACTCTTATAAAAAAAAACGCTCTTTTTTACTCTCATCCAATTGAAGGGTAATTTTCTCCTGGGGCGCATTTTGATACTCTATATGCGAATTATATAGTAGTATATTAGATTTAGTATACCGTTTATAAAGCATTGAAGCAATTTTCGGGAACAAAAATGAATTACACGAGGGTGTTTGGGTTGACAAAAATTTTTGATTTCCGCCTGCCCGACCCGTCATCCATGAGCACCATAACTCTCGAAGGAATCAAGCTAAAGTCATCAAATTTTACACAGATAAGTTTCTCGTATGAAAGTAGCGCTAAATTCTTGAACAGGCAGAATCGAACTAGTCCTTCTTCCCTCCACCTAGTTTCTAAATAACAGTGCGAATTTCCAAAAAAAATAACGCTTTATTTGAAGTACCATTAAAGATTGATGTTACTTTGATAATTCAGACAAAAAATTGTTGTTCTTGCGCCAAAATCTGTAATTTTGTACCCCCATCGACTTATATTTGTTGTAAGCGATTTTATTTTTCTTTAACCCTAACAGCCACGCTTTATTTTTACCACGTAAAAGAATGACATCTTTATTTTGAAAACGACTCAACCGATTTTGATGAAATTTATGGGAGTTGCCATTTTCGAATGCGATGTTGAAATTTGGCAAATTGGATCCCAGGGGCCTGTAAGGATAGCACGAACATTCTGTTTTCCATTTTGTAGAGAAAATTAATTCTGTGATCTTTTTATACCCGTATGGTGAAACCAAAGGGTATATTAACTTTGCCTTACCGTTTGTAACGCCAAGATCCCGTCATCACACAAAAAAATGAATTACACCAGTGTGTTTAGAATGATAAAAAAAATTAATTTTTGCATGTCCGTCCGTCCGTCTGTCTGTGGCGCGGATTGCGGGCGCACGAATTGAGCTAGAGACTTGAAATTTTGCGCAGATTCGTTTTTCGTAAAATGCAAGGCTAAGTTCGTTAATGGGCAAAAATGCGCCGAAAACGAACGAAAACGTTTTTTGCGAATATCTTAAAAACGGTGCATCTTACCAAAAAAGTGCAAGAACAAAAGTTATTTAGGATATGATTCTACATAAAACTCCGATACATCAAAATCCGATTGGAATAAATGTTAAAAAATTTAATTGAAAAGTTTAACTTCAAAGTGAAATTTTGATACTACAGTTCGCCGTTCACTTAAATCACCATACGGGTTTTCAATAATTGCCAGATTGGCAATTATAGCTTTTGTTATGTTTAACCCTAAAAGCGACATAAAAGCGGGACGTGTGCTTCTCAGGTACCCTCCCTTTATTTTGAAAATGGCTCGCCCGATTTTGATGAAATTTATAAACTTTAGGGTTTCAGGCACGCAAAAGTGATTCAGATGGGTTTCAAGTGTGTCAAAATTTATTTAAGGCCTGTAAGGATATCCTTTTTCCAATTTCTTCGAACAAAAATTACATTAGAGGGTTTTAGGGGGTGTAGGGATGGGTGATCACAAATTTGATTTTCAAACTGATCACGAATCTAACAAGGAATCTGACACCGAATGTGAGCACAAATCTGATCTTACACAGTTAAAATTTTTTAACACATTTATGTGTCCCATGGTATCCAAACTGAAAAAAGTGTTACTTTAGCACTGGATCCCAGTGTTGAATCATTGAGACTTTTAAGTGTCATTTTAGATAAACACTTAAAGTGTTAGAAAAAATTTAACACTTATCAGTCTTGGGAAAAACAAAATCAATTTGGTAATTTTTTTTTCATTTTTATCGAATTAAAAGACTTACATGAAATGCATCTAACTATTATTCATTGTTTTTAATAAAAAAATGAATAAAAATAATAAAAAAGAAGAAAAAAAAATTCGCGTAGCACCGTATGGAATTCGAACCGTCGTGTTTTTTGGTATCTGCTGACATCTTTCGCTTGTGAGTTCTGCGCAGGGATTGAAAAAGCAAAGCAAATCAGCAAACAGCAAGCTAAAATTTGCTTTGCTTTGCTGTGACGGAGAAATGCTGTGCTTAAAAAATGCTGTGCTTATTTTCAGTGCTGTGCTGAAAATCGAAAATTTTTATTGCTTTGCTTTGCTTTTTGTACTTCGTTCTGCTGTGCTTAAGCAGTGCTGAAATTTGCTTAAGCAAAATTTAAGCAGTGGTGAAATTTGCTTAGAAATGCTGTGCTTAAGCAGTGCTGAAATTTGCTTAAGCAATGCTGATTTGCTTTCCTTTGTGTTTCTTATACAGGAATATCGATTTTTTTTTGAGGAAAATAGTACGGAGCAAAATAAAATTAGGGAGGAAATTCCTGAACAACAAATGACTTTCTTATACGAAAAAAAAATTTTTTTTTGAGGAAAATAGTACGTTGCAAAATAAAATTAGGGAGGAAATTCCTGAACAACAAATGACTTTCTTATACGAAAAAAAATTTTTTTTGAGGAAAATAGTACGGAGCAAAATAAAATTAGGGAGGAAATTCCTGAACAACAAATGACTTTCTTATACGAAAAAAAAATTTTTTTTTGAGGAAAATAGTACGGAGCAAAATAAAATTAGGGAGGAAATTCCTGAACAGCACATGACTTTCTTATACGAAAAAAAATTTTTTTTTGAGGAAAATAGTACGGAGCAAAATAAAATTAGGGAGGAAATTCCTGAACAGCACATGACTTTCTTATACGAAAAAAAATTTTTTTTTTGAGGAAAATAGTACGGAGCAAAATAAAATTAGGGAGGAAATTCCTGAACAACAAATGACTTTCTTATACGAAAAAAAATTTTTTTTTGAGGAAAATAGTACGGAGCAAAATAAAATTAGGGAGGAAATTCCTGAACAACAAATGACTTTCTTATACAAAAAAAAAATTTTTTCGTATAAGAAAGTCATTTGTTGTTCAGGAATTTCCTCCCTAATTTTATTTTGCTCCGTACTATTTTCCTCAAAAAAAAAATTTTTTTTCGTATAAGAAAGTCATGTGCTGTTCAGGAATTTCCTCCCTAATTTTATTTTGCTCCGTACTATTTTCCTCAAAAAAAAATTTTTTTTCGTATAAGAAAGTCATTTGTTGTTCAGGAATTTCCTCCCTAATTTTATTTTGCTCCGTACTATTTTCCTCAAAAAAAAAATTTTTTTTCGTATAAGAAAGTCATGTGCTGTTCAGGAATTTCCTCCCTAATTTTATTTTGCTCCGTACTATTTTCCTCAACAAAAAATTTTTTTTCGTATAAGAAAGTCATGTGCTGTTCAGGAATTTCCTCCCTAATTTTATTTTGCTCCGTACTATTTTCCAAAAAAAGAAATCGATATTCCTGTATAAGAAACACAAAGGAAAGCAAATCAGCATTGCTTAAGCAAATTTCAGCACTGCTTAAGCACAGCATTTCTAAGCAAATTTCACCACTGCTTAAATTTTGCTTAAGCAAATTTCAGCACAGCATTTCCCACTTGATTGCTTCGACGAAGCATTTTTTTGCTTTGCTGGTGCTTAATGCTCCTGAAGTGCTTTGCTTTAAGCAAAGCCATTTACGTTTAATTCAGCACAGCAAAGCATCAGCATCAGCACGAGAATTAAGCAAAGCAATTTAAACCCTGGTTCTGCGCGCCTTGCCCACTAGGCTGCTTGTTCCTTTGGTGGAGCATAGTTAAAATGCAACATGGTTTTTATTGTTTTTATTTTTAACAATATTAATTATTAGTAATGAAAATGGTTATTATTCATAATTTTTATTTAAAATATATTATTTTTATTTAAAAAATAATAATAAATTTAAAAAAAAAACCTAAAAACAGAAAAAAAATCCGTTGCGCGGGTTCGAGTCCCGATCTCGACTCGATTTTTTTTTCACTTTTTTTATGAAAATTAAAATTGTTATTATATTTTTATTTTTTTAATTCAATATTTTTTTGAACCCATATTTAAGTTATTTATCCAAGACGTTTTTATTAAATTTGCCATATTTTTCTTTCTGTATAGTAACATTATTTTTAAGAAAATAAAACTTAGTACTACATCATTTCCAATTACCTTCAGATCTATAAAGAATTTCATTTTAAGACATTCAAGTCCCAATTTGTTTGATACTCGAAAGTGTTAAAATCAGTTAACTCCCAACAAGGTGTAACCCTCACACTTCAATGTGTTATTATTTTTTTACACATTTCCAAAGTGCTAAAGTGATATTTATAAGTGTTAAAAATTAACACTTTTTCTTTGAGACTAGAAGAAATTTGACACTGAGGGGTCAAATTTTTAACTGTGTATGTTCAAATTTTGAAATTAAATGAATTTTGAAAAATGCAAAAATAGAGAATAAAATCATAAGAAAAGCAACAATTTCCAGGGACCAATCGCCAAATACTCTATATGATGACAGCCAAAATGTTTTTTTTTTAAAGAATCCAATTGTGTAAGAGAGGGGGAAATGAGTAGTCCGATTGGATTTTGATGTATTGAACGGTTATGTAAAATTATATTCTAAACAGATTTCACCTTTATAAATTTTTCAATATGACTCACCGTTTTGGTGAAAATTACAAAAAACTGTTTAGTTTGTATGGGGGAGGGGGGAAGGAATTGTCAAATTTTGCCTGTTCAATAACTTGGTCTAGCCATTTATAAGAAACGCAATTGTACAAAAATTCAAGTCTCTAACTCAATCCTTTCGAACGTTATCTTCACGATCAGAAAGACAGACAAACAGAAAGCTAGACTGACAAACAGACAGACAGACCAACAAACAGACAGACGGACAGACAGACAGACAGACAGACCAACAAACAGACAGACGGACAGACAGACAGCCAGACAGACGGACGGATGGACCTGCGGAAATCAAAATCTTTTGTCATCCCTAACACCCTGGTGTAATTTATTTTTGTACCCGATGATTGTTTCAATGTGTTAGAAACGGTATACTAAATCTAATATACTCCTAGATGATAAATATATCATATAGAGTAAAAACAGTTATTAATAAGAAAAGATTAATACATCTACAAAAATATCGTGTTGGAAAATCAGATGTGCCCCATGTAGAACACATTGTGCCTTTTAGAGGTAATTGATACATGGCTAAGAACCATTGCACGAACTGACAAATATTGTGACAAAAATTTCACGAAGAGTGGTGAACTCATTTGGGCTGTAGTCCGTAACAAAAAGTTTACATAATAAAATACTAATAAAAATAATACCCTCCTTTTGCTTCCAGCTGATGGGTAAAAATCACAGATATTTTTTTAGCCTTTTAATCGAAAAAATGTGAAAAATTAGATTTGACTGCGAATTGATACACAAAGAGACTACCGACAATCCAAAAGTTAACATCGAATCTTTCATGGTCAAATCATTTTCCCAGCATACCTTATAAAGCCAATAGATAATAATTATGAGTTTTCTAGACTTCCATTTGGGGCACTTGTTGGTCATTTGATCTTGATTTTATTAACATTTCTTTAATGATCTTTCCTCAAAAGCTTTTTTGTTCATCAGGTTTTCTGTATAAGAAGCCTCTAACGACGAATTCTAAGAAATCTATGTAAAAACACACTTCCCAAACCTTTTTATCTAATGTCAGATAACTCACAACTAGTGGTAATGAGCTAGATTGACGTCTTATTCTATTGAAGCACATATTGTGCAATTAAATATTCTGATGGGTTGTTAAGTGGAAGTTGTGTGAAAACAAATTATGCTAAAGTTCTCACGGACCAAAGTTTGACAACAGTTATTTGTAATTATATTTATAGAAATAATGGGATTAAAACTCACATTATGCTCCGTTTTATTCCTCCACACACGAAATTCAATTTGGTTCCCACCATTTTCCCAATGATTTCGTATCAGTTTCGCCAATTCGGAGATTCTTTGGCCAACGACGTCGCATCCATTTATCTCCAGAACTGTGTCGCCGGTCCGTACGCCGGCCAAATCTGCACTAGAACCTTCCTGAACGCCACTCACCCATGGGTACGCATCCCACGGGGCTCGACTCATATTTAGGCCAAGCGTTCCATACGGGCAAACGTTAATCATGCAAGTTTTAAGCGTTTCACTGCGATTACGAATTTCTAAGTCACCTCCACAGCCATCTCCTCCAGCGTTTTTAATATCAACGAATCTTCTCAGCGGTTTCCCATCACTACCGCCGCCTCCACAACCACCTCCACCTCCTCCGCCGCCAGCAACTATCATTGTTTATAGTTGATGGCTGGGAAATTTGTCACCACCAAGCCAGCACCAGAATAACCGATGGGACTGATTCATTAACTTGAGTTATAGACGCGCGCGCACCTGGAATTTAAATCTTCGTTTGTATACCTGCTGATAGTTACTGGGATTTTACTACACAAAGATTTATTCTTCCGTTAGTTGATTACGCATTTCCATGACCAAGAACCGTTTATCTATTTACCTTTGAATATCTATGCTGTCGATGCTATGCTTACTCGTTATGTAGTAATAGTTTTGCCAGTTATTCCAATGTAAATGGCACAAGTTGCGGATTGTGTAACTTTAACGTGCACGCAATTTTCAATTCTTGGATCTTTGTATTCCTGTGGAGTGAGTGCTATAGACAATGGCAACCTTGCGCACGCAATGGAGAAAGCTTATTAGTAGGTCATATTAATCTGAAAAAAACCAACAGATAAAGTTTTATTAGAATGAAATTAATTTCTAGGTGAAAAAGATTTCAAATGAATTTTGAAATACTTTGTATAATAATTCAGAAAAAAAAAAACAAAAAAAAAATAATAGACATGCGTGTGGAATTAATGATATGTATTAATACAATATTGGAACTCAGAAGCTTTCTAAGAAACAAGAAAAAAATTCATAACGAGTATTTCTTAGAGATTTTACCAATTCGAAATGTATTCACTTTTGAAGGTCATTTCTTTGCAAATCTATTTTAACTTCTAATTGATTCTTTTCCAAGAGTTTTGGTTCTTTTCCAAGACTTTAGTCTTGAGTTTTTTTCGATACAATGCTTGAACATGTTTGGCATTTTTGACAAAACACGTTTAATTATACTCTATAGGATAAATTATATAGGAGTATAATAGATTTAGTACACCAGGGTGTTAGGGATGACAAAAAAATTTCATTTCCGCATGTCCGTCCGGCCGTCTGTCCGTGAACACCATAACTTTCGAAAGGATTGAGCTAGAGATTTGAAATTTTGTATAGTCACGTTTCTCGTAAATGACTAGGCTAAGTCCTTGAACGGGCAAAATTGGACCATTCCGTCCCCTCTCCCCCATACCAAAAAGTTTTTTGCAATTGTCTCAAAAACTGTGAGTCATATTGAAAAATTTATAAAGATAAAATGTGTTTAGAATAGAATTTTATATAACCCATCCATACATCAAAATCCAATCGGACCAATGCGGATTAAAAAATCTTTTCCGATTCTCCACTGGTGTACATTATATAAGTGTTATCAAAATCGGCGTGATCGGGTCGGGGACCTTCTCTTGTTAGTAGAAAAATTTACTGTTTTGTGGTTAAATTAACGTTTTTTGTAATTGAAATTAACCATTTAATTATAGACCCGATTCCCATTTATAAAACAGATATTCTATATTTTTTTTCTTCTTGTACATACAAATGGAACTTTTTAATTTGCTTTTTGCTCGAAACGGTAACTTTCCGTAACTTTCGAAAGGATTGATATAGAGACTTGAAAACGGTGAGTCTTGTTGAAAAATTATCCTATCATATAATAAGAGGAATGTCTGTCTGTCTGTCTGTCTGTCTGTCTGTCTGTCTGTCTGTCTGTCTGTCTGTCTGTCTGTCTGTCTGTCTGCACAAACGATCTCGAAAACCCGCCTAACGATTTTCACGAAACTTGGCGGTTAGGGATTTTCGGGGACAAGGAATCGATCTAGATAGGTCTCACCTCTGAGAAAATTCCCCCTCGATACCCCTCGCCTGGTATTTTCGAATTGGGTGGTCCGATCTTAATAAAACTTTACAGTATTACTAAGGGGGCTAAGGGGTTTCGATTTTTTTACTACAAACCTGACTTTTCCCTCCCCTCGATACCCCTCGCCTGGTATCTTCGAATTGGATGGTTCGATCTTAATGAAACTTTACGGTATTACTAAAGGGACTAAGGGCTTTCGATTTTTTCACTACAAACCTGCCTTTCCCCTCCCTTCGATACCCCTAGCCTGGTGTCTTCGAATTACGTGAAGGTATTTTAATGGAAATTCGCAATATTGCTTGGGAGTAAGGTTTTTCGATATGCATTCTAAAAATATCACTTTTTAGATATCTATGGACAGCGATAAATAGTAATTACAAAACAATCAAGTTCCCTGAACTCATTATAAGAATCATGTTGCAATTACAATCGGATTCAATTACTCAGAGACAGACTGCATTAAGAATTACAATAGTATGTGTTCATGTTTGTGTATATTTTTTTTTCGAAACAGGTTCTATAGATTTTGATGAAATTCGGCTACTTATAGTTTTTGGGGCAAAAATGCGATCACCTTAGGTCCCATCTTCAGGGAAATTCGGTAAAGTTCTATAAGGATACTGCGAATATTCTTTGTCCCATTTTTCTTCAGGAAAGTATACACTATAGGGTTTGTGAGGTCGCTGATCCCGAATATGATGTTGGAGTTTCAAAATTTGAAACGGAAGGTCCTATAGAATATTGCGAATATCCTATTTTTTCTGGAAAATATACATTAGGGAGTTTTTGAGGTCGCTGATGCCGAATCTGATGTTGGAAATTCAATATTCGAAACCAAAAGTCCTGTGGTGATAACAAAAATATTCTTTCTTTCCTTTTTCTGCGAGGAAGTTAGCGGAGTGGGCTTTTGGATCGGAGATTTAAAACCTCAGGAAAACTACTGTGAAGTTAACGTGAATCTACTTCTTTCCCAAAAAAAATTAGCAAAGATTCCGAGCATGGCTCGGTCTTCCTGGTATACTACAGATAAAATGTCGTTTATTTCTGCTTATAAAATGTGTTTAGAATATAATTTTACATAACTAATCCTTTTAATGCAATACTTTTTACCTATTTTTCCAAAAAAAAAATAGATTCGAAACATTTATAAAGGCGAAATGAGTTTAAAATATGATTTTACATAACCGTTCCATACATCAAAATCCAATCGGACTAACCTTTCCATACTCTTTTTTTCCTAACAAGAGTATTTGACGATTGCCCCCTTTTCTTATGTTTTAAATTTAGTTTTTTGGGATCGGTGTTAAATTTGCACTAAATAAAATCGTAGCAATTTTTTTCAGAATTCGACTCTTTGAATTAAATTCTTAATACGACTAATTTCTATTTCTATTTTCGATTTTTTTAATGTTTGCGGAACATGAAATCAAAGCTTTTTACAATAGATTAGAGAACATATATATTTTATATTGAAATTTTAACCAATTTGATAAAGGTAAACATATGTCTACGTCGTCAAATTTTTTAGTGATTGATCCTTAAAGGATTTATCATTCACAGAAATATCTATTATCATCATAGAAGGGTAGTTTTTAGCTTATTTTTAAGGTAATGAACTCTACTATCTTTACTATCATAAATATTTACCCCCAAAAGAACTAAAAGGGTAATGGAAATGTCCTTTTTCGACTTAATTGCCTTATAAGTCCTAAATATCTCGACTTACGCAAAAATATTCTAGGACGAAGTTGTAATACATTTAATTTACTATAAAGATATGTCTTTACATTTTTTCTCGTTACATTCACTAGAAACAAGGTATTTTCTGTGAATTTTTAGATCCTTGAAAACTTTAAAAATAAATTACCTACAAAATTCTTCTGCAGTGTTTTTTACTAATAAAATTATTTATTTGTTTGCTTAACACTCTAACTACCACGACAGTTACAAGCCTTTTTCGAATATTTAGTTGTCTGTCAAAAAGGCACTAAGAGAAAAAAAAATTTTAACAAAATTATACCTAAATGTTATTTTATTACCATAAAATGTGTGCAACTACAAAAAATCGTTGCGGTTTTTCATTGTGGCCGTTGTGTAGGTATTTTTGACTGACGTGGCAGTTAGAGTGTTAATATTTTGGCAATGAATTACAAAGTTACAATGATGATTGTTTTTTTTCATTTATACCTTCTTGTAATGGCCCGGAAACCTTTCTTACTATGTTACTGTGTTATATATTCGTAAATTGAATTCACCAGAATCCGGCCCTTACACGCGTCTGTAGAGCTGACACAGTCGCTGACACAGTCTCGTGTAAATGCATTGACTGCCAGTTCGCTAAATGTCTTTTAATTCGTTGTCAGTAATTTGACATTTGAAGTCTGTGCTACTGACAGACTTTACAGTCGCATGTAAAGGCCGGGTTAGTAGGTATGTGATTTTTAATTTTAGTTATCAATTAAATGCCGATCCCAAAAGGCTGAATTTAAAATACGGTTTCAATGGACATACTTTAAAATCAGATTATTTTTTAATGCTTTTTTAAAAAAAAAACTCGGTTGTATTTTTTGTTGAATTTTTTTTTGTTTAAACATAATTTCCTCAATAATAAACTATTTCTGGCTTTTATCTTTCTAATTTAAATGGTCTTCTAGAACAATTCTCAAACTTATTTAGGCCATGAACAATATTGAATTGCGACTTTCAAATCCATATTGAATACTGGTATAACCATAAGATATTTCATCTCACGCTCTTCTAAATAATGCAACGGTAGAATTTCTGAAAATTCTTTATGATTAGTAACTGTGAGCCAATCAAATTCAAAAACAGACAAAAAGATTCTTTTATTAGCCCAAGATAATCACGATGACTTAAGAAAACAAAAATTTTCCGAAAAAAAACTTATTCACAGCAAATTTTTGTCTAACTGATATTAATAGACAGTTATCAAGGTAATGAAAAAATTGAATAATTCATGAAAGTGTTGAATTTCAGTTTATTAAAAAAAAATTTACAATTTTATGAGTTCATCGACGTGTATTTTAGCTGAAAAGCATATTAGTGATGCATGTGCATAACATCGCTAATTTATATTAAATATTAATTATATCATCCATATTCGTAATTAATAAGCCATAAAATGTGCATCGTTGGCCCACGCATAATGTTTATTTTATATATCAACAAGGAAGGAATGAATACCAAACCGGTTTGGACTATTTTCGATACAGTTTTACAATTAATGAGAAATTTCATTTAAATCAACAATAAATCAATAAAAATTCTCAACTTCCCACCTTTTCTGCTTCAAATTTGTTTATACAGGAATCGAAATTATATTTTTTAACACTCGACTATAGTTTTAATAATAGGCCAAAAATGATATATTAGTCACGCTATCGTACCCTATCATCAACATTAAAATAAATATTAGTCAATATTCAATAATATTAATAACAAAAGTCAATCAAATTGAATGTTTATTTTGTAAATCAAAATTTATGTTAGCTGGCAATGACAACTATTGCGTGATTTATGAAATGCGAATAGGAAAAACTACTTAATTATTTAACATAAAATTTTGAATGATTTTCACAGATTTCAGTAATGGCGTATTCGAATGGCCTACTCTTTTTGCTCGAAAATTCTGTGGTCACAAGGAAAAATCGCTTTAGTCGAGTTATGTACTTTTAAAGGTTGGTGAATATTTGAATTCTCCATATCCAGTTCTATATTCTGTCAAAGTTTGGTTTTTATGCCAAAGTTTGGTTTTCAAAATCTAGATTTTATATCGAGTGGACAATTTTGGCAAATTTTTTTTAGAGGGGTACATCTGAGGAATGGCAGAGCAAAAACCATATAACCTAAGTCAGTTTTGCTTTACTATGGTTTTGGAAAAACTTATTCATAATATGGAAGAAACGCCTTCTTTATGATAACACTTTAACCAAATTGAATTTTAAGATACTTTTGAGTTTAAAGTACTCTTTAATGTGTTTACTTCAAACTGGAAAACATTTTTCATTTAAAAGAAGAACCAATTTTTTCCAGAAAGTAATCAAAACTTTAAACCCAAATTACTCAAAACACGCTTTTTCGACTTAAGCAGTTTTTCCTTGTGGCCACAGAATTGCTCGATCTAGATTTTATATCGAGTGGACAATTTTGGCAAATTTTTTTTAGAGCAAAATTGTATTAGGCACTCTCCGCGTCTAGAGTACACTCTAGAAAATTTTATTGTAATTTTACCCCTATTATCGTAGGAAACCATTTTCCTACGATAATAGGGGTAAAATTACACCGAGTCGTAATGGCTTAAAAGCTATGCATTTTTACTAATTTTGTGACGTACAAAAGCCTCTTTTACGGGGGAACTTTAAGCTAAATAAGAAGTAAAAGTACAATACGGGTGTAATTTTACGACATGGATGTTTAAAATTACCACATTTTTGTTGTAATTTTCCTCCTATTTGGTAGCAAAACCGCGTCTTAGTGCCTGTTCACATTGGTTGAAATAGTCCGCCTAAATAGGACAGAAACTGGCAACATTAGGGCAAGGTGAGGAAGTGGGACTGCTGATAGGAAAATCATCCTCAAAACTAAAAACTCCATTCTCAGAGTTCCGCCTGTCGTGCTCTGATTGGTTGGTTGCCACACTGAATGTGTTCCATTGTCATTATTGTTTCGGTCGTCGTCGATGCAACACGTCGCAGAGCAAGAGGCAGCCACGTATTACTTGCAATTCTTTAGAAATGTTCCGTTTCCCAAATGTTTCACGACAGTCTGATTGCTCACAGCTACTGGTTCAAATAGTCTCAATCTGAACATGAGCAATATTTCATCCGTCCTATTTAGGCGGACTATTTCAACCAATGTGAACAGGCTCTTAAAGGTGTAATTTTACGACATTTTTTGTTTAAAATTACACCGAAAATGGTATTAGAATTTCTCGGCTTATACGGTCTGCAAAAACAAAAATATTATATTATTTTTGCGGATGTTTTCACATCCAAATTTCCCGGGCATGTCTGCCATGTGGCAGGCGCCACACAGGACTTTGGTAGAGTAAAACTCGATTCGAGTATTTATACTCCGATGCCACAAACCTTATGCGAATTATAAGGTTAAGGTTAAATTGTCCGTACAATAATGCAAAAATACACTGCGAGCGTGTTTTTACACCAAAATGAGAGTAAAAATACGAATATTGGTCGAAATTTTACGCAAGGTTTAAAATTACCCTATTTCTAGTGTAAGATTAATGTTTTTTGGGTGATTTTACAACTTAAATGGTGTGCGAGCTAAATTCTGATTTTTTTTTCGAAATTTTACGACGTTTTTGCAAATTTACCCCGTTTTTACCCCATTTTTCGGTTTAAATTCAAATTCATTTTCTACAGTGTAGAGCATGCTCTAAATCTGTGATTCGAATTCGCCATAATGGTTCAACCATAGTGAAGGCGGCAAGCGGCAGCCGCGGGCGGCATTTTTTTTTGCACTAACGAGCGCAACGAGAGCTGCTACAATACAGCGGCAACGGCAGCGCACTTTTTCCGTCGCCACCGAGTTTGAAACAAGGTCAAACTTGCCGCCGCCGCCCAAAATGTTTTATGAAAACCACCACATTGGGCGCCACATTCTATGACGATTTTCCTTCGTTGTTTTGTGACAACCACCACATTCAGCGCCACATTCTATGCAGATTTTTGACGTTTTGATTTCACAAGATGCCGACAACGGAGAAGAAATTAATCGAGTTCGTAAAACGAAATCCAGTGCTCTACGATTTGGCCCATCCTCAATATAACGATATAAAATCAAGGAAAATAAATGGAGCGAAGTAGCGGACGAATTAACCCGTTCGGTACATGTTTTTTTCTATGGGGGTTAAAGATTCTCTCTATACAAATTAATGATGTTTAAGCTAATTCATTTAAAACAAAAAAAATTAAAAATTTTTATTTTTTACAAATACGTCCACTGTAGTCCAGCTTTTTACTCAAAAAATCAAAATTGGGTCACAAATGCACTTAAAGGTGCACTGAATGAGAATAGAGTGTTGAAAATAAATAAATAATAAGACCATTCAAATTTTTTAGCATGATCCCATATGGCATCAAAATACCGAATGGGTTAAATAAGTTTTGATGTTTCAATTTTGACAGAGGCATGTCGCCATCATTGTAGCTGGCTCGGCGGTATGTGTGGCGGCGCCATGCCGCCCGCCGTCGCCGCTGCCGCTTGCCGCCTTCATTGTGGTTGAACCATAAGACTATATAAAATTTTGATGTGGTTTCGGTATTTGAGAAAATTTTTATCAATAATTATGAAGATGTCCGTGCATCTTTCTATCGGTCTGTCGCTCGGTCGGTCTGTCCGTTGTACGTATCTTAAATAACTCGAGAACAGGTTGACCTAGCTACTTAAAACTTTTTGCAAATAAGTTTTACGAAAATCGTAGTTTTCTATCAACTTTTGGAAAAGTAGCGGTAACTATAACGGTTATATTCCATGCATTTTTTTAAACACCGTTTTTTGAGAATTTTGGTAACCTATCCGCTTTTGGGAAAATTAGTATTACAAAATTTATAGGATATAAAATTTTCCGCTTTTTTTTTGCTTTAACAGTTTTTTTGTTTCTCTAACGGTTCTCAAGATATTTGAAAAAAAAAATCAGTTTTTTGAAAAGTTCTCGGAAACTATGCGCTTATGAAAAAATGCATATAACCAAATTCAAAGGAAATAAAATTTGCTGCTTTTTTTATTTTTAACGGTCTTTAACGGTTCTCAAAATCGGACTTACGTATGCGTGCAAAATTTAAAGTCAATTGGATGTGAGCAAAAGGCTCAAAATTGGATTGCAAGATTTGAACCCGACAGACAAACAGACAGATACGAAGGCAAGCTAAATAAAAGCCTTTAAAAAGGCAGATAGCTTAATATTTAAGCAATATGGGGCCCTAAAACTCATGAGGGTATTTTACGTGACTTCATATCGAGTAAATCATAAAAAATCAGAGGATCTTTTCCTTTATCAATTATAGTCACTGCTACTATGATTTCTTTCCCTCCAATATCCATTTTGCAATACACCAGTGCATTCTTTCAAATTTAAGTCATTATACCCGTATGGTGAAACCAAAGGGTATATTAACTTTGCCTTACCGTTTGTAACGCCAAGATCCCGTCATCACACACAAAAATGAATTACACCAGTGTGTTTAGAATGATAAAAATAATTAATTTTTACATGGACCATTAGGGGGGGTACCCCCCATACGAACGAAAACGATTTTTGCGAATATCTCAAAAACGGTGCATCTCATCAAAAAAGTGCAAGAACAAAAGTTATTTAGGATATGATTCTACATAAAACTCCCATACATCAAAATCCGATTGGAATAAATTTTAAAAAATCTTTTTGGAAAGTTTGACTTCAAAGTGGAGTTTTGATACCACTGCTCGCCGTTCACTTAAATCACCATACGGATTTTCAATAATTGCCAAATTGGCAATTATAGCTTTTGTTGTGTTTTATTGTATTTTTTATCCTAAAAGCGTCTATTTCACATGCAGGGCAGTTTTGCAGGGCCAGCAATGAATAGATTTAACAAAATTTGAAGTAGACTTACTATGAAGAGCTTTATTTTATAAACGGAAAATCTTAGTTGAAAAATAGCTAGCGTTCTCTTTGTTGATCATTTCCTTTTTAAAAATGAAGCACGTTATAGTTTTACTATAATTCAAAAACTATTAATTATAGAAATATCAGGGCAACGAATTTCTTATTTCTTCATCAAAACCCACTGTTTTTATTGACCTTCAAGCAGCATGGCAAAACTTGTCCTGCGTTTGAAATAGACGCAAGAGAATATCTACTTTTTTATATTTTACTAGCAGACCCTTCGTTGCCAACTTAAGGTTTCTCGTATAAATCTTAGAATGCCAAAAAATGATAAATAATTTAAAAACTTTTGAGAAAAAAAGTCATCCTTACAGGATCTCCCGTTTTGAATTTTGATATTCCAACACCAGATTCATGATAAGCAACCCTGAAAACCTCCCAAAGCCAGTTTTTGCGAGAAAATTTGGAAAAAGGACATTTGCATTATACTTACGGGACCTTCCGTTTAGAATTTTAAAATCTAAGACCGGATTCGCGATCACCGACCCCGGAAACCCCATAACGTCGATTTTCCCGGGAAAAACGAGAAAAATGATATTTGCGTTATCCTTCCGTTTAGAATTTTTAAATTCCAACATCCAACTCGTGATCGGCAACCCTGAAACCCCCGAAAACCCCTTAAAACCAGTTTTTTGGAGCGAAAAAAATTAGAAAAAGGACATTTGCGTTATCTTCAAATTCCAACACCGGATTCGTGATCAGCGACCCCAGAAACCCCCTAATGCCAATTTCTTCTGTTTCGAATTTTGAAAATCTAACATAGCTTATAACATGCTCCTGGCAACGCAGATCATTTTGCGAAAAAACCGCGTAAAAATCGGTCCAGTAGTTTTTGAGTTTTGTAATCTCAAACAAACCAACCAACAGACAAACTTCCATTTTTATATATATAGATTATTTATATGTTTTTATTATTTGTTTGAAAATTATTAAATACAGTTAAATCTTATTTTAAATCACTCAAGTTGTTCCCATAATTCTGCACAACCGACCCTGAAACCGTGGCGTCAATTACCGTCGTCGAAGCAAATGTCGCAACCCAGAACAAATCTTTAATTTTTGCGATTTTCAACATATCATATTTGCTATTATACTCAAGCTATTATAAAGTGCCTGTTCAATAGACAATTGCATTATTAAAAATAATTTGTAAACAAAATTTAAAAAAAAAAAATCTATGCGTAATTCAGAGTTCTATTATTTAAGTCCCTCCCTGGTCTTAAATAATAGAACTCTGAATTACGCTTAGAATTATTTTTTTAATGATCATGGATCCAATTCGGTATATGGATGATATAATTAATATTCGCAACCATTGGATTTTGGAAAAGTTATGTAGAATCGTAATCTAAACACTATTTTCCTTGATATTCTTTTTGAAAAATGAACCGGTTTCGAGAAAATTGCGAAATAAATTTCAATTTTTTTGAGAAAGGGGGAACAGAATTGTGCAACTTTTCCCATTTTCGAATGGGGTTTTGGTAAACGTCTTTTCTGTTTCAAATTCCGTTGAAAACAAAAAAAGTTCTCGAGTTTTCAATTGTTTTTGTATAAAATATTTCAACATAATACATAATTATTCATCATACTTGTATGAGGTTTAATTATGTAGGAAAAGTTTAACTCACCGCTAGGTGGATTAAGTTATGTTTCCCATATATATTCTTTTTCTTTTGAAATTCTCAGACAATTTTATTGCATTTAAATATAAAAATCATAAAAACATTTTTTTCTGAACATTTATTTTAGATATTATTTTTATTGATACAGCAACAATATCTATTTATATGCGAAATTTCACACAAATTTGGAAAACGAGAAATTTTCCCAGGTCACCAATCATGTATTCCGACGCAGCTTTTAACTCTTGACTTCGCCATATCTGCAGCTTGAAATTTCGCGGAATCGTCACTATGAAACGAAACGTGATTCTGACTGTCACTCCAGGAAATTTGAAGCTGCTGATATCGCGAAGTTAAGAGTTAAAAGCTGCGTCGAAGTCGAAAGACAGAGACGCGTCGGAATACATGATTGCTGCCCAGGTATATTGCTATTTTCAGCCTATTTGCTATTTTTAAGTACGCAGGATTGTGAATGCACGCACAGATGTTTTATTGCGAAAAACTGAACATATTGACAAAATAAAAAACAAAAAAACATAGAAGCCGGTTATGTTGAAATTGGTTGATTTTAGTATGCAAACGGAATATAGTCATTTTCGTTCGACTTAAACCACTTTGCAAATAACCGGCTCGATATTGTTTTATTTTCCTAGTTTTTCTTGCTTTTCTAATTCAATTTAAAAAAATATTTTAATTCTTCACTTGATAACGAATAAAAAAGAGTCGAATTTTAGATAAATATTTTAACAGTACTACGAACCACCCAAACTTACCTGAAACAAAAACTGGCAACTATTTAAAATGCTGCACGTTACGTTAAATAATGGGTATGTCTTCCGCCACAAAAAAAAATGTCTGCAAAAGACCCAACAATGAGAGGTTTTTTTTTCTACTGGCCAGCGTTTACTAAAGATGGATTTCAACACTGCAGCGTTTTACCATTTAATTATTGCTTGCTTCATCATATCCACAATTGCACAGTAAAATCTTCAAACTATCCATAATATGAAAAAAAATGAAAATTTTCCAGTTGAGTAGGACATATGAACATAAACAGTTCTTTTTAACATGCAACTCAAGCTATTATAACATAGCTCTGTATTTCATTATGATTCGACACTTACTATCAAGGTAACAACCACCGCGCCAACCACATAGACCGCACCACGTTTGCCGTTGATTGTTTTGTAACAAGAGATACTTTTCTGGTGCCCGGTTTTAAGACACTTTGATTTTTTGATAAAACTTCACAACCTTCACAAGATTTTTATATCCCTGTTTTGTTTTGAGTTAATTTTTATGCAAATAAAACTCATGTCGCGCGCAAGATTTCAACAACCACCAACCAACAAACAGACAACACGAAAATTGATGATTTTCAAGATTTTTCTGTTTTCAAACAACGGTCAAGAACGTTTCAAAAGCTCACGTTAAGATTTTAATTGCTCAGAACGAAACGGAACTGCACTGTACGATAAATATTTAGATTTAATCCGCACCTAGACAGAACACCTTCGTCCGCTTCTACTGAAAAGTAGAGAAATTGATCTTAGAGACGGCTGAAAACGTACTGCGAGTGTAGCTCACGATCTGGCGTTGGCAACAACAATCTTCACCGCTGTTGTCTACCTCTCTATATCCGCGTTCGTGCACATCAACAACCAGACCAGGTAAGATGTTAGGTAGGCAGGTATGAAAGAGTAATACTCCATGGAATTCTATTTTTATGTTAGTCGAGTGGGCTTAGGCTTAAGTTTTTGTCGAGGCAACTTTTTTTTAGCACTTTTTGAATTAATATTCTGCTTTTTGGCGTCGAAATCAAATTAAAATTCTGTGAATGATATGCTTGAAGCGTGTCCATAAAACCCCACTTCTGTTCAAAAAAAATTATTGTGATAATGGCGTTTTGTATCTATATACATATTTGCCACATAACCGAAGTGAACCAGATTTCCCCTTTCTTCTTAATGCCCCATTCTTCTTAATGCCCCTTCTTCTTAATGCCCCATTCTTCTTAATGCCCCTTTCTTCTTAATGCTAGTATCAGATTTTGCCACTATTACTGCGCTGCTTTTGCACTGCAGCCGCAAAAGTAGCATAAGGTGTTCACATACAACAGACATATGGGGTGCAGCACGCGTTTTTTGTGCTGCGCTACCTAACAGGTTGCAATCTTGCAAACAAAAACATACAATCACACATATTGCACAGCTTTGTTGCACTGCAGCTCAGATTCGCAGTTTTGTTCAACAATTCGATTTGTGTTCACTTCAACTGATGAAACTTTTTCTGGCCACGGCTACCTTTCAATTTTAGTAAAAAATGCTACAGCAGTTTCAAAAGGTGAGCAGTTTTTCGGGTTGTAGAGGGCTTCAGGCATTGCAGCATGCAGGTAGCGCAGTTTTTGTGATACTGCGCAGTAAAAAAAGCCAAGTCTAATACTAGCATAACTCTTCCTCTCCTATCTCCTAAACCAATAGATCAATTTTTATGCGGTTTTCATTATTAGACTAGTCGCCACAAAATAAAATTCATGCCCACTCAAAACAACCGTTTTACTGTGCACTCCTTCTCCTAATATCTACTAAACCTTAAAATATTTTTATCATGGCCGGTGTCTACGTTATTTAGACTACACCATTGTCTACGCTGAACGAAAAATATTATCAAAATTACAAAAAACATGTTAAATATTAAGAATTTTGTATTATAAATTGGATTTTGATGTATGGATTAAGTTATGTAAAATTTTATTCTAAACACATTTTACTTTAACAAATTTTTCAATATGGCTCACCGTTTTCGTGGTCATTTTAATCTTGGTTTTTGAGCGTTTCTAAATAAATTCCATGACTATCAAAATTTTAATACTAGCGAACTACATTTTCCCCGGCTTAGTACTACCCAATACAATACTAGTATCTTCTCTGTCCTGTAAACATAGTCTGTGAAGGGATTTTTATGATGTTTTATTACAAAACTCCTCACAAGGAAAAGCTATTTTACAAAAAATAGCGAGGTGAGGAGGGTCCGATAAAGCTAAAATGACGCCATTTTTCGATACAATTCACCATTTCGAAAGATGGGAATAAGTAGTAGTTCGATCAAAATTGAATGTATGTAGGAGTTATGCATAATTTTATTCTGATGGTTATTTGTATTTTTTGATACCATCTGCATTGAGTTTTACAAGTATTTTTTCACAAATGCGGTCAGACTGAATTAAAATATTTGTAATAAAAATATCTCAACAGAAAATGGTTGATCCATGGAGACACCACATCCATGGCTCAATCTGATTTTATAACAAGCCACTTACCCCATAAGAGTAAACGAATTATGTCTAAATATCCACCAAGTACTTGAATGCGGAAGTTTTAATACTCAAGCACTAAAAGTAAGCTGATCTCACTTTGATCTCCGCTTTAAGCTGTTCATACACAGAGTGACAAGAGATCCCTACCACCTTTTGGCCATCGAAGAAAAATCTTGGCGCAACCAACCAACCAACCGGTAAGATGAAAAAGTGTTAAGAAAAAAAACTGGTTCTACCTGTAAACTTCTTAACTAAATTCTACGTCTTAACCACGTCTTTGTGATATTGGGCTTGAGCCGAGGCCGTCACCGCCGTTAATGGACCAAATAACAGTTTACCATAGATTGAGCTTAACAAAGAAAATTCATGTACTCCAACAGATGAATTTTTTACCTTTAGTCACATATTATGGATACGTCATCTGAGTTCCAGGTGAGACCTCCTGAGACCTTTGTCAATATGGAAGTCAAAACTTAACACCTGAGTAGCAAACAGCAAAATATACCCGTAGTTTTGTCAGCGTAACATATCAAGCCAATTTACGATACACGAGGGTCTTGGGAAAAGTCTACTCTGCAGGCGTTATTGAAACCGCAACGTCATGAATATTTTGTCGGTTTAATTGTAGTAGGAACGAGACTGCATAATAGTACATGGAACACCTCAGGGTGTTTTTAGTGCAGGGTATCCACTGGTCGTGATCACATTGAAAAAGAAAGTAAGGAAAAGTGATGATTTCGCGACGCCGCGCCGATAAGTGGATAATACTCACCTCACATCCCCCCTAACCAATATATTCGTATATAATACCATCAATATAAACATGTTTTAACCAAAAGCCGATACCAGGTTTCATACATCTGACCATCTTCGAAGTGTTCAAACATAGGCAGCAATTTTAATGCAATATGAGTGAAACGGAAAGTTTTTTTTAGTGCGCTTCAAGCAGGCGTTTTCTGTTATCTAACATTTCGCATCATTAAAAAAACTCACCTTAATTAATTCAATTCCACTATGCTAATTAAACGCTTTTTGGGAATTCCTTATGGAGATTAGAAGTGTTTATGTAATTTTGATAATTTTTGAATTAATTTTATTTCAGTCATTATTTGTCATTTTATCGATTTTTTTGCTGATTCACAATGAGTATTAGACAATCATTATGATGGGTCATCATTTTTTTGAGTGTGATTTAAAAAAATTAGAATTGCTTGCGTAATTATATTGGATGGAATTTATTTTATGACGAGTTGAAAACGAATTTTTGGGTGGCACGTGTATAGAAATCAACTTTATGTAAGTCCAAAGAACAAACATCTTAACCAACTTACGACCGATGCCTCAAGTCTGAACTTTTGGAGCCTTTCAGATAAGTTTTAATGGAGTTTTTATGTTTTTTTGGAGCCTGGATCCTGCCATTTTTTTAAATTATTCAACATATTCTGAATTTAATCTAATCGATTCTTTGCTCAAAAAAAATACTTTTGGAATCTACTCTCCCAGACCTTTAATTTAAGACACTGCATGTCCTCTATTGTCATACAAATTTTGAGCGGTATCGGAGTGGAGGAGAGGAGGAGGGAAACGAGCGATGACTAAAAATGCTCATTTCAGATATGGGATACCTCTTCCTTCCTCTCATATACACATTAAATGTGTAGCGTCATTGGTGCTAAACTGAACTTTAGCCCAAAAAGGGTTTAAAATGATTGATTGGTAGACAGGGGTGTAAAGAACGATGCACGATTTTGCCCCTCTAAACTAACTTTTGAACTATAGCATTCAGCACCGAGACAATTTTAAGGAACCGGGTTTCGGTGCTAGAATCTTCGAGAACCGGGTACCCGGTTCTGGAACCGGTGCTGAAAATGTAAAAAAAAAATAAGAAATTACCAAAAAAAAAATAAGAAATTACAAAATTTTTTGCGTTGGAAGCGTACATCCGAAAATTACAGTTGAAAAATTCACCTTTTGAATTACTCTGTGGCATTATAAGAAAACATCATATTTGATTTTTTTCATCGAGTGAATGACAAAACCAATTTCTATAGTGTAGTGCTTACTCTAGTGGAAGTTAATGAGGAAAATTCTTATTTTCCATTCTATATAATAGTTGTTCCCTGCCTAATACATAAAAAAAACCATTTTAACTTTACAGGAAATTTAATACTTTCTGTGAGCGCATATAAATCTATTATATTGTCGTTGTTTTAAAGAGACTTTGTAAAGAAAATGTAATCGGATGGCTTAATTATACCCGTATGGTGAAACCGAAGGGTATATTAACTTTGCCTTACCGTTTGTAACGCCAAGATCCCGTCATCACACACAAAAATGAATTACATCAGTGTGTTTAGAATGATAAAAAAATTGAATTTTGCATGTCCGTCCGTCTGTCTGTCCGTCTGTCTGTCCGTCTGTCTGTCCGTCTGTCTGTCCGTCTGTCTGTCCGTCTGTCTGTCCGTCTGTCTGTCCGTCTGTCTGTCCGTCTGTCTGTCCATCTGTCTGTCCGTCTGTCTGTCCGTCTGTCCGTCTGTTCGTCTGTCTGTCCGTCTGTCCGTCTGTCCGTCTGTCCGTCTGTCCGTCTGTCCGGCTGTCCGTCTGTCTGTCCGTCTGTCTGTGGCGCGGATTGCGGGCGCACGGATTGAGCTAGAGGCTTGAAATTTTGCGCAGATCTGTTTTTCGTAAAATGCGAGGCTAAGTTCGTTCATGGGCAAAAATGGACCATTAGGGGGGGTACCCCCCATACGAACGAAAACGTTTGTTGCAAATATCTAAAAAATGGTGCATCTTATCAAAGAAGTGCAAGAACAAAAGTTGTTTAGGATATGATTCTACATAAAACTCCCATACATCAAAATTCTATTGGAAGAAGTTTTAAAAAATCTTATAGGAAAGTTTGACTTCAAATTGGAATTTTGGTACGAATATCATCATACGGGTCTCCAATGATTGCCAGATTGGCAATTATAGCTTTTGTTATGTTTTTGCATTAATCTTTTAATTTACAGTTATTATTAACAGAAATATGTACTTACAAATATGTATTTCGTATATATTCAGCAGCGAACGAACAGTATTTTGATATTTTAGCAAGTAAGAAATTGCTTGCTTTCAGCACCGAAAACCGGGTAATTTTACCCAATTCAAACCCGGTTTTCGGTTCCAGAAAATGGCCGGGATTCCCGGGTACCCGGGTTTCGGGTACCCGGGATTGAATGCTCTATTTTGAACCCGTGTAGTTTTCACTTTGGTTGAGTACTTTTTGGAAAGGGTACAGTCTCTAGTTTCATCCATATATGGCTTCAAGAGCCACCGAATTGCAGGAGGATGGTGAGGGGTTTTTCCTGCATCTTTCTTTAGGGTGACATATTAAAGTTGTCTTGATCTGGTCAGCGAGGTTTAAAACAGAAACTTCGGTGACAAAAATTGGATCAAAACTTAAAGTAAAAAAAAAATTAACGAAGGGTGGAAAAAGGATCGCTTACTCTATTATTTATTTTTTTCCGATCAAATAAAAAAATAGGTAAACATTAGTTTTGATAAGCCTTTCAAAATATGTAAATCGTTTCGCAGCTCGAATTTATAGGGGAGAGTGGATGGAAAAAGAAATTCTCAAAAATAGGTTTCACTACCGAAGAAAATTAAAAATCATTTTTTTCCTATTTGATTATATATATTTATGATTTTGCTCATTATACCCTATATGATATATCATATAGGAGTATATTAGATTTATTATACCGTTTGTAACGCACCAAACCAATCATCGGACACAAAACTGAACTACACCACCACGGTGTCAGGGATGACAAAAGATTTTGATTTCCGCATGTCCGTCCGTCTGTCTGTCTGTCTGTCCGTCTGTCTTTCCGTGAAAACCAGAACTTTCGAAAGGATTGAGCTATAGTTGCGTTTCTGGCAAATGGTCAAGTTCTTGAATCGGCAAAATTGGACCATTCCTTCCCACCTTTCTCATACAAACGAAGCAGTTTTTTTACGATTTTCTCGAAAACGGTGAGTCATATTAAAAAATTTATAAAGGTAAAATGTGTTTAGTACAATATTTAAGGGAAATAAAATTTTCTACACTTATTGTTTTAACAATTTTTACATACACAGTTAAAGATTATGCTTCAATTCCGACATTCTAAGTTGGAAATTTTCACAATATTTTTCTTGTAAAACTACTCTTTGTATATAAATTTCAAGTATAAAATGTGTAATCGTAAAAAGAATGTAAGAAGTTATTTTCTGTAATGTTTTCCAATTACAGAAAAATAATGTAAAAATTAATTTTTATTGTGAAATTATAGAGCTTATTCACACATAGTTCTTTGTTGTAATTTTACAACCATGATTATACTAAAATTAAAGAAGTAGAAAGTATCCAACAATGCTTTACATCACTAAATTTGTTTACTTTATTTAAAACTGTAATCTTACACTTGGTATGTAAATTTATATGCGTAAATTTATATGTATTTTTACAGCATCCACAATTGACGCCATGTGTAACATATTTAAAAAAAAGGTTTTTTGAAAATTTCTCGGAAACTATGCGCTTTTGAGAAAAAATCCATGCATTTTTTTCTTTTAACAATTTTTCTTATCTTTAATGATTGTTGAGATATTTTAAAAATAATCATTTTTATATATTTTTTCCTAAATATCGCGGAGGAAAATTGTGTGTGGATCACAACTGATATATTTCTGAATTTTTCTTCAGGCATAAATAAATGTAATATGGAAGTGATCAGTGTATAAAATTTTCATTCATACTTAAACTATTAAAACTCCACAAATCTTAATGGTTGTAATGAAATTTTCTTGGAGCTAAAAAAAATAATGGCCGGTGTACTTTTTTTGAATAATTATGGGTCGCCCATCCCGAATCTGGCAGTGGTTTGGTTGAATCAGCTGAAGTTTTTGGTAAAAGTAGGATAAAATATCCAAATCTGAGCCCCGGTACCAGTTCTGACCACCCCTGTTAATTTTCCGGCTAAAAGAAGAATTGTGCGCGATTGAGCCGATTAAACCACATTTCACAACGTGATTTTGGGATAATTTTCACATTTACACATAATTCTTTTTTTTTTGTCCAAATTGTTGAGGAATATGTATGTATATGTTAATTTAATTTAAACATTCCATACTTTCGACCAGTAAGTATAAGTTTCTCAGAAAGTATACGGAAGACAAAGAAAATATGGTATTAAGTGAGCAAAGACTTAAGGAGGCTCAGATCTGGGTATTTTACCCTACTTTATGATCCACAATACATATTACTAGAACAGATTCCTACAAAAAATTATGATATTTGAGACAGTAAGGTTCTTTGTAGGGAATTCATTTGAAATTTTAAGAGAATTTCCTATTTTTAGGTGCAGATTCCTACTTATTTTGGGAGCCATTATTTTGGAATCTCACTTTCCCGTATATTTCTATTTCTCAGCTACTCCGAATTAGCCAGAAAAATAACTCTCATGTCAAGTGTCGGCCTGTTGTTTAAAATTACAATTCGCGGATAATTTTACTTTTGTTAATAATCTAAAATTCACAATAAGTTATATAGTTTGACTTCATGATGAAAAAGAATAGAAAAATCTATCGTAAGTCTCGTGATTTTACTAAATTTAAAAAAAAAAAATCTTTTCAAAATTTATTGAACAATGTTTTGAAAATCGTAAAAAGAAGTACTTTGTTCCAATATATGGAAATTTACAAAACCACATATTGTCATATTAAAGTTAATCCAACTCACAAGCTTAGTGCCAAAATTCTTTAGTACTTAATTTTAGCATTCAGTAAAATGCCAACATCATAAAACTTTTTCCAAAAATAGTTCTTGTCCCACTTTTTGATTTTCTAATAACAAAAATAAATGATTTGACGAGGGTTTTCAATTTTCACTCGTTTTAAAAACAAGCTTTTGAAAAGAATTTAATGGTAAGAAAATCACTTTGTTTTAAAGAGATTAAATAGCAGGAAAGAAAAAAAAAACTAAAAAAAAATAGTGTAAGCGTTTTAGTTTAATCAATTATTCATCTCTACACTTAATACAAACTTTTAAAAGTAATTCAGTTTGATTGCCAAATGTCGCTTCCATGCTGCATTTATCATAAAGGACTCCTAACCGTCTCTCAAGAACATCATTCCAAGATGTTCTCATCAATGAGTACACAATTGACCTCGTTATCAGCTCCCGTTGCAGCAATTTATCTTCGACTTGATTTCTTATTTTCACTTCAAGCATATACTGCAAGCTTTCATCCTCAAACCCTTGAAGTAGTGCCGAAGTAAAAATACTTCCTCTGCTAAAAATTAAAGCAAAAAAATAGACAGTATTAATCGAGCATAGTAAAAGAGAAGAAAACGAAATCTGATAGGGCAAAAAAAAATTCAATGGAAATGTCCACTTGAGATACTAAAAGCAAAATCAGAATCTTAAGACTTTACTCATCGATCCTTAATTTGAGCCAGAATTGCTTGTTATCAAGCATAAGAATAAGAGATGCATCCTCAACTGGAGATCTTGGAGGTAGTGAGATTTCAGCACTTGACGTTCCAAAGGATATAATCGGAGTGTTGTGATGAACTTTGACGTGATGATGGAGCGAAGTTCCTGAAAAATGAGAAAAAAAAATCATTTAAAATTCATTCAAGAAAAATAAATTGTACTTTAATGAGAAGAGTTGGCATTTGACTGTAAACACTTGTATATACAACATTACTTACAACGGAAGGTCCCCAACCCGATCACCACAATTTTTATAAAATTTATATTACGTTAAACGGCACGTATTTCTTTATATCGCCCCGTTTTTGGTTTTAGGAGAAATCTTACATAGAATCCAAAAACGGGCCGATATAAAAAAAACGTGTCGTCGAGGTCTACTATAACATATGTCAGTTTTATGAAAATAATGATCGGGTTGAGAACCTTCCCTTGCTAGAGCCGCAGAAAAAATCGTAAAAAACTGTTTCGTTGGAATGGGGGAGGGAAGAAGGAATGGTCCGATTTTGAAGAACTTAGCCTAGCCATTTATAAGAAACGCATCTATTATGAGAAACGCATTATCATCTATTTATGAGAAACGCATTATGGTGTTCACGGACAGACAGACAGACGGACATTCGGAATTCAAAGTATTTTGTTATCCCAAATCTCCTGGTGTAGTTCATTTTTGTGTCCGATGATCTTATATATCTCCTATATGATATAATAGTTAGAGTATAAAAATCGTACATCGCTCATTGACTTTCTGATTTAACAACAGTGCAGTTGGTTTATGCGTATGAGAAGATAGATAATATTTATGATGGCTTGTGGCTGCGCAATAGAAAAATTGTTGGAAAAATAATTTTCTCAATTAAATATTCAGGAAAAATTGGAAATGATCAATTCCGGTTCGTTGACATCGTCACTTTCCGTCTTAACTTGCAAAGTAGTATCGAAAAGAAAAATTCCGACATTCCCGCCGTGATCCTGGATAAAACTAATAATAGATGTATATCATTTAACAGCAACTTAATATTGAACACCATATTTTTAGCGCAGCACGCCTCGCCACTGAATCAAACACAGGACTTAGCGGTTCGAATCCCACTAAACGGACGCAAACTTTTTTTTCTTAAAAGCTTTTATTTAGCTTGCCTTCAAATCTGTTTATTTGTCTGTCTGTCTGTTAGGGTCAAATCTTTCAATCCAATCATCTGATTGACTTAAAATTTTAAACACATACGTAACAATAAAGGGTGTTTTTTTTTTGCTTATATAGAACTTACGAAAGGGTTAACTGTCAAACGAGCTGTTATACTGCGCTCACTTTTTGACATTTACGCACAACTTATAGACGACTTCGTGATTTTTATGGCGCACATAATCGTCCATCTGAGCAAGCAAAATTGCCGCATATGGAGTGAGACCAATCCACAAGAGACCCTTCAGACTCCATTACATCAAGAAAAATGCACCGTTTGGTGCGGTTTACGCGCTGGTGGCATCATCGGACCTTATTTCTTCAAACATGAGGCCGGAGCTCGCGTAACGGTCAATGGAGATCGTTACCGCACCATGATTAATGATTTTTTGTTTGAAAATATGGATGACATTGATCCGGACGAGATGTGGTTTCAACAGGATGACGCTACGTGCCATACGGCGACCGCATATCGATTTATTGAAATCAAAATTTGACGATAACTTGATTTCGCGAAATGGACCTGTCAATTGGCCTCCAAGGTCGTGCGATTTGACACCTCTCGATTATTTCCTGTGGGGCTACGCTACGTGAAGTCACTGGTTTATGCTGATAAACCAGCAACAATTGACGCCTTGGAGGCCAACATTGTTCGTGTTATTCGTGACATACGGCAAGCAGTGCTCGAAAAATTGGCCCAAAATTGGACGTCCAGAATGCGCTTCTTCAAGAACAGCCGCGGTGGCGATATGCCCGAAATCATTTTCAAATGTTAATGCCATGTATTGATCTTTCGAATAAATAAAAAATTTTGATTAAAATTTAATTTTTTGTGTTACTTTTCAAAATTTGAAGTTCTATCGGGCTTAAAAAAACACCCTTTACAATAATACTACTTCGTCCTTGTAAGGATAAAGAAAGGTCCTGTAAGAATAACGTCATTATCCTTTTCCCCAAAGCTTTCAGAAAAAATCTCATCTGGGACTTTTTGGGATCGCTGAAATCGATTCTGACATTAAGAAGTCTATAAGGACAACGGAAGGTCCTGTTAGGATAACGTGATTATCTTTTTCCTCAAATTGACCGGAAAAAATCTCATCTGCGGGTTTCTTGGATCGCTTAATTCGATATTAAAAAATAATTTTTAAATTCTGTAAAAATGAAGAAAATTGAATCAAATTGATTCTTTTTAGTCGTCGGTCGGTCTTTCTTGTACTTTTCGCTAATTGTTCATTAATGCTCTAACTCAAATCGCTCAAGTCAAAATAATCTTAACAAAAACACTGCACGCACAGAAATACTGAGAAATAACAACGTGCGAAAACGCGGTACTGAAATGTAGTTACGTTGGAAATGACTAGAAACACGCTTTTATCAAACAAACGAGCCGAAAATGTGAGAAAAATGCTATAAAGCTGGCAAATTTTTTAAATAGTTAAACATTTTGATTTTTAAACTCCATCAAATGATTTCCCCTTACCATTAAACTTCTTTCCGCAACTGCCGTTTGTCGGACAGTAAAAGACTTTCTCTTCGATTCGTTTTGGCACAGGAAGTGTAAGAGGCATTTCACTACTATCCAACGACGAGACCATTTCAGCTGAGGTATTTAAGGACATTGGCCGCTTCGTATTGTTTTGTACAGTTGGCAGTGTTCCGACATCAGGATTCAAGCGATTTGCGGACGGACATCTAGGTATGGCAATTGTGTGTTCCTGTTTCGAAATATCATTGGTCGAAAGGGATAATTGCTTTGAATTGGCAATGGCATTGACTTCCAGATGGTTTGTATCTTTCTTATTCGACGATAAACTTTCCATAGAACATGCCCTTCCCATGATTTTCGCTAGGAATTTGTTCGTATGCGATTGAAAGCCTTTATTGAAATCCAAAATCGGTCGAACGGGAGACCTTCGACACTTTGCCCCAAATAACTTTTCCCGCAGTTTGCCATCAGTCTCCTCCCGTAGATTAAATGCATCCGTAACCGAATTGTAAATTTGTTCCGAAATCAATGATCTTCCAGGACCATATCGCTCCCTGCACACCGGACACTTTTCCGACCGAACTCGGCACTTGGCACACAGCAAATGACCGTTCTGACATTGCAACACTGGCGGGGGAATCGTGTCCATGCAAACAGGACACTCCAGAGCTGTTAAAATCGTTTGCATACAAGCGGATAAACGTTCCAAATTCAATGGCATCGGGCCGCAACATAAACTCTGTAAAAAGAAATCATGTAAACGCTTTAATCAATTAGGCTTAATTGAAATTTAATCAATAACCTCTGAATCACAGGACGGATCCATTCCAGTACTCCATAATAAAAGTGACACCTGATCTGTTTTCGATTTGACTAGATTTGCTACTTCACTTATCCTTAAACCAAGAACATCTTCTCCATTTACCTGAAAAATTCAATTAACTGATTAACCAGTTTTTTCCCTGAATAAATTGACAGGGTATCGATTTACATGAAAATCTAGGTACTAATTTTTTACACCATTTTCCCTGGCATTTTTATTGATGCAAAGGGTTTTTCAACAAGGACATAACAATTTTGTATTTTAATAAAAACGCACCCTAAAACTTTTTTTATGATCTGGCAATGCTAAAACGTCAGTCAAGGTTAACATTTTTATCATGGTGAAGTTCACGAACGAGCAACGTTTGGAAATTATTAAAACTTACTACCGAAATTCTGAGTCTCATGTAATCTCGAGAAATAGTCCGGTCGAATGGCCACCACCTCGCTCATGCGATTTAACGCCGTTGGATTTATTTTTATGGGGTTATGTTAAGTCGTTGGTTTATGCCAACAAGCCAACAATGTTAGAGGAGTTCAGGAACAATATCGAACGCCAACGTTCCGGCCGATATGTGTGGAAGAGTAGTGGAAAATTAGCTCCAAAGAATCAATCAGCAAACGTGGAATTTCATACTTAAATGTAACATGTCCGTCCACTACACCTGGAATAAATTTCAGCCCGATATCTCAATTATTCTGTGTTTTATTTAAATACAAAATTGTTATGTTCTTGTTGAAAGACCCGATAAAATTATGTATACCAAAAAATTCTCATAATATTGAATTATTGAATTGTACTGTTAATCCTATCAAGAAAATTATTTTTATCCACATTATCATCCTTTGAGGCAAACATATTCTCTCCAACGACACCCCGTCGTTGTGAAAACGTTGTGAACAATTATGTTTTTATACTCTGAAGGAGTATATTAGATTTCGTATACCGTTTATAACGCATCAAACGTTACAAACATTGTAACGCATCGAAGTCCGTGAATACTATAACTTTCGAAAGGATTGAGCTAAAGACTTGAAATTTTGTATAGTGACGTTTCTCGCATATGGCAAGGCTAAGTACTTGAATAGGCAAAATCGAACAATTCCTCGTCTCTCCCCCTTTCCCTTTTGAAACGAAACTGTTTTTTGCGATTTTCTGGAAAACGGTGTATTGAATAATTTATCAAGGCGAAATGTTTTTAGAATATGATTTTATATAACCATGCACCAAAACCAATCTAACCAGTTTTTCTACCTCTGCTATACAAATGGATTTTTTTAAATAAACATTTTCTGTGTCATCATATAGAGTATTTGGCGATTGGTCCCTGGCCATTGTAGCTTTTCTTATGTTTCAAAAGTATATAATTGATTGCCTGCATTTTTTTTGAAATTTTTTTCTAGTCGCAGTGCATTTTACCAGCAAAAGCCTTTGCTTGCTTTCTAAAAGATTTGCCTGCGGCGCAATTTTTGTTTCATCAATCATAAATAAAAATTGAAACATTATTTTTTCCTTTCAATTATTCCAATCACCATTTATTTATTTTTTTTTTTGCAAAACGGGTGCCAGGCACACGGTTCTGATTCTCCACACCCTTTTTATTTTCCTCTGCTACAGAGTGAAAGTATTGCATTCATGCCGAAGACTGACTCGAGAACGGAGACAGATAGAAACTTTCTGATCAGTAAGAGTGTGTTTACATTGGGATTCACTTTGAGGCGGCACGTCATTCGCTCCGGCCAAGTGAGGGTGAGGGGCGCAGTGGGGAGGGAAACCAAAAAGAGCGAACGAAGTTTATATTCACTTAAAATTATGGGTCGCAAACCGGTTTGAGTCTGGTTGTTGAAACCTGTGTCTTTAGTTTTGTCTCAAAGTGAATCCCAATGTAAACACAATCTAAGAAATCCCTTTTAGGCAAAATTATGAGGATGTCCAGGCATCTATCTGTTGGTCTGCCGGTTTGTCAGTCTGTCCGTTTTATGTATTTTAAATAATTCAAGAACGCATTGAGCTAGCGACTTGAAATTTTTTGTAAATTAGTTTTATGAAAATTGTGATTTTCTATCAAGTGTTAGAAAAGTAACGTTAGCTATAACGGGTTACCTCTAACAGTTTTTTTTTATTTGAAAAATACAGTTTTTTTGAAAATTTCTCGGAAACTATTTGCGTTTGGGAAAAAGTGAATATAACAAGCAAAAGAAAGTTTTGTGTTGATCTCAGCTGATATTTTACCACAATTTCATTACCTATTGTTTCAAAAATGTGGCGAATTCACAGGTTTAAGGTTGGCTCAAGGAAATTTTTTAGGGGAGTACGCCTTACATGTTGAATTTCCTTCTCTTTAAACCCCTGATCTACCATCTCCTGTACCTCTGCAGGTATTTTGCTCTCGTCTTCACCTTCCGATAGTTCGTCGTTTAAATAGTTTTCCCACCGAAATATACCCCACCCATCCAAATATAATCTTTCCCTTTTCAATTGCCTCCAAATATGTACATCTTTTATATAATAGGCTTGCGATTTGGATAACAAAAAGATTCCCATTATTTCTTAACTGTTCTACCTGATTTATCTATATTTCCACCTGTTTTTCTGTCTCTTCGCATTTAACTTTAGAAACAATGAACCGCTTTAGATGAAACTTCCAGGGGAGCTTACTGTCCAGTTTTTTTGGCTTTATTCTCGAAATATTTTTATTGTTTTTTTTTAACCTTTAATGGATATTATTTATGTTTGGAAAGCAGATTTTGACGCAGTTTAGTGCGAGGTCGGTGGCCGAGTAGCTCCCGAGGCCGAAGGGCAAGAAGAAGAAAAGGCCTCACCTCAACAGGGAGGCTGAAGCTCGTTACGGTAGTAGGGGTTGGACTGCGATGCAGTCAGAGGCGAAGACTTTAGTCGATCAATACCGAGCGAACTCTACACGGCAAAAAATCCTGGAGTATTTTTCAATCCAAAAATTATATTGACGAAATCTTAATAAAATTTTGGATTGGAATTTAATACATGCGAATTTTTGAAAAAATTTTAGCCATTTTTGCCTTCATATTTTAACAATTTTTAATGGTGTATTGAACTTAAATATTTTTAATATTAATGTCTACAATTTAATCAAAATTTTTTAGACTTTAATACTAAATTAAACTAAAAATAAAGTTCTAAAAAAAATCTAATCCATACTACTGGATTAGAATTTTGCATTGGATTACATTGTAGGTCCAGCTTAATCCAGTTTTGATTGAAATTTACTCCAAGATTTTTTACCGTGCACTATTTGACGAAGTTTTCAATTTTTTTGAAAGAAAAAGCTGAAACGGTCCTTCACTTCATATCCTAATGGCCTAAAGTTTTGAAATCAATTAATATTTAAATAGACGATTTAATTTTGATTAAAATCGATTTTTATTTGTTCCTCGTTTCCAACCCTTGGTTCCCGTAAAAAATCGGGTTTTTAAAAAAAGATTTTTCTATGAATACATACTGCTTTTAATATTTAAGTGCAAAACAAATTATTTGCTGTCCAAATTAAAAATTACGGCTTTTTCCTGTGTTTCCGGAAAATTATTATTTAATATAATATGATTTATTTATGTAGGATCAACAAAAATCCATTAAAATTTTGCAACACGACAATAATAGAGATGTTTTTTGACTATAGTAGACACTAAAGTGAGATTGACTTCTTTCTTTAAAAAAGATATTAAAAACCCATCAAAATCAAATGTCCAGAAAGAAACACAACACACTTTTCATATAATTAAATCAAACAAACAAATCTATTAATAGCCGCCAATTTAAAATAAATCAAATACGGAATACCAAATTTTATGTGTAAAGTTTGCGTCAACTCTGCTTACTGTTGAAAGCAACACACAAAATGTCAACAAACCGTAAATAAAAATCTCAAGGATACGAATTTGAAAAGGCGTTTCTATTAAAAACGTCCTCAAATTATTTCAGTTTTTTTTTTTGTTTTTTGAACAAAACAAAAATTCCAGAAGTAAACCCAACTTCATTAAAATAACTTCCAATAAAACAAAAAAGAAATTTTTGAAACGAAAAACCGCAATCTATATTTCTAATTTATTAACAATTTAACTAAGGTCGATTTTATTAAACAAAAATATTCACATCGTCACGCCAAAAAATGCCGCCAATAATCATAATCGATCTATAAGTTCGGTGAACTAATCAATGTCGCCATCGAAAAGTTCATAACGCAAGGCTAGAGCTTCAAATAGGAAATTTTCCATGCTTTATAATAATTCGCAAAACAGAAAAAAAATCTATCTCAGGTTTGACTAACTCGATGATGTGGAATAATTTCCACTCTTTCAGCAATAATTTTAGCAAACCACTAATTTTGTTCACCAATCAATTTTACTATATGAGAAAAATTAAAAATTACCTGAACAAAAAATTAAGATGTTTACTAATTTGACATTCTGATAAAACCGTTGTCACACAGATCCTACTTCCCTTCTCCTAAATATGTAACATATTAATGGACAGTCATATATGTACAAAAAAGTATCTAGATCTGAGCCCCGGCACCAGTTCTGAGCACCCCTGTTCATTTTCCGGCTAAAACAAGAATTGTGCGCGATTGAGCTGATTAAACCACATTTCACAACGTGATGAAACCAATTATTCTTCGAATTCAATTATTATTTCTATAATTTAATACGGGGGGCTCAGAACTGGATTTTGGGATAATTTCCACATTTACACATAATTCTTTTTTTTATCCAAATTGTTGAGGAATATGTAATGTTAATTTAATTTAAACATTCCATACTTTCGACCAGTAAGTATAAGTTTCTCAAACAGTATACGGAAGACAAAGAAAATATGGTATGAAGTGAAAAAAGGCTAAAGGGGGCTCAGATCTGGGTATTTTACCCTATATGGCTAAAAATTTAAGGATTTATATGAATACATTTTTGTTTATCAGAATCTTTTACACTAAAATCGTATCAATTCGCATGTTTTTATCAACATTTGGTATCGAATGTAAATATTTGATAAATATTTGGTGTGAATTTGACAGAAATTTTTGATATTGTTTTGACATTTTACAGCCAATTTATAAAAGATTTTGACAAACAAAAATTTATTTGTATCAAACCTTAAATTTCTACCTGTCTTTGCAGGCCAAGCAAAGAAAAAAATTAACGAAAATATAAAAATTGTATTTGTTCTTGGTACAAATCAAATAACAGTTCTTCCGCAAATAAGAAATACACTGCGATCATAAATGTTTTCACGCCGCATACAAAATTGTTAACAAGCCAAACCAATTTAGACATTTTTATACTCTTTATGGTATATCATATAGGAGTATATTAGATTTAATATACGGTTTGTAGCGCATCGAACCAATCATTGGACACAAAAATGAACTACACCAGGGTGATAAAAGATTTTGATTTCCACATGTCCGGCCGTCTAGGTGTCCGCCTGTTCGTCTGTCCGTCTGTCTGTATGTGTATCTGTCTGTCCGTGAACACCATAACATTTGAATGGATTAAGTCAGAGACTTCTAGTTATGTTTCTCGTAAATGACTAGGCTAAGTCCTTGAACCGGCAAAATTGGACCATTTCTTCCCGCCATTCCCACACAAACAAAACGGTTTTTTGCAATTTTCTCATAAAACAGTAAGTCCTATAGAAAAATTTAGTAAGGTAAAGTCACAGAACTATATAACATAGAACAACTGTCACCATACAAAGCTCTGCTGAAAAATGGTCCCAGAAGTATTTCCCTCTTTATCGTACTTGAACGCATCCACTGCACTGTATAAGGTCGCGAAATTCAAATTTAGTTTGCCGCGAAATTCAAATTTCACAAGTTTGAGACTAACTTTAGGCGCCAACATCATTCCGAAAGTCTATTTTCCTTTGACAGCTCACGGTTTAAACGAGAGGACTATATTTATTTTCATACGGTTGTCTTGCTCTTACTTGACTCGTTTTGATTCACTGAACTGTATTGAAATGGGACCATTTGAGACAGCAAATCGAGCGATCTAGTATATCTATGGGTAAAATGTGTTTAGAATAGAATTTTATATAACTCATCCATACATCAAAATCCAATCGAACCACTCATTTCTCCCTCTCCTATACAAATGGATTTTTTTTTAAATAAACATTATGTCTGTCATCATTTAGAGCAGGCATCATCAGCTGGTGACTCGGCTGGCTCATCACACAGATTGGCTTTAACAGCGTAGCCACTATCATCGACCTTTTATTGTGTGCTGTAATGCTTGAGTGTGCGGCTTCGGATCGCAGGAATAAAATGAATCGTGCTTTGAGTTGGAATCGGGGCATTATTAGCATGACGCATTTCATTTTAAATCAGTTCGTGTCAAGCCATTGCCGTGGAAGGTTGTGTTTCATTGAACTGTATTTTTATTTGTAGTGGTTATAAATTTTGTTTGTAAAGGTAGCAACAGTTATTTTGATGGCCCCTGATTTAGAGTATTTGACGATTGGCGCCTGGCAATTGTAGCTTTTCTTAAGGTTAAACAATAATATCGCAAACTGGAGTCTTGAATAGGGCTGAACTTTTGAATAGGGCGCAAAGAAAGCCCTGCTGCGAACAAATGGGTGACCCTCGTGACATTCAACATTTCAAAAAAAAAACACTTTATCCAATAATTTTTCGAAAAACTGAAAACTATTATTTGTATGGAAAAAATGTTTAAGAAAATAATATTTTTCAAATATTTCAAGAACCGTTAGAATCTCAAGATCCGGAAAAACTATTTCCTATTTCCTAATTCTGTTATATCAATTTTTCCCCCAAAAATGGGAATACATTTTTCCATACATTTTTTATATCCTTTAAACGTACACGGCAAAAAATCCTGGAGTATTTTTCAATCCAAAAATTATATTGACGAAATCTTAATACATATTTTGGATTGGAATTTAATACATGCGAATTTTTGAAAATATTTTAGCCTTTTTTGCAGTCATATTTGAACAGTTTTTTATTATGTATTAAACTTAAATACTTTTAACATTAATGTCTACAATTTAATCAAAATTTTGGACTTTAATACTAAATTAAACCAAAAATAAATTTATGAAAATTTCTAATCCATATTATTGGATTAGAATTTTCCCTTGGATTACATATCCAAGCGTAATCCAGTTTTGATTGGAATTTACTCCAAGATTTTTTACCGTGTAGTTACATTCATTTTTTCCCAGAGTTTTAAAAAATTTTCAAAACATTGTATTTTTTCAACAAAAAAAATGTATGGTAGGTACCCCTTATAGCCCCGTTACTTTTCCAGTGGATAGAATACTAAGTTTTTCGTAAAACTCATTCCCGAAAAATTTCAAGTCGCTAGGTCAACGCGTTCTGGAGTTATTTAAAATACGTAAAATGGACATATCAACAAACCGACAGACAGACAAATACACCTCATATTTATACCCGTATGGTGAAACCAAAGGGTATATTAACTTTGCCTTACCGTTTGTAACGCCAAGATCCCGTCATCGCACACAAAAATTAATTACACCAGTGTGTTTAGAATGATAAAAATAATTAATTTCTGCATGTCCGTCCGTCTGTCCGTCCGTCTGTCTGTCTGTCCGTCCGTCTGTCTGTCTGTCTGTCTGTGGCGCGGATTGCGGGCGCACGGATTGAGCTAGAGACTTGAAATTTTGCGCAGATCCGTTTTTCGTAAAATGCGAGGCTAAGTTCGTTAATGGGCAAAAATGGACCATTAGGGGGGGTACCCCCCATACGAACGAAAACGTTTTTTGCGAATATCTCAAAAACGGTGCATCTTATCAAAAAAGTCCAAGAACAAAAGTTATTCAGGATATTATTCTACATAAAAGTCCCATACATCAAAATCCAATTGGAACAAATTTTAAAAAATCTTATTGGAAAGTTTGACTTCAAAGTGGAATTTTGGTACAACTGTTAGAATTTTGATCCGAATATCACCATACGGGTCTCCAATGATTGCCAGATTGGCAATTATAGCTTTTGTTATGTTTTTTTCGTACTGACGGATTTCGTACCGACTGGAAATTTTCTATAGTTTCTATATACTTCCGTTCTTGAGTCGGTCTCCATCATAAATACAATACTTTCCCTCTATCGAAAAAGACAGTAACAGTAGATAAATTGTTATTAAAAAAAATTTTTTTGAATACTAAAAATAATTCAATTTTTTTTCGATTTGCAATTACTCTATTACTTTGTATAAGAAAGTAAAAATGGCGCGAAAATGACATAAGAAGCTTCCGCTTAACGCCCTTGAAGTTACTTTGAACTTTTAAATCCGTTAGAGGTCGATCGCATAGATGTGCGAATGCAGGCAGGTGCGCAATCAACAAATCTTAGAAAACGATCATCGAACTAGGAAGTTAAACCAGCATCCAATGAACAATAAACCTGTCGATCAATAATCAATTTTTTTTCAAAAGCTTAATAATTGGTTACAGATATTATATTATTAGAAAATAAATTATGAAACTAATAATTACGTGGATTTTCATGATCATAGTATATAAACTAATTGTTCTCACTTATGAACAAACTGACCTCTAATACACAATCTCCGGCCTTCAATCCGGTTACCTCAGCCGGTGTGTTGTCATCAACGGCACTAACCTGAATAGAATCAATTTTATGCGAAAATTAAATAATTTAATCACCATTATAATGCAATTACTTAAAAATTAAAATCAATTTTGTATTGGAAATCCATACAGTATGAATTTCAAACCATTCATATCCGTAATAAGACACACAATAACACAGTTACGCACCCAAGGATAAGGATCCCACTTGCTCCTAGACAGGTGGAATCCGCACGAACCATTTCCGGTCTTCGGGATATGTAATAGTCGCACGGACGGATTGTAATGATCGTTAATGATAGTTTTATTTGTTTCACTCATAACATTAGCTATGCCGTTATTCATAGTTTCTAGCATTGCGTCTTATTGCGTCCTATAAACACTGATCTGAACTGATCGAACACACTCGATTTGTAAAATGCGCAATATTAGCGACAATTCAACTTTTCATAGCTTTGGTTGATTCGGAACTGACTCCAACTGCGGAATTGATCACTCGAGGTGCCCAGATTCAAAATCTCGATATCGATTATTCATACTATGTATGGTAGACGAAACCCCACATAGGTTACAAATTTACGGCTTTTTCGAAATATGATGCAGTGTGACCGAGATGATTTTCTCGGGGTCATTTTATATGTTATGCTTGCTATTATTTTGGTTGGATAACATTCCTATTAAACTTTTTATGAACGCAGTCATCATTCAAATAGGTGTTGTAACATTTTTATGTTGCCGCACCTACAATTTTACATTACGATCCAGAAAATTATGTGTCAAAAATGAAGATTATATCTCAATTGGATAAAAATTTATTTAAAAAAATATCGGGTCTTTCAATAAGGACATAACAAATTTTTAATAAAAACGCACCCTAAAACATTTTTTATGATCTGGCAATGCTAAAACGTCAGTCAAGGTTTACATTTTTATCATGGTGAAGTTCACGAACGAGCAATGCCACACAGCTGGTCACACAATTCATCTATTGAAGGAGAAGTTCGGTAATCGTGTAATCACAAGGGATGGAAAAAGGGTCGCTTACCCTATTATTTGACTTTTTCCGGTCAAATGCAAAAAAGGTAACCTTTAGTTTTAATGGGGTTTTCAAAATATTCAAACAATTTTGAAGCATGACAAATATAGGGGAGAGGAAGAGCAAAAAACCATGGCTGAATATAGGTTCCTCTACCCTATCATAGGAAGTTTAAATTTTTCTTCTCGCAAAGAAAACTTGATTTTTGCTTCGTTTAAATCGGACGACTGGTTGCCGAGTTATGTGCAAAAATCGATTTTTTGGCTGATTCTCGAGGGGGGTTTTCCCCCCTCTAAACCGTTTTTCTGCCGATAAAAAAATACGGGTCGCTTAGTTTTCAATCTACTAAAATATATATCCAAAAATCAACAAAATCGGCGTATTCGGGTCGGAGACCTTCCATTGTAAGACGGACAGAATACTAAAAATACTAACAGCCCATAAGGATTTTCTTATTACTGACATTTTTCAGGCCCTAAATTTCGTCAAAACCAGTTCAGTGTTTCTCGAGTCATAAGCGAACATACGCACAGACAGACTAGCGGGCATTTATCACATGTATTATAAATAAATATCCATGTTGACATCCATTCACTAGAGTTTACTTCCATCATCAATTACTCAGATGTCTCCAATCTTTTTAAAATACCAGTTCTGTTCTCCTCCACTAAAAATACCATTTCGGTCACACTGGCCCAATCAACTAAAAACCCGTGTAGTAATAAAAACTAGATATCACCTGGGCTGCTTGATCACCGACATTTCGAAATTATTACCTATACATGAGTTGCGCATGAAGCACTTATGGATTTCTTACTGTTTTATATACGCAAGAATCAAAGCAGTTAACTGCGTTGACCCTCAATCTGTGTGACCTTAGCCTGGATATGTTTAGCACCTTTCATCTTTATGTATGTTTAATTTCGTGCACATCATTATCTACGTGTATGTACTCAATGCTCATTGCTCATTTCGTGAAAATTCACTTCAATATGAACAAATGCATGGGCAGACAACAGGTAAGTCTATCAGAATTGACAGCGATTATCCAATATTATGGAATAGGCCCGATTCAGAGTTTATTACCCGAATCCGGATATCTGGTGGCCTTTAATGTGCGCACCCACATATTTTCGTGATATTAAATTGCAAAAATTTCCATAAACTGATTTCTTATTCGCAAAATTATTTTGCAAAACTGCATTTATGTAATTTGAAATAAAGACAAATTAAAAAAACTTTTTAAATTTACGTATATAAATCAACGCCTCTTTGCACAATTCAACAAAATTTTATCAAAAATATTAATTTACTTTTGAATTTTACTTTCAAGTTTTCATTTACTTATTGGCGCGTATTCATAGTCGTTTATGTGTAACAAAACACAGGTTTTGTTAAACATGAACTTAAAACTGACAGTTTGCTATCATTTTTTGTCAGTTGAACAAAATATGGGTCCAAAGACGACTATTATTACGCACCATCAAGCTTTCTATGATTTATTTCTGACTAGCTTGCATACCCGTCGTTGCCGGGTTAAGTTTTTCAATTTTTTTGTTTTATGGTCTATGTTGGAGCTAAACTTCAGGCCAATCGGCTCGGTAGTTTCCCCGCGAAAGGGTAACATAGAGGGAAAACTAAGTTTCGAGATCACTTTACTCCCTCCCCTTACTCCCCCACCTCTCGGGCTACTTTTTAATGCGTCTATGTTGGGGCTGGACCCCGACAAACATCTATGCCAAGTTTCAGGCCAATCGGTTCAGTAGTTTCCCGCGAGAGAGTGACATAGCGCAAAAACTAAGTTTCGAAATCACTTTACCCTTACTCCCCCCACCCCCCGCGTTACTTTTCCGTATGCCTATGTTGGAACTAGAACTGCCACAGACACTCATGCCAAATTTCAAGTCAATCGGTTCAGCCGTTTTTGCGTGAAAGAGGAACATACAGACAACAACTCATTTTTATATATTAGTATGAGATATTAGTATGATATGATTTAAAATAATTTGTGAATTACTAAATTCTTTGATAAATTCTTTGAAATTCTTTGATTTAATGTTACTTTCCTAAATTAAATTAGATAAGTCTACTATATTGGGATCATGACTCTAACTAGACATGTACCTCATAGGCACCTGCACAAGGCTCATAGCCAGAGGGCAGAATTTTGCCCATTGACGTGGGTTCCCCTGAAAGTTGCATTAAAATCAGTTCACTGGTTCTTGAGTGTTCAAACAGACAGACACACAAGCCTGTGTTCCAATGGGGTGTTTCAATTGCTTGGACCGATGTTGAATGTGATTGAGGCTTGCACGTCTAATGTTTTTTGACATCCGTTTTTAGGTTTGACAAGTTCAGTCTTTGACAATTTCAATCATGGAAAGATTAATTATCGAACAACATGTTAAAGTTATTGAAGCCTATTACGAAAATAACCGTTCAAAAAAAATGCATTTCGCCTCAATGCATTTTCATTTCAGTGGCTTCGTTAATAAACATAATTTTCGCATTTGAGCTGATGAAAATCTAGGGACGATTGTTGAAAAACCGATGCATTTACAAAAGGTCACTGTTTAGTGTGCATTTTTTTCTGTCGGAATCATTGGACCGTTTTTTTTTAAATAATGCCGAGAATCCTGTTACGGTGAATGGTTACCACTACCGTAACATGAATTGGATGTCTGGATGTCGACGATTTGTGGTTTCAACAGGACGGCGCCACATGCCACACATACAATGCAACAATGGCTCTATTGAAAACAGTGAAGTCAATTGGCAACCAAGATCGTGCCTTTGGATTTCTTCTTTTGAGGTTATCTCAAGAGTAAGGTCTATGCCAACAAGTAAGAACAATTCAACAGCTGAAAAATGTGATAATAAGACATATTCGTGGGATCGAGGAGCAAATGCAAAGATATCAATAATAAATTTGACCATCTAGTCGAGGTGTGCCGCAGAAACCTTGGCGAACATTTGAGCGATATTATCTTTCTTATGTGTGATAACATTTGGCCATGTGCCAAATAACATGATTCAATAAAGAAATCAAAAAAATTTAACAAATGACATTGTCTAATTTTCTGTTAACATCACTGTCCAAGCTATTGGAACACCCTGTATAATAGATTATATTTTTAAGACCTTTAAGTTATTAAAAAAAGTGTCCAGAATTGATAGGGGCTCTAGGACCCTCTGGAAATCGGGGCTAGTTACGCCCATGGAAACGAAGCGTCTAATTGTAGAAACCGAGTCAAAATATCTGGCAATTCAGGAGATAACAAGAGAGGGTGCGCACGGAGAAGGGTTGAATTTGATTTTTGTGGGAGAAAATTTAGCATGGTGGACAACCTATCCAATAGCAAAAATGTGTACAAGTTTAGGAGTTAAGTAAAGGTAAGTGCACACGATATGATCACTGTTCATATTTATGAACATACGCATATGTTGCTAATAAGCTTCAAATGCTCATATGTTCATACAATATATGAAAGGTGTTCACACGATATGACCATTTGGCCCAAAGCTTCAAATTTTTAGGTGTGTTCATATGTGCTCAAATGCATTGTGTTCATATTTTTTCTGCGCGTATGAACACTGTCCAGACGATATGAACGTTTTGTTCAAATTACAGATATGAACAATTTTTAAGAACATTTGAGCACACAACACAACAAATTACAAAACTGTCGAAAACTTTTTTTTTTGTGTTATATGCCAGGAGCTTGAAGGCGAAGACCAAACTGGTCCGTGTTTTAAAGTCCATGAACGGAAAAGTTCAAATTCGAATCGAATTATTTTACCCTGAGTGGGATTTAAACCACTGCTCATTGGATCACAAGGCAAGTACTTAACTGACTGAGCCATCCACGCCACAAATCTAAAACCTACTAGACCCAAATAAAAACCAGACTCAAAATTTTACATTTGAACATGTTGAAAACTTAGCCCATGTTCAAATGTTACAGTGTGTTCATATCTGTGATCATACGTCCGAATTTTACAAGCTGGGTTCATACGGTCCCAAAATAGTGTTCAGACGGTATGAACAGGTCGTGTTCATACGTTTGCTCACGGCATGTTCAAATGTGTTCATATGCCTTGTGTTCATACGTATGAACACAAAAATATGGTGTTCAGACGATATGAACACGTTTGGGACACTTTTTTGCTCAAAAATATGAACAGTGATCATATCGTGTGCACTTAACTTAACAGGCTGTAGTTTAGGAGTTAAGTAACAGGCGAGGGGTCATAGGTGATATTTGAAGTTCACATAATTTCTGCTTTTCTCTGACTTTGACGCATCGCCCACCAAGCGCCGTTCCCCTCCAAGGAAATCACTAGTAACTTGTCGATAGTTTGCAACATCAAATTGAAAAAAAAAATAAGAACGTGGAGATGTCTGTAAACGCGAGAGGTTTTGACATGAAATTGACCAATTTGCTGTTCAAAAATTTCCAAATGCTTGTGGGCATCAATATAAAAAAGTGATTTTTTTACACCTTAAAATTAGACAAAATTGCACATCATTTTCACTGTCACAGCGGGCACCCCGAAAAATAATAAAAGTCTCCATACATTTTCACCTGCAATGTAGAAAAAAAGTTAAAAATTACTTTAAAAAAATAAAAAAATAAATTTTTTTGAAAAAGGTTTTATTTAAATAAAATGCACTAAAAAATAAAAAAGAATTATTGGACACTATGTATCAGAAATAAAAGCGAGATAAATATTTATTTTATTTTATTTTTTTATAGTGTATCTCGCTTTGTATCCAAAATATTATTTTTTTTCTTTTTAGTGCATTTTAAAAAAAAAAAGCTTTTTTTAAAAAAAAATATTTTTTAATTTTTTTTATTTTATCCTTTTCAGTCATTTTGTATTATAACTAAAAATCCAAAATTAAAAGGATAATCACATTATCCTAACAGGGCCTTCCATTATCCTTACAGGCTTCAAAATCGAACTCAGAGACCCCAAGAAACCCATATGAGATTTTTTCCAGAAAATTTGAGGAAGAAAATAATCACATTATCCTTTCAGGACTTTCCTCTATCCTTACAGATTTTTTTAATGCCAGAATCGGATTTAGCAACTGCCAGAAAATGCCAGAATCGGATTTAGCAACCAGATGAGATTTTTTTCCGGAAAATTTGGGGAAAAGGATAATCGCGTTATCTTTACAGGACCTTCCCTTATCCTAACAAGGATGATGTTGTGAAATTATTGTATTGTCATCGGACTTACGTATATGTGCAAAATTTTAAGTAAATCGGATGAGTATGCCATAATTGGATTGCAAGATTTGAATCTGACAGACAAACAAACACGAAGGCAGGCTAAATAAAAGCTTTTAAAAATGAAGTAAATTGGTTGTAAAATGAGGCGTTAAGGCTTTCCTCCATTACCATGACTTCTGTAACCACAAAAAAATGCAGAAAACTAGAGCAAGATAGACATATATAGATCTAAATAGGAATGACTGAATACAAGTATAAACGCTTTCCCTTCCAGTTTTACAATTTTATAGCAATCATATCAAACCTTACGCTATGAATATAATGTTCAAATTGGCATGGTAACAAAGCTTTTGACTATGCATGCGAAGGAGAAAAATGACATCACGCTATAATAACAGTTTGAATGTGTCCGTGCTTACTATTCACTTACAGGGACAATGTGTGATTGTAGTAGAAATCGCCATAAAATCGCCATAAAAAACAGGGGAAATTATTCTTGCAGTTGCCGACAAATTTTTGCAGTTGATTCTTATCTCCCTTTCTCGCCAAGGTATCTTCACATAAATGTGTCTCTATTTTTTTGCAGTTGCCGAAGTCATGGTAATGGAGGGCTACCATTAAAAGCTAGAGTAAACCAACGCACATGTCGAAATCGTGAATTTTTTTGTGTTTGAATCAGTATTGCGAGTGAGCTTTTAGATAAAAATGTTTGGATACACAAAAGAACATTTCAACATTGAGTAATAAAGTCCACACAAATTTTTTTTTTCCAAAAATTTACAGTAAATAATAGTACAAAAGTGAAAAAGCTTCAAAAACTCGATTACTCTAGCTTTTAACGCCTCAAATGACATTTCGGTTTTTAGCGTATTAAAAGTCGTAATGTTCGATTCCTCCTGTCGTAAATTTACGAAAAAAAAACTGTTGAAATCTGGAAGATTTCTATCATAAATCAGACAACCAAAAAATGTTTGAAATTACATCTAAAACGGGGTAAATGTAAACTAATACGCCCTTGAGGTTTTAACTTCATGGTCATGTCGTCTGGAATTTACCTTTAAATCTACGCAAACTTCCTCCATAAAGTTAGTAAAAATTAAACTATTTTCGACAATTTTATTGATGAGTAATTTTACCCTAACAATACAATGAGCACGGTTTGCTTGTATTATAGATGAAAATTCGCCATAAAATTTTCTACAGTGTACGATACCATTAAACCTTCCAAACATTTGAAACTTATTGGAAAGATCGGAAAAACTGGAAAAGGGGGATAAAGAAGGGTGAAGCGCACGAAACCGCAAATTGGCTATAACTTTCGCAGAAGACTAACTCACATATGTATATGAAAAGCCCCTTAAATTCTTTCGTATAATCCCAATCGGTACGCGAACCCTCGATTTGGAAACACTGCACTATTATATTAATTGTAACATAAATGTAAATAAAAAGCACATTTATTTACATTTAATGAACGCACCATGAATCGATTTTACATGTTATTGGAAACATTGTAACATCAAAATGGATAAAAGTCTCGCCTAATAAATGCACTTTTATTACGGCATAAACAAATGAAAAATCACTCAAGATTGTATTCAAATTGTCGTTTATAACGGGTATAATGTCTTTAAAAGTATAATCGTTATTGAATTTTATGATAAACGAGTAGTTGAAGATGGAATACAGCTTCTAAAACACTCCATAAAAATGTTTTCCATTTATCTGGTAAACATCATAATAAGCATCAAAACGCACCACCAGTTCAGGCTTCAAAAGGACATAAAGGCATACACACCATTATTCAGACGTGTCAAGAGTTCAATGTGGCCGTTTAATGATGCATTAACCGTTTGTTTTTAAGTTTTATGATTGTTTTTAAGTGTTCTCCGTTTAAACCATATTCGAAAGTATTCCGTCATAATAATCTTTGAACATGAAAATTAGTAGGAATCATGTACCGAACCTTTTAAACACAGCATCTAAGTTTCATTAGGGAAACGACGGATTATCATCTTTGTGATCCGTTTCCCTGGAAAACTAACCACCGAAATGTTGGAGTCATTTAAATAGTTAACTATGTTACAATTATGTTGACAGTTATTTGGCACTTGAATTACATAGTATGACAGATTTTCAACGAACATGGGTTTGATAACACGATAAGATCTACAACGTGACATGCACGAGTCAACAAGAAACACATTCATAAATCGTAAATACGTCAAATCACATTCTACATTAGTACACTTATCTCAATTAAGAAAATTCAACTGTCATATCTCATCACTTTAATTAGATGTTTCGAAAGCCATTTACCTATTAAATGAATATATATGCAAATACAACTATTTTATGACAATATGAAATTTAGGATGAACTTTGAATTCAGAATCTATATTTCATAATTCCAAATGTGTCAGTATTTTGTTATGGGTGCGAATAAATGCTGTTACGAGATAAATAATTAAAACTTATTTGCACTACAACTCAAATACCCCAGAATCTGATGTTGAGAATCTACCACAAGAGAAGAATTGACAAATCTTTTTCAGGGATGGTAAATGTTATCGTAACCCAAACAGCATCGAAAAGTACGGGAACATGAGATTTGTTCTTTGCGACTTGAAAGAGTAGAAATTTACACAATCGGGATTAAAAATTTACACCTATAATTCACATCCGCGTAAAAGAAGCGAAAGAAGTGACGAGCACGATCTTTGGGGCAACATTCGCTTCATGAAAATCCTGCGGCGATAGAGCAGCATTTGATGGTTTTCGGGCCGAAATAGTGATTGGCTGTGGAGCCTGAACGTCAGTTTAATTTTGAAGAAGCGTGTGATGGAAAAAGTGACGAAACTGCTACCACTAAAGTTTCATTAAAGCTCCCCGTCTGAGAAACACCAAAAAAAATTGATGCCTTCAGCCGCCATATTTCTCACTGACATTTGATGGAAACGATTTCGTTTCGAGAATTAAATTTCTTATTTCAGGCGAATGACTGAAGGATATTGCATAAAAAGTGGATAGCATACATTTTTGAAACAGCATAATTTTATTGGCATCAAAATTTCATTGCAAAAGAAAAAAAAATTTTACCGATAAAATAAAATTAAAGAAATTTTTGATTAAAAACAAAATAATTCGATGGCCCATTAAAATCTGTTTAAATTTCAGATCCAATATTGTCGAAAAATTTTAATGGCAATTAAAATCACGACATGCAACCGGAAGAAAAGTCCATTATAAAATAACACTCCACAAAAGTTTCCATTAATTTGTCGCCATAGATTTTTCTCGTTCGTCTTCTGCTTACGTTTTTATTTGTTCATCTCTGTTTACTAGCAAGCATTCGAGGGAGAAAGAAAACCCGCTCGATGATTTGTGTAATTGTGTGATATAATGCCGTCAGATGACGCTCGCGCATGAGGCAACTAATTACGTCCCTGTCGTTATAATTGCGACGTAGCAAACCGCAGAAAAGTGTTCCCCACTATGTGTGTCGTTGCGCGTCTCATACGCACGACTAAGGACGTGTTTTCTACATAAATTGCTTATCGCCGTGATCTGCATGGTGACGAACTATGGGGATAAACATCATATTTGCTGCCTAAAATGCTATTTGGGAACGTAACGAAATAACGGAATAACGAAATGATTTTCCGGTTTTTTCTTCCAAATAGCAGTATAACGTTAATTCCGTTACAATAACGGAAAACGTAACGAAAACTGAAAAAAAAATTCAATTTTTTCGTTATTTATTTATTTTTGCTTTATTTTATTTTATTTTATTTTGTATTATTTTTTGTGAAATTTTCAACAAAAATTCATCAAGTATAACCCCACAGACCTACCACCTGCATAAAATATAATTGAAAATATTGGGGTAATATTTTTAATCATATTTTGATTCTAAATCGGACTTTGTTTTGGCCAGATTCACTCTATTTCTGGAGATACAAAAAAGAAAATATTTTTTAGCCAATATTTTCTTTTTGGTAACTCTAAAAGTAGAGTGAACCTGGCGAAAGCTTACCTCTGGAGCCCAATGAACGCAACGCGAACGCAACTCCAACGCTGTGAACTGTCACGCAGCGCAACATTTCAGCGGCAGATCCCAATGGCATGTCGTGAAGTAGTACAAGTGACATAATATAAAGTGGCATAAAGTTGACAAAATTACAAAAATGGATAATTTTGAAGCGATAATTTGCTTTGTTGGTCTTTATCTTTTTTGTTTGTTGTTTTTTGCTTTAAGGCTGTCAATTTTTCCTCGAACAACATTTCCCTAACCTCACTTTATGAACTGTCAATGCGGCAAAGTTAGAAGTTTGCAAACTTTTGCATTGTAGGTGTGTTCACTGCGTTCACTGTGCTAACTTCAAATGATTTCTATGGAACAAACTTGTGACAGTTTCTGCGTTCGCGTTGCGTTCATTGGGCTCCAGACATTAGTCCGACCCAGAATCAACGACGTGAAAATATTTTAAAATTTAACATTTTTAGAAACACAAAAAGTTTCGGCTTTGTAGGACAGTGTTTCTTTTAAATTAACAAAACTCGTAAAAAACTCGTACCATTTTTATACCCGTATGGTGAAACCAAAGGGTATATTAACTTTGCTTTACCGTTTGTAACGCCAAGATCCCGTTATCACACACAAAAATGAATTACACCAGTGTGTTTAGTATGATAAAAAAAATTCAATTTTGCATGTCCGTCCGTCTGTCTGTGGCGCGGATTGCGGGCGCACGGATTGAGCTAGAGACTTGAAATTTTGCGTGGACCCGTTTTTCGTGGACTATTAGGGGGGGGGCACCCCCCATACGAACGAAAACGATTTTTGCGAATATCTCCAAAACGGTGCATCTTATCAAAAAAATCCAAGAACAAAAGTTATTTAGGATATGATTCTACATAAAATTCCCATACATCAAAATCCGATTGGAATAAATTTTAAAAAATCTTATTGGAAAGTTTGACTTCAAACTGGAATTTTGGTACAACTTTTAGTATTTTGATACGAATATCACTATACGGGTCTCCAATGATTGCCAGATTGGCAATTATAGCTTTTGTTATGTTTTCTCTGAAGCTTCATATTGATTTTTGTAGCTTAAAAACCACTATTTTGGTTTTTTTTTTGTTTTGGCTATTTGTTAAGAATTTTTTAATAATTACTTTCCTCTGCTACAGAGGGAATATTTTATATTCAGGTACGAGTCACACGACGCTGTTTTGCCAGCCGCTGGCTGCTGTTGGTTAGTAGCGCTGGCAAGTAGCACCAGCAGCCAGCGTACTGAGAGGGTTCACACGATTTATATTTTAGTAGCGCTGGCAATTAGCAAAACAGTGGTTTGACATTTTAATCTGGGAGATTTTTTAAATAATAAACGTTACACACAAATTTAAATAAATAAACGTAAAATAACAACTTACAATAAACAAATTTTACCATTTATCAGACTTTAGCAGCTCAAAAACCATGTGACAGGGTCACGTGATCCCTAGTAGCGCTGGCAAAGTAGAACGGTCTCTACTTCACTAGCGCTGCTAAAATCATCACGCTGCTGCTGGTAGTAGCAATGCACTAGGGTTCACACGGTGCTGCTGAAACGGCTGCTAATAGCCAAACAGCCACTAGCGCTGGCAAAACAGCGTCGTGTGACTGCCGCATAAGGGTCAAAAAGATTAAGTTTTTTGAAGATTTCTCGGAAACTATGCGCTTTTGAAAAAAAATCCCTTTCCTCCTCGTCACGCTTTTTTGCGAATATTTCAAATTTTGTAAAAAAAATCATGTTTTTATACCAACTAATATTTTAGTCGTCGGGCTATAGTATAAATTGCACAGGAACATAGATTTTATTTTGTATAAAAAGTAATGCACTGTTCACATACTTTAAATTTAGTAACCTTTCACAAAGGAAAAATAAAAATTTTCTTTATCCCCTTTGCTGGTTTGTCCCTCTATGCTTAAAAAACCTGCCACAGTACATATTTCAACCCTTTCTTCGTGGATGAACAATTAAAGAACCTTTAAAATAACTTTGTCACAACTTAAGTGGTGCCCGGGATTGGGCAAACAAATAATTAAGTAGTTTATTGGTTTTCTTGAAATTTGACACTTTTCCAACCAACGGGAGATGTTTCGCCTTAGAAACCCATGTCTAGCACATTGACACGTCTAAACATACTCGTATCTTTCTTCTAACCTCATCTGATCCTATTCATTATAAGGACAGCAAACTATTTCGAAAATTAAATCGTAATGTGGGTTTTGTCTATTTAGTTTTTGTGTTTCTTAGTTTTTCTTTTTCTTTTTGTGTTTCATAGATTTTCTTATTTGGCTGACCCAAAAAAGTTTTATGGCCTTTTTAAAGCAATACGAATGAAGGAAATATTTAAGGTATGCTTGAAGTTTCTGTAAGGGAGAGACAGAAACGATTACTTGTCGGCAATAACTAAATCATTAGATATATGTAAAATAAATGTTGCAACGGATTTGTTGTGTCATCGTGAATGTCAAACAAGACATTTGTTTTAAAAATTGTCAAACATCTTCTAATTTTATTATTTCTACCATTATCTCAGTCATTTTGACATAAACATTGATTTTGTAAGAAAATTATTTTATACTTCTGTCATATGAAGTCATATGAATATATATTCTGTCATATGAATATAGTACCTAGTATATTAAATTTAGTATACCGTTTGTAACGCGACAAGCCAATCGTCGGACACAAAAATGAACTACACCAGGGTGTTTGGGATGACAAAGGATTTTGATTCCCCAACCAGAACTTTCGATAGATTGAGCTGGAGACATGAAATCTCCTACAGTTGTCTTACTCATAAATAGCAAAGCTTAGTTCTTGAACGAGCAAAATCGGACCATTCCGTTTCTCCGCCCCCATACAAATAAAATACAGTCAAAACTGGATATACGGGACTCCCACAGAGAATCTAAATTTCTAAAAAAAAAAGAAACGAAGCTTGAAGGAGAACATCTGGATGGTTTGTTGAATGCGTACGAAAAAAAAATTGCAACAGGTAAAACAAAAAACATAACAAAAGCTATAATTGCCAATCTGGCAATCATTGGAGACCCGTATGGTGATATTCGTATCAAAATTCGAACAGTTATACCAAAATTCCACTTTGAAGTCAAACTTTCCAATAAGATTTTTTAAAATTTATTCCAATTGGATTTTGATGTATGGGAGTTTTATGTAGAATTATATCCTAAATAACTTTTGTTCTTGCACTTTTTTGATAAGAGGCACCGTTTTTGAGGTATTCACAAAAAACGATTTCGTTCGTATGGGGGGTACTCCCCCTAATGGTCCGTTTTTGCCCATTAACGAACTTAGCCTCGCATTTTACGAAAAACGGATCCACGCAAAATTTCAAGTCTCTAGCTCAATCCGTGCGCCCGCAATCCGCGCCACAGACAGACGGACAGACAGACAGACGGACAGACAGACGGACAGACAGACAGACGGACAGACAGACGGACAGACAGACGGACGGACATGCAAAATTCAATTTTTTTTATCATTCTAAACACACTGGTGTAATTCATTTTTTTGTGCGATGACGGAATCTTGGCGTTACAAACGGTAAGGCAAAGTTAATATACCCTTTGGTTTCACCATACGGGTATAAACATAACAAAAGCTATAATTGCCAATCTGGCAATCATTGGAGACCCGTATGGTGATATTCGTATCAAAATTCGAACAGGTTTACCAAAATTCCACTTTGAAGTCAAACTTTCCAATAAGATTTTTTTAAATTTGTTCCAATCGGATTTTGATGTATGAGAGTTTTATGTAGAATAATATCCTGAATAACTTTTGTTCTTGGACTTTTTTGATAAGATGCACCGTTTTTGAGATATTCACAAAAAACGTTTTCGTTTGTATGGGGGGTACCCCCCCTAATGGTCCATTCTTGCCCATGAACGAACTTAGCCTCGCATTTTACGAAAAACGGATCCACGCAAAATTTCAAGCCTCTAGCTCAATCCGTGCGCCCACAATCCGCGCCACAGACAGACGGACAGACAGACAGACAGACGGACGGACAGACAGACAGACGGACGGACAGACAGACAGACGGACGGACATGCAAAATTCAATTTTTTTTATCATTCTAAACACACTGGTGTAATTAATTTTTTTGTGCGATGACGGGATCTTGGCGTTACAAACGGTAAGGCAAAGTTAATATACCCTTTGGTTTCACCATACGGGTATAAAAATATGTTTACTTGTAGCACCAGTACGTATGTTAGTTGAACTGTAAAGTCAAGGAGTAATATTTTAAGCTTCTTGGCTGTCTGTTTGTCTGTCAGATTCAAATCTTGCTGCCCAATTTCGACCCCTTTCCCCTCATCCGATTGACTTGAAATTTTGCACACAAACGTAGGTCCGATTACAATACAATATTTTCTCTACTTCGCCCTTGTAAGGATCCTTTTCCCCGATTTTTCCGGAAACAAATCGCGTCTGGGGTTTTTTGAGATCGCTGAAGCCGATTCTGCAATTAAGAAGTCGATAAGGATAACGGAAGGTCCTGTAAGGATAACTTGATCATCCTTTTCCTTAAACTTTTCGGAAAAAATCTCATCTTGAGGTTTTTGGGGTTGGTGAATACGATTCTGACATTAAGAAGTCTGTAGGGATAATGGAAGGTCCTGCAAGGATAACGTGGTTATCATTTTTCTGTAATTTTCCGGATAAAATTTTATCTATGGTTATTTGAGGTCGCTGAGTCTCTTTTTGGAGTCAAAAAGACCATAAGAATAGGTCCTGTAAGGACAACGTGATTATCTTATTCCATAAATTTTTCGGGAAAAATTTCATCTGGGAGTTTTTGGGATCGACTAATTCGATTTTGACAGTACAAAGTATGTAAGGATAACGGAAGGTCCTGTTAAAAAATTGTGATTATCCTTTTCATTTTGAATTTTTAGCCATACTAAAAAGGATAAAAAAAATTAAAAAAAGGGTTTATTTTAAAAAAATGCACTAAAAAGGAAAAAAAAAATTTTCGGGCACTGTATATCATACTAATATATAAAAATGAGTTGGTGTCTGTCTGTCTGTCTGTCTGTCTGTTCCTCATTCACGCAAAAACGGCTGAACCGATTGACTTGAAATTTGGCATGAGTGTCTGTGGTAGTTCTGGTTCCAACATAGGCATACGGAAAAGTAGCGCGAGGGGTGGGGGAGTAAGGGCAGGGGGTAAAGTGATTTCGAAACTTAGTTTTTGCGCTATGTTACTCTTTCGCGGGGAAACTACTGAACCGATTGGCCTGAAATTTGGCATGGATGTTTGTTGTGGGTGTGGTTTTAACATAGACATATTGGATAGTAACCGAAGCGGTGAGAGTAGTCAGGGGAGGGGGTAGAGTGAATCCGAATACAAATGCTGGAATTTAATGTCTTTTTGTTGATTTTTTAAGACCATTTTCCGACTTTAAAGAAAAGCACGGACCACCCTGCTCTAGGCTATCTAATCTATAACCAACTGAATTTTACTTACGCTTTTAGCCGGGCAAAGCTGGGTCCAAATTCTAGTCAGAAATAAAAGCGAGATAAGAGCATAAAAAAATAAAATCAAATAAATATTTATATCGGTTTTATGACGACGTGTGGCAGCCTGTTGTGCCCTACATTCCAACATTTTCATTCCAAAACTTTGAAAATGATATGCAAAAATTTTGGAAACCAGTCGACTTCCACAAGTGAACTGTTGGCCTAATGAAGTCGATTGATTCCCTTTTTTTCAACTATGTACGATTACTGTTCAACTGGGGAAAATTTATAGCTATTGTAGGGTTAATACATCTGTGACAGGGAACACTTAATTTCTGGATGTAAATGTTTCCCATCTGTTACTGAAACTTTAACTGGACTAGCTGTAAAACATTGTAGAGCTATGTTAATTCCCACTTTCAAATGTAGGTGAACTTTATTCGCCAAAGTACGGGGAAAGTTCACTTGGACAAAAAATCGACTTCAGTTGGCAAACTTCTTTGTCTGAGTGCATACGCGAAAGATTTCACAGGTAATTCTATTTCAAAAATGTCTGCGTCCAGAGTATATTTTTCAAAAAAATTTGGCCTGCTGTGGATTACTTTCTCATGTATCTTAATATAGTGTGTAAATTTTTAATTTAAATGTCAATGCTGATATTAAGCCTTCGTTGGTGTGGTGAGATATGACATACCCCATCACAATAACGAAGGGTTAAATTACTCAAAAACTGCTTGAGCTACAGTAATGAAATTTCACACTCATGTTGGGTCATTCAATGCGTCAATCCTTTTCACTTCTGGTGAAATTCCATTCACCAAAAGTGGCCAAAATGGCGGCATTTTAATCCTGTGGTGGGGTATGTCATACCCCACATTACAAATGAAGGGTTAAAGAACTGTTACCGTATTATTTTTTTTGCGATGCGGCCGCGGTGTAGAAAACTCAATGTGACCCCTTGTAGTAATTGAGTTTGACAGCTCTGTTATACAACTAACAGATTTGGCTCTTACTCATTACCCCCACCCCCCTAATAAAGCCCGTTACTCCTATAATTTCATAAAAAAAAGTTTTATCAAAAACATAACAGAAGCTATAATTGCCAATTTGGCAATTATTGAAAACCTGTATGGTGATTTAAATGAACGGCAAACAGTTGTATCAAAATTCCACTTTAAAGTCAAACTTTTCAATAAAATTTTTAAAAATTTAAAGTTTTATATAGAATCATATTCTAAATAACTTTTGTTCTTGAACTTTTTTGATAAGATGCACCGTTTTCGAAATATTCGCAAAAAATGTTTTCGTTCGTATGGAGAGTACCCCCCTAATGGTCCATTTTTGCCCATTAACGAACTTAGCCTTGCATTTTATGAAAAACGAATCTAAAATTTCAAAATTTCAAGTCTCTAGCTCAATCCGTGCGGTTGCAATCCCCGCCACAGACGGACAGACGGACGGACAGACAGACGGACAGACAGACGGACAGATAGACGGACAGACGGACGGACAGACGGACAGACGGACAGACGGACAGACAGACGGACAGACAGACGGACAGACAGACGGACAGACAGACGGACAGACGGACAGACAGACGGACGGACAGACGCACGGACGGACATGCAAAATTAAATTTTTTTATCATTCTAAACACACTGGCGTAATTCATTTTTGTGTGTGATGACGGGATCTTGGCGTTAGAAACGGTAAGGCAAAGTTAATATACCGTTTGGTTTCACCATACGGGTATAAAAATTCAAAACGCAAATCGCGACCAACTTCACATATTTAAGAACCCATTGGTCGGGAAACCAGACTGACATTTGATAATTTCATAATTGAAGGGGTTGCAGCAAGAATAGGGTAACTCGACTTTCGGAAAAGGGAGGTAACTCCAAAATTTAATAGATTGTCTCACGTTCCGAATTGGTGTTATTATATGATTATGGTGGCCAACATGTGTAAAGACCATAAATGGAAAAAAAATTTATAAAGCTTGAAAATTGAATTTTTAAAAGTTTTTTTTTAATTTCCCTAAAATACCAAAAATTGAGTTACCTCGTTCTTGCTGCAAGTCCTTCGATTGTTAATAGTATTATATTTTTCAATTTTTGAGTAGTGTTTTGAGGACAAGAGAAATATTAGTGGTACGGTATTCCAAGTATGTTGGGTTTTTGCTTTGCGCGATTTTTAAACAAACTTAAGGGTTGAGTTAAAAACATAACAAAAACTACAATTGCCAGGGTCGAATCGTGAAATACTCTATATGAGGATAGACAAAATTTTTATTTAAAAAAATCCATTTTGTGTGGGGAAGGGGAAAAGATTGGTTCGATTAAATTTGGGGCTCGTCGTTCTGGTAGATTCATGGTCCATTCAAAATTTTTGGAGGTTGACTTTGGCTTGAAGTTATATTTAACATTAAATACGGGAGATTTTTTGCCTACATCACATCGGCACATTTGTTTTACGCAAATTTTGCCTGCGGCGCATTTTATTTCGTTGTTAGTTTTCTAAAAATAGTTACTTGCTTGTTGCAGTTTTTCTGCAGCGACGAGAATTTAAGAAATTCTCGAGACGATTGATGGTGAAGAAAAGTTTGACTGCCCCTGTAATAAGGGTTTTTTCTTCTACAGTCAAACAAACTTAAGGGTTTTTTCTCCTACAGAAGGTTCTTATTCCACAACCAAAGATTCAAGATTCCATCAAAGTTCGATTGTGCAAAAAAACCCATGATATCGGATATAGGTCACAGCACATCCATGTTGTTGTGTTCAAATAAAAACGCTACTAATATAAAAAATTGCAAAAGGTTCCGTTATGTAGAAACTGAGAAATTTTAGTCCATACGAAAAGATCTTACCTTGCTCACAAAATTGTAAAGAGTATTCTTTGTCTATAACTACATGACACGACTCTCATGATGCGGCATTTTTTGGAACTTTTCTCTCACTGCGTTTGTACACCCCTGGCCAAATGAACCGAAACAAGCAATTTTTGTGCTTTTTTTTGGAACTAAAGGCTCTGTTTTTTGGGCTTAACCATAAAATATTATAGATTTGTTATTCCGGGATCATTCTCGAGTATATTATGTGTAATATAAATATTGGCATTAAAAATAAAATTGTGAGACTGGGTACTTTTTACCTGATAAACGAAAATCAGTCGATTTCTTGCGAATTTGTTGAACTCTTACCACTTGACATATTTCACTCACATATCTTAAAAAAAGAAAATAACAATTAAAACCAGGGGAATTTTTTTAAGCCTTTATATTTAACTTAAATTTAAAAATCACATTAATAATTTATGTGCCCTCCTTTTCCCTGAATTACTGCTTCGAGTCTTTTTGGCATTGATTCTACCAATTTTTTAAATACTCAGCCGAAATTTCGATCTCCCAAACTTTTTTGATTACTTCCTTCAATTTTTCTTTACTGGAAGGTCGAACCTTTGCAATTTTAACCCTCATCTGTTCCCAAAGGTTTTCTATGGGATTAAGATCCGGGCTGTTTCCGGGCCAATCCAATTCAAAAATTTCCTTGTCTATTAAATATTCTCTCACCTGAAGTCGAAAACGTTTTTTAGAAATTACAAAAAAATTCGGAGAGGTAAAAAATTGATTAGACTTTAAAAAAATTGAAGCAATAGTTGGATACTTACTTTATTTTCGGTATGGCAAGGTGCATGATGTTGCTGGAATATGAATTCTTCTTTGGCCGGAAAAAGGCTTTCAATTGTCGGCAGTAGACATGCCTCGAGTACCTCAAAGTACTGATATCACTGCACCATCGAAAAATTCCAATTTTCCTGGAATATGGTACAGTGAATGCTATCAAGTACATTGAGGTATTGAAAGCCTTTTTCCGGCAAACGAAGAATTCATATTCCGAAGAACTCGAAACGAAGAACTCATAAGATCATGCACCTTGCCATACCGAAAATAAAGTAAGTATCCAACTATTGCTTCAATTTTTTTAAAGTCTAATCAATCTTTTACCTCTCCGAATTTTTTTGTAATTTCTAAAAAACGTTTTCGACTTCAGGTGAGAGAATATATAATAGACAAGGAAATTTTTGAATTGGATTGGCCCGGAAACAGCCCGGATCTTAATCCCATAGAAAACCTTTGGGAACAGATGAGGGTTAAAATTGCAAAGGTTCGACCTTTCAGTAAAGAAAAATTGAAGGAAGTAATCAAAAAAGTTTGGGAGATCGAAATTTCGGCTGAGTATTTAAAAAATTGGTAGAATCAATGCCAAAAAGACTCGAAGCAGTAATTCAGGGAAAATGAGGGCACATAAATTATTAATGTGATTTTTAAATTTAAGTTAAATATAAAGGCTTAAAAAAATTCCCCTGGTTTTAATTGTTATTTTCTTTTTTTAAGATATGTGAGTGAAATATGTCAAGTGGTAAGAGTTCAACAAATACGCAAGAAATCGACTGATTTTCGTTTATCAGGTAAAAAGTACCTAGTCTCACAATTTTATTTTTAATGCCAATATTTATATTACACATAATATACTCGAGAATGATCCCGGAATAACAAATCTATAATATTTTATGGTTAAGCCCAAAAAACAGAGCCTTTAGTTCCAAAAAAAAGCACAAAAATTGCTTGTTTCGGTTCATTTGGCCAGGGGTGTACAAGAATTCGTTAAGTATATCAAATCACTTAGATTTTAAAAAAAATCATTTTAAAAAGACATTTTATTAAATTTCTCTCTTTACTTCAATAAAAAATTAATTAAAAATTATCTTACATACTAGAAAAATTTTGTCTAGAAAATTTATCACGAATTTTGTATCTTATAAAAAATATACGTAAAACTATGAAAACTGTTAAAAAAAAATTTCTTTTTGCATTCTTTGGTCTTAAAAATATTATTTCAAAAATTAACATTTCTCTTATTGTCTTTTACTAGGTAGGTTTTATAAAAAACCGATGAAATTTATTATCATTCTGGTTCGCTTTGACAAAATATTGAAAATCATAAAATATTTAATGAATGTTTGTTATATACAAAATAGCCAGTTTATGAGAAGATATTTCCCGTTGATTACATATGAATAAAGCATCCTTTGAAATTGCACATAATGGGGTCAGATCAATAGTTGTTTGCGGACCAATAAAAATTAAAATTCATTAATTGTATCCATGTTGACGGTGGTCTAGGTATACGCTATTATTTTAAATAATATCATTAAGGTAGTCCATATCGAAATTATGCTCTAATTCAGTGTCCACTAAATATTCCATGGCATCATGTCCCAGCAGCTTTTTCACATATTCAAATGAAACAAATTCATCTTCTGGTTGATTAACTGATAACCGGTCTCTCGAATGATTAGCGACATCATCATCCGATTGATTTTGGCTTTGATCCTGACTCCGGATTCGGATTTCGGTCCGGTTGCGGTCCTCATCAGAATGGTGGCCGTTGTTATGATGTTGGTCGCAGTGGCGCCCAATCGGATTATCGTTTTGATTACTTTCAATCGTAACAATGCAATTAGAGAGCTCATTAAAGTTCATTGAATTATTGTTGGGATGCTGCTTGACCAGGTCCTGATGGTCGTAATCACATTCGCCTAAATTATAATATGGCCGATCAGTTTGATGTTGATGGTCCTGGTGCGTTTGTATGGTAGGATGCTGATGATGTTGCTGTTGTTGTTTATTGCAATTTTCCGAATTTAATTCGATAATGGACATCTCCGTTTTCATTCCAGGAGCTAAATTCAATGTGGGTCCATCACACCGACCTCCATCTGCTACCCTCGGGGATGGCATGTCGATGATCTCGGCGAACACATCATCGAATTCAAAGAACTCCCCATTGGTTGGAGTTGCCGTGGGCGATGGGGATTCAACTGGAATTGTTGGGGATTTAGTTGGTTGACCAACTGTCGTTACTATTGATGACTCAGAGTGACGTCGTTTTGCCATTGTTGGCGCTGTTCCTGCCGCCGAAGCCGCGTGCAAAGCCTGTGGACTCTGTGGCTCTTTATAGGATTTTCGTCGAATGTTTACTTGATCCCGGATCGAATGATTCTTTACATGTTTGCGAAGGCTCGATGGGTCAGTATATCGCTTGATGCAGCCCGGCACTTGGCATGCGTATGGCTTCTGAAATATTAAAATCATTCCAGGTTAGCTCGATTTTGAAACAATAAGAGTTCATTAGATGCTTATTTTCTAATTAAAACTTGAGCTGATTTAAAAACATAACAAAAACTACAATTGCCAAGGTCCAATTGTGAAATTCTCTATATGAGGACAGACAACATTTTTATTTAAAAAAAATCCATTTTGTGTGGGGGAGGGGAAAAGAGAGGTTCCATAAAATTCGGGGCTCGTCGTTCTGGTAGATTCAGGGTCCATTCAAAATTTTTGGTGGTTGACTTTGGTTTGAAGTTATATTTAACATTAAATACGGGAGATTTTTTACCTATGCCACATCGGCACATTTGTTTTACACAAATTTTGCCTGCGGCGCATTTTATTTCATTATTTTCCTAAAGATAGTTGCTTGCTGGTTGCAGTTTTTCTGCAGCGACGAGAATTTAAGAAATTCTCGTGGCGATTGATAATGAAAAGTTTGACAGCCACTGTAATAAAATGATCAAAACAATCGATTCTTGAAGAGGCGAATTGAAAAAAATTATTTTAATAATTTAAAAATAATTTTATCGCAAAGGAACTACATTTTTGGTGCTTTTTAAAAGCTTTTATTTAGCTTGCCTTCGTGTCTGTTTGTCTGTCTGTCTGTCAGATCAAATCTTGCAACCCAATTTTGACCCACTTCCACTTGTCCTATTGACTTGAAATTTTGCACACTTATATAAGTCCGATGACAATACAATATTTTCACTACTTCGTCCTTGTAAGGATAGCGGAAGGTCCTGTAAGGATAACGTGATTATCCTTTTCTCCAAATTTTCCGGAAAAAAATCTATTCTGTGGGTTTTTGGGGTCGCTGAATCCGAATCTGTCATTAAAAAGTCAGTAAGGATAACGGAAGGTCCTGTAAGGATAACGTGATTATCCTTTTCTCCAAATTTTCCGGAAAAAAATCTATTTTGAGGGTTTTTGGGGTCGCTGAATCCGAATCTGTCACTAAAAAGTCTGTAAGGATAACGGAAGGTCCTGTAAGGATAACGTGATTATCCTTTTCTCCAAATTTTCCGGAAAAAAATCTATTTTGGGGGTTTTTGGGGTCGCTGAATATGATTCTCAAGTTAAAAAGCTTGTAAGGACATCTCAAATGTAAGGATAAATATTCGAAAACTAAAACGAACAAAATAAAAAAAATAAAAAAAAAAATTTTAAAAAAAGCTTTTATTAAAAAAGAATGCACTAAAAAGAAAAAAAAATTCTGGACGCTGTGTATCACAAATATAAAAGCTTTTAAAAAGCGAGATAAAGCATAAAACAATAAAATAAAAATTTATCTCGCTTTTAAAAAGCTTTTATATTTGTGATACACAGCGTCCAGAAAATTATTTTTTTCTTTTTAGTGCATTCTTTTTTAATAAAAGCTTTTTTTTAAAAAAAATTTTTTTTATTTTTTTTACATCTCATCTCTAATTACAACCCAAGGTGAAAATTGGTTTAAATATTATGCCGAGGCGGAGAAAATATAGTTTACAGAAAATCGTAGGCGAAAAAGAGTATTATTTTTCGTATTTAGGCCCCGTTTACACTTGCGATTTTTCATTCAATTTCTCTACGAATTTTATTCAGAATTTATTCCGCGAATTTTATTTATCTTTTGCAGAATAAATTCACTTACCAAAAGTTGTCAAAATTTCTATTTTTTCCGGCGGTTTTTTATGAAAAAATTGAATTCGGGCGTATACAGATACACGGCAAAAAATCTTGGAGTGAATTCCAATCAAAACTGGATTACGCTGGACCTATATGTAATCCAATGGAAAATTCTAATCCAATAATATGGATTGGAAATTTTTATAAATTTATTTTTGGTTTAATTCAGTATTAAAGTCTAAAATTTTGATTAAATTGTAGACATTAATGTTAAAAATACTTCAGTACGATACATAATAAAAAACTTTTCAAATATGACTGCAAAAAAGGCTAAAATATTTTCAAAAATTCGCATGTATTAAATTCCAATCCAAAATATGTATTAAGATTTCGTCAATATAATTTTTGGATTGAAAAATACTCCAGGATTTTTTGCCGTGTAGGTTTTGGGTTTTTAAAAATAAAAATAAAGGCAAACAAATGTAGCCCGCAGGTAGTCCTTAAAAACTATAAATCAATTTTTGATTTCTCAAAATCTTCCTATTGTCAAAAAATCTTGTGAACGGTTGGTGGTAGGTACATGACATTTATTTCAAAATGCAACAAAAAAAAAGTCGAAAAAAATCCGAAGAAATTTTCCACAAAACTTGCCAAGCACGGGTTAATTTCGAAAAATGAAAATCCTTATTAACAACGATTTTATGATATTTTTTTTGTTAAAAATCAAATTTAGTTACTTCTAACTCATATCAAAACTCATATTTATTTCAACCAAGACGTTAGTGCTTAACGCATATCGCGTTATAATGGCATATGTCAACCGAAAACGTCACGTTTAGCATAAATGCTGCTTGAGTGAGTACTGCTGTCGCGATTTTCCAAGGCTTCCGAATATCTTATTTTTCTTACCACTCCAACCGTTTACCGTAGATACACATTTTTTTTTATCAAAATGCAACCAAATCCGGAAAAATATGTCGGAAATTTTTTTACGAAAATTGTTTAACACGTTCAATGCCGGTGGCAGAAATTTCCGTCAAAAAATGCAACCGACAGCAAACGTGTTAAAAGTAAGGAAATTTCCGTGAAATTCGAAGAAAAACTTTTTAAAGTGGTTTCACATCAAGTAACGTATTGTCTAAGTTTTGTATTATTTTTTCAATTTCTTATCAACACCACAACACGATAGATTTCAACAAAAAAATCACTTACCGTATCATAATGTGTCCTCTGGTGTTTCGCCCGATCTGAACTATTGCTAAATGCTTTTATACATCCTTCATACTGGCATCCGTAGGGACGTTCACCGGTGTGAGATCTCTGATGAATTTTAAGATTCTCTAGGCGTGAAAATGCTTTATTGCATCCATTGAACTGAAATGAACCAAAACAAAAAAAAAGATTATTTTGATTTTATTGTAGATGCTTGAGATAAGAAAATTTTTTCTGTGGTCAAAATGTGTCATTAACCCTTTTTCCTGTTTAAACATGCAAAGCAGAATTCACGCATATTTCTAAACGCCTCCGCTATTATGGATATGAAAATTCTCGTATATGTCTATTTTGAACAATGTGTAGTTTGGATAGTGATACACAATATTGTGTGGTCATAGTGTAATCCCGAATATCCTGATGCTAACACGAACTTACTATATCTATTCCATCAGGAACAACCATTCGTTGTTCTTTTTTCCTATAGTTAATGTTTTTGTTGATGCCGATGGTCGTCTGTTTCTTGTATATACACACATCGATGAAATGACAACCGATGAAAAAATAGTGTTTTCCCAGGGTTTAATGCAGGATTTCGTTTTTTTTTCTGCTGTCAATGTTGAAAGTTTTCAGTAAATAAATCCCTTAAAGATCTAACAAGGGTTGAATACTAAAACGCTTAAAGCAATATTTTTTGGGGGCCAGTCAAACATTAGACCAAAGGCAAAAACAAACATCCATAACTCATCCAAAAAAAAGGAGAGACACATGTTGTATGTGACTTGGCTGCTATGTGGACGAAACGGACTGATGGACCCGTACCGTAAAACGTATCTCACCGAAAACGTATCTGACTTTTTGGTTATTAGGTGGCAGAAAAATGTGCTTAAATGTAACCGAGATTGAGATTTGTTTTATTATTACATATATGTATCTTGACGTGTATTTATTTTTTTATTTATTTAGATTATTCTAAGATGTGACTTTTATATTGGGGACCGTCACTTTGTGATTGAGGGAACCTTACGGTATTTTGAACATTTCAAGAAACTATGCCTTCAATCTGACTAATCAGATATTTAAAAAAAACCACTGGCCACTGGCGTTTGTGTCAATAACTTTTGATTCATTTATATTGACATAAATTTAATAATAAAAATAGTTTTTCCCCTGTTGTCTGTTTAGATCACAAAAACAATTTATGACATTTTCCGGTACGGTGAATTAATGTAAAGCCAAATTAAATAAAATACGAAATCCTTCTGTACAGATTTTTAATTAAAAATTCAACCAGAGTAATATGTGGGTAGAGTTTGTACTTTTGTTGTACCAAATCATCATATATTTTCGGTTTGCAAAGGGAAATTATTTTCATTTCGTTTCCCAATATCATTTTCATTAATCTACTCGGCATACAAATTTTATTTAATTTGAAATTATTTCAGCATTACATTGTAACCAAACCAAAATTCATTATCCTGAAAAACTTAATTTAAAAATCTTTTCAGGGAAAAATTCATAGACTCTTCTCACACGAACAATATAAATAAACATGAAAACAGATTTACGAGGAGTATAAAACTAGAAAATTTATAAAAGTGCAGTGATTATTTTGATTTCATTTACTATATTAGTATGTTTGAGGTATGTTTTACCTTATATGAAAACAAGCTGATGACGGGTTCAAGAAACATGGTCGCAGTCCTTTCTTTGTTTTCCCAACCCGACTCGATTCATAGAAAATAACCCGTCAATCGTCACTCGGATTGGAATATGATGTATGCAAAAGTTGTAAAAAGTCGTATTCCAAACACTTTTTTAATTACTTTTTCGACAAGATTCACAATTTTAGAATTTTAGAATAAAAAGCAGAAAAAAAGTATTCCAGTTTTATAGGGTAAGAAGGGAGGTTCCCCAGATTTGTTCTATTAATTTTTTGCACCGAAATCGAAAAAAAACATTTTCGTTTGTATGGGAGAGGGAGGAAGGGGTGGTGCTATTAAATTTTAATGTATGTAAGATTTACATAAGGGTTATTTCCTTTATCATAAAAAATTATTTCGTTTTTTAGCTATTTATTCATTTTGCCTAATTTTATTTTGTATTATTTTTTGTAAAATTTTCCACAAAATTTTATTTGTGTTATACCCCATTGAGCTGCCACCTGCATGTTAGGGTAGTATTTTTATACCCGTATGGTGAAACCAAAGGGTATATTAACTTTGCCTTACCGTTTGTAACGCCAAGATCCCGTCATCACACACAAAAATGAATTACACCAGTGTGTTTAGAATGATAAAAAAAATTGAATTTTGCATGTCCGTCCGTCTGTCCGTCTGTCTGTCTGTCTGTCCGTCCGTCTGTCTGTCTGTGGCGCGGATCGCAGGCGCACGGATTGAGCTACAGACTTGAAATTTTGCGTGGATCCGTTTTTCGTAAAATGCGAGGCTAAGTTCGTTAATGGGCACAAAAGGACCATTAGGGGGGGTACCCCCCATACGAACGAAAACGTTTTTTGCGAATATCTCAAAAACGGAGCTTCTTATCAAAAAAGTCCAAGAACAAAAGTTATCCCCGAAACCTAATGTTATATATTTTGCGTTGTTTTTAAAAAAACTAACCAGTTTGCTCAAAACAAAACATCAAAATCAAACTTGAACGAAAAAGAAATCCTACAGAAGTTTTGTTCATAAAAAAAATTACTGCCCAACAAAAACAACATTTTTCCCGATTTATAATCAAAATATAATAAAAACATAACAAAAGCTATAATTGCCAATCTGGCAATCATTGGAGACCCGTATGGTGATATTCGTATCAAAATTCGAACAGTTATACCAAAATTCCACTTTGAAGTCAAACTTTCCAATAAGATTTTTTAAAATTTATTCCAATCGGATTTTGATGTATGGGAGTTTTATGTAGAATCATATCCTAAATAACTTTTGTTCTTGGACTTTTTTCCAAGAACAAAGTCTTCCCCCCCCCCCCCCCCCCCCCCCCCCCCCCCCCCCCCCTCTAATGGTGCATTTTTGCCCATTAACGAACTTAGCCTCGCATTGTACGAAAAACGGATATGCGTAAAGTTTCAAGTCTGTAGCGCAATCCGTGCGCCCGCAATCTGCGCCACACACGGACGGACAGACAGACGGAGAGACAGACGAACAGACGGACGGACATGAAAAAATTTATTATTTTTATCATTCTAAACACACTGGTGTAATTCATTTTTGTGTGTGATGACGGGATCTTGGCGTTACAAACGGTAAGGCAAAGTTAATATACCGTTTGGTTTCACCATACGGGTATAAAAATTAAGGTTTTTTGATAATTTGATAACCGCAGTCTTTTTTTGCTAGATCTCTTTGGAAATCTCAGTAAATTGGCTTGTTATAATGAAAATATAAGAGTATGGAATTCAAGGTACAATAGTTTTAATCATGTTGATAAGTCACAGGTTTAAATCTTATATATTAATCTATATTTCACATCCATGAATCGCCAATATGGTGCACCATGTGTCCCCCTTTCTTGCTTGTTTATTTTTTTTTTTCAAAAAGAACGCAATGAAAAGAAATCTTTAAAAAACGTGCCGCAGGAGAAAATTGTTAGCTGGCAAACTTATCATTTTCGACGCCTATGGGGGAAATTTGTTTTACCAAAAACAAGTAAAGCGAATAATTAAATTTATTCAAAAAAGTTGTTTTTTTGTCCAGTAGTATTTGTAAGGCAAATTTGATTCCCTCGTTCTGGGTTCTGTGCAGGTACACAAAACGGACCCGCCTAATTCTGTACCCCAGAGGTAAACTGTCGTAACTGACATTTTGCAAATTTTACAGGAGAGCCATTTTTAGTTCGGAATTGCAAACTTTTTATTGTGATTTTCGGTAATTATTTGAAACTTTTGTAGTTTATTTTATTTTAGGACATTGTTTAAACAAAATATTAGTTGATATAATATATACGTCCCCACAATGTAGTTACAACAATAACCCCAAAATCGCGGTTTTGGCAGTTACGATAGTTTACCTCTGGGGTACAGAATTACAGTCTTGGTTATATAAACCGAAAAAGATAAACAAAAATCTAGTCAGCATATTTTTGGAGAAAACTTTATAGTGCCACCACACTCTCTCCGAACGTAGGCGAATCACACATGCCTATTCTGGAATCCGAAGTAGCGTTAAGTTTGTTCGATTTCCTCTCGATTTGTATTCTTGAATCCGCTGCGTTTCACTACTGTTCGATTATGTATGATCTAGTAACGTTTTGAGGGTATAATTACTCGTTGCAAATTTCAGAATACTAGAATACCACTTGAGTGGCAAATCGAGTCGACTGAGTTTGGTTTTACATTTTAAATTCGGATTCCAGAATAGCCATGACTTTCTCGACCACTAAGTTGGCCACTTTTTGTAACTTGAATTACATATTCTTCATTTATCCGGTTTAAATTTCCGGTTTGCGATATTGTAAATATTTTATGTTTGTCAAATACTCTATATGAAGACTGACCGAATTTTGATTTTGAAAAATAAAGACATTTGTACAGGGGTTAAGGAATGTTTCGATGGATTTTGAAATTAAAAAGAGTTATGTAAAACATATTCTAAACAAATTTTTCTTTACATTTTTTTCGGTATAACTCACCGTATTCGCGAAAATTGTAAAGAACAGGGCACCAATCATGTATTACGACGCGTCTCTGTCTTTCGACTTCGACGCAGCTTTTAACTCTTGACTTCGCCATATCCGCAGCTTCAAATTTCCTGGAGTGACAGCCAGAATCACGTTTCGATTCATAGTGACGATTCCTCGAAAGTTCAAGCTGCAGATATGGCGAAGTCAAGAGTTAAAAGCTGCGTCGAAGTCGAAAGACAGAGACGCGTCGGAATACATGATTGGTGTCCAGTTTCATTTGTACGGGAAGGGGGGAAGGAATGATCCAATTTTGTCCGTTCAGGACCTTAGCCTTGCTATTTCCGCGAAACGCCACTTTAATTCTCCATCTCAATCCTTTCAAAAGTTAAAGTATTTACGAACGGACGGACGGACGGACGGGCAGAGAGGCGTGAATCAAATTTTTTTTTCATCCCAAAAACACCTGGTGTAATTCGTTTTTGTGTCCCACGATTGGTTTAATATGCTACAAATGGTATACTAAATCTAATATACTAATGTATGATTCTCACATAAAGTATAAAAACCATATTTTTCTTGAAAATATCAGATTATTTTTTGTGTTTCGATATAAAGAACACGGATCGACCACAGACCATTCCCGAGAGAGAAATTTTAGAAAAAATATCAGTTTTTGGAAAGTTATTTGCAGTTTTTCCCGAAAAATCTGCTGGCCAGAATTTTTCAACTTTATTTCTATTCATATAACCACAAACTTTACCTATATATAAAATTGCATTTTGGGCTGAAGGGTTGAACAAGGAACCCTTCAGCCCAAAACCGATCAATAATAACAAACATCCTCTTATAATAGAAAATAAATATTGTGGCTTTTCTGAACTAGGAAAAGGAACCTCAAGGTTATAAAAAAAAAACATTTTTCAATAGTAAACAATTTTTGTTTTTAAATTATACATTGTAGATCTCATAATACTTGAAAACAACTCACCGGACATTTATTTGGTTTCTCGCCACTATGCACCCTCATATGGATCAGAAGTTTGTACCTCGCATTAAAGGGTTTATACCTTCGAGGACATTCAAACCAGTAGCAGGAGAATTCTTCGCCCTTCTTCATTTCGACGTGTTTCTTTTCGATGTGAGATACCAAACTGCTCTGACTTGGAAATATTTGATTACAATCCAGCCAGCGGCATTCAAGTTCACAGATTTTTGTCTGAACTAGGATGGCGGGATTCGTAATGATTTTCGTGGGACTTTTCGGTTCAATCTTGGGTATGATGTCCTTGGAGTGGTTATTCAGTTCGGTCAACATCCAAATATTTTTATGCTCACGATTTGGTTTCTCTGGGAATACTTCGCAATTGTAGTTTTCCGGTTGATGCAAATAAGTGTCATACGAAGGACATTGGCCGCCCTTTAGCTCTTCGATCAGGAGCTGTCCTTGTGGCGTTTGATTCAAATCCGTTGGTGGCAATGACTGGCTGGGAAATGGAGAACCAAACGTTGTTTCCATCGATGGAAGAACTTGAGACTCCTTAAAATTTGTCACTTTAAGGGTGGTGCTATCTGTCGCACTAATAGCCGCCACCATCCAAGGGTCAAGTGATGGCGATGAGCACGGAGACTGATTCTTCGATTGACAATTAATTTCATCGTAGTTAAAGTACGATGTGAACGTCATCGCTGGCGGATGGCCATCGAAATTGCAGGATTTATTGAATCGTTCAATGTCCTCTGGTTCGAATTTGAAGACATCACCTTTAAGGATGTTCTCATTGCTGCTGAGGGTCCCAGTACCGGTGCAGCCACCCCCACTGATACTTGTGTAAATTGTCGGTGTGACTGCAGAGCATGGATCGTCGAATATCGAGTTGGGTGTATCGACCCCGAATCCTGTGAAGTCTGTTATATCATCACAATTATCGAAATCATTGGTGGCGGCGGCTGCCATGGGATTACAGCTCTGTGGTGTGGACATCGTGTGCAGGATTGTCTGGAAGTTCAACACCGGAGATGGAGAAGTATAGCATTTACCATCGTTACCAGGGTTCGTCTGATATGCAACGGTATTTGAAGGATACGGGGATGTTGGTGTCAGGATCGATGTTACTTTGGAAATAATGGGATTACTCGAATGTGCGGGAATGTTGAGGTTAATGGGAAAGACACTGAAACTATTTTGCGGCTGTTGATGACCAGTTGTCAATTGATTAAAGTCTGGTAAATGAGATGGCATCTCAACAACGTTATTGTTTATAAACATTTTCTCAATATGTTTTTTTCGTAATTTGGCGCGTACTTTTCAGTTCACTAATTTATGAAAACATGCAAACGCATCAAACACTAAACACTTTCTGTTCACTATTCGCGGCCGTAATTCGAGGATGTTTACATTTGAGTACCAGTACGCACAACACTTGTTTCGCTATTTCTCAAATTCGCGTTTAGTTCTATAATTAAATATATTTTGTCCGCTTCCTACAAAAACACACTTTTCTTAACTTGTCCGAATCCGTTTCGAATCCGTTTTTAGCGCGCGGCATTCGAATACGGAAGATTACGAAAAACGACGAACATCAACAGCGGAAAATGCGCGGGAATTCCCTATGAATAAATTTTCTAACTTTGTAACATAGATTCATAGTACCATTTGCTTAATTGAGGTACGAACGAAGAGCTTATTTACATATATATATATATATGTATTCGTATATATTATTGGTATAGATGAATAATTCCCAAGATAGACGTTAGCGTAATCGTTAACCATCACTAGAGTTATTGCATTTGTGCCCGGACGTCTTTCGTGGTCTAGCACTTTTACGCGTATGGAAATTGAAATTGCTTCATCCCTTCGCGTTGATAGGATAAATATCAGATACTGGCCAAAACGACAAAATCTTAAGAAAAATCTACAACTCGCGATTGTGCCGGCACAGTTCGGGTGATGAGCTCAGAAAATGTTTTAATAATGTACAGAAATAAGAGACTCGCAAGTATTTAACTAAAGTTCTGATGACTTATAAAAATCTATAAAACTCACATATGGTGTTAAAACTTGTCCCTTACGATAGAATGGGACAAATGAATACACACTTTTCACCGTATTCCGTATTTCTATATATTTATAGTTGACTGCTCCTTGAGTCACACATCTTTAGAAAAGAAGATCTTCTTAGCATGATTTGAATTGGGCAGAAGATTTCAAACAAACCAACAACATTTTCAAAAACAAAACAACAAAAACATAAATAAAACTTCCACAAAAAAAAACTTGTCAACTTGTATAGTTGAAGTTACACTTGTGCACTTGTTATTTAGCATCTCCTTAAGGGATAAAGGGATAACAGCTGTAAAGAGGAGGGATAATTACTTTTGGTTCGGTTAGCACGTAATTTTTTATCTTTTAAAATATTGAGAGGTTTTTTTTTCTCGTCATACACTCGTATAAGATGTACGGCTTGATTTTCATGATTCTTGAAAACATTAGAGAAAATTCGGTGTTGTATGTAAACATATGCACCGGTCTCGTATGCGCAATTGCTTAAGCTGAATTCATAGTTTCTTGATCATATGCGCACATGTGGCTAACTCCATGCCGATGAATCTTTTATTTTATTTTTATGTTTTTTTCTGTTATTTCTTACACCCTAAGATCATATCAATTTTGTTTGTTGGGTGTTTCGTGATTAATTAGTATTATATGGAGGCAGATTGGGAAGGGGTTTATTTTTTATGGATATTTAATGTAACGTATAATTTTTTGAAATATGGATTTTTTGACTCTGTTATGATTTTATTAAAATTTATGACAAGTTTTGATAATAATTTTTATTACCAACGATGGAAGACTGAGTGCCATTTGCACCAGCAAAACTTAGCAAAACTCAACTTAAATTATTGAAGTTCTGAATTTATATAGTTTAAATGTTTGAAGAATTTTTTGAAAATAGCTAGTGCGAAACATCATTAGTGTGCTCGACAAAGGTACCACTATTTTCAAAAGACATTTCCTGGTCAACGAAGGTCTCTTTATCCATTAGGACTTTTTATTTTCATAAAAATTTGGTCAATTCAAAATACAATCCATAATTATAATTAAGGTTGACCACTTTGATTTTTTAATATCTCGAAACTTAAAGTATAAAAATCAGAGATGGAAAATGTTATCGTAACGTACCAAAATAACGAAACGAAATAACGATTTTCCGGTTTTTTCCTCAAAATTGCGTTATAACGTTATAGAAATTTCATTCCGTTACAATAACGACGAACGTAACGAAAATAGAAAAAAATGATTTCGTTTTTTCGTTATTTATTTATTTTTGCATTATTTTATTTGTTATTATTTTTTTGTGAAATGTTCCCCACAGACCTACAACCTGCCTAAAATATAATTAAAAATATTTTTAATCACATTTTAATTCTAAATCGCACTTTATTTTGGCCAGTTTTATTCTATTTCAGGAGATACGAAAATGAAAACTTTTAACACGTTCAGTGCCAACTACGAGTATACTCGTGGTTGGTGGCAGAGACGCCAACTACGAATATACACATTATGAGCTAATTTAATTTCTGTGGCGTTGCTATGATTTTTTGTTTGGCAATGGAGAAATTGCATATCGTCGGCTAAAAGTGAAATTGTGCTAAGTCCATTTGGTATAATTTTACAGAAGAGCAATGAAAACCTGGTTTAATCGTTTTAATTCTCTTTCAATAACACTGGGTTTTCTTTAAATGAGAAAAATTGGGCTCAGTTTTCTTTAAATGAGACTGTTTTCTTTAAAGGAAAATTAAAACAAGGTTTTTATTGCTCTTCTGTCAAATTTGGTATACTGGACTTAGCACAATTTCACTTTTAGCCGATGATATATGAATCATGAATTTAATTTTTTTTTCATTTCATTTCATTTTCATTTATTTTTAATTTTTTAAATTTTATGAAAAACTAGCTTGCATACCCGTCGTTGCCGGGTTAAGTTTTTTCAATTTTTTTTTATGATCTTTGTTGGAGCTAAATTTTAGGCCAATCGGCTCGGTACTTTCCCAGCGAAATTGTAACATAGAGGAAGAGCTAAATTTCGAGATTACTTTACCCCCTCCACTTACTCCACCACCTCTCGGGCTACTTTTTAATGGGTCTATGTTGGGGTGGACCCCCGACGAACATCTATGCCAAATTTGAGGCCAATCGGTTCAGTAATTTCCCCACGAAAGAGTAACATAGCGCAAAAACTAAGTTTCGAAATCACTTTACCCCCTGCCCTTACTCCCCCACCCCTCGCGCTACTTTTCCGTATGCCTATGTTGGAACCAGAACTACCATAGACACTCATACCAAATTTCAAGTCAATCGGTTCAGCCGTTTTTGCGTGAAAGAGGAACAGACAGACAGACAGACAGACAGACAGACAGTCAGACAGACAGTCAGACAGACACCAACTCATTTTTATATATTAGTATGATTGGTGTTAGCAAATAGCATACACATAACAAAATCGATTTGGCAGTCAACGTGTTAGGCCACTTTTTTGGAATCAAAAATATTTTCTTTTTGGTATCTCCAAAAGTAGAGTGAATTTGGCGGAAGTAAAATCCGACTGAGAATCAGCGACGTCAAAATAGCCTAAGATTCAATATCTTTGATATTGACGCAAAAAATATCGGTTTTTTTGGGAAATTTTTTTTTAATAAACAAAATTTTTGTACGATTTTGGTTCTTTTAAGTTTTTATTGATTTTTTAAATCCAGAATCGCTATTTAGAATTTATTTTTATGGAAACTGAACTGAATTACTTTGTGATAAATACACTATTATTAAAGTTATTAATTATTAGAGTGTAATATTAATTATTAAAGTGCAGTGTGTTCGTGCGTATATAAGTATGTAACGAAAATTGTAAGATCGATTTCACTAATAAACCTTAACCGATTTTGACGCTTTTTAAAATGAGCCGTTTTCGAGAAAATTGCAAAAAAATTTTACATGTTTGTTGGAGAGGGGAACTCATTGCAATCTAAACTTCTGCCTTTTTGTTCGGGCGGTAATGAGTTGGTAGCAGTGGCGGCTCGTGTATATTTGAAATGAGGAGGCAAAGTTTTTTTTAGTTCTATAAATTTTTTTATGATACGACCACAGAACTATATAACATAGAACAACTGTCACCATACAAAGCTCTGCTGAAAAAAATATTTCCCTCTTTATCGTACTTGAACGCATTCACTGAACTGTATAAGGTCGCGAAATTCAAATTTCGTTTGCCGCGAAATTCAAATTTCACAAGTTTGAGACTAACTTTAGGCGTCAAAAACTAACTTTAGGCGCCAACACCCAGCTCACGGTTTAAACGAGACGGCTATATTTATTTTCATACTGTTATCTTGTTCTTAGAAAAAGCTGTATGAAAGTTTTGTACGAATCGGAGGCTAGCCTCTATGAAGGGAATTTCTAGTTTATGTTTTAGAGAATTCGACATTCGAGAATAGGATTTTCTTTTAAATTATTATTTTCTGAACATACAGATTTTTATTCAGTCCATTATGGTATAAAAAATTAAAGGCATACGTTAGAAAAACATTTTTATAAAATGTTATGAGGAGGCAATGCCTCCGTTGCCTCCCCTATAAAGCCGCCACTGGTTGGTAGTGCTATGGCAACTTGGTTTTTTGAAATTGGTTTTTTTTCGCATTGATAAAAAAAATGCATGAAAGAAAAGTGAAAGGTTTTGATACACATAAAATGGCAATACTCAACATGGAGATTTTTTTTTGCAAAGGGTCTTCTTCTTTACTAAGGCATATCTGATCATTCTATCTCTACCCTATCTGTGTCTCGTCGTCAGGGCAACAACAGAAGTGTAGTAGTTGTTCTGATGAGGCCAACTACACTTCGGGCCGAAACTTGACTTGACGCAGCCGAAAAAACCTTTATTAAATTAGAGAAAGAAAATCCCCAAAAATGTGTCCGCCTTAATTTTCAAAACTACCAGCGCGAAAAATCATTATTTACATTTCATAAAGAAAATCATAGTCATTTCACAGTAAAACACCCAAATTTTACCGCCACAACTAATCAAATCGAATTCACAATTAAATTGACAATTGACAGATTTACAACTAGTAAAAAAAATGTTGCATCATATTTCATAACATAAGAATTTTCATAAAGTAACATTTCAAAAAAGTGTATATGAGAAAATGAATGTACAAAACTGAAAAAAAAAATCATCTTGAAACTGCACCATATGCGACCGTCCAAACGAAAAGAGTATTCACAGGGGCTACTTACCCCTCTATGTGCTCACAATATGATGAACAGCCATTAGTCTGACCTCAGACAGTAATATTCTTTGACTGATTGACATTACGTAATCGAATTTCGTTGACAAATTCCATTAAAGTGTCTGGAAATTGATACTTTACTGAGAATCTGTTCTGCTTTCAATTACGAAAAAAGTTAATTAATCGATCATTCATCTGAAATATGTTTTCAATTGACTTGGAGTTGTAATTTTTTTTTTTTTTGTGAAAGTGCTAGACAAATACGGATTTTTGACACTTACGTAACATTGCGATAATTATGACAAATTTTTACTAGAAAAAAGTTACACTTATTTAACTTGAATTGTCAATGTTCTTTAAACCTTTGATTTCAGTAAGTCATTAATATTTAATTTAGATAAAATTTAGCTTAGTTCCATGAAAATAAAAATTCATTAATCTTATTTATTATGGATTGAATGCCTAATAGCATTTCTAGATTGGGTTAATTACCGACACAAAAATGCTTTTATAAGGAACATTATTTGTCTTTTCGAGGATTTGTGCAATCTTCTCATGAAAACTAAATCGGAGATCAAAATCAATAGATTCATTAAAACTACTCTAAAAGTTTCTAAATGTCCAATTTTAAGTGTCAAAGTAATCGTTCCAACTCAGCAATTACTTGCTTTTTATACTCTCATATGGAAGTATATTAGATTTAGTATACCGTTTGTAACGTATCGAATCAATCGTCGGACACCAAAAAGAACTACATCAGGGTGTTTGGGATGATAAAAGATTTTGATTCCCACATGTCCGTCCGTCTTTCTGTCCGTCCGTCTGTCTGTCGTTGAACACCATAATTTTCGAAGGAATTAAGCTAAATTCTTGGAATATTTCAGTTTTTCGTAAATAGCCAGGCTAAGTTCTTGAACGAGCCAAATCGGACCATCCCTTTCAACCTCCCCAATACGAAAGAAACGTTTTCTACAGTTCTCTCGAAAACGGTGAGTCGCGTTGGAAAATTTCTTAAGGTAAAATGTGTTTAGAATAGGATTTTACATTATTCATCCATACATCAAAATCCATTTGAACAACTCCTTCCCCCTCCCCTTACAAACAAAACAGTTCTTTCCACTTTTCTCTAAAGCAGTTAGTCTTATTGAAAAAAAATATATAGGCAAATTGAGTCTAAAATGAGACTTTACATAACTTTTCCATACATCAAAATTCAATTGGACCATTACTTTTTCGCTCTCCCATACAAATGGTTTTTTTTAAATAAATATTTTGCTTAAAACTTTTGAAAAAAAAATCGTTATCCGTTTCGAATTTTGAAATTCTCATACCAGATTCGTGATCAGCGACCCTGAAAACCACCGAGTTACATTTCTCAGCATCCTAACGGGTATGCTTATGGTGTTTTAAATCAAAGATTTAAAACAGCAACCCCCAGTCCACCCCTCGTTTACCCACTTAGGTGTGGAATTTCGACGTAAAATATCAATTGTGATCAACACAAAACTGTCCTCTGTAATATTTAGTTTCGGAAAAAAATATGTGAAAAACGACATTTCTTTTCAAATATCTTGATATAAATTCTGTGGTCACAAGGAAAAACTGCTTAATACCGACGCAAAATTACGTAATTTTGAAGATTTTCGTAATTTTGAATGAAATCTTGCTCGAAATCACGAGATTTCCAGTACATTAACCTGTTTTCAAAATCACTAAAAGTATGTAATTTCCACAAAAATTACGAACGAAATCAAGTAAAAGCAATGGATACAACCCTGCATCACTTATTCAGCTCTCTTCAGCGCATCAGTCATGACATTTGTGCTGCATTGGAAAAACGGAAATATAAGAAAAAGAAACCGTGTTCCGCACGCGAAGAGGATATGTTAGTAAACAACCTACGCGGGGCAAAAAAAAATGGACCTGTTTTTGATGCGATTAGATATGAAATGGAAAATAATTGTTTATTTTCATTACAGATAATTTCCTTTTTCGTCTAAAGTGTCTAATTCTGTTTGCTCATATTTCATCGATGTTTTGAATTGTATTATTCATAATATTACTAAAATTCTAAATCATTTCACAAAATTACGTGATTTTGCGTCGGTGTGAACATAGTATAAGTCGAACAAGCGTGTTTTGAATAATTTGGGTTTAAAGTTTTGATTATTTTCTGGAAAAAATTAGTTTTTCTTTTAAATGAAAAATGTTTTCCAGTTTGAAGTAAACACATTAAAGACTACTTTAAACTCGAAAGTATCTTAAAATCCAATTTGGTTATCATAAAGAAGGCGTTTCTTCCATATTATGAATAAGTTTTTCCAAAACCATAGTAAAGCAAAACTGACTTAGGTTATATGGTTTTTGCTCTGCCATTCGTCAGAGGGATACGGCATGAAAACCAAACTTTGACAGAATATAGAACTGGATATGGAGAATTCAATATTCACCAACCTTTAAAAGTACATAAAGGATTTCCTCCATTACAATGACTTCTGTAACTGCAAAAAAATGCAGAAAACTAGATCAAGATAGACTTATGTATCTAAAAAGGAATGACTGAATACAAGTTAAACACTATCCCTTCCAGTTATACAATTTTATAGCAATCATATCAAACCTTATGTTATGAATATAATGTTCAAATTGGCATAGAAATAAAGCTTTTGACTATGCATGCGAAGGAGAAAAATGACATCACGCTATAATAACAGTTTGAATGTGTCCGTGCTTACTATTCACTTACAGGGACAATGTGTGATTGTAGTAGAAATCGCCATAAAAAAACAGAGGAAATTATTCTTGTAGTTGCCGACAAATTTTTGCAGTTGATTCTTATCTCCCTTTCTCGTCAACGTATCTTCACATAAATGTGTCTCTATTTTTTTGCAGTTGTCGAAGTCATGGTAATGGAGGGCGGCCTTAACTCGACTTAAGCGGTTTTTCATTGTGACCACAGAATTGTTCAATGAAAAAATGTAGAAAATCTTATTTCCTTTGAATTTGGTCATATGCATTTTTTCATAACAGCGCATAGTTTCCGAAAAAATTTAAAAAAACCAAATTTTTTTTAACCCCACTTAGGTGTGGAATTTCGACGTACGTGGTGACTGAAAGGGTTAAATGCATTTGTGACCCAATTTTGATTTTTTGAGTAAAAAGCTGGACTACAGTGGACGTATTTTAAGAAAAATTAAAATTTTCGATTTTTTTTTTTAAATTTAAATGAATACTAATAGCCTAAACATCATTAATTTGTATAGAGAGTATTTTTAACCCCCATAGAAAAAAATATGTACTGAAAGAGTTAAATGTCTTGAGAAGAGGTACGTAAAAAACCGTTGAAGCAGAAAATGTACAAAATCCTTTAAATTTTGTTTTATTCATTTTTTCCCAAAAACGCGTAGGTTTCGGGAAATTTTCAAAAAACGGTATTTCTTCAAATAATTGTATGGAAAGTGCTCGTTATAGCTACCGTTAAAAAGTTGATATAAAACTACGAGTTTTGTAAAAGATATTTACAAAAAATTTCAAGTCGCTAGGTCAACGCGTTCTCAAGTTATTGAAGATACGTACAACGGACAGACTGGCAGACATCCTCATAATTTTTCCTGAATCGGATTTCGTAGTATCTGCCCCATTCTCGAGTTGGTCTCCGTCATGAATACAATAATTTCCCTCTATACAGGAATGTCTTTATAAACACTTTAAATTAAAAACATGTTGGATTTTAATATAATGATAACATTTTTTCATTAAACTTTTTAAATTATTTTCATGTAAACTAGCATTGAAGCAATAAACTTATTATAATAATAGTTGAAAGAATGTGACACAAAAAATATGTTGTTTTTCTATGTGATATTAAAATGATGAAAACTAACGTCAGCATTTTCTTTGTAACAATTTATCATCTTAAATATATTGCCAAATCGTTAAGTTATTCAAGTCTAAAAGAAAAGCCATGCGTCTGATCTCGATTTTCCAGGTAAAAATAATCCATGATAAACAAAATTCATTTTCCATGAAAACATTTCGTCAAGGTAAATTTATGTGTCTGGTGGAGCGTATAATTTTACTTTTCTCGAAAGAAAAATTTAAATTTCACACGCTTTTCCCATGTTATTATTATGTTTTCTCATGGATTGTGACCAAATATTCTACGAAAATCTATAAGTGAAAAGGAAAAGAAATGTGTACAAAAAAAAAATTATGAAAATTGAAAATAAAACAAAAGCGTATCTCAATTATAAGAAATCATGTCAAAGATGAACCTAAAAATAATCAGAACGGCAACCAAAAAATTTTCTTTGGATTCAGTTGTGATGTGGATGTGATGTATCCAAAATTCAGTCCCAACGTTTAGTAAGTTTTACTTTGAATCATGGCTTCATAGTTTCACAACATAAGTGTCAATGAGATTTTCAGTTTGTTATGGTTTTATTTTGTTTTAAATATGCTAAACGGTAACCATTCGTCGTCATTGTATGGGGTCAAAATTTTATTTTCGTTTAAACTGTCGACATTTACCGCATGAAATCTTAACTAATGAAAAAATAATCGTATCTACCCAGTACGCGTATGAAAATCTTTAATTTGTTTCTTAAAAATAACCACAATATCTTTTAATCGATGTTCAAGAAGATATCGTATCGTCGTGTCATTTAAGATTATTATTAGAAACACTTGGATGGAACAGCATGATTTATGTTAGACAATCAAAATGGAGAATTTTCACTTTTTTTTAATAACCTTAATGTACTTGTGAACTTTCGCAGATGTGTTTCTTTTTTAATATCTGATACATATAGATATGTTGGAAATTTTCGACACCGAGATTTCAAACTTTGAAATATTCCAGCAAAATTCTTTTTATTTAAAAAAATGAAAAATCTACAGTCATTGATGTATAGTTTTTCAGTTTTGGAAATCCGTAAATTTTATTTTCATCAATTCACCAAATTATGTGTTTTAAGAGCAAATCAGGAAATCAGGAAGGAACGATTGTACAGTGGACCCTCCATATAACAAAATCGCTAATGAAAAGAAAAAAAATCTTTATATGAAGAATTTCGTTAGATATAGATTTAATTAAATGGTAAGACAAAATTTGTGTAGAATATAATTAAAAATATATGATGATTTTGATATGCAAATATTCAATTTTATCTGCGAAATAGTAAACATGATGTGTACAAGATAACAATTCAAGTTTTTACATATGACCATTTTCCATACCAAAATTTTACTGATCAAATTCAGAATTTTAAAATTCAATTTCACCTAATTTGTTAGCAGTCTCTTCATGAACAGGTGCATCGCCAGAGTGGGGAGTCCGAAAAATAACATACTACAAAATCACTACTTTGGCCACAAACTTCCTGGACTACTCCACTCACGACGAATATAATTTTTATATAAATTTTCCGAGTTTTTTCACCGTTCAATCAAAAACAATGTATAAACACAGACGACTCAAATCAAACAAATCATTTAAGAAGCATGAATTTTTCAATCAAAAACTTAATACCCCATCGCCTCGTGTTCAGCTAAGGCACAAACCAGAAAATACTCGCGTCACTTAAAAGACACAAAAGTTTGCGCTGTTGTCTAATATGCATTCGTTCATAGGTCTTTTTATTTCCACTGAAAATAAAAAAGGCTAACATTTTGAAGTAAAAACTTAGAAAAAATGCTCGAGTTATGTTTTTTTCATTTTTAAAACCTGCTAGAGAAAGAAGTATCGACTGCTGAGGAACATGCAATCAACACCGAATGAATAGAAAAAATATTTGGCAACAAGGGATAATTATACTTAAACCTCTAACCGGAATGCCCGCCTTAAGGCGGGCTTCGGGGAATTCGCTTGTTTATAACGGGTAACAATTTTAATCGCCGGAAATCGCCGGAACGTGTTACACTGACTTTTGTAAGTTATCGCTTTACATGCTGGAAAAAATTTAGCCCTGTACGTTGTCTTGGTTACGGTCTGTCGCAAGTTGAAAGTCATATTTTAGTGAATTTTTCTCGGTAATATTCCGGTTAGAGGGTTAAGCTTTCTCATAAAGCGACTATCTTCTGGTTTGTGCCTTAGCTGAACACGTGGCGATGGGGTATTAAGTTTTTGATTGAAAAATTCATGCTTCTTCTAAAATGATTTGTTTGATTTGAATCGTCTGTGTTATTGTTTTTGGTTCAATCATTACTCGAAAAAAAAATTAATAAATCAAATTCATAACTAAGAAAAAATATCTGACTTTCTTGTACAAAATCTACGTTTCTGCACAATTTAATTGACGAATAAAATATTAGTTTACATAAAAATATGAACTTTTATTTTACAAAATTTGAAATATTTCGATAACGATAAAAGGTATCAATTTACGGTAAATGGCAAAAATGTAGAGAATTTTAATACCTTTAATGTGCGGAATTTCAATACCTTAAATGTAGAGAATTTTAATACATTCAATTTTCATAGTTTTTTCGAAAAACATTTCGGTTACAAGCAATTTTTTTAATCTTTAATGATAATATCTCGATAATGGTAAAAGATATTCAGATATAAGATATAAGATATAACAGTATTCTCTTCAATTTATCTTATACATTAAATCAACAAAAACCAGTCATTTTTCAAGATAATCGCAAAAAACTATTTTTTTTAAAATAACGGTATATCTCGATAACGGCTTGAGGTACGGAGCTCTAGTAAAATACAAAAATGTAGAAAGTTTTATTATCTCCAGCTTTTGTTATACTTAAGACTACTGAGAAACGCGTAGTTTCAGAATAAATAACAAAAAAACGAAATTGCGATTTTTAAAAAGGCGCCATTTTGGATACTTCGGTTAACCCTAAACCCCTAATTTTGAAACCTAACGATTTCTCAAAAGTGAGACTCAGAGTCTCTTAGTATAAATATCGAAAAGAGATGTGTATTTATTTAGAATTAAAGAAATATTTAGGAAATAAAAACGTTTTCTAGTCATTTTTACGAAAAGCTGAATATTTACAGGCATAGTTTTTTGCATTTAATATTTGATTTGAGACTGACAGGCTCACTTCTGGGGTTTAGGGTTAACGGATTTCCACCAAAATTTGATAGGATTGTTCCTTTCCAGGACCAAACATCCATGTAAAATTTTATGGCTCTAGCTCTCTTAGTTTTTGAGAAATCTTGTACAGACTAACAGACTGACAGACAGAAATACATACAGTAATCCCTCCAACTGCGACGTAGATACGTTCCACAAAAAGAGCGCGCAAACCGAAACCGCGCACTGTGAATCCTACTTTGTATGAAATTTTGGGGTTAGGATCATGTTTTTTTAAACGAAAATTATAAAAAAAAACCGCGCAGTTGCGAAATTTTTACCGCGCAGTTGCGAAATTTTTACCGCGCAGTTTTGTATTAAAAACTTAACCGCGCAGTTTTGTATTAAAAACTTAACCGCGCAGTTAGAGGGATTACTGTATTTGTAATAATGGTCCAATCGATTCAAGAGTGCTCGGGAAATGTTTTTTAGGCAAAACTAAGAGGCCGAAATTTTCCATGAATACAATACTTTATAATACTACGTATAAGAAAGTAAAAATGCTAAAATTTTTAAAGCGTAATCTCCATACAGCGGAGTTCCTTAAGCCCAATCTCCATACAGCTGATTTTTTAATCTGATAAAAGTAGGAAAGACAGCTCGGACAGAAAGGCAGAAAACGTCTTCTGCAGTTCTAAAAAGTCGTCTTCTGCAGTTCTAAAAAGTTCTAATTTTCCCAACCGATTTTCGATCTGCAGATGATTCCCATCAACAATAGATGAACTTTTTCGTCTGATTTCTGGTATCTTCATCTGCAGATCTATACTGTCACAACAACCGCACACGAGACCGTCACACATTAGCAAGTTCCTTATAGGAAGATGTGATAGGAAATTGATTTGTGTGCCATTGTGATAACGCTGAAATTAGCATTTCATGAAGAGAAGTCCATAGTTTCCTAAAATTTTGTAGGGAGGCTCTGGCTACTTTTATTCAATCACTTTTACAGAAAATTACAAAAGTTTATCTCTTTCTGGTTTTTTGATTTTTTTCATCAGACAAGAAAGTTGGCTCTATGAAGAAATGCTCGGACTTTCTCATAATTTTGCCTGAAATAGATTTCGTACCGATGAGAAATTTCCTATCTGCCGCCGTTCTCAAGTCGATCTCCATCATGAATACAATACTTTCCCTCTATAGAAGAGGAAAGTAAAAAACTTGATTCAGAACGGACTGGTTTTTTCGCACTTTCTCGACAACCGGGCTTTTTGTGAATTACGATTTAATTATCGAGTGAAAACATTATTTTGATTAAAACCATAGATATACTAGATCGCTCGATTTGGTGTCTGAAATGGTCCCATTTCGATACAGTTCAGTGAATCAGAACGAGTCAAGTAAGAGCAAGATAACCGTATGAAAATAAATATAGTCCTCTCGTTTAAACCATGAGCTGTCAAAGGAAAATCGACTTTCGGAATGATGTTGGCGCCTAAAGTTATTTGTTTGCGCCTAAAGTTAGTCTCAAACTTGTGAAATTTGAATTTCGCGGCAAACTAAATTTGAATTTCGCGACCTTATACAGTTCAGTGAATGCGTTCAAGTACGATAAAGAGGGAAATACTTTTGGGACCATTTTTCAGCAGAGCTTTGTATGGTGATAGTTGTTCTATTTTATATAGTTCTGTGGTGAAAACATTCTCCAGGGAACCACCTACCAATGGTGAAAACCGCATTGAAATTGTTTTAACGATGCAAGAAATAGCAGGAGAGGAGTTTGCCAACAAGGGAAGGAATCGAAAGAAAAACTACCTATTTGCGAAAATATACGTTCATTAGTAAGAACATATATTCGAAAAGCGTTTCCCGCTACGACTCATAGTTCGTCTGTATCTAATGTAATTTCCAATTTAAAAAAAAAATGTAACGCGGGGAGCTCTCTAGCATTTTATATATTTATAAGATGTGTGAAAACTTTTCAGTTAGTCAGACAGCACTGACTGTTGCAAGACATTTTTCATTTCAAAAAAAAGCTTTTTACGTTTCAAACCTTTTTAACCAAGTAAAATTGATTTAACCACAAACACTTCTCCTGAGGATAAATTCCCCTTTGAACTTTTACAACTAAAACCATTTCGTTAAGTACTGGTTATTTAAAAGACCAAAAGGTCCACTTTGCCATTTAAACAAATGAAATAACTCTCTGCTATTTTGGGTAACTTTTCTATCCCTTTAGACACACAAACACACACACACACACACAGAGATATGAAAGTTTGTCAGGTGCCTTTTCTCAGATATCTACCAAGATTATCATTTGTATATTCAACTGTTTCCTAAAGGTCCAATCTTTGTGAAAGGAGACAAGAGCTCAATTCTCTATTATTTTTCAAAATATTTTATCTAGAACTAAAAGGACATTCAGACTTCCCTAAATGTAATTGAGACACGTTCATGCTATTAACAACTGAGACTTAATAAAATTTAAGTAAATAAATTTTGGTTAAATTGATGTATAGTGAGTGCATCGAAAATGCTATCATGCTTTACATTTAGTAAGTATATTACGGCTAGTTGTTGACATAAATCTCTGAAAAAACAAGCACATATGCTGCTACTGTTAACTAAACCATACATTATCTTGGGATGCATGTCCCTCAGCAATTCTTCAATTAAACAACAATTAGAGTTCATCGTTCATTAGTTTCTTGCCTTTGAATGGCATACATTAGGCTCTGTCTTCGCTCCCCAAGAATGAGATAAAGTTATGCGTCGGTAGTTTAACGTATGATCCCTTAGGACGCTATTATTTGTATACAAGTGTGTAACTGGCTCGCTTTATGACGATGTATCCCCTAATTGAAATAAATCAAACCATGTTTACACACAGGATGACATATTACCCTAAGTGAAACTTGTGACTTGATTCTTGGAATATAATTCGACAGTAGTATAGTAGACGCCGACCGTCGTTTTTTTTCGTATTCATTTTGTTTCCTCCCTCCACCCCTACTCCCTCCCCCCTCTAACCGCTTTGACAATCTCATTGGATCGTCATGCCATAACGTTCCTGGACAGTTTCCGACTCTGTGACTACGGGGACACATCTCGAATCCCGGAAGAGATGAGTGAGTTTGTCAAGTTTACCGCAAAACGACTGAAAACGAAGTTAAAAAAAAGGAACCAGAAAAAAATACCGGGAAGTCATCCACATAGCCAACAAGTTTAGTTACAAATGGGCCAAGTTGGTCTCTCAAACTTTTTCCTTCTGCCCGAAGTTTTATTTTTTTTTCCCTAAATTTTTTTTTTGTTTTTTTGTCTAACCTTTCGTTTTAGTGGTTTTTTTATTTTTTCATGCTACGAACAAATTGTTCCCTACCGCCCATAAATTCTGAATGAAAGTGATAAATCAAGACGATGGACTCCTTGTAATCTTCGTTACATCGTTACTATACTGGTGGATACATATGTATACTAATACCATTTTAATTCTGTGATGAGATCCTTACCTATATCTCTAAAACATTTCCGCCCCCGCATCGGAGTCATAAGTTTGGCTGGTCATAAGATCTAAAAGTCCTTCACCAACAACGAGTTTGACTTCGCAACACACACCAGAAACGGATGTTTTGTGAAACAGTGTAAATTTCTTATATTTCTTCTAGAAAAAAAATCCACACGTGTAAGGCAGAAACAAGCAAGTAATTGGACAAGATCTTGACTTTTATCCACAATGGCACTTTTCATTTTAATGGTCATGACTGGTAAATAGCCTTTTTAATTTTGAAATTGGTTAACTTAAGGAATTAAGTCGTTTCAGTATTTGTAGATATTGTTAAACTTTAGGGAAAACTTTAAAGCAATGATAGTGCAAAGTTTTCCTGTTTCATTTTTCATTTTTTTTCCAGATTTTATGTTTCAATTACGTTCAACATATCTCGAACTTAAGAACTTACACTATTAAATACTAAATTTTATGTATGAAACTAAAGTTAACTTTGCTAGTAATTTCTTCGTTCGTTACAAACTATCGTTCAAGTTGCTCAATTATGTCCCAAAGATACGTCCATTGACATTTAATAAATCCTCTATAAATCCTTGATTTATGACTTGATTACGTCACTTAAACTTATTCTCTGTAAAGTTCTGATCATTTGAGAATTTATGTATCAATAGATCTAGGTACGTAATGTTGAATCACATTTCATGCAATCACTTTTCCTAAATTTGGTAGACATCCCCTAATCAAAAATATTATGATATTCCAAAATAGTTTTGTGCATTTTATCATGGCTCTAATGCTACATTTACACGAATGACAAATTTGTCATTTTTTTCTTGTCATTATGTTAATTCCCGTGTAAATGGCATAATTTTTGTAATTTTTTCTGTCAGAAAATGTCAATCTCTCATAAAAGAATGAACTTGTCCATTCTTTTATGCCAGATTGTCATTCGTGCAAACGCAATATTAGTTATGACAACTTTAGTATTCAACTTTTGTCATAACTAATATTGCGTTTGTACGAATGACAATCTGGCATAAAAGAATGGACAAGTTCATTCTTTTATGAGAGATTGACATTTTCTGACAGAAAAAATTACAAAAATTATGCCATTTACACGGGAATTAACATAATGACAAGAAAAAAATGACAAATTTGTCATTCGTGTAAATGTAGCATTACTCTATTAGGTTTTCAGAAATCTTGTACACAAGCTAACAGACTGACAGAGTAATGCTACATTTACACGAATGACAAATTTGTCATTTTTTTCTTGTCATTATGTTAATTCCCGTGTAAATGGCATAATTTTTGTAATTTTTACAGACTGACAGACTGACAAACTGACAGACAGAAAGACATTTTTGTAATAACGCTCCAATCGACACAGAAGTGCTCAGGAAATGTTTTTTTAGGCAAAATTAAGAGCTTGAAATTTTCCATGAATACAATACTTTAGGTCTGTTCGATATAAGTCCTGGACTTACTCCGAATATTTTCACTTTACTCCACAAAATGGCGGATTTTCTTACTCTGAATTTGTTTTTATCGAACAACTTGGAGTAAGTTCAGAGTAAGTTCAGAGTAAATCACTAACTCTATATTATGAGTTTATAATTATAGATTATAAAATATAACAAATATAATAAATAAAACCCGAAACTACTCAAGAATATATAACACATGGATCAATAAGTCCCGAGACTAACCCAGAGATGACGCTCGTAGTAAACCAGTAACCACGTCTTTCTAGAGTACTAACCTTTGCTTGAAACGTGTCAAAATTTTAAGTCGATCGGACCAGAAACAGCTGAGTTATCGAGGTTGGAGTAAAGTCGTTTTGTAGTTTGTTTAAAAAATGGAAAAAACCGAGTTTCGTGTTCTGATAAAACATTGTTTTTTAATGGGTAAAAACACCGTGCAAGCGAAACAATGGATTGAAAAATGTTACCCGGACTCTTGTCCATCAAAAGCAACGATTTGTCGGTGGTTTGCCGAGTTTAAACGTGGTCGTACCGACACAAATGACGCGGAACGCTCGGGTAGACCTGTGGAAGCCGTTACACCGGAAAATGTGAGTGAAGTGACAAAAATTATAATGAAAGATCGTAAAGTGAAGCTCCGTGAGATTGCTGAGATAACACAGATATCATATGGAAGTGCATTTACTATCCTTCATGAAAAATTGAGCATGAAAAAGGTTTTTTCCAAGTGGGTGCCGCGATTGCTTTCGATGAAACAAAAACAGCAACGAGTCGATGATTCAGAAAGCTGTTTATCGCTATTTACTCGCAATAAAAAAGATTTCTTGCGTCGTTACGTGACCATGGACGAAACATGGATACATCACTACACTCCAGAGTCGAAGCGGCAGTCATCTGAGTGGCGCACAGCTGGCGAAAGCCGTCCGAAGCGTCCGAAAACGCAGCAGTCAGCTGGCAAAGTCATGGCGTCAGTTTTTTGGGATACGCATGGCGTGACGATTGTATCACCCTAAAAGGTGATTATATTGATGAATAAAAAAAAATTTTGCAAAAAAAATGTTGTTTTCATTGTTAGTCTCGGGACTTATTGATCCATGTGTTATTGGAAATAATTTATGATGTCTTTTGCTGCATTTCTTCTTCCAAACACTGTAAAAGAGAGTTTATGTCTGACAAATATCAGCTGTCAAAAGTTTACTCCAGCTAAAAGCAAGAGTAAGTCCAGGACTGTCCTGGACTTACACTTTTCTGTTCGATATGTGTTCGGAGTAAGTCCAGGACTTATATCGAACAGAAAAGAGTAAAAATGTTTACTCCGAGTAAGTCCAGGACTCATATCGAACAGACCTTTTATAATACTACGTATAAGAAAGTAAAAATGCGGAAATTTTTAAAGCGTAATCTCCATACAGCGGAGTTCCTTAAGCCCAATCTCCATACAGCTGATTTTTTAATCTGATAAAAGTAGGAAAGACAGCTCGGACAGAAACGCAGAAAACGTCTTCTGCAGTTCCAACCGATTTTCTACAGATGATTCCCCTCAACAGATGATCTGCAGATGATTCCCCTCAACAACAGATGAACTTTTTATTAAATGCATTTTTTCTGCGATTAAATTTTCATACAACATACATTCACTGTCCACGTCGTGGTTTAACCCCACTTCGGTATTAATTGGGCGACCTTCGGGCTGGGATTTTACATTTCAGGGATACACAACTTGCAGGAAAACGCATAAAATAGATTTTCGTGAGTGAATTCATTGGGATCTAACCTCTTTAATGGTAAAATTCGCACCCAAATCCCTCCAGAATTGCGAGAGATATCAGGAGAAACGTTTACTAACAGGGGTTGGGCAGATTTTAGTGAGTTAAAAATTTCGTTGAGGGCTGAATTCTCCAATGGAGAAAACCGGACCCAAATCCCATTAGAATTGCATGATATATAAGGAGGGTCGGTTTCCTTGATCGGTTTCTTTGATCGGTTTCTTTGATAGTGAAAAAAAAATTTATTTGAAAAATTCAATTTGAAAGGGAGAGGGGGAAGGAGTGGTACGATTGGATTTTGATGAATGGAACGGTTAGGTAAAATCATATTTTAAACACATTTTATCTTTATAAATTTTTCGATATTATATACCGTTTTCGAAATAAAAAAAAAGTGTTTAATTTGTACGGGTGAAGGATGAACAAGTGATCCAACTCGATTTTAAGTATGGATGAGTTATATAAAATTAAATTCTAAATCAATTTTACCTTTCCAAATTTTCAATACAACTCGCCGTTTTCGAGAAAATTTCAGAAAAAAAACTGTTTCGATTGTATGGAAGGAATAGGGTAGGAATAGGGTAGGAATAGGGAAGGAATAAGGCTAATAGGGAAGGAATAGTCCGATTTTGTCCGTTCAAGAAGTCAGCCTTTATATTTACGAGAAACGCAATTGAAATTCTTCAAGCCTCCTACTGAATTATTTTCCCTTAGATTTTGACGCTAACTGTCAACAAAATCAATCAAATTATGTAACCGTCTAGTAGGCAAGTGTATCTACAGTTACAGCTGACTTTTTTCTAATTATCAACCTCCTACCGCGACAAGTGTGTCTCTAGATACGCTCTCTTTTTCCGGCTGCTGGCAACTCAAACAACTACCTAGGGACAAAAGGGTTTCCGTTCTGGGTTTCCTGAAGCACAATTAACCTGCTCTAATTGTTTCTTACTGAAAAAAAATTGGCCTACTAGAGGGTTAAAGCCTGAGTTACATTGCTACGACAAGGCGACACGAGACTTCGAGAGTCGTCGAAGCTGTCAAAGTAATTTTCAACGTATGTTTTTGTATTGAATTGATTACATTGCGACGACAGCGATACGACAACGCCACCGAAGTTTGAAAAATTTAACTTTTGTCGCGATGACATCGAATGACAGTTGAATTGTTTGGTTAGGTTAATTGTATTTGAGTTGCTCTCTTTTGGTGAAAAATTTGCAGAACTTATCCATAGTAGCATATAATAATATTTTCTTTACTTTCTGCACTCTCATGGGATTGTTTGTCGCGTGCTCGCAGCTCTGATAATGTAACTTGAATGACGATAACGACAATGTCGCGCGACTCTCGTCGACGTCTCGTGTCGCCTTGTCGTCGCAATGTAACTCAGGCTTTAGTTGCATGTGATACTTGATTGAGATTCATAATTCTACAGTAATTTCCATACATTTAAAAAGTTCTATGGAAAATTCTGTTGTTGCTTATCTTTAGGTGTAAACATATTTAATAGTGAAACCAAATTAAAATCCCTTCAGTGAACCGAAATTATAGAAGCATAACACATAAGGGGATGTTCTCCTGTTACTCGAAATCTAAAAAGTTTCATCAAACTCAAATCAGTAATATTCAAAAAAGAAAATCGAAAACTACACCAGCGTTTTTTTTGTTTTCTACAGTTGAACCTTTATAAGCCGATTTTTATGAAATTTCGATTTGTTTCTATTCTTTTGAAATTTTTTATCTTACACCATATTATTACAAGTATTTGGCAATTATGTATATGAAATGTAATAAAAACGGATGTTTATCTATGTGAAAAACGAATGATTGTTAGATGGAAATATTTCTTTGCAAAAACCATGTTATTTCGAAATTCTCTGAAAAATTGCTGTATAAGCTGTCATTGCCGCAAATATCCTTAGTGCTTGAAAAGAACCCCCCTCCCACATCCGTCGAGCTAAGCCCCCCTTGATGCCTACATCCTTGCACTAAGGACCCTCCTTATTTGTGTAACCCCCCTGCTGGTCATAACAAAGCAAAAAAAAAAACATACTTGTGTTTTTTAATATCTACCCAAGTAACAATTTGAGGTTACATTCCGGTTAAGAAACGTATTTGAAACCATGGTAACAAAACTCAAAAGTTTCACATTTGGTTTCTGTAACCTTTCAGAAACGTTTCAGAAACCCTATTTAGAAGCTGGTTTCAAAATAACCGTTTTTGGCGGGTTTATTCGGAAACCATCTAAAATGTAACCAAAATGTAACCTAAATTGAAGGTTTTTTTGCAACCACGGTTACAAACTGTTTCTTGGGTAAATATAAAAACCACATAAAAAATTCCTCCCCGCATATACCGCATATCGCGACGCTCGCCCCTTATTGCCAAATTCAAACAAATTTATGTCTTCTCAATTCAATTTCTAACTACGGGCCAGCAATTTAAAGCTTGCAATTATAAAACCATTACCTAGTTTCAGGAAAGAGACTCTAAATAATAATCTATGAAATTTAGTTTATAAAAATACCTATCTCCAATTACGATATATACTTAATGGCTTTATCAAATATATTGTAAATACGAATGCATGTCCCCAGAGCTGTAACTTGCAAAGAGAGATAAAATTACTGAAAATTGATATCACTAGCATAATTTTCTAAATTTACCCACCATAGATTTTATTCTGAATCTGTATGATTCTCGGTATCATAAACTCTGTATTTATTTAACATGGTGCAATGCAGCAGCCCTTAAAGCCTGTGGCTAAGCTCAGTAACATATTTATGACAGCGTAAGGTGAATTTATCTACTTCCAAGAAAATTAAATAATAACAAAACAGAAACTAAAACTTTCCTATGTTATATCAAGCAAGGTACAGTATACGAACTTCCTATACTATACTTAAATATAGTTTTTGATAGAATGCATATATATGAGGGCAAATTTATCCATACTTGTGCCCATGAAAATATGCAAGGCAACAATCCCTTAAGCATAAATATACCCTCCTCACTGTACAAACTATACAAACCAACACATTAACATTTCTGCTTGGTCGAAATTATTTATTGCCCATTCGGGAACGAAACTGAATATTTTCCCCCACCACCGCGCTACTACATTTAGCCATGGCAAAAAGGTGGACCATCGGTACCCAAGTTCTATAATCTAGATTCTCATTCCAGATTCGCCTGCTTTGAAATAATATGACTATATGGCTTACGAACGAACCCCATCGACAATCTACTAGCCACTCTATATATACGACCTATCACGTACCAGAACTACGAATATGCTATGCATAAATTGTATGCAAGTAACATATTTTTAGTGTTAATTGTGCCATTTTAAATGGCGTGTAAAGTGTGAATTTAATGGAAATTATTTTCAAAATGTTACACACATGCTGATCCCTTAACTGAAATTTTCATACCGATTCATAATCATAAAGCATAGGACACTACTCATCGTCATTCTACGGGTTTTTGGAATCTGCACATACGACTCGGTAGAGCTGATCTTTATGATGCTTACAGATGATAAGAGTCCCATAACATAATACCCAAAATGTTTCACATTCAGTTACCAACTTTGTTCAAGTTCAATTGATAACTTTGCACAGAAAATCGTGCTTAATTGCAGGTTTGAAATAGATGTATTTTGTTTTTAACAAGATTTTCTAATTGATGGTCGAAAAAAGCTCAGCAAACTATTTGTTTCTACTTCAAAATTTCAAGATTAGGAATAGGTGGAAGTAGAAATTCAAATCCCACCCCCCTAATTCTCAAAAAAAAAATTTACCACATTCTCTAAAAAAAGTTCTCCCTAAAAATTACACCTGAAAACTTCTTTCTAAAATCGCTTTACAGATTTTTTTAGAAAGCCAATTTTTTTTAGAATCCGATTTTTGAATTTCGGAGTCCTACAACCCCTAGTTATGCGGCTGAATATAATGTAAATTTTGAAAAAAAAATGGAATAAAGCCTTGAAAATTGGAGACTAGCTTCTACACTCTCCAAAAAACGGAGTCGAACACGCACCAAAACCGAGTTTGAGGGAGTCCATCATCTTTCGGGGAAAATTGAACTCCGGGCAACAGTTCCCTGTGGGTGTTAAATTTTAACAATTTTTCGGTGTTAAACGAAACCAAAAATATTGATTGTTAAAAACTTTAATTGCGTGTTTCTACCGGGACTCGATTTGTAAGCTATTTTCTTCCCAATAGGCTATTCAAGGCTATTCGATTGAAATTACTCCTAAAAGGACATCAAGTGAATTTTTGACTTTGTTTCGGGATTATTTCAAAATTGAGGCCAAAACAATGTTTAAGTGAATTGTTAACTCCTTAAAACAGGAATAACGAAAAACCCCGCGCTACAGTGTTAATTTTATTCTGAATAAAGCGCAAAATACAATTGGCCCGACACAACATTTACGGCGGCAGATTACGGCGACAATGTCGCCCTCCATATACAATTGCGCACACTTTCTTGTTCCAAACATCATTTGTTTTTCATTTGATTTTGACACTCGGACGGTGAGCCGCATATAAAGCGAGAACTCCAATTGGGCAGAGGCAGCAGCAGAGGCAGCAGCAGAGGCAGCAGCAGAGGCAGCGGCAGAAGCAGAAGCACATTTTAGCTCTAATCTCTAAATTTCTGCTTTCAATTTAACCTCACAAATCGTTGTTGACATTTGTTGCATATATGAACGGAAGTAAATATTTGTAATACTTGAAATGGAGGAGAAATTAATTGAATACTTAAACATAACAAAAGCTATAATTGCCAATCTGGCAATCATTGGAGACCCGTATGGTGATATTCGTATCAAAATTCGAACAGTTGTATCAAAATTCCACTTTGAAGTCAAACTTTCCAATAAGATTTTTTTAAAACTTGTTCCAATTGGATTTTCACAGATACACGTTTAATTATACAGGAGATGTGGTTTTTTAGAGAATATCTTTTTTTACGAATTACTACAGACGAGAGGTAGAAAAAGTAGGAACACAGTCTTCAAAATGTGCCAAAATCCCCACTATATTATATTCAAACATTATAAAAAAATCCGTTCTTGAATTCCGTGCTCTTGTAAAATTGCTTGAACAAGTCAATTGATCAGAAATTGCGGTCCTTATATAGCATATAGGCGACTCCTACTTCGGAATTATTTGAAGCACTGCATGATGTAACAAAAACATTTCATAAATTCGCTGACAACTTCGAGCCTTTTAATTAAAAAGTTTTTTTGAAAAACTTGCTTACCGCCATTTTTCTTTTAAAAAAATCCTTGTGGGACATTTCAATATAAAATTTGCCTGCGGCGCAATTTTTGTAGTATTTGAACAAGCAAGAAACTCTTATCTAGAAAACGACTAACAAAAATTGATGCAAACAGTCTTCCCTCTGATCGATTTTTCCGAAATTCCAGGCATACAAATACTCATTTTTATCAGATACAGATTTTTCCCAATGCGCCGTTACACCATCGCACGGTCCTAGAATTTACTGTTCCAGGAATTTTGTTTCCTGAAAATTTTCCGGGAAAAAAATCTCATCTGGGGGTTTTTGGGGTCGCTGAATTCGATTCTGACGTTAAGAAGTCTATAATGATAACGGATGGTCCTGTAAGGATAAAATTCTTATCCTTTTCCTCAAATTTTTTGGAAAAAATCTCATGGGGGAGTTTTCGGGGTCGATAAATTCGATTCTGGAGTCAAAAACTTCGTAAGAATATCTCAAAAGCAAGGATATATTCGAAGACTAAAAAGCATGGCTGAAGACAGACGATATTTTGGAGTTTTAGTCATAATAATAAGGATAAAAAGTTTAAAAAAAATGTGTTTTTAAAAAAAATTCATTAAAAAGGAAAAAAATAGTTATTGGGCCCTGTATCAGAAATAAAAGCGAGATAAAAGTATCAAAAATATAATAAAATAAATATTTAAAAAAATTTTCCTTTTTAACACGTTGGCTACCATGTGAGTCATCGGTGATCGCAGCGTGTCACCCACAGGGACAATGTGAGTCACCGGTGTACACACACTATTGTCATTACTATCAGTTTCTCAAGTTCCATGATTGAGTGCAGTCGCTCGTGCGGTACAAGGGGGGTTTTTTTGTGGAGCATATTTCATGTGAAAAATTTGTTGTTCGTTTTTGTCTGTATTGATCTTGTGTTCACTGGTGACTCACATTGTACAGAAATGATTTTTGCATTTTTTCCCAGTGTTAACTAGCGGAGTAAGCGTTTTTTTGGCTGGTAGCCAACGTGTTTGTATTTTTTAAAAATAAAAGCTTTTTTTAAAAAAAAATTTTTTTTTAACTCAATTAAGTTGGTTTAACATCAAAAAATTGTTAAGAATTAACACGCACAGGGAATTGTTGTGAACTACTTAGCCCGGAGTTCGAATTTCGGTGCGTGATCGACTCCGCTTTTTTCTGACAGTGTAGAAAAATAACCACTTATGAAAATCGTCATAGCACACACTCTTTCGTATTATTCGCCTTTATTTAAACGAATTTATATTTTCACAACTGACAATGACACGTTATAGCTGTGTAATCACACTGTAACCGTAGAGATTCTACCCCATGATGTTCGTCGCCCTTAGCATATAGTTTACCATAGAATATCCATACGACTGATTTTACGAGTGGATGGAAATATAGGACGATATTGCATGCAAAATTGAATGAACTTAATTGAGCGAAAAATAGAAAGTTTTTTATGATTACACATTTTGGATGCTTCACAATAGCAAAATGTAAACAGCAATCGCTACGCAATACGAAAAATGTTGACAAAAAATTGAAAATTACCCAGCATTGAAGGAAAAAAATTTTTTCAACAAAATGAAATTTCCCTGACAAATAATTGACAACATAGCGATCGAATGTTTCCCACTATAACCAAATGTTTATTAAATTTTCTGTACGCTATACTACTACCTATTTGTACACAAATATTCAACATGGTATACGAAATTGTATTTGCTAATAAAATTTTGCTGAGAGGCCAATTATAAATCCTGATTATCTAGAAACAATGGCACAAAGTTAAAATTTTGTTTATTTGTAATTAAAGTTTTCCTGTTTGTACACAATAACTAAATAATTATATTGGCATAAATTTTAGAAAAGCTCATATCATTACTGTAGTTAACATAATGAATTCCAAAAACTAATTACCGTTTTTGTCGTACATTTGCTCATTATGAATTTAAATTAAATAAATTTGGATTTAAATTGTTAATTATTATTATAAAGTTAGAATTTGTTTATCAATGTAAATTTATTTTTAGAAATATCAATTTAAATTTATTGCTTCAATTTAAATCACTTAGTATATTTGTTTTTTTTTTTAATTTTTTTGTAGCATTAATATTTTGCAATCCACATTTATCACAAGTAAAAAATGTTATGCAACCGCAAATTACAATCTCTAAAATGAGTGTCCAAAATCTTTTTTCCAAAACAATCAACCAAATTAAGGAAAACTGCAAAAAATGAGTAATTACTGAATTTAATTTTATTTTAAAGAGTCACTTTAATAACTCTATACAAAAATCTTCTATTGTTGCAAAAATTTGTGATTGTATCAACATACATAAAATCAAAGAAATTTTAGACCACGAAGCAATGACGTTTCGTCTTGACATAGAAAAACACTGAGATATCGCAAGTCTAACGAAGAAAAGGAGCTATTTTAACACGTTCGTGACATTTGCTTTTTCAACTTTTTTTACATTTGGACATCGTGTACCACGGGTGGTACACTAGCGATTTGTTTTCTCATCGGTGGTACACGGTGCGTGTTTTTATATTACTTCCACAAAAAAACTACCGCACTATTTACTTGCACGGTTTTAAAAATCTGTACGTGTACCACCAGTGGTACACGATGTCACGAACGTGTTCAAAAGCTTTTATTTAGCTTGCCTTCGTGTCTGTCTGATGGCCTGTCAGATTACAATCTCGCAATTCAATTTGGACCCACTTCCACTTACCCGATTGACTTGAAATTTGTACACATACAAAATGGGCGGCCGACAGACGGAAAAGAAGTACTAATCCGACGACACAAAAAAAATTTCTCTACTTCGTCCTTGTAAGGACAAGGGAAGGTCCTGTATGGGTAACGTGATTATCCTTTTCCTTAAATTTTTCGACTGATAGAAAACTGATAGATGTGGCCCTTACATAAATAGGATTTTGTTTTGGCCCGATTCCCTCTATTTCTGGAGATACGAAAAAGGAAATCTTTCAATCAGCGGCGTCAAAATAGCCTAAAATTCTATATCTTTGATATTGACCAAAATGTCGATTTTTTAACTTAGATTTTTTAACTTAGTACTATTTTTTTTTGTTTTTATTTGTATTTTCTTTTTGCTAAGTTTTATTATTTTTTATAGAATTTATTTTTATGGAAACTGTACTGAATTATTTTGTGACAAACTATTATTAAAGTGCGTTTTTTTGTTTTCCATGCAATGTATAACGAAATAATAACGTTATAACGTAACGAAATGAAATTTTTTATCGTTACAAAACGAAATAACGTAACGAAATAAAAGTTCAATTTCGTTACGTAACGAAATGTATAACCTTACGATTTTTTATTTCGTTTCCCGCCCCTGAATAAAATAAAGTTATCTCGCTGATACATTATTTTTCCCTTTTTCAAAAATTATTTTTCCCTTTTTAGTGCATTTTTTATAACTTTCAATATAACTCTTTCATATATAACTTTTTCAAAGTTGAAATTTTAAATGTGTTTCTTCATATAAAATTCCTGAAACGTTTTTTCATCGAAATTTTTTTCTCGCTCGCAGACATATGAAATCTAAATGAATTTTCAACTGTACTTAGGCCCACGGCATAGAGACAACCAAGGTATGCTGTAAACTCAAATCTGGCATTTCGTTGCTACGTCACTTGTGCCGATTAGTACGTCAAGTGCAGAAGGAATTTTGTATTCTGGATGGTTTTTTTTAAATTTGTGCGATTTAAATAAGATATTTGCAAATTAGTAGACTAATTGCATTAAATAGTGATCAATAAACATAAAAATTAATTAAAAAAAGTCGGCACAAATGACGTCACACCTGACTATCAAAAGTTTACAGCATACCTTGGTTGTCTGTATGCCGTGCTTAGGCCCAATTCAGACTAACGATTGCGATTATGACTGAAGCTACTCGACCAATGAGATCAAAGCTTTCAACGATAGGGACATGAAAGCTTTGATCTCATTGATCGAGAAAACTTAATCGTAATCGCAATCGTTAGTCTAAATAGGGCTTTAGAATGGTTAACATGAGTTTAGAACGGTTGACATAGTATTTCGGACAGAACGACAAACAGAAGCACGGATATGTTCATAATTTTGCCTGAAACAGATCAGAAATTTACTAATCAGAAATTTACTAATCAGAAATTTACTAATCAGAAATTTACTAATCAGAAATTTTTTATCTTCCCCCATTCTCGGGTCGATCTTCGTCCTGAATACAATACTTTCCCTATATATGTAGCAGAGGAAGGTAAAAATCAAGATTGTTAATAGCTGAGATAAAATCAAACAAATCAATATTATTTGTGGCAAATAAACTGTTTTTTCAAGTTATTGGCTTTTATTATAACGTGTAACTAATTAATAACGTTATACCCCAACGAAACAAGTTTTTTTTTGTAACATAATAACGTAGCAAAACAAAATTAAAATTTCGTTACATCACGATTGTCTAACGTTATTCATTTTTATTTCATTTTTTTTCCGGTAGATATTGTTACAAACTCTACCTATGTATAAGCCGGAATACAATTGGGCCGACACAACATTTACACCGACAGATTACGGCGACAAAGTGGTCCTCCATATACAATTCCACACACTTTGTTGTTCTAAACGTCATTTGCTTTTCATTAGATTTTGACAATGAGACGTTGAGCCACATATAATATTCTTTTGGTATCAATTATCATACAGAATAGGAATGTGAATATAAGCAACACAGCATACGAACTATATTTCCTAATACTTTCTTTAATTTCCTCTTGAGTGACGAAATTTAGATTTTATGACGTCCCCATAAGATTTCATTTTGAAGCAACCATGAACTTTTGTCGGCGAGATGACCGACAAAAGTTAAATTCGATTCAACTTTTTACGACGACAAAGTTGGTCGGATTGATTGTATTTACAGCATAGGATACTATGAGTTTAACATCTGAAATGTCGCCGTAAATGTTGTGTCGGGCTAATTGTATTCCGTCCTTATACCTAAGTAAAATTTCCGACAAATCTGAATATGAGATACTTCGACACTACTTTTTGCAAAAATCAAATATTGCTTTTAGCTAATGGATCCAATTGATTGAATTAAGACGAGTTTTTCACTGTAGCGATACCTCTACTATGTAGGGTGACCATACATCCGTCCAGGATTTAGGGTCAACTGATAATTACGTTTTTGCTCCGTATTTTTATACCCGTATGGTGAAACTAAAGGGTATATTAACTTTGCCTTACCGTTTGTAACGCCAAGATCCCGTCATCACACAAAAAAATGAATTACACCAGTGTGTTTAGAATGATGAAAAAAGTTGAATTTAGCATGTCCGTCCGTCCGTCTGTCCGTCCGTCCGTCCGTCTGTCCGTCTGTCTGTGGCGCGGATTGCGGGCGCACGGATTGAGCTAGAGACTTGAAATTTTGCGCAGATTGGGTTTTCGTAAAATGCAAGGCCAAGTTCGTTAATGGGCAAAAATGGACCATTAGGGAGGGGGGGACCCCCCATACGAACGAAAACGATTTTTGCGAATATCTCAAAAACGGTTTGCAAGAACAAAAGTTATTTAGGATATGATTCTACATAAAACTCCCATACATCAAAATCCGATTGGAATAAATTTTAAAAAATCTTATTGGAAAGTTTGACTTCAAAGTGGAATTTTGGTACAACTGTTCGCCGTTCACTTAAATCACCATACGGGTTTTCAATAATTGCCAGATTGGTAATTATAGCTTTTGTTATGTTTAATTTATAGCTCTATTCTGGCGACTGTCATGACCGATGACTAGTCACAACTCTGTGACAACATTTTCGTATTTTCGGAGTATAATTCTTCCTGTTTTGTGTCTGTCTGAACTAAGATTTGAAAAATTGTCCATTTCATTTACGACGGGAAAAATCACTGGAAAATATCATTTTTTTTTGTTGAAATCGCTATACACATCAGTCACAGCGCCAGAATAAAAGTGTTAGTATTATAATTTATTAAACACAAAAAACAGCACTAAAATATGCAAACCATACTAGATTTTGGCTGAGAAATTCTGTAAATTGCTTCTTTTTCCCTGCGGCACATTTTTCATTACATTTTTCCCCCCAATTTCAGTGAAATTAATTTATGGAATGTGTCTCGAATTGATGCAAAGTAAATCTAATCACCCTACTATTATAGATAGATTTTTCTTAAATGTATCAACATGGTTTAGTTCATTTTATTTTAATTCAACTCGCCTCTCAGATCATTAATTTCAATTTAACCCCTAAAGATAGATAACGGTTCAATCAACTGCATTTTCCGAATTTAAATCCTGCACATTTTCGTCCCAATAGCAAACGAGGTAAATATCTGATTTTCAGTTTTAATTTAATTACGGAAAAATATCATGGCTTTTGATGGCTTTTGCCGACATGAGTAATAAAAGTTCTGTCCTCATTTTAAAAGCGGGAAAACAATTTAATAAAATATCATTCTTTATTATTGGAAATACCAAGAAACTCTTCAATAAAAACAACCACTTCAACTCCCATTCCCAAGTTATTCAAATGATTGAAACTCAATACTATTCGCCGAAATTCTGGCATATAAAAGATTAAACAGATTCTTTATTTGGTTTGCCGCATGGCACAAGTGCGAGTTGAATTTCACTTTTTTTCTGTGTTACTCAAAAATTCCTTGAACCTAAAAATACCTTTTCCCACAAAAATCTTAAAGTCTTAAATGTATCAAATATGTACGGAACGTTTTAACCTATTTAAGCCCATGTATTTGAGAATTTTCCATTTAAAACCAATTCATAACTAAGAAATGGCTCGTGACTCACTTGAAAACTTGTCAAGTGTACTATCTCAGCTTTCGTAGCTGCGTCCTAGGAATTTATCTTGAATTCATATAGTTGGGAAAAAAATCGCAACTCCCACAATCAATCTGAGTGTAACAAAACATGAGAATATAATGTAAAAAATCGAAAATCTCACACCTTCTACGGCCATAGCAAAAAAAACAACCAAATTCTCACACGATTCTTCGTCTACACAACTGGCTGGCTGGCATTAATACTATATTTCTTTTTGAGATATTTTCTTTTTTATTCGGAGGATTAGCTCTGTCATCACCAAAAAAGTGGCACGCTAGACGGTGTAATCAGAAAAGTGATTCCTTAGCGGTCCACAAGGTTCTGTTTTAGGTCCAGATGGCACCAAATCGAAACATGAGCAACTCCTACACGATGTGTTAGTCATCATCACATTCTTGTTCCATAATGTCCCAAAAAACTACTTGAAATACACGTAATTGAATGTTCCTCAAACCAGCAACGGTCACAACTTGTTGCCATTATGTCACTTGAACGATATGGCGGTAATAATATACACGCAGTTCTAAACAAATCCATTCTGAATATCACTAAATGGTTGTTGGCTAAAAATTTTCAGAAATATTTACTTAAATTAGACGGTCATGTTGGTCTCGTTAATCATCGTCTCGCGGTATATTTTATAGTTTTTTGAACTCTGCGGACATGTTCCCACAGATTTTTTCACTTGTTATCCAATAAAAAAAAATTAATGTTTAACTTATGTTTTTCTAGCTAGAATTCCCAGCCCTGAAAAGGATACTCCATAAGGATACTCATTTATTTATGCACCAGGCTAAAATGATAGATATATGATGTTCCCAGTTTAGTTATGCAACAGTTGTTTTATGTTTCCAGACATATCGGTCATTGACTCACTACACAAATATTTGTCCTTTTTGTGTGAAATGTAATCAACTTCATAATTAGGTAAGGAAAATTAGTTTGGTTTTTTCGTATTTTTTTGTACTGCACAAAAAATAATCCTTTCTCCACAAAAGGTGGTTGACTCAGGGATGGGAAACGTTATCGTAACGTAACGATGAAACAACGATTTTCCGGTTTTTTCCTCAAAATTGCGCTATAACGTTATTGAAATTTAGTTCCGTTACAATAACGAAAAACGTAACGAAAAAGATAATTTCGTTTTTTCGTTATTTATTTATTTTTGCTTAATTTTATTTTTTATTATTTTTTTGTGAAATGTTCCACTTAAGTTCATCAAGTATAACCCCACAGACCTATCACCTGCATAAAATATAATTAAAAATATTGGGTTAATATTTTTAATCATATTTTGATTTTAAATCGGACTTTGTTTTGGCCAGATTCACTCTATTTCTGGAGATACGACAAAGAAAATCTTTTAAGCAACTTTTTTGGTATCAGAAATATTTTCTTTTTGACATCTACAGAAGTAAAGTGAGTCTGTCGAAAGCAAAGTCCGACTTAGAATCAGCGACGTCGAAATAGCCTAAAATTCAATATCTTTGATATATCGACACAAAAAATGTCGTTTTTTTTGGGCAAATTTTTTTAATGAACAATTTTTATGGAGAAATAATTTTTATGAAAACTGAACTGAATTAAAATTTCCGACAAATCTGATAAATATACTACAGTAGAATCCCGATAATTCGTACCCCCATAATTCGTATATCCCGCTATTTCGTATGAATTTGCTGGTCCCTTGAAAAAAATTCCGATAATTCGTACCCGATAATTCGTATATCCCGCTAATTTGTATGAATTTGCTGGTCCCTTGAAATACGAATTATCGGGATTCTACTGTATTATTAAAGTGCATTTTTTTTAGTTTTCAGTTTCAATACAATGTGTAACGATAAAATTCCAAAAAATGCGTACTTTTACCCCCGTCGCACACTTCAACTAAGCTATGTGAGCGAGGCTAGCTATAGTTACATAGCCTAGCTGGGTTAGCTCACCTCGTTGCACACTTGAGCTAAGCTACACGGCGATATTTTCGGTAAATGTATGCATTTTTCCACTTTATCTGCAGCCATTTTTAGATATAAATTATTTAACGCGATTGAAAATATTCTGCAAAAGAATTCAATTTTCAAGTTTTCCTTACACTTTTATGTCCACAAAATACTACACTTTTGCAAACACCGATTCTACACTGTATAACGCCGAAAATATTTATATGTGAGTGTCAGCGATGCCAGCGAAGTCGTTCGCGTAGTTGAGGTCTGAACTACTCGAGCGAGCTTAGTCCGCGTCGCCCATGACTACGCGATGTAGTTTCATAGTTTCGCTGAAGTGTGCGGTCGCCAATGCAAATGCTAAGAATTTTACTTTCAGCGAGAAACTTAGCTCACGTAGTTGAGCTCGCTTAGCTGAAGTGTGCGACGGGGGTTAATAAGCCACAAAAAACACCGGTGAAGGGGAACATGACCGATAAAAAAAATACGAATCTCTTAATTTTATACACTTTTTATTAACCTTTAGAACCTTAACCTGGGTTCGATCGAACCCCAGGGGTTCGGTGAGTCAGTCTCCCGGGTTCAGCGGAGGTCAAAGCACACACTTTTTGTTTTTATGTGAAAATCATGTTATAATGGTTTTGTTCTTTGTTCTTTGTTCTTAATGATTTTGTTCTTTAATGGTTTGTTCTTTAATGGTTTTGTTCATTTTGTGCACCTATGTATAAATATATACCTATGTTTTGGATTTGAAAAAATCATATTTTATATTTCCAATTAAGAAGGATTCGATGAACGCGCATATGAAACTGGTGGGGGTCAGTACCACCAACAAGGTTAAGAACCACTGCTTTAGACTGTCGGGGTGGCCCCGAAGGGAGCCACATACAATCTCTGCAGCTCAGCACAATATGTAGAAAACCTATGATTTTCATGAAAAAATACCGTTAGCCTAAATGTTAAGTTGCTCCGTCGGTTGCTACCTATGATATCCTTTTCCACAAATGCTCCGAATTTTCCACAAATGTTCCGAATAGAAATCTCATCTGGAGGTTTTTGGGGTGTCAGAACCCGAGTCTAATGTTAATTAAGGATATCTCAAAGGCAAATTAAAGGACTAAAAAGTTAAAAAAAGTAATTTAAAAAGCTTTCTAATCTTATATGCTTTCAAAATGCACTAAAAAGTACAACAAAATCCCAATAATGTTTAGGGTTTCAAAAGAAATGTTCTTTAAAATTGAATATTCTGATAAAAATATAAAATATAAATTGTGTGACATTGGAACAGTTTGAAACTGCACCACCACTGTGGTTTACGACTAAAACAATAGCTGTGTGATTAAACGAGTATATATACAAAACCACACGCTTTATAATATTTTTATCAAAATATGCAATTTTAAAGAACCTTTCTTTTGAAACCCTTAAACATTAATGACCCTGAAACATTGTTTTTTTTTATATATCCAATTTAGTATACCATTTGTGACGCATCGAACCAATCATCGGACACAAAAATGAAATACACCAGAGTGTTAAGGCCTGTGTCCACATGGAAGTTTATTTGCAGAAGTCGCTTCTCGCAGAGACTTCTGGAAGTTTTTCCCGTGGAAACACTAACGGGTTGGTGTCTCTTGCCTGAAAATTAAAATCCCGAAAAAAAATCCCGAAACAAAAATCTCGACCAAAAAAATTCCGAATGCTGAAATCTCGAAAAATAAAATCTCGAAAAAAATAATCTTGAAAAAAAAATCCCGAATGAAAAAATCCCGAATAATCCTGAAAAAATCCCGAATAATATTTTTTCTTCATTTGAGACGCGCGCGCGTTTCAAATGAAGAAAAAATATTATTCGGGATTTTTCAAAATGTGGTTTTGTTTTTTTTTTTTGTAAACAATTGATACATTTAGGATGTGCAGTTAGGAGTCAGTCGTACTTCATTATTGCTGCGATGCTGTCGCTAATAGTGTCTAATAAGGGTAAACAGAAGTTAGTAATTGACGGATACATATTTCACCTGGAAAAAACTTACAAAAGTTCGTATTATTGGTGCTGTGAAACTCGAAAATCTTTATCGTGCAAATCTCGCGCAACAACAATTCTTGAAAATGGTGTGCACCAGCTTAAAAAGCAACCTTCCGAACATAATCATGCACCCATTACTTCAAAATCGGAAATTGATAAATGTAACGCTGAATTAAAGACCAAAGCAATAGACAGTTTTGCAGATCCGTCAGTAATTATTTCTAATGTTGAAAGTACATGTGCGGCAAATTGTCGATCATATCTAAAACCGGAAAAAATTCCAGCTTATTATGAAATCATTAAAAAGAAAATGGATCCTAGTTGCAAAATTATTACTAATTGGCTAGAAAAAAAACTACATTTATGGTAATATAATTTATTGTTTTGAATGACAAAAAAATAATATGACCTTGAATTTTGAAGGTTCTACTCGCAAAAGATCTGCAAATGGTCAAACAGTTACCTCTACATCATTCTTTCATCCATCGTTTTGGTCCGTCCCTGATTTAGTTTCAGAGAATCTTCCCAGGACTCAAAACAGTGTGGAAGCCTGGCATCGCCGCTTGAAATCTCTGGTAGGAAAACCGCATTGTGGAACTTATCGCTTAATTGCTATTCTTGGACAAGAACACATAAGTGTGAAAACAAAAATAGAGCGAATTAAAGCAGGTGAAAGAACGAAAATTAAAAATGACTATATCCGAAAAGACAAAAGGATCAAAACAATTTTGTCCACCGAAAATGAAACTGATCCTTATGATTTCATAAAAAGTTTGGTGAAAGTAATATCTTTTTATTAAACAAAATTTTTTTTAATTAATTCTTTTTTGTAATAAATTTTGTAAATAGAATTCCTTAAAACATTTTTTTAATTTAATGTGTACTCAGTACATTTATAACAGCTTTTCGGGATTTTTGGGTTTCTGGATTTCTACATTTCAGGATTTGGGTATTCGGTAAAATATATTTCGGGATTTTTGACTTCGGGAATTTTGTAATTTTGTTTTTCCGGATTCGGTCAATTTCCGATTTTCGGGATTTTTTATTTCGGTATTATGACCGGATCCCACACTAACTGCAAGTGAACTTCCAGAAGTTGTGACACCAGTACAGCGATTTTTGTGCAAAAGGTGATAATTTTCCCGTGATCTTTCCCGTGATAAATGAAATGGGAAGTTTTTCAAATTTCAATTCAGAAAGTCACAAGACTGGGAAATTTTATCTCGAAAACAAAAAAAATTTGGTTTTGGGAACCCGGTTGCCCTGTAATTTTTTGTGGTGGCCCTTTTCTGTTGACTTCCCTTGTTATCTCTTCCCAAACACGCTGTTTGTTGGCTTTTGCGTTGGGGGTTAGACGGCGGTGCAAAACAGAGAAGTTCTTCTCCACTAAATTTATGAGAAGCAGCCGTTGTTCCGCCGTTGGCCTAGCAACCTAAACATTAACAATTTTAACATTAATTTGTGACATTTTTTCGCGAATCAATCAACACACAAAAATTGAAATTCATTGAATTTAATTCAAGTTCAAATTCAATTTATTGCGGCTTATATTTACACAAAATGGTTTTTTTACAGATGAAGTTTTGATTTTATTTTATAGCGATGGAGGAGACACATCTAATATGACAGGAATTCGCGTATTACAAATTTCAACACACAAAACAAAACTCAGCCACCCTCGAAAAATCTCGGTGCGTCAGTGACAGTTCAAAGTGAAGAGCTAGTGCGTCAGTGACAGTTCAAAGTGAAGAGCACAGCTAGTGTGACCATATACAAATTTCGAGGGAATTTTCCAGTCGACTTTCCAATAAAATCTCACCAACACAGGTGCATGCAAACAAGCATACATTGACAGGAATTTGTGTCTTTATTGTTATCACGGCTTTTATCACTTATCACCTTTTGCACAAAAATCGCTGTACAGAAATCTCTTCTAGAAGCGACTTCTGCAAATAAACTTCCATGTGGACACAGGCCTTTAGAGATGAAAAAAAGATTTTGATCTCCGCATATTCGTCCATCTATCTGTCCGTCTGTCCGTCCGTAAACACCATACCTTTCGAAAGGATTGGGCTAGAAACTTGAAAGTTTATATAGTTAAGTTTCTCGTAAATGGCTAGGCTAAGTTCTTGAACGGGGAAAATTGGGCTATTCCTTGCCCCCTCTCTCATACAAACGGAACAGTTTTCTGCAATTTTCTTTCATCAAAATACAATCAGAACTCTGCTTCCCCTTTCTCCCACACAAATGGAATACTTTTTCCTGTTTTCTCGAAAACTGTACATCGTATTGAAAAATTTATAAAGATGAAATGTTTTTAGAATATGATCTTACATAACTTGTCTATACATCAAAATCCAGTTTAGAACATATCCTAGTTTCGTCAAAATCTGAGGAACACATTTCACGAAAGTTTCATGTACGTCTACTACTGCTATTGTTAACATGGTTTTCTATTGATTTTTAGCCCTTTCAGAACTGTATTAGCTTTGATTTTCTTCACACATGCCTTAAAAAATCGTAACTTTTTTTTAGAAATGAGTGAAAGTAATTTATTTTTGATCCGCTCAAAAAACTTACCAATAAATTCAGAATCAAATTAGCCAACTTTTTAATAGCCCAAAAATTTAAAATCTAAAAATTTCTTTAAAGTTTTCACGAGTTTATTTTTAATATTGTTGGAAAACCTATACCAATGGTTCTTCAAGGGTTAATAAGTTTTTTTAAATAAAAATTCTACTTGTCATGGTCCCATTAGGGGAGGAAAGATACTTGTAATGGCCCCATAAGGGGAGGGACGATTGCTAATTTCCGCCCCAGGCTGCATTAAACCTTGTTACGTCACTCTCTTAATCTACCTTTGATTTAAAGGACAAAATTACAATTTAAAATATTTTTCCAGGATTATTTGCATACTTAAACTTGTGTTACAAAAAACTAGACGTTGACAATCGGTTAACAAATTACCTTGAATATTGAAAATAATGTTTTACGAGTTCTAGCTTGAGCAGTTTTCAGTGGTTCAACCTCATTACAGTCAAGGTAAGAATAAACACTGTGAATTAAATCAAAATATTGTATACCAAAAATTAAAGAATGAAAAAAAAAATAAAACACAGAACTTATTCCGGTATAGCTGACAACTATACTGGCCCAGCCCTAAATCTGTCACATTTCTTCTCAACAATAACGAAATTCTGTATCACGGTTGAGTTGCTTAACATGCAATCCGAAACAAATAAAAAATGTGAAACTCCCAAATGGAAATAGGAGTACCTACCAACACACTGTGAATCTGTTACAAAACCAGCAAATGAAAAAAAGCAACTGGAAAAAATCGTTAAATAACACAGAAAAGGAGGTCGATTCTTTTGCCGATGTGGATTTAACCTTTCAGGCATAAATACTGTGACGAAATTCTGTCTTAACAGTCAACAAAACCATCTGTATAACGGGAAATATTCATACAATTACGGGACCCATGATGACCTGTCATCGCGCTGTGGAAATAAACACCGAAAATTTTATGGTTATTATTTCGAATGTCAAAATGTCTACTTGTGTTGTGTGACACCTTCAACCACTGCCAGTACTCCTCAACACCCTGAGAAAATATTTTGGTCAATTCAACGTAAGATCCAGGCGATTGCGGCTCACAGAAAATCTTAGAATTTCACAACAGAAATTCATCGGCAGGAGAAGAAAATCGTATTTCTGGGTAGATGAAAAACAGCAACTGTCAAGTGCATTCAATTTAAATGTGGACTAAAATTAAAGTTCATGGACACCGAAGATTTTATTTATGTCGTATTTATCGACAAGATTGGCCCAAAACAAAGAAAAACGTTTTCTTAATTACCGTCAAATTTTAAATGTGGAGGATATGCGTGTGAAGCAATCAGGAAAGGAAAATCTCTAAGAAAAACAAAATGAAATTATTTTAAGTGTCACTTAATTTCTCATTTTGATAGCATCGTTATGGATTTTTAAGTGGCTTTTCCTTTGACTTTGTTTTTAGATTTTCACATAAAAATGTGACCAGAGATTTTTCTTGTCTTTATTTTATTTTTTTTTTTATTTTTTTTTTGTGTAGTATAATCACAAAGGCGATTCAATTAATTATAAAGACAGATTCAAATCTTGGTAGTGGAAACAATTTTTTTTCAATTATTTCAATTCAATTTATTCATTTAACCACATTTTTGTTTACGGTAAATTTTATAATTAAACAAAATTGAAAAAAAAAACTTCAAGCTTTTATTTAAAAATGCACTAAAAATAATTTTTGGAGCACTGTGTATCAGAAATAAAAGCGAGATAAATATTTATTTTATTTTATTTTTTATGCTTTTTATACCCATATGGTGAAACCAAAGGGTATATTAACTTTGCCTTACCGTTTGTAACGCCAAGATCCCATCATCACACACAAAAATGAATTACACCAGTGTGTTTAGAATGATAAAATTAATTAATTTTTGCATGTCCGTCCGTCTGTCCGTCTGTGGTGCGATTTGCGGGCGCACGGATTGAGCTACAGACTTGAAATTTTCCGCAGATCCGTTTTTCGTAAAATGGGTACCCTCAATACGAACGAAAACGTTTTTTGCAAATATCTCAAAAACGGTATACATCTTATCAAAAAAGTGCAAGAACAAAAGTTATTTAGGATATGATTCTACATAAAACTCCCATACATCAAAATCCGATTGGAATAAATTTTAAAAAATCTTATTGGAAAGTTTGACTGCAAACTGGAATTTTGGTACAACTGTTCGAATTTTGATACGAATATCACCATACGGGTTTTCAATAATTGCCAGAGTAGCAATTATAGCTTTTGTTATGTTTTTATGTCAGTTTTATTTCTAATACACAGTGCTTAATTTTTTTTTCCTTTTAGTGCATTTTTTTAAATGAAGGCTTTTTTCCTTTTTTGTCCATTTTTTTAAATAAAAGCTTTTTTTTAAAAAAAATAATATCTTTTTTTACCCTTTTTAGTCGGTTTGTTTTGTTAGTATGACGTTTGTCTTTCGCGACGTTTGTTTATACTTTTCAGTCTTCGAATATCGTTGCCTTTGAGATATCCTTACAGATTTCTTAATAGCAAAATCAGATTCAGTGACCCCAAAAACCCCCAGATGAGATTTTTACCGAAAAATTAGAGGAAAAGATAATCAGGTTATCCTTACATGACCTTCCGTTATCCTAAACATATAAACATAATATAAACATATCAATACATCTTCAACATACACTAATAATAGAGAAGAGAGATAATAAGCATAAAGAGAGGTTACTTTGTTGTGGCATCGCTGCTTTCTCTGACAAAAAAATAACCATTTGGTTTAAACACTTTTCATTTAAAACAAATACAAAAGCCATTGGTGCAAATTTAGTATTTTTTTTTATTTAATTGAACTTCTGTTTCTTTGAATCTAATGACAGTTTTCCTTCAGTGAAATTTTGTCGAGTCAGACTCGTCTAAAAACTTCTTACGATTTTTCTCCATAGTGAATTTGATTTTTGTAAACATTTTCCAAATTATGTTTACAAGGTTAAAAAGTTCTGAAACTGTGGCAAATTCATCACAAAGAAATAGCCTCAAAAATCTTCCCGACGAAAGTGATTTGTGAAGTAATGAATTTGACCAAGATTGTCAATTTGATATCTAAAACGTTGTGTTTGAACCAGAAAGGATCAATCAATTCAGCGAGCAGTTTTTTTAATCAATAAAATAGAACAAAATTCAATAAAATAGAACAAAATTCCAATTTTTCAATAAAATAGAACAAAATTCCATCTTAAATCTGGCTCTAGATGTTCCAAACCATATTAACTTTTTTTTGAAATATGTTTAAAAATACGTTATCGTAAAGTTCAAATGATTTATGGATGATTAACACACGTACCTATCCAAAGTAACTTTAATTGGGCAATAAATATATGCATCATTTTTCATAACAAATTGTATAAATATAACACTTTATTGATTAACGGATAATTTACTAGAAAAACAAAAGTTATATAAACTGTCACTATTCTATGTCTATATATTGCTGCAAAATTGAAATTAAATCTGTCACTCTAGCTTAACTCCATTAAAACTATTAAAAAGGTTTTCCATGGCATTTGCCTGTTACATATCATACCTAACTGTGTATTGTGAAAATAGCAACTACACTACTATACTCTACGAGTACGTGTACATTCTAGAGAGCAATAGTATATGAATAAAATAGATGCTTTAGATGCATTCGCTACAACCACCACTAATGCTAAACATTTGAGCGCAATTCAAAGCAGGCGATAAGCTGCAAATGATAAATGGTTGTCAGGTAACCCCGCAGCACGTCTTTCCCTGCAAAATCCAGGATACCACACTACCCCTACCCCAAATGAAGCATATATGTTGATGCAGCATTAAAAGGGATGCCTTGTTCTAAAAGTGCTAGCGCTCCCAGCTGAATATGGCCCAATTCCCAGATCGTTTTCCTCGTATAAATGCCATATTTGTTGGAACGTTTCGGTTTAGCGCTTTTTCTAGCGAACGATCCGCTATGGTTAGCAAACTACAACCTTGTCTACAAACCCATATGCCAAAAAAGCTTAGTTACCATCCATTCTATTGCATAATATCTGGTTGCATGCAACATTTTCCTCATTAATGTGTACGTGTGTTTATTGTGTGTTTACATTCGTATCATCCATGCACCGAAAATAATTCAAAACCCATTGGCCTGGATAGCGACGATGAGCACAAGGGGAGGACGATCTTTGGTATAGGAATGACATAGGGATGGTGGTAGCTTAAGAAGCATAACCAGTTTCAATGAAAATGCCAACTGATTCAATTTACTTGTGTGCATAAAGTTTCCGCACGAAATATCAAAGTAGAGCATGGCATATTCTTACAAACCAAAACAGTCAGTCTTCGGATGTCCTTGCAAAGCTTGTTTTAAATACTAAATTGATGGCACATATTTTCCAGCAACAATTCAACAATTCCTAACATAAATACGGCATATTAAACCAATATATCTCTATGAAAAATTCTATATGTTACTGTTGTGTATCGGTGCAACACACACTCATCCAAGAAGGAAGAAAGCACTGGTCGCTGTAGACCAGTGGGAGATAGACGGTCTTAGAACGAACACGCGATCGAATACGCGAATTGAATTATGAGTGTGTGTTGCACCGATACACAACACCCCTTAACGCCTACACGATTACTTGGATGTTGGTTTTGCCCGTAGACGTTTAGAGCGTCGTACAGGTTGATCAGGTTGTCCCAAATCCTGCTGGGAGTTTTGCAAGGAAGACGTTGGCTCTACCGTCGGTGTTGAGGTGCTCGGACTTTCGATGACAACATCTTCTTCACTGTTGATTATTTCCGTGGGTTGATCTATAGATGCTTCACTGTCGGTATCGGAATCATCCTCCTCAGAACTTACTGACGTCTCGGTAGATTCTGCATCCATATTAATGGTTTCAATATTGTCGGTCGCAGACGATCGTGATCTCAATTGATCCACATGACGTTTCGTTACAGTACCGGATGATGTAGTAACTGTGTATGACAGAGGACCTCGTTGATTTTCAATTACTCCCGGTATCCATTTCTCACCGGTCGCAAAGTTTCGAACCCACACACATTGTCCTTTGTTGAACGTCCGGATATTGGGTTCGTGAACGACGTTCTCAGGTTGATGATATTGATTGCTGATTTCGTTAGGATTTAGCTTGTCGAAATAGGTCTTAAGCTCCCGGTTAAACAGCAGTTGAGCTGGCGAACGACCTGTTGCAGCACACGGCGTTGTGTGTTGGTTGATGAGGAATCTTGACAACCGTAGATGGATGTCACCCCGCGGAATCTTCTTCAGGAACTCTTTAGTTGTCCGGACCATTCGTTCTGCTTGACCATTTGATGCTGGATGGAACGGAGCTACCAAGATCTGTCGGATGAGGTTGCGTTCACAGAACTCTCGGAACTGTGCCGATGTGAAAGCTGACCCGTTATCTGACACGACTGTGTCAGGAACTCCATGAGTGGCGAACAATCCTCTGAGAACTTGTGTGGCGCACGAACTAGATGTTGATGATATGGGTTGCACGTCCAACCATTTGCTGTATGAATCCACCGTAATCATAAAAAGTTTGCCTTGGAAAGGTCCGGCAAAATCGACGTGGATCCTCGACCATGGATGCCTTGTCGATTCCCACTTCTGGACTGGAGCACGGTTTGGGTCTGGACGAGTCTGTTGACAAGTGACGCAAGCTTTGACGGCTGCTTCTATATCACTGTCAAGCTTGGGCCACCAAAAGTAGCTTCGCGCTAGGGCTTTCATCCGAACAACCCCTGGATGTCCGGAATGCAGAGTCGATAAAACTTTCTGCTGGACTGCTGGTGGAATGAGTACTCTGTTTCCCCATAGTAGGCAGCCCTTCATTGAGGAGATTTCTTTTCTGCGGATAAAGAAAGGGTTAAATTTATTTTTTTGATTATTATTTAAACCTGGTGGCCATCCCCTTAACGCCCAGCGAAGAACTTGAGAATAGACTGGGTCCTTTGCCGTCATTTTTGAAATTGTTATAGCGTCAACAATTGGTTTTGCGACTTCTTCGATCATGAGGACATCATCGGAAGTTAGTTCTTCTGCTTGGTTGAGCGATTTTACAGGTAGTCTACTCAAAGCGTCTGCGTGCTCTATAGATTTCCCAGGACGGTGAACAATTTTGAAATTATATGCATGCAGGAACAATCTTCGACGAAGCATTGTATTAGATATTACGTCCGGTGTCCGGTTGTCTGACCCCAGAATGCTGAGTAGCGGACGGTGATCCGTGACAATTGTAAATTCTTTGCCACAGAGATAGTCGTGGAACTTTTTTACTCCTGCGATGATGGCTACAGCTTCTCGGTCAATTTGCGCATAGTTGCGTTCAGGTTTACTTAGCGTTCGCGAGTAAAAAGCGATCGGCTTTTCATTTCCATCTGGCATGTGATGAGCGAGAACTACGCCTACGCCATATGGTGACGCATCGCAAACCAGGACTAAAGGAAGCGTCTCGTTGTAGTGAACGAGAAAACTGCTGCTCGACAAAAGTTTTTTTAGTTTTTCGAAGGCTGTTTGATGTTGTTTTCTCCAAACCCATCGACTGTTTTTATCCAAAAGTCGATGTAACGGCTCAGCAATAGAAGCTTTATTTGGCAAAAATGTATGATAAAAGTTGAGCAACCCTAAAAATGCCTGGAGCTGCTGTTTATTCTCTGGAGGTGGAGCCAGTTGGATCGCTTTTACTTTGTCGTCGGTGGGGCGAAATCCGAAGGAATCTACTTTAAACCCTAGGAAGTCGATTGAAGTTGCTCCAAAGACACATTTGTTTTTGTGGAGTCTTAGACCTGCGTCGTCAAGGCGCGACAGAACTTGCTCTAAACGAGTAGCTAACTCACCTTCGTTTTTCCCCATTACTACGACGTCATCAAAGTATGGCAAAACTCCGTTGATTCCTCGTAGAAGATTTTCGATAAAGTTTTGGAATATTCCCGGCGCCGGCGAAATTCCGAACTGTAGTCGTTTCACACGGAAGGCTCCTTTGTGAGTTATGATCGTCTGAAGTCGCGAAGAATAATCGTCAACTATCAATTGCTGGTATGCTTGTGCAAGGTCCAATTTTGCAAACAGATTTCCGCCCGATATTGTAGATAATAAATAGCTAACTGCAGGGATCTGAAAGCAATGTGGTTTTATAAATTTATTGATCGTTGAACGATAGTCACCGCAGATTCGCACACTTCCGTCGCTTTTGGGAACCGGTACGATTGGTGTTAACCACTCCGAATATTCGACGGGCTCGAGAATATCTTGCTCGATTAATCGTTCCAGCTCTGCTTCGACAAGTTTTTTATACGCGAGCGGTATTTTCCGACACGAGAGCCTGATTGGGTGAGCGGCGTTATCTAAGTTTAACGAAACCGGAGGGCCTGTGAAACACCCTAATTCACTCGAAAATAGTTTTGTGTATTTCGCTAACACTGAATCGACGGTTTTTCGATCATTAGTAACGGTGTGAACTCCTTGTAATGATATTCCTAGTGGATTGAACCACGAACAACCGAGAACGTTGGTAACTGTGCCGTCAACTACTATCAATGTCAACTTACCGCGCAATTTAATGTCCTTATAACGCACACATACGTCGACACAACCCGTGACTCTTAACTGTCTACCCGAAAAGTCTTGCAATGCAATATCACACGGACGCAATGTCGATTTCTGTTTTTCCTGAATACGGTCAAACACAGACTTGGCTATAATAGTATACCGAGAACCAGAGTCTACTTCGAATGTTAGTGGAATACCGTTTATCGAAACATCAGTCGTAGTTTTCACAGTGGACACGGATGATATACTGTTTACCTTGTCGGTTCTATTTGGATTGCCAGTATGCCGTTTCCCTTTCTTGTAGTTCGACTGGTTGAGTTTGTTTGTGTTAGGTGTTGAGCGGCACACAGAAGCAAGGTGTCCCGTTATGCCACAGCTATTACAAACTGAATGTTTGTGTGGACAGTCGGCGCGATAATGTTTGCTACCACATCCAATACACTGAGGTTTTGGTTTTGTGTTGCCGTTGTTGTGTGTGGCAGTTCCATTTCCTGTTCGACGATTTCGATTTTTGGTCGAAATTGCGAGAACTGGCTCGGAATGACGAATTTCTCTGACATTTCTGAATGCGGATTCAGCAGCAATACTTTTATCAAGAGCCCTTTGAAATGTCAAATCCTTCTCTATCAACAAACTGCGCTGCAGAGCTTCGTCTCGCACCCCGCAAACCAGTCGATCGCGTAGCATTCGATCTAGTGACGAGCCGAAATTACAATCCTTTGCTAACTTCCTTAGCTCTGCGATGTACGAAGCCACCCCTTCGTCCGGAAGCTGGTCACGCTTAAAAAACTTGAAAAAGGCAGCAATTTCCGAAGGTTGCGGCGAAAAGTGAGCATTTAATTTCGTTTTAATATCAGTAAATGGTACTGAGCTGATATCGAGGGGGGAACACAACGAGCACAATAAGTCGAAAAGCTGTGGACCGCACACTGTTAGGAAAATGGCGACCTTTCTGTTTTCACTTTGCACGTTGTTGGCCAGCAAGAACATGTCGAATCGTTGTCTGTACGAGCCCCAATTTTGCGGCTTGGAAATATCGAATGGCTCGATATACCCCAATGAACCGGACGCGAATGGTACGACTTGTACACCATCACTCGTGGACTCTTCCTGCGGATCTACCTTCGGAGCCATTTTACACGAGGCACACGATCAAGAAAATCACACGTGGTTTGAATTATTATTGTAGGTCGCGAATTTCTTACAATTCACAGAATCCCATCCTCGTCGCCAATTATTAAATACTCGAGTTTAATAATAATTCATTTATTTATTAACGTACAGTATTTAACTAATAATAATTCAATTCGCGTATTCGATCGCGTGTTGAATTATTATTAGTTAAATACTGTACGTTAATAAATAAATGAATTATTATTAAACTCGAGTATTTAATAGTTACACAATTTCAAAATGTTGTTTTAAGAAAAAAAAAATCAAAAGCTTTTCGGAAAATCTGCAAACGTTTATTGCTGACCTTTTAACATTCTTATAGCACAACTTAACACAAAGCTTCGCATTTGAGTGCGGCATAGATTCTAATGCTAAATGCAAGAACTTATGACATCCGATTGAATTAAATTCTTGTCTTGCATGATTCATGACTTGCCAAAGGGAATGTCTTATCCTGGTGTTAATACATCGCTTAAATTAGTATTTGTATAACAGAATACGCTTTGCAGCATTGAAAAATGGATTTTCTTTTCGAATCACTGTGGGTTGTCATATTAGGGATGCCATATTAAGGTAGAATTTTTTAAAAGCCTACAAGGCAAATGAAAATAGACATGATTATCTATAACTTGAACCCAGATTAACCAGAATCCATTCACACTGGTTTTGAGTCGAAGGGGTGTTTGGCAAGAAATGCCCCATAAAACGGGTGTATCATAACTAAGTGTTAGAATATACACGAGTTGATTCCATGGAGTATCCAAGACAACACCACCTACTCCTAAAATTACTCCTGCATCCCCTTTTTTTAGGTTGAAAATTTAAGTAACTGAATTCACAGAAATCTCGATTACTTCGGTAGAGGTAACTAGAACGCCCAATTTGGTTAAAACAGACTCGTTAATGTATTAGTTGTTCAAAATAACCAACATTTTGACCACAAAACCAGTAACACTTTTGAAGTACTATTTTAATCAAAGTTGAAAACCTATATAATCGATGTTCCACTTTATTATTGTAGAAAAATATGACATTTTCAAACCATTAATAAATATCTGATGTGAACAGCACATGTCTTTCTTATACATAATCTACGTTTCTGCACAATTTACCTGGCGAATAAAAAATTAGTTTACATAAAAATATGAATTTTTATTTTACAAAATCTGAAATATCTCGATAACGGTAAAATATACCGATTTACGGTAAAAGGCACAAGAGTGGAGAATTTTAATAACTTCAATTCTGCCATTAACTGTTTTTTTTTTTTTTCGAAAAACCGTTAGTCGGAAAAACATATGATATCACCATAACAGTAAAAGACATCGGATAACGGCAAAGAAAAATTATGGCAAACATTCTTTCAATTCATTTCATATATTAAACCACCAAAAACCTGTTGTTTTTCGAGATAATAACAAACTAACAGACTTACAGACTAACAGACTAACAGACTAACAGACTAACAGACTAACAGACTAACAGACTAACAGACTAACAGACTAACAGACTAACAGACTAACAGACTAACAGACTAACAGACTAACAGACTAACAGACTAACAGACTAACAGACTAACAGACTAACAGACTAACAGACTAACAGACTAACAGACTAACAGACTAACAGACTAACAGACTAACAGACTAACAGACTAACAGACTAACAGACTAACAGACTAACAGACTAACAGACTAACAGACTAACAGACTAACAGACTAACAGACTAACAGACTAACAGACTAACAGACTAACAGACTAACAGACTAACAGACTAACAGACTAACAGACTAACAGACTAACAGACTAACAGACTAACAGACTAACAGACTAACAGACTAACAGACTAACAGACTAACAGACTAACAGACTAACAGACTAACAGACTAACAGACTAACAGACTAACAGACTAACAGACTAACAGACTAACAGACTAACAGACTAACAGACTAACAGACTAACAGACTAACAGACTAACAGACTAACAGACTAACAGACTAACAGACTAACAGACTAACAGACTAACAGACTAACAGACTAACAGACTAACAGACTAACAGACTAACAGACTAACAGACTAACAGACTAACAGACTAACAGACTAACAGACTAACAGACTAACAGACTAACAGACTAACAGACTAACAGACTAGCAGACTAAAAAGACAGAAAGGCATTTTTGTTATAATGCTCCTATCGACTTAAGAGTGCTCGCAAACTAATTTTTAGCCAAAATTAGATGGTAGAAATTTTTCATGAATGCACTACTTTATTATACTTCGTATAAGAAAGTAAAACTCATTTGATTGACTTCAAATGAATGACCACGGATCCACACCTATCATCGCAAATCCTCTCCAGAAAATCGTTCTTTCGGGCGCTTACAAAAACAGGGACAAATACTCTTATTTTACATTTTAAAAAATCTAGATATGTACTTAATAAAAAGCAAAAACAGGAGAAACAAAACAGTTTTATTTAAACAATATATAAATCGCCAAAGAACACGTTTTTTTTCTTAGGGCCTTTGCAGGTATGCATATTATGACCTCTTAAGACTAGAAAGTTCAAAACATTTTTATAATTAAATGTATAATTGGAAAATTTCAAAAATTTTAAACTGATGTGAAATTTAGACAATTTTTAATTTCCCAACTAAAATCTCAATTCCTCTCATGAAAGTGATATTAATTCTATAGGAGTGAAGATTAGACCACCCGAAAGATTAATGTAGAAATTTTTTCCATGCCTCGTACTTTAAAAATAAAACTGATATCATTTTTTTCTGAAGTCATTATAGCAAAAACAGCACTGAGGACATTTTTAATAAAAATCCATTATCCTTATATCACTTTAATCAAGAATTTGATGAAAATATTTCACGGTTGATATACACACATTTTTTCTCTGCTGCCAGCCATATCAGCTGAGTGAATCATTATGTCCTAGGTTAGTGTTTCTGCCCAATATGAAACGGTCCATTATTACTTTACTTGATGAACATAACCTTGGATGGTGGGGACGAGAGGCAAACAAGGACTAGAAGCGTATAAGTATTAACGATAGTAATATTTAGCCGGATGTCCTCAACAAAGCGAATCTACTCATAAACAGCAAACACAGCAGGAGTTGAACGTTAACGTCCGTGATCTCGTAGTCACCTCAAGTGGTCTTGGGGGTCCTTTCATCCTTAGCCACATCGGTTGCCAATGTTCACGATATATAGATTAATGTTCCCTGGTATAACCTATCTATTCTCTTCTATTGTTGTTTTCAGTTTTGTTTTAAAATATACACACATATACACCTACACACATAAACAAGTGGATGAATCTGTAACAGATTAACCGAAGCGGCCGCAAAGTCTCCTTTGGATAAAAATTCATTTGTGACCTTTTTATTGCGTTCTTATCTCTGAGATTAAATTTTTAATGAAAAATTTTTACTGCTTTCATTCCACAATTAAATTACATGCGGTTTTATGAGCCATTTAAAGCATTTTTATAAGTTGCCATGATAGAAAGATTACTACTACACACAATGTCTACATAACTAATAAGTATAACTCACATTATTCAATATAACTTACCACAACTTAACCAACTGAAAAACTCAAAGTTACTAATATAACTTTGCCGGATATTATGCAATTTTATTACATAATTTTTAATTGATTCGGAAAGCGTGAAATAAGGAAATATTTAATTAAAACTCTTTATTAAAATGTGTTTTCTATCAAAGTATATGAAATTTATAGCTAAACGATATAAAATCTGTGGCAAAAAGCCAAAACATTTTAAGTCGATTTTCAGGCGAAGCCAAACTGATCTGTCTGGGAATGCAAATTCAGGTCACTTTGGCTACACCTGAAAATCTATTTAAAATGTTTTGCCTTTTTGCGAGAAAAATAATATCGCTATGATGATTAATTTTTAAGGAAACAGGGAGTGTTCCTGCAATTTATAGTATCGACATATGAAAAAAAAAACTATCATTAATATTTACAGATTACTGCAAATATATCCCACCTTATAAATACGCATAAAAGACTAACTTGCATACCCGTCACTGCCGATTAATTTTTATACTCTCTATATGATATATAATATAGAAGTATATTAGACATAGTATACCATTTTTAACGGTCGCACCAAACGACGAACACAAAAATGAACTACACCAGGGTGTTAGGGATCACAAAAGATTTTTATTTCCGCATGTCCGTCCGTCTGTCCGTATGTATGTCTATCGCCGAACACCAAACTATCGAAAGGATTGAGCTAGAGACTTAAAGTTTTATACAGTTTCGTGTCTCGTAAATAACAAGGCAAAGTTCTTGAACGGGAAAAATCGGACCATTCCTTCCCCTCCACCATACAGATGAAACCGTTATTACAAAAAGTGATTAAAATATGATTTTACATGAGTGTTCCATACATCAAAATCCAATCGGACGAATCCTTCCCCTATACCATACAAATGGATTTTTTTTCATAACAATTTTGTCTGCCTTCACATAGAGTATTATGTTTTTTAATCAGTTTTAGAAATACCGGGAGAGTCTAGATATAACTTCGTCGTAAACTTTCGTAAGAAAAGTGTTTTTCTTGTAGGACCTTCCATTCCGAGTTTTTAAATTCCAACATCTGACTCATGATTACTGACCTAGAAAACCTCTTGAAAAAGGATATTTGCAGTATCCTTACAGAACCATAACGAATTTTCCCGAAAGATTATATGTACTGCACTGTGTAATTTTTAAATAGTTCAAAAATATATTTTTTGCTCATATTGACATTTTTCAAGCATCTTGGAAACAGTATCTACGAATTGAGAAAATTTTCAAGCTAATGCTACATTTACACGAATGACAAATTTGTCATTTTTTTCTTGTCATTATGTTAATTCCCGTGTAAATGGCATAATTTTTGTAATTTTTTCTGTCAGAAAATGTCAATCTCTCATAAAAGAATGAACTTGTCCATTCCTTTATGCCAGATTGTCATTCGTGCAAACGCAATATTAGTTATGACAAAAGTTGAATACTAAAGTTGTCATAACTAATATTGCGTTTGCACGAATGACAATCTGGCATAAAGGAATGGACGAGTTCATTCTTTTATGAGAGATTGACATTTTCTGACAGAAAAAATTACAAAAATTATGCCATTTACACGGGAATTAACATAATGACAAGAAAAAAAATGACAAATTTGTCATTCGTGTAAATGTAGCATAATTCTTAAATAACCAATTGACCTTTCTAGTATAAAGGTACTCTACTCATTGAATAGATTCTCTACTCATTAATAGGTCTGTTCGATATAAGTCCTGGACTTACTCCGAATATTTTCACTTTACTCCACAAAATGGCGGATTTTCTTACTCTGAATTTGTTTTTATCGAACAACTTGGAGTAAGTTCAGAGTAAGTCACGTTTGAACTGTCCTTTAATATATTAAATGTATTTCATGAAACCTGTTTTGTAAACTTACGCTCAACTTGGTATACTCGAAATTCTCCGTCATGATTTTCAACATATAAATTTTCATAATTACACATTTTATAAATTTTTCTTTACTTCCAAACACTGTAAAAGAGAGGTTATGTCTGACAAATATCAGCTGTCAAAAGTTTACACCAGCTAAAAGCAAGAGTAAATGTTGAAACACATAGGACTGCAAAGTCGACTGTGACTGCGACTGCGGCGTCAAGTTTGACATCGAAAAATTTAGCGACCAGGTATTTACATGAAGTGACACACATGACGACGTCGACTGTGACTGCAGCTGCGACTGCGCCGTATTTTTTAGCCAAAATTCTAAATTCGACGTTGCGTCGTGGGGGTGCCAACGAAACTTTTAGAAAAAATCTGGGTTGACAATACCAAAAGCTTTGTGCAATGTTCGTACAGCACTAGAAAATTTCTGTACATCAAATACACACATGAAATTAGTATTAATTTTCGATAATTTTCAAATCCCACAAGCATTTTTATTATTTTTCTTTAACACGATAGACAAATTTCTTTTACACAAATGTCAAATTTGTTGTTGTTGAAGTGCTGCACGACGTTCCATGTGTTCCACTCCACGTTTCGACTGCGACGTCAACTGCGTAACCGACGGCACAGTCGACGTCGCAGTCGAACTCGCAGTTCTATCTGTTTAGGGCATAAGTCCAGGACTGAAAAGATGAGTCCTGGACTTACACTTTTCTGTTCGATATGTGTTCGGAGTAAGTCCAGGAGTCATATCGAACAGAAAAGATTAAAAAATTTTACTCCGAGTAAGTCCAGGACTCATATCGAACAGACCTAATACCTGTGTGCAAGTGATTTTATACAACTTTCATTATCGTTGATTTCGATTCCCTTAGCGAGAACGTACACGTAACAACTTTCAGTCTTCAGCCTCACCAAATTGTAGGAAAGAAGAGAGTGCGACAAGAGGAGAAAAGTCGCCACTCGAAAAGTGTTCTTCACTTCTTCTTTTACGCACACAAACGAAGTCGCTCGTGCAGCACGTCAGCATGCATGTGTGCGTAATATCATTGAGTAAACATATCCCAAATAAATAAAAATTGAATGCAAATAGTGAAATGCCAATTGCAGGTAGTTTTATTTTTCAGGTAGGTAGGAAAGAGTAAGTGCCGTTTGCACCAACAAAACTTAGCAACTTATGTACAACTTAAAAAATTTAAGTCGAAGAATTTCTTCGGTTTAAGTAGGCTAACCACAACTTATTTTTTTAAGAATAATACGCGCAAACGGGCCTAAATGACATAACAAATTACCACTCCTTATTCTTCTATTGTTGGCAGTTTCTATTTTGTCAATTGATGTTGCCTCGGTGCTAGCTAGTAAGGGAATGAGGTGGAAATACAACACATATATGAGAACACACATGAGCGATCGCTTGTTGTACACAAGTTTTCCCTACTAAAAAGTGAAGAAGCGTGTACGTCGGAAAGGCATTTTGAGGAATAAAAGAAAAGTCGCCGCGACGGGATGACAAATGTACGTCGGCATTTACACACGTTCCTGATTGTCGACGTTTTTGGTCAGACAAAATTACCTAGAGAGATAAAAATGTCTAATACATGGCAAAATTTTAAATAAATTAAAAGTTGTGATTTAAAGGTTTAAAAAAATTGTTTCTAAAGAAATTAAGTACACCCAACTCTTTTTTTACACGGTAGATACGTTCCAACGAAAATCGTGTAAAAAAAACCGTGTAAAAAAAGATATGCAGCACATATTAAAATTGAGGATGTGTTCCACAGCTTTAAAAAACCGTGTAAGATGAAAAAAAAAAGCTATATGTTGTCCTAAAAACCGTGCAAAACAAATATAATAAATTATAAAGAAAAACGAAATATAACTAATATTAATTTTTATTGAAAAATTATAAAATAAGTAACAAAAACAAAATATAATTCATATAATTTTTATTATTAATAAAAATATACATACATACGATAAAATAAGTAAAAAAGAGAATCATTAGTCCATAATTGAGGCGTTAAAAGCTAGAGTGGACCAACCCACATGTCGAAATCGTGAATTTTTTTGTGTTTGAATCACTATTGCGAGTGAGTTTTTAAATAAAAATGTTTGGTTGCACAAAAGAACATTTCAACATTGAGTAATAAAGTCCACAGAAATTTTTTTTTCCAAAAATTTACAGTTAATAATATTACAAAAGTGGAAAAGCTTTAAAAACTCGATTATGTGGCTTGGTCCACTCTAGCTTTTAACGCCTCAATTATAAAAAAACCAAATAGAAATAAAAATATTATTTAGATTATTCATCGCTACTTGATATTAAGCGTGAACGCTTATTACTGACTTGACAAAAATCGCTTCCATTACTAGAGATGTCTAACACATCTGACGAGTTTGAATCCAATGAAGAGTATGGTTCATTATTAACGTTCACTGAATGCGCCCAATAACTCAATAATGTGCCTTATGCAATTTTAAATAGACAAATGAGGCGTTAAAAGCTAGAGTGGACCAACCCACATAATCGAATTTTTGAAGCTTTTATACTCTGTACTATTATTGACTGAACATTTTTGGAAAAAAAATCTGTGGACTTTATTACTCAATGTTGAAACATTTTTTGGTGCATCCAAACATTTTTGTCTAAAAAGGATGTATGAAAATATTTTTTTATATATGTATATATATTAAAAGAAGGCAAATAGTACGATTTAGCCGTTAAAAATAATATTTTTTTCTTTAGTGAAAAATGTGTACCTCCTCTCTACTGAAATCAAATAATTTGATATGAAGATTTATTTATTGAAGCTGTGAACATAAACATCAAGATCATCAAACCTCGTTCGGTATGATGACATTGTAAGAAATCTATAGTTAATACTCATTTATGCCATTCTATATTACGATATACTTTTATGCCCCTTGTACCATCCTAAGACAAACAACAAACAGTTGAGCACACGGCCGCCCTTTAATTTTTCTTTTGCTAGATACAACATCATGCTGTACGAATCCACTTAAGTTCAGATCACGGCAGAGGGCATCACTGTAACACTTAAACAAAAAATATATTAGTTTTATGGGGTTTTATGTTCATTTAAGGTCAAAAAGCTGAAGGGTTTATTTTTAGCTAATATTAAACCTGGGGGTCCTTCTCCATTTGAAAGTTATTCGATGCATCTCATCCAGCATTCAGCAACCACGTACCGCAACATGCCCTTATTGAGATAACATTCAACTTGTATAACTTCTGCATACCAAATGCAATCAAACACTTGCACTGTAGTTTACTCTATGCACTTGTCACCATCTCAGGGTGCAACTGCGTTCACAACAAACAAACAAAAAAACAGTACAGGGAAAATGTGCTCGATAAAAACGAAATATCGCATCGCCTCTAAAGGTCCCTATTTCTAATTTATGACATGTTTATGAATATAAAATATTCTTTCCAAATGATTTGAACGATTTTTTATTAATATGTATACGAAATAAAATATATTTTAATACCGGCGTGGTTACCCTTTAGAATTTTGAAAAACCATAAGTCAAGTGTTTTTTTATAAAAAATGGGAAAAAGTTTAAAATAAACTTTTTTTTTTAAAAAAAAGAAGCAACTGAAAAAGAATAACTGAAATTGATGATGTGTGTATGTTTGTTTTTGTATTTCTATATTCGTATCTAAATACTGTATGGATATAGATATTTGTCGATGAAATACACTTTATAAACAGAGAGACTCAGGAACGATGAACGTTTCGGTTTGAAGGGATTTCTTGTTTACAATTAAATCGTGTGACAAACGCACGATATCACTTGTACTTGCACTTACACTTCCATTAGATATTGCACCACTTTAACTCTAATTTTGTGCACTATTTATAGATTTTTGTGCATTGCCATAAGCAAAACCCAAGCAATACTCGAAAATCTTACAAAATAAAATAGAAAAGTATTCTGTTTTGAACTAGCGGCAATAAAAAACCATTACATGGAAATTTCTGCACATGTTGTTCAAAAGGGATCTAAAGTGTAGCCACTATGAAAAGCACTGCGAGGAATTATATTTATTGGAAAATTGAGCATGCATCATAGATAGTTACCCAAATAGCATTTTAAGCAGCAATTATGGTGTTTATCCCCATATTTCGTCACCATGCAGATCACGGCGATAAGCAATTTATGTAGAAAACACGTCCTTAGTCGTGCGTATGAGACGCGCAACGACACACATAGTGGGGAACACTTTTCTGCGGTTTGCTACGTCGCAATTATAACGACAGGGACGTAATTAGTTGCCTCATGCGCGAGCGTCATCTGACGGCATTATATCACACAATTACACAAATCATCGAGCGGGTTTTCTTTCTCCCTCGAATGCTTGCTAGTAAACAGAGATGAACAAATAAAAACGTAAGCAGAAGACGAACGAGAAAAATCTAATGGCGACAAATTAATGGAAACTTTTGTGGAGTGTTATTTTATAATGGACTTTTCTTCCGGTTGCATGTCGTGATTTTAATTGCCATTAAAATTTTTCACAGATTTTAATGGGCCATCGAATTATTTTGTTTTTAATCAAAAATTTCTTTAATTTTATTTTATCGGTAAAATTTTTTTTTCTTTTGCAATGAAATTTTGATGCCAATAAAATTATGCTGTTTCAAAAATGTATGCTATCCACTTTTTATGCAATATCCTTCAGTCATTCGCCTGAAATAAGAAATTTAATTCTCGAAACGAAATCGTTTCCATCAAATGTCAGTGAGAAATATGGCGGCTGAAGGCATCAATTTTTTTTGGTGTTTCTCAGACGGGGAGCTTTAATGAAACTTTAGTGGTAGCAGTTTCGTCACTTTTTCCATCACACGCTTCTTCAAAATTAAACTGACGTTCAGGCTCCACAGCCAATCACTATTTCGGCCCGAAAACCATCAAATGCTGCTCTATCGCCGCAGGATTTTCATGAAGCGAATGTTGCCCCAAAGATCGTGCTCGTCACTTCTTTCGCTTCTTTTACGCGGATGTGAATTATAGGTGTAAATTTTTAATCCCGATTGTGTAAATTTCTACTCTTTCAAGTCGCAAAGAACAAATCTCATGTTCCCGTACTTTTCGATGCTGTTTGGGTAATTAAACTTCATGGAATATTAATAAAATTAGCTAAATTTTTTATGTTACTCGTAAAAGAGTATACGTATACTAATTAAAATGAATATTGTGAGATGTAATATAAAAGTATATCTGCTTAATTATTTCACACAGAAAAAAATTGGCGGTGTCAAATCGATTTCATCCAATTTTTATACCCGTATGGTAAAACCAAAGGGTATATTAAACTTGCCTTACCGTTTGTAATGCCAAGATCCCGTCATCACACACAAAAATGAATTACACCAGTGTGTTTAGAATGATAAAAAAAATTGAATTTTGCATGTCCGTCCGTCTGTGGCGCGGATTGCGGGCGCACGCATTGAGCTAGAGACTTGAAATTTTACGCAGATTCGTTTTTCGTAAAATGCAAGGCTAATTTCGTTAATGGGCAAAAATTTACCATTAGGGGAGGTACCCCCCATACGAACGAAAACATTTTTTGCGAATAAAACGTTTTTTGCGAATATAACTAAAGTTATAAATGATTTAAGGCTTTCACGGTTGCTTAATGCCATAACTAAGGACTTTCGGTTGAACCGCGTTTAAGTCGCTCAGGCTCTAACCGAAACGTCTCGGCAAATAAAAAGTAAGTTTTACTTATTTTTTAAATTCACGCGGTTAAACCAAAAGTCCTTAGTTATGGCATAACTAAAGTTATTTAGGATATGATTCTACATAAAACTTCCAACATAAAAATCCGATTGGAATAAATTTTAAAAAATCTTATTGAAAAATTTGACTTCAAAGTGGAATTTTGATACAACTGTTCGCCGTTCACTTAAATCACCATACGGGTTTTCAATAATTGCCAGATTGGCAATTATAGCTTTTGTTATGATTTAATTTTAAATCTGCTTGGAGTTATTTTTACTTTCCGCAAACCTGGATAAAATTTTTCTGTATCCGAAAGGATAAAACTAGAAAATTGATCTAAAGACGTTTTTATTTTACCCAATATGGATCAAAAATTCAAGTCATTGGAAAAAAAAATTATATGAATCGGTTTGTGGTAGAAAAATATTTCGTGTCCGCTAATCCACTTCTCAAATATCCAAAATTGGGAGAAAGCCTCATCGTTTAGAGAAGGTTCACTGAATTGCTTTAATGGTTTGATGGGAATGGGAGCTGGAGTTCAAATCTGGGTTCAACCCCGGCAGAAATTAAAAAATGTAAAAATATTCTAAAAAATATATAACAAAAAATATTAATAATTGGAAAATTATGAATCAGCAAGGTAAGGTAGCCATATGTAGAAAGAGAGAAATTTTTTTTAAAACTACCACCGTAATCACTTGGTTCGCATAATTTTAAATAAATAGATTTATTTTAAATTCATATTGGATTTTTTATAAACTCCAAATGCTTTAAATTTAAACACCAGTACTGTCCTATAATACAGCCATGTTGGTAAAATGGCAATTTTGGGCTCGCAACGTCGTAGAAATATTTCGTTGGCGCTCTAATATTAAAGACTTTTTTTTAAATCTTACAAAAAAAGAGCACTACTTTGGTCGTAGACTTCCTGAACACTTTGGACCTTCCCCCTCTTCCCTGCGCCTCCCCTCACTCTCTGCCCAACTATTTGTTTACAATCATAAAATGAGATATAATTTAAAGAGACCGAAAATTTGAAACCCTTTAATTTTTATGGTGTTTTCCCAGAGTATGTTTTACTTTTCTCTGTCTTACGGCTCCGAATAAGACAACCCGCTGCCCACTTAGAAACCTTCTATAATAACTTTGGTTTTGTAAGTCAAACATTTTCAAGTCATTTTCGACCCATTTTCAACCCATTTTTAACCCATTTTTAACCCATTTTCAACCCATTTTCAACCCATTTTCAGCCCATTTTCAACCCATTTTCAACCCATTTTCAGCCCATTTTCAACCCATTTTCAACCCATTTTCAATCCATTTTCAACCCATTTTCAATCCATTTTCAACCCATTTTCAACCCATTTTCAACCCATTTTCAACCCATTTTCAACCCATTTTCAACCCATTTTCAACCCGTTTTCAACCCATTTTCAATCCATTTTCAACCCATTTTCAACCCATTTTCAACCCATTTTCAACCCATTTTCAACCCATTTTCAACCGATTTTCAACCCATTTTCAATACATTTTCAATCCATTTTCAACCCGTTTTCAACCCATTTCCAACCCATTTTCAATCCAACGGGAGTATATCGAATGTGAACCCTAACTGGATTTCTCGCAGAGTTTAAAAAAAATCTGGAATAGGTGATTTTATATATTTAACCGATCGACATTTCATGTTCATGTTACTTTTATAACCAAAGTTATTTGATTAATTTGGGAAATTTAAGCATATGGATTTGGCTCGACTACCACATACACCGATAAATATTGCATTTTTTCATGGATTACAAATCCGATTAGAATTAGGTGTTAGAAACCTTCTATAATAGTCTTGATTTTGTAATACAAACATTTTCAACCCATTTTCGATCAATTTTGAAATCACAACTGCTCAAATGGTCCTTTTTGAGTGCTTTGAAGCAAGACAGCTGGAACCGATTTAAATAAGAATCACAACAGGTTCAAATTTTTAAAACTAGACAAGAAATAATTAAAAATCACATACTCGTATATCGCAATACACTTTTTGTTTTGTAAGGCAATGGAAGGCTTTTTACAAAACGAAAAGTGTAATCCAATCAAACAGTAACAGTGAGTAAAAAAGTTTAAAGCATACCTACTTACCAAACTTATTGTGTAAAGATTTTTTCCTCACAAAATAATCGTTTCTGATTTCATATGAGCAAAAAAAATCATATCCAAAATATTTTTTCCAGCATTATGAAAAAGTAGATCTCTTAAGCCACACTTCTTGCACGTGTTCTGTTGAAATGTGAAGAAGGCAGTTTTTTTTATATTATTCATCTCAGTGTGATAGGCGAATATCAACCCACTGACTGAACTAAAAAAAAATCTGAGGGAAAACAAATATTTAAAACAGAAGAAAATGAATTCATTCACCCCTACCACCGGCCGACAATTTGGCTTTAGTTGCAATTTGAGGTTTAGAGCTAAAAAAGGGCCCAACTTTTGCCTAAGTCTGCATACAAAGAATATGTATATGGAAGATCCTTCGCGACTAACTGAAATGGCGCATCAGATATTTGCTCAACGAATGAAACCGCATATACCCCAATGGATGGCTGGATAGATGCTTGGATGGATGGATTCTATTCTGCCCCGTTATCTTTTTTAATACTTTAGCGTGGCCCAGACATAAGCCCCACAGCTAGTGAAACGATTACTGTTTGTGCTCCTAAAGTCGTTATGAAGCCCACAAAATTGCCTTCGGACGAACTAGGCTTTTAAAGGATTTTCTCTTCTTTTCATGGTAGAGGTGGTGGTGGTGGTGGTGGTGGTGGTGGTGGTGGTGGTGGTGGTTGCGATGCTGATGTCGATGCTGCTGGTCGATTTCTTGTTGGCTTTTCTTCTTGTGCACACATTTTCTTTTTTTTTTCTTGCCGTATTTTCATTTTATAAGGAAAAACGAAATGATGTTTTTCGATTAAACGCGCTTTTATTAAAATAGAATGCTTTTTTCAGATGAATCACATTCGTATTTTATGGTGTGGAGCTGAAGTGGGTACAAGATAAAAAATCAGCTAACCAAAATTGAAGCAAAAAACCGCCGTAGGCTAAAAAGTGTGATATCATTTAGGAACATCGACTCGTCGTATATTTCTCAGTCAGTTTTTTTAGATGATTTTTCTTTCTTCATTGCAAATGTCAAAAAACTGCTATGAAATTGTTCACGTTTGCATACATAAGGCTAAATGCCAAGAATTTTAGAATTTCATTCAAGCCAAAATAAATAATAATAAATTTATAGGACGTCGAAAAATCTAATTATTTCATTTTTTTTAAACACTCCCGAAAAAATAAGGGTTGGGTAAAGAACACGAGTTAAGCAATGAAGAACTATTTTTTACAAGTTATATATTTACATTAAAACGTAATTTTTACCTTCCTATAGTCAACACTTTAAATAATTTTAGATGCATCAATGGATTCGTGACACTGGAATGGATATTAAAATTTACAACCTGTTAATGGGGTTTCCGGCAAACATTAGGAGACCTTTGTCATTATTTTCCTACAAATTTAAGTTGTAATTTTCATGGACTGAAAAACAAAAAATAAATTAAATTAAAAGAATCCTTTTTTGGTATCGTCATAAGAAGAAAATCGCTGCTCAGCCAGGCCATGTGTCATCGACCGGAACAAATGGTAATCGGAGGGGGCAATGTCTGGTGAATACGGCGGGTGGGGTAGGACTTCCCATTTGAGGTTCTCCAGGTAGTTTTTTACAACATTTGCAACATGGGGTCGTGCGTTGTCATGTTCCAAAATAACTTTGTCGTGTCTGTCGGTGAATTGCGGCCGTTTTTCTGTTGATTGATCGACTCCCAATGTTTCCGCAAGCTCTCCCTGTGTCTGGCATGGATCTTCATCAAGTAATGCCTCCAAATCGGTATCTTCAAATTTTTTCTCAGCACCAGGATGTTCTTCATCTTCGAGGTCAAAATCACCACCCTAGAATTGTTGAAACCATCTTCTGCATGTTTGTTCTGAAAGAGCATTGTCGCCGTATGTTTCCACTAATATTCTATGCCCCTCAGCTGCTGTTGTCTTTCGGTGGAAGTAATGTAAAATAATTCCCCGCAAAAACGGTTTTGTAGGCACGAGCTCAGCCATATTTAAAATTTCGGATAAAAACGTCTTTACACTCCGACAGTTGAAATTGGACTGATCTTTGCAGCCTAGCGTTTTAGCTTCAGGTAAAATTTATCTCAGCCCAATCGGATATATACCTGCCGAATTATAAGTCTCAATATAAAACGCTCATTTTCAATGCATACTCCCAATCAAAAGGATAAAATAATCAGTGAAGTAAATTTAAAATTAGTGGGCGTAGAGAAAGCCATGCTACACGAATCCAACGAGCGCACACTAATTTTTAATTTACTCAATGACTATTAAGGTGATGGCCCAATAGTTAGAAGCTTTGCCTGCTTCGATTGCTTTGCTGAAGCATTCGAGGCGATGGAAGCAAACAAAATATCTCTAATCGACCCAATGTTTTGTTATGAGCGCTTTGATATCTGGCAATTTTATTGTATTTATAACATCTGAGTTAAAAAAAAGTTTGTGCAAACATTTTAACAATAAAAATTAATTAATAAAGCATTTATAATGCATTTTGTATGCTATTTGTGTTTTATTCCATCGATTAAAACTAAATTGTCAGAACTGTTAAAGCGCGTAAAGCAAAGCGTCGAATTGAGAATTGCTCAAATCGAAGTTTTGCTGTTTCGCTTTGCTTTAAGCACTTTTGTATTAGACCAGCTCGCATAAGGAAACACGGAGTTCAAGTCAGCTGTCAAAACGAATAAAACAAGCGAAGCAAGCAAAGCTTCTATTGGGCCATCACCTTTAGAGTCAGACCGAAGATAAACTTTTGCCGAAGCCAGCCTTCGTCCTTTCTTAACATTCGACCGAAGCCGAAGCCAAAACCGAAGCCGAAGCCGAAGGCTTGTATAAAAGCTGAGACATAGATTAATACAACTATATGATGACTTGTTACCGAGAGGAAAAGCAAATTGCGGTTCGATTAAAATAATAATGTTTTTGTCGTTAAAAATAGTGTTTACAAAATCAAAGCAAAAACAATTCTCATCCATAAGAAAGGCAAATTTTGTTAACATCGAGGAAAAGTTTTTTTTAATATCTTAAAAATTGTCAAAATCAGTCAACCGGAAACGAAAAACTTGAACTCGAATGGTTCTCCCCATAGATATACTAGATCGCTCGATTTGCTGTCTCAAATGGTCCCATTTCAATACAGTTCAGTGAATCAAAACGAGTCAAGTAAGAGCAAGATAACCGTATGAAAATAAATATAGTCCTCTCGTTTAAACCGTGAGCTGTCAAAGGAAAATAGACTTTCGGAATGGTGTTGGCGCCTAAAGTTATTTGTTTGCGCCTAAAGCTAGTCTCAAACTTGTGAAATTTGAATTTCGCGTCAAACTAAATTTGAATTTCGCGACCTTATACAGTTCAGTGGATACGTTCAAGTACGATAAAGAGGGAAATACTTTTGGGACCATTTTTCAGCAGAGCTTTGTATGGTGACAGTTGTTCTATGTTATATAGTTCTGTGGTTCTCCCGCAACGCGCTTTTATAAATTTTTGAAAACAGTTGTTTTGAATAAAAATTAGAAATCAAATTGCAATACAACTTTCAAGATCTAACAAAAAAGGCATGTGTAAAAGTCATAAGGAAGATAGAAAGGGCCACTTTTGATTAGCATACCAGCGGCGGATGGGATTTAATCAAAGTTGGAAGATCCCCTACAGTTTAGTCCAAATCGGTTTAATCGTTTTTGAATTATAAGCGAACAAGCCGACACATCACTATTATTGTAAAAAGTTCGTGGAAATTTAAAAAAAACTGTCAAAGGATTTCTTCAAAGGATTTCTTCAAAGGAAACATTCAACGGATTTCTCACAGATTCGGAGATTTTAAAAACAGATTTTAGGTGATCTTTGTATATTTAACCGATCAACATTTCATGTTACTTTTATAACCAAAGTTATTTGATTAATTTGGGAAATTTAAGCATCTGTAAAGATAACAATATTTATTTGGCTCGACTACCACTTACACCGATAAATAATGCATTTTTTTCATGGATTAGAAATCCGATTAGAATTATGCGTTAGAAGAAATTTATAGAAAAAACGTTTACCAAGCAGATGCAATAGGCCAATAACCTTTAGATAGAATTGACACCACGTGCATAACACTAAAGATAAAAACTTGTTGTCATATCATGGTTTGTTTTTTTTTTTTGTTAATTTTTCTATCAAACAGAACTGTTTTCACCCTAACGACTAGTTGTACAATAACAAATTTTTATTCAGTTTAAATTGCATCAAATATTGTGAATGAATACGATATTTATTCGCCTGGCGAAAAGACATGAAACCATGCCCTATCCTAACATTTGTTTCTTGAATATCGAAATTATCAACATATGTTGTGATTGCAGACTATGAAAAAATTTAAGTCGAATATAAAAAACGAAAAAAAATATTGTATGGACTACTGCATTTCGAAACACGTGTGCAGTTAGCATAGAATTACACTCAGTAATTCAGCTGCCATCAACCAATAATAAATTATCCGTTAAATAAAAAAAATGTATTTATGCATACAGAAAATTGCATGCTTTTCTTAATTTAATTGTGAGTTCTTTAGTCATTTTTTTTATTCAAATTCTAGAAATCATATCCTAATTAAATCCGTTTAAACGATAACTTCGCATCAAGTGTGATACTGCTCAACGTTTTTTTCTATTTTGAAACTATGTCCAAAATCACATAACTTTTTATTTCATGGAAACCTCCTGGGTAATGTGTAAAAACTAGGGGCCGCGCTCTTGACCGCTTCGTACCCCGTCTTCTGCAGGTCAACCTTCGGCCTACAGTCTTATGTGTTACGTCAAATCTATCTATACCGGTAAAAATTGAACAAAATTACAACAATAAATTAGTACATATAATAAAAAACATAAAAGAATTTTAAATCGCGGTCCAACCCCACCCCACGACCTCGAATCTGACTTTTCAAAGGTGTATAGTTTGCGGGGTAATGGATGTGGTAGGCGAGTTATTTTTTTTTTAATTTCAAAACAGTTTTCGAGTTTTATGTTTTAGTGATTTTAAAGTTCAACATTGAATAATGCACGTCAAGTTACAACAGTCTCAGACGGAGACGAAGATATAGAAAATAAATCACGATTATTTGATAATAAAAAAAACTTTTTTTTCGGGAGAAAATAAGAAAACGCAAAAAAAAATCAAAAATGCCGTAGGCAGAAAATTTGTAGAAAAATATGCCGTGGGAAAAAATTTTTGTGTGTCAAAGTCTACTCCGTACTAAAATTGAGAGCTAAATCACTTTGTTAAACTGAATCCAACTTTATAACTGGGTAAGGAAATTAATTCAAGTAAAGTTTAGTCGAATTTTTAACTTTATCTAACAAATCGGAAAGCACTTCCAGAAATTGGCACCCCCAATATGTTTCGAACCTCCGCTCTAACATGAATATATACTGAAATGTTGAAGCAATTCGATTCACTTTTTCTTTTCTAATAGCGTTTTATATTTTTTTTTTTGGATGCGCCCCCTAACATTAATATACACTAAAAATTTGAAGCAAATCGGTTCATCGGTTCTCTTATAATCGCAGTTTTTTTCCCTAACAACTTTTGCGGGAAATTTGTTAATCGGAAGTAACCAAAATGGCGGCTTCTTGAAAATCGCAACTTGGTTTTTTTGCTACTTACTCCGAAAGCATGCCCTTTTCAGTACCTACTCTTATGTACGAAAAAAGTCGAACACAGTGAAATTTCCTACATTTTTATACCCGTATGGTGAAACCAAAGGGTATATTAACTTTGCTTTACCGTTTGTAACGCCAAGATCCCGTCATCACACACAAAAATGAATTATACCAGAGTGTTTAGAATGATAAAAATAATTAATTTTTGCATGTCCGTCCCTCCGTCCGTCCGTCCCTCCGTCCGTCCGTCCGTCCGTCCCTCCGTCCGTCCGTCCCTCCGTCCGTCCGTCCGTCCGTCCGTCCCTCCGTCTGTCTGTCCGTCTGTGGCGCGGATTGCGGGCGCACGGATTGAGCTACAGACTTGAAATTTTGCGCAGATCCGTTTTTCGTAAAATGCGAGGCTAAGTTCGTTAATGGACATAAATGGACCATTAGGGGGGGGGGGGTACCACCCATACGAACGAAAATGTTTTTGTGAATATCTCAAAAACGGTGCATCTTATCAAAAAAGTGCAAGAACAAAAGTTATTTAGGATATGATTCTACATAAAACTCCCATACATCAAAATCCAATTGGATTTTTTTTAAATCGTATTGGAAAGTTTGACTTCATATACAAAGACTTGATGACTTGATACGAATATCACCATACGGGTTTTCAATAATTGCCAGATTGGCAATTATAGCTTTTGTTTTATCTTTTAATAGAACTCGATATCTCAAACCGGCATCGAGATATACCGTTATTTAAAGAAAACAGTCAAAACAAAAAAAGAATTTAAGATATTAAAATTCTCTACATTTTTGCCTCTTGCCGTAAATGGATATCATTTGCCGTTATCGAGATATTTCCGATTTTGTAAAAAATCATATTTCTTTATAAGTTAATATTTTGTTTGTCAGGTTATAGTTCTGTACCCCAGAGGTAAACTGTTGTAACTGCCAAAACCGCGATTTTGGGGTTATTGTTGTAACTACATTGTGGGGACGTATATATTATATCAACTAATATTTTGTTTAAACAATGTCCTAAAATAAAATAAACCACAAAAGTTTCAAATTACCGAAAATCATACACAATAAAAAGTTTGCAATTCCGAACTAAAAATGGCTCTCCTGTAATGTCAGTTACGACAGTTTACCTCTGGGGTACAAAGTTTAAATTGGGCTCAAACTAGATTTTTTATAAAAGTCATGCTTTTTTAACTGTTTATTCTTCGGATCAGATAATTTTTAACTGTTTATTCTTCGTATGAGCCTACAGAAATTAGGGTTTCATAAGTTTTATTTTCATTGCTGGACGTATGATGTTCCGTAATTCTCTAGTTTCCATCTTCATCAGTACAAGCAAAAATAATGAAGGTATAAGGATATTGCATCAGGCGACCCAAAAGTTTTCTTTGTGGGCTCTGATATCAGTGCCCAGATCCTAATATGCTCTGAAACTTACTCTCTCATTGATGAAAGCTGAGAGAAATACAAAAAAAGTGTGTCTGTGTGGTGCCTCGTCAGTGGCAGAAGATCCCGTAAGCAATTCACTCACTAGTAATGGGAGAGGTGAAGAAAGGGTGGGACAAGTTGCTGTGATCGGCTGCGTTCAGACGAGGTTGAAACTGGTTGAAGGCAACCAAGTTACTCTGGGTGAAAAAACCTGTTTGCGTTCTCACGTAGTGTTTTTCAACTTTTGCACTGCAGTATATTTACACATGCTATGTCAATGTGTGCATGTAGGAAGAAAAATTTTGTGAACCCCCACCATTGAACTCTATGTGTATGTATTTTCAACCAAGTTCACCCGGCCTAGCCAGCAGGTGAATTCCCCGCATACACCCGATAGCGTCTGGCCCGTAAAATCGAGTGGAAACTTGGTAAAGTCAACCAGTTTCAACCTCGTCTGAACGCAGCCATCAGATGGAACAGAATACAACTTTTGCAAATAACTACCGCGGCCTAAAGCATCGTAAATTCATAAAACGTACACACATATGCACTTTCTGTTTATTTCGACTCTCTCATTTTGAGGTTTCTTACCCTCCGATGGCGACCGAAACGACCTATCATCATAAAAAATTTTCGATCGACGTTTTGTTCTCCGCAATAGCTCTTGTAGATTTATAATCTCTTTGATACAAGCCAATTTCTACGCCTACGTATATTTTAACTTTTGGGTCTTATAAAAAAAATCGCACAATTTTTTTCAACTATTTTTCACATATAACTTTTTAGTTACCCTGTATCTCTGGCTTTCACTCTCAAGATAAAAATATCTCTACATAAGAAACGATTTTACTTACCATTGTACTAGCGATAAATAAAAACGCACAGATATAGGAAAAAAATATTTATTGAAAAAAGTTGTTTACAATTTAAAATTGCTGCTTATATGCAAGCTGACTTTTTATAAGTACAATGTAAAAACTATTCACCCCATTTCTGGTAAAGCAAATTCAAAACACTGGAATATAATTTGTGTCCACTGGTTAGTTCGGTTTTTTTTAAATAACTAACGAATCTAAGTGAATAAGTTTTTCATGAAAAAGTCAACTTATATTGCTTCACAGTTTTTCAAGATAAAAAAAAATTCGTCTTAACTATCAATTCAAAAAGTGTACAAAAACATTGTACATTTGTTTAAGGCACATATTTTTTTGATTAAATTTATGGAAGGCATGAATTAATCCAATAGAAATCATCCATAGTTTTATTAAAGTCGCACAATTGCAATTATTTAAGTAAAAAGTTTATAAAATGCATGATTTGTACTTCTTATTACTCAGGTTGATTTCTTTTGTTAATAAAGAAGAGAAAGAAGATTAATCACAGTAATAAAAAATCAAATAAACATTCAAAAAATTTTATAATAAAAAAAAACTTTTGAAATGTTGACTCATTTTGGAAGCATTGAGTTTTTTGTTCACAACTTTTGATTCAAATTATCTTAACGCACAGAAAAAAAAATAAATTTGTTCAATATAGAATTATCTTAACAAAACGTATAAATTCTATAAAATAAAAAAAGCTAACTCTCACGAAAAACAAGAAAACATTCAATCAGCGACTTAACTTTAAATCTGGGGTAGCTTCATGTAACTTATTTTCGATTGACTAACTAGTCGAAGGAAACCTTTGGTCGACTAAAATTGATTAAACATGCCGACAATCATTCTGTTGTACACAATATAGTTTTTTCTGAGTAATTTGGGGTCGCTGAATCTAGCCGTGGTTCGGCTGGTCCAGCTCCACTTTTTGAAATATGAGGGAAAAAATTGTTGATTTCCAAGTTATAAATATTTAAACCAATTTACGAGTCACACTTCATATCGGAAAAAGTAGAACCGATACAGCCAAACTACTGCCATATTCGAATTCAGCAACCCCATATTTCCCAGAAACATTATTAATAATTTTTGGTCCACTACAGATTTCCTACGGCTATTTAGTCAATCGAAAATAAGTCACATGAAACCACCCCTGTTTAAAGTTTTTACAGCAGAATCCCGATAATTTGTATTTCAACGGACCGACAGATGAATACGAATTATCGGGCTATGAGCAAACCGACCTGCTGTTCATGATGTTTATCTTGTTCTTAAGGTACATAAATCCTCTTCTCATAAAACTAAAAATCTTAGCTTAAAATAGTTAAAAAAAAATGAAAAACTGCAATGTCTACGTCTACCGTTGTCCATTTAACTGGCCTATAATATGAACAAAAGTATGATTTTAAAATTGGTTATTTTACTGTTAAATGTTAAAACGTTTACCCAAACTCTTCTTGAGAGATTTGAAATATTTCGCATATTTCAAATTCGGTGTTGTGGCCATAAGACCAGCGATGTGATCGAAGGCGCACGTCATCACATGTTTCATAGATTTTATGTCTGGCATAGTTAGTGTCATAGTGACCTCAGTCTCAGAGGTGTTGCCATCATCGTTAGAATCTTCCACTGGCTCCTCCTTAATTAGAAAACTTGGTCTTTTACTCGGTGGATGTTCAGCTATAATAAAATTCGTTTTAGAAAAGATACATAAAATTTAAGACGTTTTCGATGGACGAAGTTTCGATATATGACGCAATTTGACGCAATTTAAATCGAAACGTCTTTATACTCGTTTTTTAACATTCGAAAAATTACTCCGAATAACAAAAGAAAAAAATAACTTTATATTTAATTAACTTACAATCAGACAGTGGTCTTTTTAAATCCTTCCTCTTCGTATCGTCCGTCTCCTTATTTTCGTCCTTCTCCTTGTCCCTCTTGGGGCAGCTGCACACCTTGACACTTATAATTTTTTTAGATAATATAGCACATCTGTTGAATATGAAAAATAATAAAAAAAATTAAATACCGATCATTGATATGAGATAGAAAAATTAAACGTACTCGAAATTTATATCCTGAACAGCATGAAAGAAGTAATATTTAATGTTAAAAATTTTAAAGTTGCATCTGATTTCTATTACAAAAATTTAAAAAATCAAATGGACAAAAAAATATACTCAATAGCGAATTTAAACAAACTTTTTTTTGGAGAAAACAAGAAGTGCATTTACCTTGTTAATACAAGAAGTCGAAATAAAATAAAAACGAAAATAAAGAAGCCACCATTGATAGTAATTACGAAATTTAAGCGTCTCTAGATTTAATACGCTTTGAATACGACGAAAAATTACGCAATTTGATCAGACTAGAAACGTCGTAAATCGATGGACACCTATAACTGACCACTATAGTTCATTTTGCGATTTCATCGCCATAAAATCGATTTTTCCATATATCCCAATATAAAAAAAAACCAAAGATAGTTCGAAAGTACATTTTCTAAAAGTAAGAAAGCCAAATTTTCAGCCCTCAATACAACTGGCTTCAAAAGTTATGATTCAAAGTCAAATATAAAGATCGATATTTTGAATATTGATTTTTTTTAATTTTTGTTTCTTTTTTTCTTTATTTGTGGAAAAAAACTTAATTTCTGTAAATAAGTTCTGCGAAAATCTTAGTTTTCTGTCAACTTTTGGAAAAGTAACGGTAACTATAACGGGTACCTCCCATACAATTCTTTAAAAAAAAAAAAAAACAATTTTTTGAAAATTTATCGAAGCCTATGCGGTTTTGGGAAAAAAAGAATATAACAAATTTTAAAGGATATAAAATTTTCCACATTTTTGACTTTCACGATTTTTTTATATCTCTAACGGTTAAAAAAAAATTTCTTGGAAACTGCAAGGAAACAGAATTTTTTCTGCGAAGTAAATATTGCAGAGGAAAGTTTTGTGTTGATCACAACTGATATTTTTTTATATATACAATGTCAAAAAATATTTTTCTGTACCATAAAATGTAATAAGTCACGAGCAAGAACTTATGAATCACCCTGTAAAGGTACAACTCTCCTTTTTGGCTCAAATATATTCCGAAGCCGAAGGAATTTTTGAAAAATCTCAATTCATTTTCACGCAATGGTTTTAGGCGAGGAAATCACAAATATGCGTGATTCAAAAATTAATAGTCATTTGATTAAAATATAACAATTGAAATTTTGAATAGATTTTTACAATTCGATTTTGAGACATACGAGTTATAGTTTTTTTTCATGCTTTTAAACTGAGGTTCACGCTTTTAAACTGAGTTATAGTTTTTTTCACGCTTTTAAACCGAGGTTCTTATTTGTAGATGTTTTGGTGTTAAAAAAAAGTGTGATTTCAATATAACTTGATTAAAAATTCTCCATATCCTAGCCGCTGTGTGGCCTCTGCAAACTTGCAATATAATTTCGGTCTTTAGAGGAGCAAATTTTTATCTTGGATACACATAGAAAGTTTCCAGAACCAGGGAAGTATAATAAAATATTCAGGGTATTCACAGTCCTCTTTTAAATTGCGAGTAATTTTACCGCTCGGTAATTCAGTCAAATTTAACAGATTTTTACCGAGACGGTAACTTGGTTCATGTAAAAATGAATTACCGGATTCGGTAATTGTAGACATGCCTTGAGTCGTGTTTTCCGGCCCGGTTATTCGGTATCAAGAATCAACCGCGAGTGGCGCTAGTAATGTTTTTAGTTGTCAAATTTTCTCGCTGGTTTTTTTGTTAATCTCATCGGACTGCAAATTTTTTCAATTTTGATAGCCGTTGCCACAATAGAAATTCAAAAGAATACATCAAACATGGATTTAAAGGTATGTGACAATCAAATTCGCAGTTCATGATTTGGTCACGTATCCAATAAAAGCGCGGTTCTCAAATCTGTGCTGTGGGATGTTCACAGCAGAATATTTTCAGTCTTTTAATATTACCGACAACACAGAATACCCAAAATTAAAAGAGGACTGTGAATACCCTGAGTGTAAAAATGAAAAATTTCTACCCCTTAATTTTGCCTAAAAAGTACTCCTTATCCGATTGGAGCATTATTATACAAAAATGTCTTTATGTCTGCCAGTTCGTTAGTCTGTCAGTCTGTCAGTCTATCAGTCTATCAGTCTATCAGTCTATCAGTCTATCAGTCTATCAGTTTATCAGTCTATCAGTCTATCAGTCTATCAATCTATCAGTCTATCAGTCTGTCAGTTTATCAGTCTGCCAATCTTTCAATCTTTCAGTCTGTTTGTGTATAAAATTGCTGATAAATTAATAGGGCCATGAAATTTTACTGACTTGTTTGGTCCTGGAGTGTGACGATCCTGTAACTTTTCGTGGAAATCCGTTAACCGGAAGCAAACAAAACAGCGGATTTTTAAAAATTGCAATTTCGTTTTCCGCGATTTAGTCCAAAACTTTGCGTGTTTCAAAGGTTGGAGACAATAAAATTTCCTATATTTACTAAAACTACGTATCTTAAGCGGTTATCGAAATTTATCGTCATTTCAAGAAAAATCAATTTCAGCGATTATCTCGAAAAATACCTTTTTTTTGTGATTGTATTTAGAAGATAAATTATTAAGAATGGCATTCCCAACAACTTTGTTTTTTACCGTTATCCGTTTTCTTTTGCCGTTATTGAGAAATTTTAATTGAAAAATAAAATAAATTTCTTTGAATTGCTTGCAAACTAACGGGTTTTTGTAACAAAAAAAACAGATAAAGGAAGAATTAAAGACATTAAAATTCTCTATATTTTTGAAAATGTGGCTCGCATACAACAAGTGCACGTTTCAAATACAGTGAAAGCTTCTTTTGCGAGACACCTCCGATAGATAATTATTTTTCAAAAATTAAATATTTTGATAAACAAACACCTACAATAACGAGATAAAAAGTTTCCACTATATTATCCATAAATGCCAGACAATTACGAATAATAAAATCATAGAAGTAAAAAAAAATTACCTTATTGAGAGATTACAAAAAAAAATATTCCTTACCTTTCATCTTCTAAGGTAAAAATGATGGATGTCGGTTTCCGTCCAATACAGGAATTTTGGCACACGAATTTCAAAGCAATTGAATGCCGGATAATATTATACTCATCAGGCTTACCCTGATTTAACGGGATCAAAACAGAAAGACGATCTTTTATGGTCTTGCCCTCAACGCTACCCTGATATACAGCCTTTGGATTCTCACTTCGAATAACGCTATTCTTTATGATCGAATTTGATTCTGAAAATGTAATAAAACAGCATTAATTGCCAAAAAAAAACTAAATATTCGCAAATAATGTTACCTCGATCAGAACACATATGGTTAGCACATCGAATAACTGGCTCTCCAACATCCTCGACAAAAACCATCATGGCACGAAGAAATAGCTGAGATGATCTAGTAGGACCGTGGACCGCTTCAATATAGAAAATCTTATCAAGTTTAATGAAGACTTTCTTAAGTTTCGGCGAATAAAACCAGTTATTCTTGGCAGTGATATTCGGATTCAAGTTCAACTCGAATCCGACATTCGCATTGTCATGTTCGATTAGATTGGGAAATGAATCACACTGAAATTTTAATAATATTAATATTTTTTTATGAAAAATGTAATATTTTAATAAATAATTACTGCGAGGATTTCAACATATTCCACCTTCAGGTCCGGTGTTTCCTTAAACAGTTCATCAAAATTCGATACCTATAAAAAATTCAATATAAACCAAATTATTGCAATCAATCGACGGCAATTATTTTGAAATTAGGATTAGGTGTCCTTAACAATTACAGTTAAGTTTTTTCGTAGCAATTGCCTTGAACGTGAACTTCATATTACATCTGAGGACAGTAGCTTTTCAAATGATTTCCCGTAAGCTTCTTCGTCTTTCGTCCGCTGTTATTTATTTTACATTGAAAGCTTTAGGCTTAGCGCCGATTGTTTACAATCGTTTTGAAGAACGTTTTAAAGTTTCAATACCCCTAATTTTATATTCATTTGCCTGTGTCGCAATTATTTGCATTTCATATTTGGGATCGTACAGTCAAATAGCGGATTTCTATAAATTCGGTAGTTCGGTGAATACTTTAGCTGCACCATTTGTTATAATTAACATTTTTACCATATTACTAATCTATGCTACACAGATTATTGTTGCATATCAATTAACCGAGGGATTAAATTCAGTGAAAAATATCTACAAACAATTAACAGAATCTCTACTAGATGAAATCGGATCATTTCGTAGCGTACTCGGTTATTTCTGGATGAAGCTCTTCATTCTACCATGCTTTACCGCTATGTTTATTTTTATAAAAATTCTGCAAGGATTCGATATCAAGAACGAGGACTTCCCAATTTTAACTATAATAAGTTTACTCTTACCATACGCTATAAGAATAATTCTACCAACATGTTTATATGGTGGGCTTCTATTAAGCACTCTATATTGCACGAAATTGAACATAAAAACGGAACGAATTATCAATGAAGTTTATGTGCTAAAAACCAAAAAAGATCTAACAGAGGACAAAGATTACTGGAAAATGAAGAGATTTTGTGAATTAAGTGATCAATTGGATGAGATTGCATACTATTATGGATGTGTGTGCCGTTTTACAAAAATCCTAACAAAATTGACTGCATTCCCGTTACTACTATCGATATTATGTGATTTTTATGTGATTACCATTGAACTGTTTATGCAATATTTATTTATTAGTGATGCTTTACTTAGCAAAAATGCATATCCAGCTGTTCCTGCACTCTGTAGCTTCTGTCACGCAATGCTTGTATTCGCTGAAGTCTATCTTTTATCATATATCGCCAGTAATAACGTCGATGAGGTTCGTATTAAAAAAAACCATCATTTTTTTCCATTTGTAATTGCAATCGTAACATGACGAACTGTTTATGGTCGACTTGAATCCCAAAATTTTTTGATTTTGGATTTTTTTGATACTGTAAAAAGTTTTTATGAACGACATTATTTGAATTCTTATTTTTTTTTATCATTTTCTTAAAAATAGCGGAAAAATGTTTAGTAAAACAAATGTTTAGAACCAAAGTGAATTAAAAAATTTATTTAGTGCAAAGTTTTACGATTAATCACAAAGAGTTTGATGTTTAAGTAGATTAAAACAGTTGATATGAAAAAGCGGTGTACGCTGACATATCGCCAAGTGAGTTTTATATTTAAGCTGATTTGCGTCGTTCTGAATTTGCGTCGGTCCAATTTGCGTCGTTCCGAAATTGCGTCGTTCCGAAATTGCGTCCCGATTTGCATCGTTCCGAAGTTCAAAAATGTTTGTGGTTTCAAAGTTGAATCGATAATGCTTATATTTGCGTTGTTTAAGTTTATATAAAGGAGATTTTCCAAATCAAAAGTTAGTTTTGACCAATAATAATTACTGCGGTGAAGTTTTTAAAAAAATATACAACAAATAAGATTGGAACTAAAATTGGAAATTTCGATTTGTGTCGTTTCGATCTGCGTTGTCTTCCTCTAGTTTTAATTAACGATGCAAATCGAAGTTTTCGTGTAATCGAATTTTAAACTTCTTCAGGATATTTCGGAGTGTTCGAAAAAGAACAACTTTTTTTTATTTTTCTTGTAAAACTATTAATTTTCAAAATCAATTTACGGCAACAGATTTTTGTCGCACAAATATTTTGAGAATAACGGGATTTTGGAGAGGAGAGAGTGGCCTTATTATTATGCGATTTCCTGAACAAGGCTAAATCTTTTTAACCCGTTAATTGAGAACATTAAGTTGCGCTCAATAATTTGAAACTACACGAACGTTGCTAGTCATGTTGGCTGCAACAATTTCCCTCCCTGCCGACACCTCCTAATATTAATAAATTTTCGTATAAACATCCAAAAAAATAATTCTTAAGATTAATGAAAGTCATTTTGGTCCAATTTTGGAAGGCATGGTCGGATTTTGGAAAGAATGGTCCGATTTTGGAAGGAATGGTCCGATTTTTGAAGGAATGGTCTGATTTTTCCCGTTCAAGACCATAGTATTGCTATTTGCGATAAACACAACTGTGCAAAAAAGTTCAAATCTCAATCGCTCAGAAAGTTACAGACTCACAGACAGACAGACAGACGGACGGACATGCAGAAATCAAAATCTTTTGTTATCCCAAACACCTTGATATCGTTCATTTTTGTGTCTGACGATTCCTTCGATGCGTTCTAATATACTCTTATATGATTCTCACATAAAGTAATAGCTTGCATATCCGTCGTTGCCGGGTCAAAGTTTTGTGTATAAGATTTTTGCAAAAATAAAGAAATATGTAACCTTAAAACTTCTGAAAAAAAAATCATTATGCCTTCAGGGCCTCCCGTTTCGAATTGTCAGATTCTAACATCAGATTCGTGATCAGTGGTCCCGAAAACCCCCTAAAGCCAGTTTTTCTGAGAAAAAAATTAAAAAAAGGATATTCACGTTATCCTTATGGGACCTTCCGTTTCGAATTATAAAATTCCAGATTCGTAATCAGCGATCCCGAAAACCCCCGACCGACATTCCTCACCTTCCAAAATTACATGGCAATCAGTTTAGTGGTTAAGGAGATGCTATGATGAGTGAATAAGTAAGTACGTAAGTGAGCGAGTCAGTAAGTATTTAAGTGAGCGAATGCTTCGGTGGTGATATTGGGCTTTTTATATCTAGATAAAAATCCCTATTTTGATTTTTTTTGTTTTGAGTCTTCTTTTTGTTAAGTTTTATGAATTTTTGTTATGCTTTATATTTATTTTTATGAACTCAAACTGACGTACTTTGTGATAAATAAACTGTATTATTAATCTGCATTATTTTTAAGTTTTCAATTTCAACCCAATGTGTAACGAAATTAAATTTATCTTTAAGGCTAGTACTGTAACACAGCGAAACGAAAACGAAATGTCAAATCCCATATAAAATTCCAAAAAAATTTCGCTGTGCGAAATTTCGTTCGCAAAAGTAGTCTGTGCACCAGCGAAAACGAAAAAATTTTTGGAGAAAAATCAGCTGGTTTGATCGGCTTCCGATTTTCACCAAGAGATGTCAGACACCATTTCTCCACATTTTTCGCTTCTGAAAAGAACGCCCTGAGGCATTCTTTTCGCACGAAATAATGACAGTTCAAACCAGCTGATTGTGATTTGATATTTCGGTGACAAGAAAATAGATAGTATGTACAATATTTATATTTAATTTGAATAAATAAGCGAGAAAACCTTTGTTGAAATATGAGCCAAAAGGTAAAAATCACATAAAACAACGTTGCTACAAATGCTTTTTTTAGTATACGAAACACAAACACAAAATGACAATTCAAATGTCTCCAAAATCTCCAAAGCGAAAATTTTCGCATTAATGCCCAGATTTTTTCGTTTTCGTTTCGCTGTGTTACACTAGCCTTTACCCTACTAGCCTTTACCAAACAAAAACATAACAAAAGCTATAATTGCCAATCTGGCAATCATTGGAGACCCGTATGGTGATATTCGTATCAAAATTCGAACAGGTTTACCAAAATTCCACTTTGAAGTCAAACTTTCCAATAAGATTTTTTTAAATTTGTTCCAATCGGATTTTGATGTATGAGAGTTTTATGTAGAATAATATCCTGAATAACTTTTGTTCTTGGACTTTTTTGATAAGATGCACCGTTTTTGAGATATTCACAAAAAACGTTTTCGTTTGTATGGGGGGTACCCCCCCTAATGGTCCATTCTTGCCCATGAACGAACTTAGCCTCGCATTTTACGAAAAACGGATCCACGCAAAATTTCAAGCCTCTAGCTCAATCCGTGCGCCCGCAATCCGCGCCACAGACAGACGGACAGACAGACAGACAGACGGACGGACAGACAGACAGACGGACGGACAGACAGACAGACGGACGGACATGCAAAATTCAATTTTTTTTATCATTCTAAACACACTGGTGTAATTCATTTTTTTGTGCGATGACGGGATCTTGGCGTTACAAACGGTAAGGCAAAGTTAATATACCCTTTGGTTTCACCATACGGGTATAATGACCATGGCGATCTGATACTTTTCGACTGAAACAGCACGACAAAAGTCAACAATCTCGGGCTATTCTGATAGTCGAATCTATCGACTATAGTCTACTGACGTGACGCTTTGGAGTCAAGCAGTTTGGTTATCGACGACTATCACTTGTGTTGTATCTCAGATTAATTTACGGAACATGGAGACAAAAATTGGAATTACGTTTGGTTTTCGCCACTTTATTTCTTAATATTTGGACATAGATACAACAATCACAATAGATTTTAATGTTTTAAATTTCGTTTTAAAACATGACGATGGCAACTGCGGGCGGAGGAAAAACTATGGTAAAATTCTCGCGGCACTTCACTATTTTCACGGCTAAAAGCTTGAAGATACTTGAATGCTTCTTCCCAGGGCAACAATCGTGTAACGCGACGCAGACACGAAATTGCGTCTTTCATTAAGAAAAGCAATCGTGTATGGCGACGCGTCGTTGCATACTAGCGACGCGTCTTTTCGTTCAGCGACATAGTTCGAGGCGTCGCTCAGTGTCATTTCGTCTGTCATTTCACAATGGACGAACCAAAGTAAATAGTATAGGTTTTTGTATTTAAATTATAATAAATTTATATTATTTCAGACATTTAAGAATTTTTTTTAGTGTCGCGATACAAGATTAGAAAAACGTGTCGCGTCGATGTCGCCGTCTCAGCTCAAAGACGGAGACGCGTCTCGTTACACGATTGATGCCCAGAATTTTGTATACGTGGTATCGGCATCCCGAATATCCAGATTTGCTCCACAATCAATAGAAATTACTCCTTTCACGAACTTTTTTTAGTCTTCCTTTGCCTTTCTGGTGTTGTATTTTTATCTTGACAGCATTCTTTCATGTGCGCGAATTTTAACTTTATTTAAAAGCTGTATGGCAGATATTTACTACCGAGATACAAATATCTGCCATACAGCTTTTAAATAAAGTTAAAATTCGCGCACAAGAAAAAACGTTCTCACATGAAAGACGTTAATGATGCTAACCTTTTATCACTTCAAATTAGTTTCGTATCACTAATCTATCAGAAACGCTTACAGCCACAACTTGCCATACGACAAGACTCATTTCGAATATAATGAAAAGTCTATCAGGATCGCCTTGAACGTTAAAGTGCCGGTCCACATGAGAGTAAATACGCTCTCAATAACTCTCAAAAACTTTCGAGAGTTACTCTCAGGAGGTTGTCCATTTGAGAGTTAATTTCAGCGATTTTTTTATCGCGAGCTTTCGGCGAGTTTTTAGCGGAAAGCACTTTCGCGAGAACTCTCCAGACCCTGTTCATTTGAGAGTGATGCACGACTGAAAGTGGAAAGGAGTCGAAATGTCATCGCACTAGGTTGAAGGTTGCAGCAGCTGTGAATATCCTAATTAATAATAAGAGACAAACAAAATCAGCCAAAAAAAAGTGCTGGGTTAAGTCCTGAATTCAAAGGAGAAATCTTTTGGGTGCCGGGAAAAATCTAATAAGAGAATTGCAAATTGAAGACGCGCAACAATTTGGAAATTTGTGTAGGGTAACAAGTTCGGAAATAGAGTTTTTAATTAAAATTGTCGGACCAGTTGTCGTCAAAAAAAAACTACAAAAATGAGAGAAGCAATATCTTAACTTTTTTGACATCTTGCTTTGGCGAGTTCTCGAGAGCTACTAGCGAAATTCAAACGCCCTTCGTATCTGGCGAGCTACTCTCCGAGAGTTCAGCGGGTGCGTGTCGACTAGAGAGTAGAATCACTTTTGACAGCTCGCAGAAACCAAGGCAAATAGAACACTAGGTATGTTCCGTTTCAGCGTTTAGTTTTCTCTCTTATTTATTGTGACGTCATTCAGGTCGATGAGTTTGACAAATGGCGAAATTTGTTCGGTGTTTTGTTTAATGGTGAGTTTTTTTCGGTGTTTTTGGATTGTTTTTTTTATATTTTGTGATCAACTCCGAGAAAATTTTAAACTTCAATAGGATTATCGGTTAGCAGTTTAATTTAAAAGAAAATTGAAAGACAAATTTAGTGATAAAAGAAAAGGGGAAATTGAAAAAGAAAATACTTTAGGGGCGTCGCTTTATTAGAGCACCCAAAATGAAGTGTGCTGTAGTGGGGTGTATTAACTATCAAGGGAAGAAATGTGATGGACACGCAATTAAATATTTCCATTTCCCAAAATGTGAAGATATTAAAGAAAAGTGGCGAGTGGCTTGTGGAAAAGGTGCCAAAATAAAATCACACCTTTCAAGAGTTTGTTCCCGCCACTTCACAGACGACGACTATTGTTCAGAGAACCAGGTCCGTGTGACGTCACAGCTCAAATGTCAAAATATTCGTAGCATACCTATGATAGTCTATTTGCCTTGGCAGAAACTAACTCGCGAGTTTCTGCGAGCGGCTCTCAGAGACGTGTCCATTTGCGAGTAGCTGCTATCGAGAAATCTCGAGAGGCTCTCGCCGGTATTTACTCTCATGTGAACCGGCACTACGATACAAAATTTGAATTCCGTTCTAAGCGCCCGCATCAATTGTGATGAGAGCCGCCTTTAGTTTTTCAGGAAAATAAGGAAAATTCTCGATTAAACCAAGTGTCGCAGAAACTCGAGTCAAGACTGTTACAATACCGTGGCTCCGCACTAGGCAATGGTGAAAGAGGACTCAGAACTGGACTTGCGGTGATTTTCCACATTTTTCTTCACATGTGTCCCTTATTAAGGGATCCCCCTCTCTCTAAAATTATTTTTTCTCTAAAATTATAAGGTGACAGATTGAATAAAAAGTTTTATTTGAAATAATTGAATCTTTTGCGATTTTGAAAATGTTATCAATTGAAGAAATCTTTTGCAATTTGTTTCTGAAGTGTTAACAAATGTGATTTTTTATTCATCTTGAGGATACTTTCGGTTACAAATAATCCTTATTGAAAGACCCTTTATAAAAAATAAAAGCGCATTTGGGTTGCACTATAGGTAAAAAAATAACTAATTCCCCATTATCGCAATTTACTACCATTTTTAGGAAAATTTGCTATCTTTTACCCATCCTCAAGTCCCATCCCAGGTTAAAAAACGCTAAATTACTAAACTCTCTCCTATTTTCTCACGACCCTTGTTCGTAACCGTAAACGAAGTTTTATTAACGAAAAAATTCATATCAATCACAATTTTAAAAGACCAACTGATATTACAATTTTATTAAACTGCCTTTTCATTTATAGATCAAACGAGCTGGTATTATACTTAATGAAGTTTTCCTTACCGATGTGGATAGTCGCCTCAAGAAATCAATTGAGATATTTTCGCTTGAGATACTTCAGCGTGGATATGCGATAACTGTTTGTGAATTTTTTGAACTCGATCATGCGTTAGTACACAATGTAAGTATTTGGTCTGCCCAGCTAAGTTTTATATTATTCGGTAATTGTAAATTCTTTGCAATGTTAAAATATTACAGTTAAATATTTATTTATGTCTATTACTTTTAGGCTGTGGCAACATCAGCTGGCTTTTTATTAATGTTAATACAATTCGAATTAGCTGATCGTTTTGAGCGAACACAACAACTCGCAGAGTGATCACAAGAAAATAAAGTTTGTTTTTTAATTTTATCACTTACCTCAGCTGTTAACGCAAGCAGATCGGAAGACTGTAAACAAAAAGAAATGATTAAAATATATAAATTGAATTAAGTTGGAAAAAACTCACTGCAATGTTATGCAAATCAATATCGCGCACGTCCTCATTATTGCTGTAAAAAACATCGCAAATTATTTTTGATAAATTAACTTTTTCTTGAAAATTACCGCAGCGAATCATAGAATGAGTCAGTAGCCATAATATTTTGTTGCAAGACATCCCTTAAAATAAATAAGAAAAAAAAGAATTCATTTTTAATTTGCTGTTTTTGGAAAATTGTTGTAAACAAACTAGATTATTCAAAGATTTCGTCTATGTTTAAGTCCTACTATTAAAGTGCACATGCGAACTGGCCTTGTATGAAGATTTTTGGCTAAGACCACAAAAATAACCTGAGAAACGCTATCTCTATAAATCAAAAATTTGCGGATATTGAGACATTTTCTTCTATAGATCGTAAGCTAGCACTACGAATTGTTTAGGTATGGAACAGGGGCGTGGCGTGAGTTTTGAAGCTAAGGATGCAAATTTTAATTTTTTGGAATTTAATTGCCAACTTAAGGTTTTTATGTTATTAATAAAGGTATTTTTTGGGTTGTGCAAAAATACATCTCTCGTTAGCTACTTAAATGAATGACAATAAAATAATAAAAAGTTAAAAACACTAAAATAACTTGTACTTTATGATTATGAAAATGATTATGAAAAATGCATCCGATCTTTGATCCCCAGACTACGAAATTATAATGTGTTTGTTTTTAATTCGAGACACTTATATATCCGAATCGAGAGAAAAAGTAAATTGATGATCTTTTTGTATAAAAAATATAGTTATAAAATAAAATATTTACGATTGTCCGCATAAACCCGGATACACCAAGATCGTTCTTAACTCAGAATTGCTAATTAAACAGCTTTATGAAAATTATTTAAATAGCTGTAACTTACAGATTGCCAAACGTTGTAATCCTTCGAAAAAAGTAAACAAGGACAACAAAATAACTTTTGCTTATTTGCACAACCGCAAAGCCAATTAAAATCTTCGTAAACTTTGACCGAAAATCGTCTCGTACAACTTTTATTTACTGTTGTTATATTTAACTTTGGTTTTGGTCTCCCGCGATCAAGAATATTTTGTTTTTCTGAAAAAGATCGCGAACTAAATGATTGTTTTAATAAGCTATCGATTACACAACAATCTGCCATTTTTACCAAACTATTGAAATCACAAAAATCACACAATAAAAAGACACGCTAATAAATAAACAATTTAAGACACTACTCACTACGCATGCGGAAACGCTACTACCAATTTGCCTTAATGCATTTTTTTTACATATTTTCACTCGGAAGCAACGATTCGAATTGCTTATTTCACATCTTCCTGTTGCATATGACATTACGAGGCAAAAGAGAAATGCTCGCCCGAAAGAAATTTTTATTTTTGGAATGGTTTTTTAAACCGCGAAAACCGCGTATTTTTTGTTCAAAAAGGTATGAATATTAGATATAGAATTACTCAAAACAAAATCATCTAAATGTCCTCCAAAAAAACTTTTTAAATACGGATCTTAGTTTTTTAGTTATTTAAATAAAAGCGCAAATTATTTGACGTCTGCTGAGGTGGAAGCAATTTTTATTTTGCATCCACATTTTCTCTTTTCTCCAGTCGTTAACATAGGTTTTCATCTCTTAAAATTTAGTTTCATCTCTCTTCGTACAAAACTCATAGATGCAACAATAATTTCTGCTTCCACACAGTTTCAAAGGCAAGTTAAGAAATTCTCTCTTTTTTTAAAGGCATTCGCGTTTGAATATATCACGACTGTATGATAAAATGCATTTTGTGCCGTACTGAAGCTACAAACGGCACAAAACAGTAACTCTAAGTTGTATTGAAGCTACAAAGGGCACAAAACAGTAACTCTAACAATAAACTCAAACTTAATTATGATCGAATTTTGAAAAAAAAAATGTTTCAACTTAAAAACTCAGTTACCAATATTTTTGTGAGATTTGTAAGGGATGCAATGCATCCCTTGCATCCAATGACGCCACGTCCCTGGTATGGAACCTCTACATTTAAACACAAAGCGGACAATTTTATCAAAATATATATGAATGCAAAAAATGTAGATTCCCGGGATAGAAACTTGGTCTTTCCAATCCAAATTTTTCCAAATCCCCATTGATTTTAATTAAAATTAATTTCATTGTATTCAATCACCGTAATCAATCGGGTACTTGCATTAAAATTGTTTCGAGAGATAGTTTCGAGTATAGAATATACAGATATGTCGAAAATTGCATTCTGAAAGGATAGTCTTCCATACTTCATATTCTTATCAGAGTAAGTCTTAAGTACGCCACACACTAGACACGATTCACGACAATCTTATGACTCATCAATCCTCAAGGAAAGACAACACGAAAAAGATTGTATCGTGAAGTCCCCACACACATTCATTCCCATCAGTTTGTAGCTAACTTTCGGTCAGTCTAGTCTACATCGAGAGAGCGCGATGGATCTACATCGCGAGAGAGCGCGATGGATCTACATCGAGAGAGAGCGCGATGGATCTACATCGAGAGAGAGCGCGATGAGTTCAGGCGGCCGTGGAACGATACAATCTTGGCGTTCAAGCTTTGATTGTACTCTTTCATTGCCCACAGACTGTGAGGATACACGACAACTCAAGTTTGTATCCTAATGGCGCGTCGTGTATCCTCTTAGTGTGTGGGCCGCATTAAAGAGTTATCACAGCACAAGATATTTTCTAGGAAATTAATTGTGACTTGACGGGAAAACAAGGAAAACTGTATTCTAATTATCGTGTAAAAGCCAACACCCGAAAGCTAGTGTACAATTCAAGCAAATTTGACGACTGATTGTGTTATTAGGCCGATTTTACATTTTCCCACCTTCCCGGCAATCCCCAAATGGGAATAAAGACTGATAATTTGAAGCTAATCAGTCCACTACTTCTCGCCTGAGGGGAAATTATCGTAAAATGCCGTACATTTTTAACTAGTTCCACACTCTCCTTGCATACCTGCGAATCACGGCGAACTCAAGATACAAATAGTGTGTTTGCCTTAATATGCGACTGCTGTGCTTCGACTAACCCCTATTTGAACAGAGGGGCCATACCGCAGTCTTCACTTGTAAACTCAAGGGAAAACATTTTTGGACCATTAAAATACAGAAGATCTATTATATAATTCAGTATATTCGAATATGGCTGGTAATTTTGTTCTAATTAAGTGTTTCCCAACCAGGTGTAAGCGAGCTGGATCCAGGGCATGCATTACGAATCGGAATATCTGGCTATTTTTTTTTTCTTAAATTTCATATTTTACATGGACCGCAATAGTAGCGTTGAGTTGTTTTCTAGTCAAAGCATGTGAACTGTATGAAAAATTTCGACCCAGTTGTCAAAAAAAAACTCATTTCTGTGAGGTATTTCATGGGATATAAAATTGTTAATCCAGACCTGGAGTGTCAGTCAGTCTGTGTAGAAAATTTCTCAAAAACTAATAAAGCTAGAGCTATGAAATTTACAGGCATGTTTGGTCCTGAAATGGGACGACCCTATCAACTTTTGGTGGACATCCGTTAATCGCAAGTAATCAAAATGGCCGTTTTTTTAAATTATAATTTCGTTTTTTGTAATTTACTCCGAAATTACGCGTTTTTCAGTCTTTTTATGTATGATAAGTTGGAGACAATACAATTTCTTACAATTTTTGTCTCTTCATAGAACTGCGTATCTCAAGCCGTTATCGAGATATGCCGTTATTTCGTTTTTTGCGATTATCTCGGAAAATAACGGGTTTTTTTTTGTATTTTAATGTATGAAGCGAATTGAACAGAATTTTTGCCACAATTTCGTCGTTTACTGTTGAGATATTTTTATTAAGAAGTAAAAAATTGATCTTTGCGGATAGCTTGCAGATTAACGGTATTTTTTGAACAGTTGGAGGAAAAATTAAAAATATTAAAATTCTCTACTTTTATGCCTTTTACCATAAATCAATATCTTTTACCGTCATCGAGATATTTCAGATTTTGTACAATAAAAATTCACATTTTTTTTTCTCGGCTACTCATAAATTGTGCAGAGCCTAGATTTTGTATAAGTTATGTGCTGCTCATATCAGATTTTTTTTCTCTTGACACGAAAAAATGCTCGGAATACCCGAATGAAAAAGCTAATTGAAAAGTTATATAATAAAACTTGTGATAAGTGTAAAATAGAAAATTTGGATAAAGGAGGCCCTCCTGTAACTGCAAAAAAAATCGGAAAACTAGAGCAAGATAGACTTGTAGATCTAAACAGGAATAAATGAATACACATATAAACGCTAATGCCTTCCAATTTTACAATTTTATAGCAACCATATCATCAAACCTTCAGCTATAAGATTCAAATTGACATAGCAATAAAATTTTCGCAGTTGATTCTTTTGTCCCTTTCTCGCCAAGGTATCTCACATAAATGTTTTTTTTTGCAGTTGGAAAATCATGGTAATGCAGGACCTCCTTATACAGCCCAGCACCAGTAATTAGATTTAAATGTCATGTCGGTGTAAAAACATTACTGGCGGCCTATTATGAAAAGCGATCGCAATCGTAATGAGCGGAAGTTGTGTGTTTTCTACTTATAAATTCCGATCGTTACAATTACGATCGTATCCCTTAAAAGACCCCCTGATCGATCACATTTTCATTTGCGGGATCGATCCAGTCTCGACACGCAAGTACTTTAATATTCAGGTAAATTGGCAAAGAACGAGGGTTTTTGTTTCAATACGGGTTTCGCTTTAGCCAAATACCACTTAGATCCACTAGATCTGATCTAAGAATGTTATTGCAAAAAAAACTACAAATATATTAGAATATATAAGAATGTATAAGAATTTTAGAGTGCGGAAAAATTACAGATTCTCAAGCCAATTCATATCTAACCAATAGAAATACGCATTGATGAAAAAAACTTACCCATCTTGTGGAGTGTTGGGGGTGATAGAATCACCCGAAACGAAGGGGCCACCAGGTTCACTATTGTAAAAAAAGAAAATAACACGTAGTTAAGCCAAAGGAGTTGGAGACTTTCTTTTTACTTTACCTCGACTGGAAGTCGTAGTCCGGCGAATTTAGCGTCATTTTTCTTAGCTTTTTTTGACTTGAGCAAAATTTCAATCGGGGTTAAGTAGAGAAAATCCGATTAACTGTTGCGAAATGTTCTCAATTCTGATGCGAAAATTTGACTAGGATTTCTCTACAGCCAGGAGATGGGATACTGCGCTGAAAAAAAAACTTATTCAGGCAGGCAAATGTTGAGGGTCCATTGTGAAATAGTTCGCAAATCTCGCGAAATAAGACAAAATGAAGATATTTTATTTTCTTATTTTAACTGCAGGTATATAAATAACAGTTTGTACTTACAATTATGCGATAAATCGGTAAACTTACTCCAGAAAAATAGTTACACACGGAAAACAAACTAAGGAATACCGGAGCGCTTGAAAGACCTGTTGCAATTGATGTCAGTTAGAGTGAATCTCAAGCCCAGCTAGAAGCCAAAACGAGAAATTGGTTAACATGGCGTCACCCCAGAGTTGTTTCCCGCCTTTTTGTAAGCGTTCAGACATTTTTTTTAGAAAATTGTTTTGACCTAATTCACGGTTTCATACAGTTTTCAAATTGATTTACATTGAAATGGAGAGAAAAACGTAATGCTTCTTATCAAAACTGAATATTTTTGTAGATTTTTAGTATATTTTAATATTTTATTTTAATGCGCCATCTGGGGACAAGCACAATGAACAATATATACGGTACATATTCAAAATTAACCCAAATACACCTGATTTTAGTAGAGAACCTGTAATTAAGAATGTGGTAAATCGTACGGTAAAAGATAAAGTGACTTTTTAACAATAGAGTGTGGCTAGTGCGATTTAAAGTCTCAACTATGATAGACATAAGAACGCATATGTAAATGTCAAATTCCCAACGAATGTTGACATACATAGCTGTCAACATAAAAGCTAATCTTCATTTTACCTCAAGTGGAAATTAATATGGCCACAATATTATTAAATTCACACTAAAATTTTAGGTTATGTTCACTATTTACATATGCCAGTTCCATTTGTATCGAATTATTCATGCTTAACGAATGTTTAACGAAGGTTTGAAAGTGGCAACACTTTGACACATGTCTATTGTGGGTAATAACATTGACCTTCTTATTCTGGAAATTACATATGCAGCTACATATGCGTTTTTATGTCTATCATAGTTGAGCCTTAAGGCTTAACTATAATCGACATAAGAACGCATATGTAAATGTCAAATTCCCAACGAATGTTGACATACATAGCTGTCAACATAAAAGCTAACCATAATAGGCATAGACTGACATAAGTAAAGACAAATTCTTCTCGATAGTAATTGACAAAGTTGAAGGAAAAAATGAGTGAATTGAAAAAAATTAAAGAAATATTTGAAATTGTGAAGTGCTTAAAAGAATTAAGTGACCTGAAAGATGAACTGGATGAATACGGCAGAAAGAAGCGTTCATGTTATGTACGAGAAATCAATCGCGGCAGGAAAACGCACGGATACTACGTAGTCACCTTCCTAAAAGTAAAAAGGCTTGATCCGGATCAATTTTTTATTCACATGAGAATGACCACAAATGTCTTTGACTATCTGTTGTCCTGCTTGAGTTCCTTTTTGGAAAAATTTTAGGTTATGTTCACTATTTACATATGCCAGTTCCATTTGTATCGAATTATTCATGCTTAACGAATGTTTAACCAAGGTTTGAAAGTGGCAACACTCTTGACATATGCCTATTGTGGGTATTAACACTGACTTTCTTATTCTGGAAATGACATATGCAGCTACATATGCGTTCTTATGTCGATTATAGTTAAGCCTTTAAGGCTTAAGCCTTAAGGCTCAACTATGATAGACATAAGAACGCATATGTAGCTGCATATGTCATTTCCAGAATAAGAAAGTCAATGTTATTACCCACAATAGACATGTGCCACTTTCAAACCTTCGTTAAGCATGAATAATTCGATACAAATGGAACTGGCATATGTAAATAGTGAACATAACCTAAAATTTTAGTGTGAATTAAATAATATTGTGGCCATATTAATTTCCACTTGAGGTAAAATGAAGATTAGCTTTTATGTGGACAGCTATGTATGTCAACATTCGTTGGGAATTTGACATTAACATATGCATTCTTATGTCTATCATAGTTGGGCCTTTAAAGCCCAACCAAAATCCTTCCGATCCGTTTCGTTTCCGTAAAAACGTATCGAACGGAAACCTGCCTATAGTACGACCGCTCCGTTTCGGAATCTGATATTTCGACGGTCGAAATTCGACCACGGTTTTGATTGTGTCTTTTGATCGAAGTTCAAAATTGTTAAATAAGCAATATTGAAGCAATACGCCAATTCCATGACTCGGTTATAATTTCCACTTCGTGAATACCAACTTGGTTAGTGTTGCCTGTTGTATGAAAACTAACTCAACTTTTGTGTTTTCGAAACTTCGTGGAGAATTTCTACCTTTTAAAAATCAAATGCCGATAAAAAAAATCCCGACGGTAAACAAACGTTGGTTATAAGCAGGCACAAATATTTCAATTTTGATTTGTCAGATAATGAAACAAACATGTTTTGACTGCTCGCCGGTATATACCGTAGCTTAGTTGGTCGATTGACTAACTAGAATGGACATGCGAGATAAACTCGATAAATGTTGCATATAAATCAATTGCCTTTCGAGTTCAAAAACGACAGAGGTACTCAGACACTATCGCCGCCACCGCTCGCAGTGGCAGAAAATCAAAGCACAAAATCTTGTTGGTACAGACGTATATTTTTTGACCTATGGTACCGAGTTCAAATCCGAAAAGGGAAATTTTTTTTATTTTTTTCCGCTACAAAAAATATGCCAAAGATTTCTCTAAAATTTGGTGCTTTTTTATTTCCGAAATTCGAATAAGATATTTTTTAAAACTCCTGGGTACAAAAGTATATAGTACTCAGATATTAATACCGCCATCGTTCTCCAGAAAAAACTGATATATCGGTCAAAGAAGAGTGACCCACTATATCGCACACCGCTCCACTTTTTGGATAATGAATGTGTGTGTGTGCGTGCTTTTTGCTTTCGATATTCGTGCGGCAGCCATATTGAAAGATGTTTCTATTTTGTTTTCTCTTTTCCGTTATGTTAAGATTAAAAAAAACTTACAGAATAATGCTACATTTACACGAATGACAAATTTGTCATTTTTTTCTTGTCATTATGTTAATTCCCGTGTAAATGGCATAATTTTTGTAATTTTTTCTGTCAGAAAATGTCAATCTCTCATAAAAGAATGAACTTGTCCATTCTTTTATGCCAGATTGTCATTCGTGCAAACGCAATATTAGTTATGACAACTTTACTATTCAACTTTTGTCATAACTAATATTACGTTTGTACGAATGACAATCTGGCATAAAAGAATGGACAAGTTCATTCTTTTATGAGAGATTGACATTTTCTGACAGAAAAAATTACAAAAATTATGCCATTTACACGGGAATTAACATAATGACAAGAAAAAAATGACAAATTTGTCATTCGTGTAAATGTAGCATAAAACCCAAAACTTATTTTTTTTTTATGTTTTATGCCAGGAGCTTAGGCAAATTGCCTCTAATTCCGAAGCACAGCTCAAGACATCATTTATTCAACCATTCATACACAATCCATTCACACTCTGAATACTCCCCTCATCCCACTGCAACAAAGACTTGGCGCGACAGCATGGCCGAATTATACAAGGTCTGTTTGACAGCTCAGTTGCTTCTGGCTCTGACGTCATCGGCAAGAAATTCTTATAAGACTCAATGTGCGTTTTCGTTTTTGACACGGTGCTAGCACCTTATGCCTGGTGCCCAGAAAAACTGTTCGAATTTGCCACTTTGGCGTCAGATGATTCTGACACCGGCTGTTCGAGTTTAGCTCTTTTGACTCTTGGTGGTAGCACCGCTGGACCTAGTCTTGGTACGGGAGCAAATGACACCAAGAAACGGTCGGTCATTATTTTGAATCTTAAAGTTTTTTTTGCAGACAAAAATCATATTAGAAGAAAGGAAATGTGAAAGTCTCGACGGGTAATTATTTATCAATCAATACGAGCGATAGATACATGCTAAACAATTGGCTAAATGGTAAAATATGATATTTTTTGGAAATAGTAGATGACCTGATTAAAACTGAACTGTCCCTCAAATTCTATAAATTCGATTATGCCTGTGTTGATTTATATTAAATCCTGTGAGCGAAGAAAGTCACTGTTTTTAGGTTGTGCGGCACTAGATTCTCCAAATAGCAAAGCTCATATAATTAAAATAATCTCCATATCTTTAGCTTCCAATTGTGCAGCATAATATTCATCAAATTCTTTCAATAATTGATGAATAACAGCAAAACTTAATCCAAGAATTGACCGGCGATCTCCCATTATGAAGGTTTTGACAGTTCTTCACTCCGGCATACTCGAACACGGGGACAGCACTTTTGGTAGCAGACTTAATTTTTGACAGGTACCAATTGCTTCGGTGCCATGACTCAGGTGCCAAAAACGAAAACGCCCAATGGGAATTTTCCCTAATTCTCAAATTTAGCTAACATCTAGCGTAACAACTCCGTACGCACAATAATAATAATAATAATAATAAGTTTTATTCAAAAGAAAATATAATTTGATTTACAATCTTTAGAATCTTAAAACCGTATTGACATAACTTGCGTTGTCTGTCAGGTTGGCAAAAAACAATTTTTTTTTATTATAAAATTAATTTGAATAATTATGCGGAAACTATATGCAAATCTTTTTAATTAATTAAATTCATATATAAGCAATCTTCTATATCTTAAAGCTATGTCTAGATAGCGGAACAAAGAGTCATAGTCCGAGCCGTTTAAATAGTCATACATTTCATCTTTCGTTAGCTCATATTTTCCCAAATAGCTTTTACGGTAAGCTTTGAAAATAGGACATATTGCAAGAAAATGAAAAGTGTTTTCAATCGCGTTCATGTTACAACAACTACAAGATGCATCGTTATTATTTTTGAATGACCTAGCATTTACATCAAGTAAGCCTCCTCTTACTTTAAATATCAGGCTAACCATATCAACAATATGCATATCAGAGAAGTAATTTGGTATTTCCACATATTTCAAGTTACAATACTCGTCATGGTGTTGAGATGTAATAGCTTTTTCAACGCATTCTTCCCAATGCCTAACTTTAACTGCTTTTAGTGCCTCAGACTGTTGAGTTTTCCAGTTAGTTCGGTATTCGAAATCAAAGTTTACACCAGCTCTACAAAATATTTGTTTCCACGAAATATTGTACGCACAATCAACATTACAAAGAATTTCTTGCCGATGACGTAGCAAAATGGTGGCTGTCAAAAAATAACCAGCAGACCTTGTATAATTCGGCCATGGCGCGACAGTACATAGCCTTATCGTCCATTATGTCCTGTTACAGAGCTTGGTGGAGTATTCAGGCGGCGGGCGGGAGGCAAAGACCAAACTGGTCCGTGTTTAGGTCCATGAGCAGAAAAGTTCCAAATTCAAATTCAAGCCGAATTATTTTTGCCCTGAGTGGAATTTGAACCACTGCTCTTTGGATCACTGAGCTGACTGAGCCATCCACGCCACAAGTGTTTTTAGTGTTTATTATAGAAATATAGTATTTTTAGTGTTTATTATAGAAATAAACACTAAAAACACTATCAAATAAACACCAAATACAGGGAAAACAATTCGAAAACAGTAACCCTCTGTCGAGGAGTCGCCAAAACATTCATTGAGAATAATCAGAGTGTGGTCAATTTGAAATCAGCTTTTGGCTTAATTTTTCAAAATATTTTCTTGTATTTACCGATCTACAAAATAATAACTGCAACGTTTTAAAATAAAATTTAGCTTATTGCTTGTGCGTTAACAAAAATTTTAATCATGCAAATTGATTTCGAAAATTTTGTTGAAAAAATGAACTTTGTTTTCAGTTTTTTTTTTTTAAACTTCTATTTAAATTTTTTTTAGCCCTTGATACATGAAAACTGTCCTTAAATTAATCGATTACAACATTTTTCATTCAAATCTGTGATATTGACCAAAAAAATTTAAAAATCAACTTACATGGATTTAACGGTAGCCACACTCTAGTATTATCTAGTCACTCTAGTTTTATATAGTCACTCTAATTTTTAGAACTTTTGATTTCGTACTACGTTCCAAGAAGTGCAAGAGGAAAGGGAAAGAGGTAGTTTTTCTTGTCAACAAGACGGCTCTTAAAATTTTGCATATTTCCAATATAATCCGCCGCAGTGTCGGGGATGTAAACTATTTGCCTATATTTCGTCAAAACTCAGTTACAATGGCAGATAAAAATACTACCAGCAAAAGTTGTAAGTTAAAAATTTTACTTTTGCTTCGACAAGAGATTTTTTCATTGTTTAGCAAATATCCGAACCTTTTCGCCTCTTGCTCGGCGAATTCAAACATTTTTGATATTTTTTTTCCAAAAATTGTTTTTATTCAAACAATGAAGAACCCTATGCACTTATAATATGGTAAGGGAATTTTTTTTTTCATTTTTCTCGGTCTTTCATCACATAAATTGAATATTTTAAAGAAATTTGGTAAATGTGTTTTTTAAAAAATAGAAAATACTAAGTCTTACACGAAGTATCTCTCCGATTTGCTTCATTCAGTTTGCGCCAAAAACTTTTTTAGCGATATTGTTAATATAGATTTTATTGTTAATATAGATTAACAATAAATGGCAAAAAAGTAGAGAATTTTAATATCTTTAATTCTTTCTTCAACCGTTTCTTCAAAATATCGTATTCGCAAAAATAATTTTTTAGTCTTTTTATACAATTATCTTAATAACGGTAAAATATTACGGATAATAGTAAAAGACAACTTTACGGCAAACATAATTCTCTTCAATTCGTCTCATATTTAACTGCCAAAAATCCGTTATTTTTCGAGATAATGGCAAAAAACTGATATTTTTTATCTTGATAACGGCTTGGGATATGAAGTTCTAGTGAAAGACAATGTAGGAAATTTTATTGTCTTCAACTTTCGTTATACATTATACTACAGAAAAACACGTAGTTTTGGAGTAAATAACAAAAATCGCAATTGCAATTTTTAAAAAGCTGCCATTTTGGTTACTTCCGGTTAATGGATTTCCATCAAAGTTGATAGGCTCGTCCCATTCCAGAACCAAACATGCCTGTAAGATTTTATGGCTGTAGTTCTTAGAGTTTTTGATAAATCTTATACACAGACTGACAGACAGACAGAAAGACATTTTTGTTATAATGTCCAATCGACTCAGGAGGGAGTGCTTGGACAATGTTTTTAGGCACAATTAAAAGGTCGAAATTTTTTCATGAATACAATACTTTATTATACCATGTATAAGAATGTAATATTATAAGATAACCCAATAGAATTTTTATTTTAACCCAATAGAATTTTTACTAATATTTTTATTTTTTTAGCTGAATCTAAAGCTTTGCATGACGAATCAGATAAAGATTCAAGCCATGAGAGCTCATCAGGCGCAGGCGCCTCCGGCTCTTCTTTTTCTGTAGAAGCAATTCGCCAATATTTAGCACAGAAGCTCGGTTTTCATTCGGATACGGAAACAGAAACTGATAGCTCCGAAAAGGTAAGAATTGGTAGCTTTATCATTTGTAGAACAGCAACTGGTTGTGAACGCAGAAAGAAAAGTCTAAGATTTAAATAAGAATATCTGACGTGATCAGCTTTCTTGTACAAAATCTACATTCCTGCGCAATTTATAACCCGACGAATAAAATACTAGTTTACATAACAATATGATTTTTTTTTATAAAATCTGAGATGTCTCGATAAAGGTAAAATATATCGATTTACTGTAAAACGCAGAAATGTCGGAAATTTTAATATACTTAATTTTTCCTTTAACTGTTTTTTCCCTACTACATAAGGGGGAGTGGTAATGTTTTTGCTTGTAAACGCAGGCGCGCGCTACATGGAGTGGTGCTAAAGCAGCAATTTTAGTTCTTAAAACGCGTACAAACCATTTTGGGAGCTTGCAATGAAGTGTATTTCTACTTATTCACTACTTGCTTATGTCTACTTAATTCTACTTCGGTGTACGCTGAAATCATGAAACATGCTTTTCACCGGAGTGCGCGCCTGCACTAATATGGCAAGCGAACAGGCGCAAAATTTTTTTAAATCGACTTCCACTTAGAGCACTTAACTCATTTTGTCGTGGATGTTTGCATTCGAAAGCTGTTATCGTCCCATTGAACACTGGAGCGCGATTTTGAAAGAAAAAAAAAACCATTTTCGAGAAAATTGCAAAAATATTTTCCATCGGTATGGGATAGGGAGAAGGGGTGGTTCAACTTTTTTGTACAATACACTAATAAATTTCGTTATTGCAGATTTTGAACGAAGTTACTTTTGATGGATTAACGAAACACTGGAAAGAAAAGGGTTTCAAGAAAATCGTAACAATGGTTGGCGCCGGTATTTCGACATGTAAGATTCGTTCTCAATTGCGTTTCTAATTCAAAAAAAAATCTAACAAATTCTTATCTACCTCTATTACAGCTGCAGGAATCCCAGATTTTCGTTCGCCTGTCTCAGGACTGTATCATAATTTAGAAAAATACAATTTGCCACATCCAACGGCCATCTTTGAAATGAATTATTTTTACGATAATCCGAAGCCGTTCTTTGTTTTAGCTAAAGAACTCTACCCGGGAACCTTCAAACCAACGCCTTGTCACTACTTTGTGCGCCTGCTACACGAAAAGGGACTTTTAGTTCGACATTACACGCAAAATATCGACACCCTAGAGCGAATTGCTGGCATTCCGGAGGAGAAATTAGTCGAGGCTCATGGAACCTTCTTCACAAATCATTGCCTTGAATGCCGTAAACTTTATGACATGGAATGGATGAAACAGCAGATTTTCGATGATTTAATTCCAACATGCGATCGATGCAATGGCGTCGTAAAACCGGATATTGTTTTCTTTGGTGAAAATCTTCCAGATAAATTCTACGAAATGCCTAGCAAAGATTTTCGTGATTGTGATTTGTTGCTAATTATGGGGACATCGTTGGAAGTTCAGCCGTTCGCGTCGCTGGTTGACCGTGCTAATGGCAAATGTGTTCGATTGTTGATCAATCGAGAGAAAGTCGGAAATAATAAATTCGATTTTATGAGCTCTCTGTTCGGAGGTGGACTGTCGTATGATAGTCCGAATAATAAACGAGACATAGCTTGGATTGGCGACTGTGATGATGGTGTTTATGCTATTGCTGATGCTGTAGGTTTGGGCGACGAATTAAGAGCGATGATTAAAGAGGAATATGCAGCAATAGACACGAAAAATGCAGCTGATAAAGTTAAGGATAGTTAAACGAGATTTTATTCAAATTTCTTCGATATACTTTAACGCAGTAGAAAAAATTTATATCTATTTATGCTATTTCTAAGGGGCGTGTAAACATTTTGTTATTTCACGGCTTGTTATTGCATTTGGACGTAAATATGTATCTACAAATTTTTATTATGTTGGAATCAATTAAAAAAATGGAAATTTTATTAAAAATTTACTTTTGAAGAAACTTCAAACTTACAGGAAATAAAATTTTTAGTTATTCTATGCTGTGTTTTATTTACCCTGCCGGAAAAATGTGCTTTAATAGTGGTTTTCTGGTAAATTTTCGAAGTGCTTTGGAAGTATTTTGATTAACGCACAAAAAATTAAGATAAATGGAAACTGGTTGAACTTTTATCAACAGAACACCCAAATAAGTTTTACCCTAGCTTCGTCACAGAGGTGTACACATTTTTCGTGTGAATCTATGCATTGGACGGGAGTGAGGAAAATTTCAATAGTTCGCAATTAATTGAAAAGTCCTCAACAAACAAAAATAATATCAAAAGTAAGAAGACCGTTTAGAGGAAAAGGGGTTTCTTAATTTTTATTTGTAATGATTTATGGTACAAAAAAAAATAAAGTGATTTCTCAAAAATTCGCCTCAGGCAACATTTTCAGTAAGAAATATACCATAACTGGAAATTTGATAAAAAAATCCGTAAAAAAAACGAAAATTTTTAGAATACAAACCTTCGGAAATCAGATAGATCCGGCCCGTAGCTAGGATTTCGTTTCGGGGGGCTTGGTTCTAGAACTCTCAGAACCAAATTTGATCAGGATTGTGTTATAACAACAAATAGACTATTTTAATGCAGTTAATTTGATTTCGACATTTTCGGGGAAGAAATTAGAGATATCGAAAAAAACATCGATATTTTTTGAACCTTAGAAGAATTATATTATGGTTCATGATATAAAAAATTCCTGCACTTGCTATAAAAATGTTATTTCCACAAATTTCACAAGTATTTTTCTTGAATTGTTTGTGTTTTGATTTTCATCCAATAATTTAATGGATTTACGAGGAAGTAAAATGAAAGTTCGATTTGAATTTGAGTCGCTTTTGTTTTAAAACACGGAGGGTTATACATAACTACAGCGCGGCGCAGCAATGGTGGGGTTCACTCCAGCAGGAACTTTTTCACGAAAATTTTTTGTTATTGATTTATTACCGACTCTCAATATTTAACCCACACACAACAACCACTTTCTAGGTTCTGTACTAGTTTTTCAGTCTTAATCTTCTCTGAAAGAGACTTTTAGAGATCTTCCGCCACAAAGTCCTCTCGCCTGGCTGCAGGCCTGAGATAGATACATGCATATACCTACGCAAAGCAAACTTTTTAAAAAAAAACATTAAATTTCTTTAAAAACCTTCAAATTTTTATTTATCGGAGTACAAATTATTAGAGAATTCACTGTATTAATATTAATGCTTAGATTTTTTTTAAACCATCAAAAAATAATTAAACTAATAGCTTCTGCCGAAAAGGCAAAAGAATTTCGCTTTGTTGCTGCATGCTGGATGAACACATTTGTCATTGGGTGACAACTGCTGCTTTTGTTCAAATGGTATGCATAAGGATTTTGCCCCCATTGCAGGTGCCCCAGGCTCAGCTTCATCATCCCTATCCAAGTCATTAGAAACATAAGTAAATTCATTAAAATTGTTATACATTGAACTCACCTAGCACTGTCCGCTTTGATTTTCTCCTCGCAGGACATTTCACCACAGAACGGTGTCAAAATAATGTTTTTGGCATCCAGCAATTTACAAAATTCCGTCCAATCCTTGGTCGACTTTGTATGACCAACTAAATCCTGAGTTGCCTTCTCGAGCATCGAAGCATGGATGGTTTCTAGAAGTTGTGGGATTTTTGTGGCAGAATTAGCTAATGGTATTGTAGTTTTTTCGCCCGTGTCGCGACGAACTGCGACGATTTGTTGTGCCTTGAGATCTTTAGGGCCGACTTCAACTCTAATTGGGACTCCCTTCAGTTCCCAGTGGTTGAACTTCCAACCAGGTGAGTAGTTATCTCTGCGAAAAAGTTACTTGTTCAATTTTTTGGCCTCCAGACAATTTTACAATTATTCTTACCTAAAATCGCTTTCAGCTCGAACATTTTCACCAACGAGAGCCTCTTCCAGTTTTTTACAGCTTTTGATCAATGACTCGCGCTCCGCATCGCTGGTATTAACCGTAATACCACAAGGAACTATAATAACTTGAATACCAGCAACGCGTGGTGGTAACACCAGACCTTGATTGTCGGCATGAATCATGATCATCACACCAATGGTTCTAGTCGTAATGCCCCATGAATTCTGATAGACATATTGCTTGGCCTGCGTCTCTGGATCTTCAAAGACAATCTCAAACATCTTGGAGAAATTTTGTCCCAAATGATGGCTAGTAGCGCCTTGGATCGCCCGACCACTTGCCGATATAAACGCCTCCACAGTTGTTGTGTAATCTCCGCCAGCGAATTTCTCTTTTTCAGTTTTTCTACCTTTTATAACTGGTATGGCGAGTAGATCTGTGTAGACTTTCGCGTATAGATCGAGTATGTCCAAGACTTCCTCTTCAGCTTCTGATTTGTGGGCAAATGCTGTGTGACCTTCCTGCCAGAGGAACTCCCTAGTTCGGAGGAACGGTTGGGGATGTTTAAATTCCCATCTCTACCAACAAAAAGCATTAGAAACGTAATGTAAAAAAAAAATAATTTTCGCAATTCCTTACCACAACATTATTCCATTGATTCAATCGAATTGGCAAGTCACGATAAGATTGCACCCATTTCGCGTATGCCGGGTACATAACTGTTTCCGATGTCGGTCGTACAGCGATTGGCTCGGCTAATTCGGACTCACCAGACTTTGTGACCCACGCGACTTCTGGTGCGAAATCTGCAATGTGAGTTTTCTCCTTCTCCAAAGCCGCTTTTGATACGAAAATTGGAAAATAACACTCCTTGACGCCGAGTTTTGTGATTTCAGCATCGAACCAATTTTTTATGGTTTTCCATATGGCAAACGACCAATGCCGGAGAATATAACAACCAGAAACATCGTAATATTCAATGAGTTCGCCTTTGGTTATTACCTGTGAATACCAATCGGCAAGATTTTCCTCCTTTGTCGCTTCTAAACCGAGTCGAGTTTGTTTTTTAACAGCTGATGAGGCAGCATCCTTGGCAGCTGACTGGTCTGGCTTTTTTTTACCAGCATCAGGTTTTGCTGGCTTCTGTTTATTCGATTCTTTCTTCTCCTTCTGTTCGGCTTTCGGTTTGGAAGGTTCTCGACCTGCTACTGGGAAGTCATTTCCAGTTAAATTCTTGTATTCCGTTTTCAAATCCAGCAAAATTTTCACCGCAGCGTCGATTTGATCCTTTGGAGCTTTACTCGATTTCAAACTCCGAATTTTATCGCCTTGCTCGTTGACACGTTTTGTAATTTCACTCGCATCGACACTTCCGGAACTTACTATTGGTGCCATTGTTGTCATCACTGGTGCTGAATTCGGAGTCCAATCTTTGCCCGTCAAATTCTTGTACTTTGCCTTTAGTTCTAGCAAAACTTTCACTTCAATATCGATTGCTGTTTTAATCGCCTTTTCAGCCTTTAGCTTGCGGATTTTCTCTCCTTGTTGAGTTATTTCTGCAGAGATTTGCTGCGGATCACCACCTAAACTTGCCGGTGGAACTGGTGCTGAAGCACTAGCGGGTGTAGGTCCAGGTTTCCAATCGTTTCCCGTTAACGCCTTGTAATCTGCCTTCAAACCGAGTAATACTTTCACTGCAACGTCAATATCAGCCTTGTTAGCCTTAGCAGCCTTGAGTGTTCTGACTTTCTCCCCTTGATCTACGATTTTATTACACAAATCTAATTCGGATGCGCCGCTACCAGTCTTGACAGGCGATGATTCTTTAACTGAAGATGGAACACAACCAAGCTTCCAATCTTGTCCAGTTAGATTTTTATAATCAGCTTTAAGGGCTAGCAAAACTTTCACTTGACTATCAATATCAGATTTTTGAGCTTTTTTACTCTTTAAATCTCGCACCAACTCTCCTTGTTCTTGGATGTTTTCATTCAATTTATTTGCATTAGAATTTCCTTTTGGTGCTGGCGCTGCAGCTGCTGTTGGGGCATTTGTATGGTTTTCCGGTTTATAATCCTTACCAGCTACTGTTTTGTATTTTGTCTTTAATTCTAGTAGCAATTTAACTGCTGGATCAATTTGTGTTGCTTTGTCAGCTTTTTTGCCCTTTAAATCTCGTACTAAAATTCCTTGCGCTACAATTTGTTCATGAATTTTATCGGGAGTCTCGTTTCCTCCACTTGTACCGTTTTGCTGCAAAAGTTAAAATATTAAATAATAGTTCGATAATATTGATTAATTTTTTGTAAACACACGTTTTTAAACATCGGTTTGCCGAAATTCAATTAATTAAAAGGCAAAAAAAGGCACGAAAGTTTTTAAGAAAAGAATACCAAGATAAAAAGCTGTAAATTCCTAACATTTACTTCAAATGAAATTTTATTTATGTGGAAGACTGATGTAGAATCGTATTCTCAACACTTTTAATTCGTTTGATTTTTCCGTACAACGCACTATTTTCAAAAACATTATAAAAAACTGTTTTTTTTAAATAATTTTAGCCAGAGTGTAGGGGAAGTCCCTTTAATGCCAAAGCACAGCTCAGGAGGGTCGGAAGGACAAAAGGAGATGTCGGTTTATGTTCTCCTTGAACTTCTGCGGGTCATAATCCAGGGGAAACACATCGGATGGTAAATCGTTCCAAAGTTTTGTTGTTCGCAAAATTTAGGAACTTCTAAACTTTGCTGTAGAAAAACGGGGAGGCTTAAGGAACAAGTCGTGCATGCGTGCAGCTGCACGAGAGGGTATAGGAAAAATATAACGTAGAGGAATAAGTTGGGAAATTTCGGTAGAACATTTCCCATGGAAATATCTATAGAATATGCTGAGTACCCCAACAGAGCGACGATGCTCGAGAGACGGCAACAGGAGGTGTCAAGGGAGCTGTCATCAGCGAAACAGTATAGCGAATTGAGAGTGAGAGACAGTAGATCATTGATAAATATTAAGAAGAGCGTAGGAGCTAGAACTGAGCCTTGAGGGACACCAGAGTTAATTTTGAAGAAATCAGACTTGAATCCATCCAATACAACCCATATTGAACGATCAGAAAGGTAGCTCTCCATCCATTTGGAGATAGCAGGATTTAGACCGATAGCTCTTATCTTTGTCAGTAAAGCTTTATGCCAAACACGGTCGAAACCTGTGTGGAATGAGAATTAGGCTGTACTCCTGGTTATTACAAAAACGTCTTTCTGTCTGATATAATCTGTCAGTCTGTGTACCAGATTTCTCAAAAACTACCGGAGCCGACGATTGGTTCGATGCGTTACAAATGTGTATTAAACCTTTATTATTACAGGCAAATCTCGATTATTTGAACTACTGTTTGCAAGCTTGCAAGCGTAGTTCAATAAATTGAAATGTTCAAATAGTCGCACCATAAAAACCTTCATGCAACATATGTATACTTAAGTGATCAAATACTATTTTATTTCCATTTTTACTGATAATCGGTGATTTCCCAATTTCATTAACTTATTGCGTAATTACCAAATCTGAGAAATTTTTCATTTTTTTCGGTTTAATTTATTTTATTTGGTTGAATTTATTTTTTTATAAAATTTAAGATAATAGAATGAAAGTTCAAATATTAGATTATGAACAAAAAAAAATTGTAGGTACAAATAACTGGGAGTTCAAATAAAGGGTATTCAAATAATTGAGATTTGCATGTCTTATATTTTTTTATATATTTACTAGCAGACTCTTCGTTGCCAGCTTAAAGTTTTCTGTATAAATTTTAGAATGCCAAAAAACCATAAAAAACTTAAAAACTTTTGGGAAAAAACGTTATCCTTACAGGACTTTCCATTTTGAATTTTGAAAATTTAACATAGCTAAAAACCTGTTCCTGGCAACGCAGATCGTTTTGCAAAAAACCGCGTAAAAATCGGTCCAGTCGTTTTTGAGATTTGTAATCTCAAACAGACAAACAGACAGACAAACAAACATTCATTTTTATATATTAAGAAGATATGATCATCATATCGTCGGTGATAGTGCGGTGATACCGCGTATGAGCAGTTTGTAAATACCGCGTATCTACATTTTGAATATTTTACAGGGGGAAGAAAAAGTTTGATATTTCTAACCCTTTAAAGAGATTTTCTCGTCTAAGATTTTTTGGGACCTCATTATGAGCGGTTACCTATTGAATAATTCAGATGGCATGGCTCCTAAAGTAAGCAATTCATCACTTCGAACATTTAGGCCCGAAATCTCAAAATTGCTACTTTTGTAGATACGCGGTATTTACAAACTGCTCATACGCGGTATTGCACTATCACCGACGATATAGAGTACATATATTAAAAAGATATTACTGAAAAAATATAGCCAAGTTGAAATTTTAACCATTCATTTTTTTAATTAGCCATTTTTTTATTGCAACTGAAACTCACAAACAATTCTCATGTGCAAGTGTTCATAAAAAAATACAGAATTTGGTTTTGGTGATCAATGAACGTCAAATATTACGTTACGATTGACACACATCCAGAACTTTTATGGTCATTGGGGTGTAGCTACAAAATTCTAGATTATTAAGCAAAGTCCCATTTAGGAGTACAGTTCAGATCAAATTCAGATCAAGAGGAAGGCATTTATCAAGTAGAAATAATTTCAGATGATCATTTCAATCACAGCCGGGTTACTCTTACTCGATTCAAGTTCAGCACAAATAAAAAAATTCGCTTCCCTAAAAAAGCAGGTCTTTTACATGGCTTCAGTTTTAATTTTTTAGCAGAACAAAACTTAATTTATCTTTTGGCTTTAGTTGAGGACATTTCTTTTACAAAATATCCATTCTACTTTCATCAGCGATTTTGCAAATGTAAATTTATTTCAAACACCTTTTTTAAAGGTCAACATTTGAGCGCATCACCGATCTAGTTATTAATGAAACATATAAGATTCTAACTTCGATATACACAAAGTTCTTATCTAAAAATGGGGTTATCAAAAACTTATTATTCGATAGTAGATATTTTTATCACACACCGTTTTTTTAATTAAAATTTTTCATCCATTACAAAATGTAAAAACGCGAACTCTAATTGTAAACAATGAAAATTTTATTTACCACTTTTAAGACGAGTTTAATCCGAGAGAATCGAGTTACAAATGATTTAAGTGACCATGTGGCATCTAAAGACTTTCACCAAAGTTTAAAAAGTACAAGAAGTTTCCCCTCCAAAGCTCCAATAGCAAGCCTACCAGTCAGAGCTTTAAAATCTGTGATCGCTTTGCAATTGTATGAATGAAAAATTTGAGTAATCAAATTACCTGCATTTCTTCAACCATACTCAGGTACTCAAGTTACTCAGGTCAAGTTCAGGTAAACGGGTATCATCTAGAACCAGTATTTTTTCAACAAAGGGATATCGCAATTTATATCCGCAACGATGTGCCTTACTCACTTCTTCCTAATTTAGGAAAATGCGCTAATCCAGAATTCACTTTCATCTGGCTAAAGCTCCATATGCGCAAGCACATCTACCTGTGTTTCATTTACCGAAGCCCTAATTGTTCCACTGAGAACACCTTGGTTGAACTGGACAAATTGTCTGACTCCATCGATGCAATTACTGCATCAAATCCTGACGCTGAAATTGTTGTTGCGGGTGATTTCAACGTCCATAATGATAAGTGGCTTCCTTTCTCATGCCATCCTGATCCTGTTGGAAACTCTTCGCCGAACTTGTTGACTCAAATCGTAGACAAACCAACAAGAGTTCCAGATATTGCAGGTCATAACCCATATCTGTTGGATTTGTTTTTAACCACTAATTCGTCTAAATATAGCGTTTCTGTCCTCCCTCCCCTGAGAGGGATCATTGTCTAATAAGCTGTTCATTTTCCACCGTAAGGCCCCCTAAAAATACAACTAAAGCCCCGCATAGAAGTGTTTGGCATTTTTTAATCAGTATTTTGCAGCTTTCAAATGGCCCGATTGTTTCAGGGAAGGTGACGTTGACGTTGCGACTGCAAAGGTCACGAACGTAATCACACTAGGTATGAAGTCCTACATACCGCGCAGCTCGATTGCTGCAAAGTGTGACCCCAACACCTGGTTCACAAAAGCCTGTCGCGACGCCATCAAAACTAAAAAGACGGCGTTTTCTGAATTTAGGTGAAACCCTAACGAAGAAATCATATGATGATCATATCTTCTTAATATATAAAAATGAATGTTTTTTTGTCTGTTATTAATGAATTTTTTTTTGATTACAAAACTCAAAAACGACTGTACCGATTTTTACGCGGTTTTTTGCAAAACGATCTGCGTTGCCAGGAGCAGGTTTTTAGCTATGTTAAATTTTCAAAATTCAAAACGGAAAGTCCTGTAAGGATAACGTTTTTTTCCCTAAAGTTAAGTTATTTATGGTTTTTTGGCATTCTAAAATTTATACAAAAAACTTTAAGCTGGCAACGAAGGGTCTGCTAGTAAATATATAAAAAAAATATAAGACATGCAAATCTCGATTATTTGAATACCCTTTATTTGAACTCCCAGTTATTTGTACCTACAATTTTTTTTTGTTCATAATCTAATATTTGAACTTTCATTCTATTATCTTAAATTTTATAAAAAATAAATTCAACCAAATAAAATAAATTAAACCGAAAAAAATGAAAAATTTCTCAGATTTGGTAATTACGCAATAAGTTAATGAAATTGGGAAATCACCGATTATCAGTAAAAATGGAAATAAAACAGTATTTGATCACTTAAATATATGTTGCTTGAAGATTTTGTTGGTGCATTTCGATTTATTGAACTACGCTTGCAAACAGTAGTTCAAATAATCGAGATTTACCTGTAATAATAAAGGTTTAATACACATTTGTAACGCATCGAACCAATCGTCGGCTCCGGTAGTTTTTGAGAAATCTGGTACACAGACTTACAGATTATATCAGACAGAAAGACGTTTTTGTAATAACCAGGAGTACAGCCTAATTCTCATTCCACACAGGTTTCGACCGTGTTTGGCATAAAGCTTTACTGACAAAGATAAGAGCTATCGGTCTAAATCCTGCTATCTCCAAATGGATTGAGAGCTACCTTTCTGATGGTTCAATACGGGCTGTACTGAATGGATTCAAGTTTGATTTTTTTCAAAATTATCTCTGGAGGCCCTCAAGGCTCAGTTCTAGCTCCTACGCTTTTATTAATATTTATCAATGATTTACTGTCTCTCACTCTCAATTCGCTATACTGTTTTGCTGATGGCAGCTCCCTTGACACCCCTACCATTTCAGCTCACCTGCAGAATCGAACTCCATTGCAGTTCGATCGAAACGCGATTAGCAAATCAGATCTTTGAATTCTGATTTAAACACAATTCTGGCTTGAGGCAGAATCAACCGTGTGGAATTTAATGCCTATAAAACCAATCAATAAAATGCGAAAAATCCCTCGAAACGGTCGAATTTATGAGTGAGTTCATTACACAAAGACTTTCATAACACCAGAATGTTGGGCGTCGAAATAAATTAGAAGCTCCAATGGAGGGATCATATTTTCAAAATAGCAAAGGAAGTATCGCAGTGCCTATGGTTTCTGGGACGCTGCAAGAAATATTTCACACCAATCGACGTGCTTAGCATCTACAAGACCTACATTCGGCCGAGACTTGAGTATAAATTCGCACATTTGGGATGGAGCACCAAAAACTGTCCTGCAACTGCTGGACCGAATTCAAAAATGTGGGATTCGACTGCTTGGAGACAAGCCTTTGACAGATTTATTACCATCTCTCGAGCATCGTCGCTTTGTTGGGGTACTCAGCATATTCTATAGATATTTCCATGGGAAATGTTCCACCCAAATTTCCCAACTTATTCCTCTACGGCAGTGGTTCCCAAAGTGGTCCCTACGGACCCCCAGGGGTCCCCGGGATCATTCAGGGGGTCCGTGGAAGATTAAAATTGATTTGGGGGTCCCTGAACAACGTCAGGGGGTCCGCGCAAGGTTTAATATAAAATAAAAATATCAGTTGCGGTCAACACAAAACTTTCTTCTACAAAATCTACGACCCTGTGAATTTACGTTATAGCCCTGTCGTATTGTCAACCCAATACAACCTCCCAATAAATTGTTGGTTCATCCAAAAATATCAAAAACGTACAACATTTGAGATAACTTGAGAACTGTAAAAGATATCAATTTACGGTAAATGGCAAAAATGTAGAAAATGTTAACATCTTTAATTATTCTTTTAACTGATTTGTTAATAATTGCGAATAATTTGCAAACTAACTAAAAAACTGTTAGTTTGCAAATTATTCGCAAAAATATGATTTTTTACATATTAATGAAAATATCTCAATAACGGTAAAATATAACGGGTAACGGTAAAAGACAAAATTGTGCAGAATACTATTCTCATTAATTCATTTCATACATTCAGTCACCAAAAACCCGTTAATTTTCGAGATAATCGCAAAAAACTGTTTTTTTTTTTTTGGAAATAACGGTTTATCTCGATAACAGGTTGAGATATCGAGTTATAGCTAAAGACAAAAGTGTGGGAAATTTTATTTTCTCCAAGTTTTGTCATACTTAAGGCCACTAAAAAACGCGTAGTTTGGGAGTAAATCGAGAAAAACGAAATCGCGATTTTTGAAAAACTGCCATTTTGGATACTTCCGGTTAACGGATTTCCACCAAAAGTTGATAGGATCGTCCCATTTCAGGACCCAACATGCCTATAAAATTTCAACATGCCTATAAAGCTCTATTAGTTTTTGAGAAATCTTGTACACAGACAGAAAGACATTTTTTTAATATGACTCCAATCGACTCAGGAATGATCGGGAAATGTTTTTTAGGCAAAATCGAAAAAAGAGGTCGAAATTTTTCATGAATACAATACTTTATTATACTCCGTAGAAGAAAGTAAAAAATGTGACACATTTTTATTAGTGTGGAAGTTAAAATAAATAACAGAAGCTGTTGATTGTTTTTCCGTCTTCCTATTTGGTAGAACGTAGATTCAGTGCCGCTATGAGCCTCATCACAAAAAAAAAAGAAACCGACTAGAAATTAGTACTTGTGGGGATTTGCGGTTGCTACTCACAAACATTGAGCCGAACATAAATACACTCATAACATCCCATCAGGTTCATCCAAGTCATTATTTTTTTTTGTTTTTTAAAACAAAAGTTATAATTTCAATAAATACTTCTTCAACAAAATGTTTTATTTATATTTTATTTTTACGTCACCATTTACCATTCAAGACATCAAAGTTAAATTTGTAATTTTTCTATTATGCATTTATGTAGTTTTTCACCCAGGGTCCGTGGGCAAGTTTTGACTATGAAAAGGGGTCCGTGGGCAAGTTTTGACTATGAAAAGGGGTCCGTGGACCAAAAGAGTTTGGGAACCACTGCTCTACAGTATTTTTTCCCTAGACCCTCTCCTGTAGCTGCACGCGCACACGACTGCTTCCTTGAGCCTCCCCGTTTTCGTACAGTAAAGTTTAGGAGTTCCTTAATTCCGCGAACAACAAGACTTTGAAACAATTTACTATCCGATGTGTTCCCCCCGGACTATAACCCGCAGAAGTTCAAGGAGAAAATAAACCGACATCTCCTTTCGTTCTTCCGACCATCCTGAGCTGTGCTTCAGCATTAAAGGGTCTTCCCCTAAGCTCTGGCTGGAACTAAAAAAAATATTTTCCCCAACGCAATACTTTTGGGCCAAAATCCTCGACAACTTTATTTCAAAATTAACAGATAAAGAGTTCAAGTTTGTAAAGTGTTTTGCGCCGAAATTTAGACAAATTTCGGACAATAGGAAAATGTGTACCTTGACTTCAGTATCAGCTGCACCAAGTTTCATAGCGCCAGTCGTTGGCATATCCTTTGTATGACCATCAGGTATCGAAAATAAAATCACTGGTGACTCTACCCCAGACTGTAAACTAGGCGGAGCATACGCATTATCAACTTTAAAGAATCCTCGTCGCTGCAATTGAATGATGTCGCCCTTTTTGCATTTCTTCAGCTCTGGGTCTCCCAACATTTGATATTCAATCTAATAATAATTTTTAAAAAAATTTATAAAAAAACTGTACTTTTTGTGTGTAGAACTTGTTGCTATTACCCTTGTTGTGTGACCAATAAACTGCTTAAAATCTTCATCCTTTCCCAGGACCGGTTTGTTCACAATATGATCGAAATAAACACAGAAGGTCGCCGGATATTCATCTTTTTCCAATTCACAAAGCCATGTTAATTTCAGAGTCTTTTTAAAATCTTTATTATCGAGATTCAAATCAGCATCAATTGATGTTATTTTGCCAGCATTTTTATTAATCTTCTTTATGAGTAGATTTCCCCAATTAATAAACGTGGCATTTTCTCCCTCCTTCAGTTGTTCAGCATCCGAATAATCGATTAAAATCCGCGGTCCGACCCAAACTAATTTATTGCCGACATCAGTGTTTTTCGGATGAGCTGGCACTTCTATACATTCTTTCTTGGCACCTTTAACATTCACCACAACGTGCGAATCTTTTTCTAGAGCGACATATCGCGGGGCAATCGGATCAATGACTTTTTTGTTGAATGCCCAAATTTTATCCCAGTTCATAAACACAACAGATTTACTCGAGCCTTGGGCAATTATGAATTCCTTTAAACCTTCAACAGTCATTCCACGTCTCAGTATTCCACGCACCGTAGGGAAACGTGGATCGTCCCAACCATCGACCAGGCCTTCTTCAACAAACCACGTTAACTTACGTTTCGATAGCACAGTGTTTGTCATATTTAATCGACTGTACTCCCATATATACGGTTTTCGCAACTTCAGGGCATCTATAAACCAGTAGAACTGGGCATCACGATCATGATATTCCATTGTTCGTAGAGTGTGCGTTACATCTTCGATTGCATCAACAATCGGGCATGCAAAATCGTATGTTGGGTAGACTCTGGAATAGAAAAAAAATCAATGTTAGATTTTTTTTTGGTTTGAAAATTTTGATGGTAACTTTGATGATGCACTGATTTTTTGAAAATTTTTGTATGGCCTTAGGCCCGTCTACACTTGACATTTTTTTTTTCTTGAATTTCTCCGCGAATTTCATTTAGAATTTATTCTGAGGAACAGATATATGCTCATTATTGGAAATTTTGATAATTAAAACTGCTTCCGATAGATAATTTTTGACATGTCGATATATTAAAGATTAAAAATAAAATGGTAACAAATTCTTCTTGGTCGAAAATTGCAAGCAAATCGGATCGTGTGTGTGCAATTACCATTAAGAGGTCTAAAGGCTGCTCGTAACGAATATATTAGTTTTTAAATTTGTACCCCAAGGACCAGAAAGGATAACAATATTTTGTGATTAAGAAAATTACCTTATTTTATCGTATTTTCAAATTTATTCAAAATACTTTAACCCGACAACTACTAAGAACAAGCCTCTAAAAATTCGAGAAAAATATTTCCCGGGTGAAAAAGATCTCGGAAATATTTTTCCTACTAAGAACAAACCTCTAAAATTTCGAGAAAAATATTTCCCAGATAGAAAAGGTCTCGGAAATATTTTTCCGACTAAGAACAAGCCTCTAAAAATTCGAGAAAAATATTTTCCGGGTGGAAAAGGTCTCGGAAATATTTTTCCTACTAAAAACAAGCCTCTAAAAATTCGAGAAAAATATTTCCCGGGTGGAAAAGGTCTCGGAAATATTTTTCCAACTAAGAACAAGCCTCTAAAAGTTTGAGAAAAATATTTCCCGGGTGGAAAAGGTCTCGGCAATAATTTTCCTACTAAGAACAAGCCTCTAAAAATTCGAGAAAAATATTTCCCGTTGGAAAAGGTCTCGGAAATATTTTTCCAACTAAGAACAATGCTCTAAAAATTCGAGAAAAATATTTCCCGGGTGGAAAAGGTCTCGGAAATATTTTTCCTACTAAGAACAAGGCTCTAAAAATTCGAGAAAAATATTTCCAGGATGAAAAAGGTCTCGGAAATATTTTTCCTACTAAGAACAAGCCTCTAAAAATTCGAGAAAAATATTTCCCGGATAGAAAAGGTCTCGGAAATATTTTTCCGACTAAGAACAAGCCTCTAAAAATTCGAGAAAAATATTTCCCGGGTAAAAAAGGTCTCGGAAATATTTTTCCTACTAAGAACAATCCTCTAAAAATTCGAGAAAAATATTTCCCGGGTGGAAAAGGTCTCGGAAATATTTTTCCTACTAAGAACAAGCCTCTAAAAATTCGAGAAAAATATTTCCCGAATAGAAAAGGTCTCGGAAATATTTTTCCGACTAAAAACAAGCCTCTAAAAATTCGAGAATAATATTTCCCGGGTGAAAAGGGTCTCGGAAATATTTTTCCTACTAAGAACAAGCCTCTAAAAATTCGAGAAAAATATTTCCCGGATGGAAAAGGTCTCGGAAATATTTTTCCTACTAAGAACAAGCCTCTAAAAATTCGAGAAAAATATTTCCCGGGTGAAAAAGGTCACGGAAATATTTTTCCTGTTAAGAACAAGCCTCTAAAAATTCGAGAAAAATATTTCCCGGGTGGAAAAGGTCTCGGAAATATTTTTCCTACTAAGAACAAGCCTCTAAAAATCCGAGAAAAATATTTCCCGGATAGAAAAGGTCTCGGAAATATTTTTCCTACTAAGAACAAGCCCGTAAAAATTCGAGAAAAATATTTCCCGGGTGAAAAAGGTCTCGGAAATATTTTTCCTACTAAGAACAAGCCTATAAAAATTCGAGAAAAATATTTCCCGGGTGGAAAAGGTCTCGGAAATATTTTTCCTGCTAAGAACCAGCCTCTAAAAATTCGAGAAAAATATTTTCCGGGTGGAAAAGGTCTCGGAAATATTTTTCCTACTAAGAACAAGCCTCTAAAAATTCGAGAAAAATATTTCCCGGGTGGAAAAGGTCTCGGAAATATTTTTCCTACTAAGAACAAGCCTCTAAAAATCCGAGAAAAATATTTCCCGGATAGAAAAGGTCTCGGAAATATTTTTCCTACTAAGAACAAGCCCGTAAAAATTCGAGAAAAATATTTCCCGGGTGAAAAAGGTCTCGGAAATATTTTTCCTACTAAGAACAAGCCTATAAAAATTCGAGAAAAATATTTCCCGGATAGAAAAGGTCTCGGAAATATTTTTCCTACTAAGAACAAGCCTCTAAAAATTCGAGAAAAATATTTCCCGGATGGAAAAGGTCTCGGAAATATTTTTCCTACTAAGAACAAACCTCTAAAAAATCGAGAAAAATATTTCCCGGGTGAAAAAGGTCTCGGAAATATTTTTCCTACTAAGAACAAGCCTCTAAAAATTCGAGAAAAATATTTCCCGGGTAAAAAAGATCTCGGAAATATTTTTCCGACTAAGAACAAGCCTCTAAAAATTCGAGAAAAATATTTCCCGGGTGAAAAAGGTCTCGGAAATATTTTTCCTACTAAGAACAACCCTCTAAAAATTCGAGAAAAATATTTCCAGGATGAAAAAGGTCTCGGAAATAATTTTCCTACTAAGAACCAGCCTCTAAAAATTCGAGAAAAATATTTCCCGGATAGAAAAGGTCTCGGAAATATTTTTCCGACTAAGAACAAGCCTCTAAAAATTCGAGAAAAATATTTCCCGGGTAAAAAAGGTCTCGGAAATATTTTTCCTACTAAGAACAATCCTCTAAAAATTCGAGAAAAATATTTCCCGGGTGGAAAAGGTCTCGGAAATATTTTTCCAACTAAGAACAAGGCTCTAAAAATTCGAGAAAAATATTTCCCGGGTGGAAAAGGTCTCGGAAATATTTTTCCTACTAAGAACAAGCCTCTAAAAATTCGAGAAAAATATTTCCCGGATAGAAAAGGTCTCGGAAATATTTTTTCTACTAAGAACAAGCCTCTAAAAATTCGAGAAAAATATTTCCCGGGTGGAAAGGGTCTCGGAAATATTTTTCCTACTAAGAACCAGCCTCTAAAAATTCGAGAAAAATATTTCCCGGGTGGAAAAGGTCTCGGAAATATTTTTCCTACTAAGAACAAGCCTCTAAAAATTCGAGAAAAATATTTCCCGGGTGGAAAAGGTCTCGGAAATATTTTTCCTACTAAGAACAAACCTCTTAAAAATCGAGAAAAATATTTCCCGGGTGGAAAAGGTCTCGGAAATATTTTTCCTGCTAAGAACAAGCCTCTAAAAATTCGAGAAAAATATTTCCCGGATAGAAAAGGTCTCGGAAATATTTTTCCTACTAAGAACAAGCCCGTAAAAATTCGAGAAAAATATTTCCCGGGTGAAAAAGGTCTCGGAAATATTTTTCCTACTAAGAACAAGCCTCTAAAAATTCGAGAAAAATATTTCCCGGGTGGAAAAGGTCTCGGAAATATTTTTCCTGCTAAGAACCAGCCTCTAAAAATTCGAGAAAAATATTTCCCGGGTGGAAAAGGTCTCGGAAATATTTTTCCTACTAAGAACAAGCCTCTAAAAATTCGAGAAAAATATTTCCCGAATGGAAAAGGTCTCGGAAATATTTTTCCTACTAAGAGCAAGCCTCTAAAAATTCGAGAAAAATATTTCCCGGGTGAAAAAGGTCTCGGAAATATTTTTCCTACTAAGAACAAGCTTCTAAAAATTCGAGAAAAATATTTCCCGGGTAAAAAAGGTCTCGGAAATATTTTTCCTACTAAGAACAAGCCTCTAAAAATTCGAGAAAAATATTTCCCGGGTGAAAAAGGTCTCGGAAATATTTTTCCTACTAAGAACAAGCCTCTAAAAATTCGAGAAAAATATTTCCCGGATAGAAAAGGTCTCGAAAATATTTTTCCGACTAAGAACAAGCCTCTAAAAATTCGAGAAAAATATTTTCCGGGTGGAAAAGGTCTCGGAAATATTTTTCCTACTAAGAACAAGCCTCTAAAAGTTCGAGAAAAATATTTCCCGGGTGGAAAAGGTCTCGGAAATATTTTTCCAACTAAGAACAAGGCTCTAAAAATTCGAGAAAAATATTTCCCGAGTAAAAAAGGTCTCGGAAATATTTTTCCTACTAAGAACAACCCTCTAAAAATTCGAGAAAAATATTTCCAGGATGAAAAAGGTCTCGGAAATATTTTTCCTACTAAGAACAAGCCTCTAAAAATTCGAGAAAAATATTTCCCGGATAGAAAAGGTCTCGGAAATATTTTTCCGACTAAGAACAAGCCTCTAAAAATTCGAGAAAAATATTTCCCGGGTAAAAAAGGTCTCGGAAATATTTTTCCTACTAAGAACAATCCTCTAAAAATTCGAGAAAAATATTTCCCGGGTGGAAAAGGTCTCGGAAATATTTTTCCAACTAAGAACAAGCCTCTAAAAATTCGAGAAAAATATTTCCCGGGTGGAAAAGGTCTCGGAAATATTTTTCCTACTAAGAACAAGCCTCTAAAAATTCGAGAAAAATATTTTCCGGGTGGAAAAGGTCTCGGAAATATTTTTCCTACTAAGAGCAAGCCTCTAAAAATTCGAGAAAAATATTTCCCGGGTGAAAAAGGTCTCGGAAATATTTTTCCTACTAAGAACAAGCTTCTAAAAATTCGAGAAAAATATTTCCCGGGTAAAAAAGGTCTCGGAAATATTTTTCCTACTAAGAACAAGCCTCTAAAAATTCGAGAAAAATATTTCCCGGGTGAAAAAGGTCTCGGAAATATTTTTCCTACTAAGAACAAGCCTCTAAAAATTCGAGAAAAATATTTCCCGGATAGAAAAGGTCTCGGAAATATTTTTCCGACTAAGAACAAGCCTCTAAAAATTCGAGAAAAATATTTTCCGGGTGGAAAAGGTCTCGGAAATATTTTTCCTACTAAGAACAAGCCTCTAAAAATTCGAGAAAAATATTTCCCGGGTGGAAAAGGTCTCGGAAATATTTTTCCAACTAAGAACAAGGCTCTAAAAATTCGAGAAAAATATTTCCCGAGTAAAAAAGGTCTCGGAAATATTTTTCCTACTAAGAACAAGCCTCTAAAAATTCGAGAAAAATATTTCCCGGATAGAAAAGGTCTCGGAAATATTTTTCCTACTAAGAACAAGCCTATATATATATATTTTTCCTGCTAAGAACAAGCCTCTAAAAATTCGAGAAAAATATTTCCCGGATAGAAAAGGTCTCGGAAATATTTTTCCTACTAAGAACAAGCCCGTAAAAATTCGAGAAAAATATTTCCCGGGTGAAAAAGGTCTCGGAAATATTTTTCCTACTAAGAACAAGCCTCTAAAAATTCGAGAAAAATATTTCCTGGGTGGAAAAGGTCTCGGAAATATTTTTCCTGCTAAGAACCAGCCTCTAAAAATTCGAGAAAAATATTTCCCGGGTGGAAAAGGTCTCGGAAATATTTTTCCTACTAAGAACAAGCCTCTAAAAATTCGAGAAAAATATTTCCCGGATAGAAAAGGTCTCGGAAATATTTTTCCTACTAAGAACAATCCTCTAAAAATTCGAGAAAAATATTTCCCGGATGGAAAAGGTCTCGGAAATATTTTTCCTACTAAGAACAAGCCTCTAAAAATTCGAGAAAAATATTTCCCGGGTGAAAAAGGTCACGGAAATATTTTTCCTGTTAAGAACAAGCCTCTAAAAATTCGAGAAAAATATTTCCCGGATGGAAAAGGCCTCGGAAATATTTTTCCTACTAAGAACAAGCATCTAAAAATTCGAGAAAAATATTTCCCGGGTGGAAAAGGTCTCGGAAATATTTTTCCAACTAAGAACAAGGCTCTAAAAATTCGAGAAAAATATTTCCCGAGTAAAAAAGGTCTCGGAAATATTTTTCCTACTAAGAACAAGCCTCTAAAAATTCGAGAAAAATATTTCCCGGATAGAAAAGGTCTCGGAAATATTTTTCCTACTAAGAACAAGCCTCTAAAAATTCGAGAAAAATATTTCCCGGGTGGAAAGGGTCTCGGAAATATTTTTCCTACTAAGAACCAGCCTCTAAAAATTCGAGAAAAATATTTCCCGGGTGGAAAAGGTCTCGGAAATATTTTTCCTACTAAGAACAAGCCTCTAAAAATTCGAGAAAAATATTTTCCGGATAGAAAACGTCTCGGAAATATTTTTCCTACTAAGAACAAGCCTCTAAAAATTCGAGAAAAATATTTCCCGGATGGAAAAGGCCTCGGAAATATTTTTCCTACTAAGAACAAGCATCTAAAAATTCGAGAAAAGTATTTCCCGGGTGGAAAAGATCTCGGAAATATTTTTCCTACTAAGAACCAGCCTCTAAAAATTCGAGAAAAATATTTCCCGGGTGGAAAAGGTCTCGGAAATATTTTTCCTACTAAGAACAAGCCTCTAAAAATTCGAGAAAAATATTTCCCGGGTGAAAAAGGTCTCGGAAATATTTTTCCTACAAAGAACCAGCCTCTAAAAATTCGAGAAAAATATTTCCAGGGTGGAAAAGGTCTCGGAAATATTTTTCCTACTAAGAACCAGCCTCTAAAAATTCGAGAAAAATATTTTCCGGATAGAAAACGTCTCGGAAATATTTTTCCTACTAAGAACAAGCCTCTAAAAATTCGAGAAAAATATTTCCCGGATGGAAAAGGCCTTGGAAATATTTTTCCTAGTAAGAACAAGCATCTAAAAATTCGAGAAAAGTATTTCCCGGGTGGAAAAGATCTCGGAAATATTTTTCCTACTAAGAACCAGCCTCTAAAAATTCGAGAAAAATATTTCCCGGGTGGAAAAGGTCTCGGAAATATTTTTCCTACTAAGAACAAGCCTCTAAAAATTCGAGAAAAATATTTCCCGAATAGAAAATGTCTCGGAAATATTTTTCCGACTAAAAACAAGCCTCTAAAAATTCGAGAAAAATATTTCCCGGGTGAAAAGGGTCTCGGAAATATTTTTCCTACTAAGAACAAGCCTCTAAAAATTCGAGAAAAATATTTCCCGGGTGGAAAAGGTCTCGGAAATATTTTTCCGACTAAGAACAAGCCTCTAAAAATTCGAGAAAAATATTTCCCGGGTGAAAAAGGTTTCGGAAATATTTTTCCTACTAAGAACAAACCTCTAAAAAATCGAGAAAAATATTTCCCGGGTGGAAAAGGTCTCGGAAATATTTTTCCTGCTAAGAACAAGCCTCTAAAAATTCGAGAAAAATATTTCCCGGATAGAAAAGGTCTCGGAAATATTTTTCCTACTAAGAACAAGCCCGTAAAAATTCGAGAAAAATATTTCCCGGGTGAAAAAGGTCTCGGAAATATTTTTCCTACTAAGAACAAGCCTCTAAAAATTCGAGAAAAATATTTCCTGGGTGGAAAAGGTCTCGGAAATATTTTTCCTGCTAAGAACCAGCCTCTAAAAATTCGAGAAAAATATTTCCCGGGTGGAAAAGGTCTCGGAAATATTTTTCCTACTAAGAACAAGCCTCTAAAAATTCGAGAAAAATATTTCCCGGATAGAAAAGGTCTCGGAAATATTTTTCCTACTAAGAACAATCCTCTAAAAATTCGAGAAAAATATTTCCCGGATGGAAAAGGTCTCGGAAATATTTTTCCTACTAAGAACAAGCCTCTAAAAATTCGAGAAAAATATTTCCCGGGTGAAAAAGGTCACGGAAATATTTTTCCTGTTAAGAACAAGCCTCTAAAAATTCGAGAAAAATATTTCCCGGGTGGAAAAGGTCTCGGAAATATTTTTCCTACTAAGAACAAGCCTCTAAAAATTCAAAAAAAATATTTTCCGGGTGGAAAAGGTCTCGGAAATATTTTTCCTACTAAGAGCAAGCCTCTAAAAATTCGAGAAAAATATTTCCCGGGTAAAAAAGGTCTCGGAAATATTTTTCCTACTAAGAACAAGCCTCTAAAAATTCGAGAAAAATATTTCCCGGGTGAAAAAGGTCTCGGAAATATTTTTCCTACTAAGAACAAGCCTCTAAAAATTCGAGAAAAATATTTCCCGGATAGAAAAGGTCTCGGAAATATTTTTCCGACTAAGAACAAGCCTCTAAAAATTCGAGAAAAATATTTCCCGGGTGGAAAAGGTCTCGGAAATATTTTTCCTACTAAGAACAAGCCTCTAAAAATTCGAGAAAAATATTTCCCGGGTGGAAAAGGTCTCGGAAATATTTTTCCAACTAAGAACAAGGCTCTAAAAATTCGAGAAAAATATTTCCCGAGTAAAAAAGGTCTCGGAAATATTTTTCCTACTAAGAACAACCCTCTAAAAATTCGAGAAAAATATTTCCAGGATGAAAAAGGTCTCGGAAATATTTTTCCTACTAAGAACAACCCTCTAAAAATTCGAGAAAAATATTTCCAGGATGAAAAAGGTCTCGGAAATATTTTTCCTACTAAGAACAAGCCTCTAAAAATTCGAGAAAAATATTTCCCGGATAGAAAAGGTCTCGGAAATATTTTTCCGACTAAGAACAAGCCTCTAAAAAATCGAGAAAAATATTTCCCGGGTAAAAAAGGTCTCGGAAATATTTTTCCTACTAAGAACAATCCTCTAAAAATTCGAGAAAAATATTTCCCGGGTGGAAAAGGTCTCGGAAATATTTTTCCTACTAAGAACCAGCCTCTAAAAATTCGAGAAAAATATTTCCCGGGTGGAAAAGGTTTCGGAAATATTTTTCCTACTAAGAGCAAGCCTCTAAAAATTCGAGAAAAATATTTCCAGGATAGAAAAGGTCTCGGAAATATTTTTCCTGCTAAGAACAAGCCTCTAAAAATTCGAGAAAAATATTTCCCGGGTGGAAAAGGTCTCGGAAATATTTTTCCTACTAAGAACCAGCCTCTAAAAATTCGAGAAAAATATTTCCCGGGTGGAAAAGGTCTCGGAAAGATTTTTCCTACTAAGAACAAGCCTCTAAAAATTCGAGAAAAATATTTCCCGGGTGAAAAAGGTCACGGAAATATTTTTCCTGTTAAGAACAAGCCTCTAAAAATTCGAGAAAAATATTTCCCGGGTGGAAAAGGTCTCGGAAATATTTTTCCTACTAAGAACAAGCCTCTAAAAATTCGAGAAAAATATTTTCCGGGTGGAAAGGGTCTCGGAAATATTTTTCCTACTAAGAACAAGCCTCTAAAAATTCGAGAAAAACATTTCCCGGGTGAAAAAGGTCTCGGAAATATTTTTCCTACTAAGAACAAGCCTCTAAAAATTCGAGAAAAATATTTCCCGGGTGAAAAAGGTCTCGGAAATATTTTTCCTACTAAGAACAAGCCTCTAAAAATTCGAGAAAAATATTTCCCGGATAGAAAAGGTCTCGGAAATATTTTTCCGACTAAGAACAAGCCTCTAAAAATTCGAGAAAAATATTTCCCGGGTGGAAAAGGTCTCGGAAATATTTTTCCTACTAAGAACAAGCCTCTAAAAATTCGAGAAAAATATTTCCCGGGTGGAAAAGGTCTCGGAAATATTTTTCCAACTAAGAACAAGCCTCTAAAAATTCGAGAAAAATATTTCCCGAGTAAAAAAGGTCTCGGAAATATTTTTCCTACTAAGAACAACCCTCTAAAAATTCGAGAAAAATATTTCCAGGATGAAAAAGGTCTCGGAAATATTTTTCCTACTAAGAACAAGCCTCTAAAAATTCGAGAAAAATATTTTCCGGGTGGAAAAGGTCTCGGAAATATTTTTCCTACTAAGAACCAGCCTCTAAAAATTCGAGAAAAATATTTCCCGGATAGAAAAGGTCTCGGAAATATTTTTCCGACTAAGAACAAGCCTCTAAAAATTCGAGAAAAATATTTTCCGGGTGGAAAAGGTCTCGGAAATATTTTTCCTACTAAGAACAAGCCTCTAAAAATTCGAGAAAAATATTTCCCGGGTGGAAAAGGTCTCGGAAATATTTTTCCAACTAAGAACAAGGCTCTAAAAATTCGAGAAAAATATTTCCCGAGTAAAAAAGGTCTCGGAAATATTTTTCCTACTAAGAACAAGCCTCTAAAAATTCGAGAAAAATATTTCCCGGATAGAAAAGGTCTCGGAAATATTTTTCCTACTAAGAACAAGCCTCTAAAAATTCGAGAAAAATATTTCCCGGGTGGAAAGGGTCTCGGAAATATTTTTCCTACTAAGAACCGGCCTCTAAAAATTCGAGAAAAATATTTCCCGGGTGGAAAAGGTCTCGGAAATATTTTTCCTACTAAGAACAAGCCTCTAAAAATTCGAGAAAAATATTTTCCGGATAGAAAACGTCTCGGAAATATTTTTCCTACTAAGAACAAGCCTCTAAAAATTCGAGAAAAATATTTCCCGGATGGAAAAGGCCTCGGAAATATTTTTCCTACTAAGAACAAGCATCTAAAAATTCGAGAAAAGTATTTCCCGGGTGGAAAAGATCTCGGAAATATTTTTCCTACTAAGAACCAGCCTCTAAAAATTCGAGAAAAATATTTCCCGGGTGGAAAAGGTCTCGGAAATATTTTTCCTACTAAGAACAAGCCTCTAAAAATTCGAGAAAAATATTTCCCGGGTGAAAAAGGTCTCGGAAATATTTTTCCTACAAAGAACCAGCCTCTAAAAATTCGAGAAAAATATTTCCCGGGTGGAAAAGGTCTCGGAAATATTTTTCCTACTAAGAACAAGCCTCTAAAAATTCGAGAAAAATATTTCCCGGATAGAAAAGGTCTCGGAAATATTTTTCCTACTAAGAACAAGCCTCTAAAAATTCGAGAAAAATATTTCCCGGGTGGAAAGGGTCTCGGAAATATTTTTCCTACTAAGAACCAGCCTCTAAAAATTCGAGAAAAATATTTCCCGGGTGGAAAAGGTCTCGGAAATATTTTTCCTACTAAGAACAAGCCTCTAAAAATTCGAGAAAAATATTTTCCGGATAGAAAACGTCTCGGAAATATTTTTCCTACTAAGAACAAGCCTCTAAAAATTCGAGAAAAATATTTCCCGGATGGAAAAGGCCTCGGAAATATTTTTCCTACTAAGAACAAGCATCTAAAAATTCGAGAAAAGTATTTCCCGGGTGGAAAAGATCTCGGAAATATTTTTCCTACTAAGAACCAGCCTCTAAAAATTCGAGAAAAATATTTCCCGGGTGGAAAAGGTCTCGGAAATATTTTTCCTACTAAGAACAAGCCTCTAAAAATTCGAGAAAAATATTTCCCGAATAGAAAATGTCTCGGAAATATTTTTCCGACTAAAAACAAGCCTCTAAAAATTCGAGAAAAATATTTCCCGGGTGAAAAGGGTCTCGGAAATATTTTTCCTACTAAGAACAAGCCTCTAAAAATTCGAGAAAAATATTTCCCGGGTGGAAAAGGTCTCGGAAATATTTTTCCGACTAAGAACAAGCCTCTAAAAATTCGAGAAAAATATTTCCCGGGTGAAAAAGGTTTCGGAAATATTTTTCCTACTAAGAACAAACCTCTAAAAAATCGAGAAAAATATTTCCCGGGTGGAAAAGGTCTCGGAAATATTTTTCCTGCTAAGAACAAGCCTCTAAAAATTCGAGAAAAATATTTCCCGGATAGAAAAGGTCTCGGAAATATTTTTCCTACTAAGAACAAGCCCGTAAAAATTCGAGAAAAATATTTCCCGGGTGAAAAAGGTCTCGGAAATATTTTTCCTACTAAGAACAAGCCTCTAAAAATTCGAGAAAAATATTTCCTGGGTGGAAAAGGTCTCGGAAATATTTTTCCTGCTAAGAACCAGCCTCTAAAAATTCGAGAAAAATATTTCCCGGGTGGAAAAGGTCTCGGAAATATTTTTCCTACTAAGAACAAGCCTCTAAAAATTCGAGAAAAATATTTCCCGGATAGAAAAGGTCTCGGAAATATTTTTCCTACTAAGAACAATCCTCTAAAAATTCGAGAAAAATATTTCCCGGATGGAAAAGGTCTCGGAAATATTTTTCCTACTAAGAACAAGCCTCTAAAAATTCGAGAAAAATATTTCCCGGGTGAAAAAGGTCACGGAAATATTTTTCCCGTTAAGAACAAGCCTCTAAAAATTCGAGAAAAATATTTCCCGGGTGGAAAAGGTCTCGGAAATATTTTTCCTACTAAGAACAAGCCTCTAAAAATTCGAGAAAAATATTTTCCGGGTGGAAAAGGTCTCGGAAATATTTTTCCTACTAAGAGCAAGCCTCTAAAAATTCGAGAAAAATATTTCCCGGGTAAAAAAGGTCTCGGAAATATTTTTCCTACTAAGAACAAGCCTCTAAAAATTCGAGAAAAATATTTCCCGGGTGAAAAAGGTCTCAGAAATATTTTTCCTACTAAGAACAAGCCTCTAAAAATTCGAGAAAAATATTTCCCGGATAGAAAAGGTCTCGGAAATATTTTTCCGACTAAGAACAAGCCTCTAAAAATTCGAGAAAAATATTTCCCGGGTGGAAAAGGTCTCGGAAATATGTTTCCTACTAAGAACAAGCCTCTAAAAATTCGAGAAAAATATTTCCCGGGTGGAAAAGGTCTCGGAAATATTTTTCCAACTAAGAACAAGGCTCTAAAAATTCGAGAAAAATATTTCCCGAGTAAAAAAGGTCTCGGAAATATTTTTCCTACTAAGAACAACCCTCTAAAAATTCGAGAAAAATATTTCCAGGATGAAAAAGGTCTCGGAAATATTTTTCCTACTAAGAACAAGCCTCTAAAAATTCGAGAAAAATATTTCCCGGATAGAAAAGGTCTCGGAAATATTTTTCCGACTAAGAACAAGCCTCTAAAAAATCGAGAAAAATATTTCCCGGGTAAAAAAGGTCTCGGAAATATTTTTCCTACTAAGAACAATCCTCTAAAAATTCGAGAAAAATATTTCCCGGATAGAAAAGGTCTCGGAAATATTTTTCCTACTAAGAACAAGCCTCTAAAAATTCGAGAAAAATATTTCCCGGGTGGAAAGGGTCTCGGAAATATTTTTCCGACTAAGAACAAGCCTCTAAAAAATCGAGAAAAATATTTCCCGAGTAAAAAAGGTCTCGGAAATATTTTTCCTACTAAGAACAAGCCTCTAAAAATTCGAGAAAAATATTTCCCGGATAGAAAAGGTCTCGGAAATATTTTTCCTACTAAGAACAAGCCTCTAAAAATTCGAGAAAAATATTTCCCGGATAGAAAAGGTCTCGGAAATATTTTTCCGACTAAGAACAAGCCTCTAAAAAATCGAGAAAAATATTTCCCGAGTAAAAAAGGTCTCGGAAATATTTTTCCTACTAAGAACAAGCCTCTAAAAATTCGAGAAAAATATTTCCCGGATAGAAAAGGTCTCGGAAATATTTTTCCTACTAAGAACAAGCCTCTAAAAATTCGAGAAAAATATTTCCCGGGTGGAAAGGGTCTCGGAAATATTTTTCCTACTAAGAACCGGCCTCTAAAAATTCGAGAAAAATATTTCCCGGGTGGAAAAGGTCTCGGAAATATTTTTCCTACTAAGAACAAGCCTCTAAAAATTCGAGAAAAATATTTCCCGGATAGAAAAGGTCTCGGAAATATTTTTCCTACTAAGAACAATCCTCTAAAAATTCGAGAAAAATATTTCCCGGATGGAAAAGGTCTCGGAAATATTTTTCCTACTAAGAACAAGCCTCTAAAAATTCGAGAAAAATATTTCCCGGGTGAAAAAGGTCACGGAAATATTTTTCCCGTTAAGAACAAGCCTCTAAAAATTCGAGAAAAATATTTCCCGGGTGGAAAAGGTCTCGGAAATATTTTTCCTACTAAGAACAAGCCTCTAAAAATTCGAGAAAAATATTTCCCGGATAGAAAAGGTCTCGGAAATATTTTTCCGACTAAGAACAAGCCTCTAAAAAATCGAGAAAAATATTTCCCGAGTAAAAAAGGTCTCGGAAATATTTTTCCTACTAAGAACAAGCCTCTAAAAATTCGAGAAAAATATTTCCCGGATAGAAAAGGTCTCGGAAATATGTTTCCTACTAAGAACAAGCCTCTAAAAATTCGAGAAAAATATTTCCCGGGTGGAAAAGGTCTCGGAAATATTTTTCCAACTAAGAACAAGGCTCTAAAAATTCGAGAAAAATATTTCCCGAGTAAAAAAGGTCTCGGAAATATTTTTCCTACTAAGAACAACCCTCTAAAAATTCGAGAAAAATATTTCCAGGATGAAAAAGGTCTCGGAAATATTTTTCCTACTAAGAACAAGCCTCTAAAAATTCGAGAAAAATATTTCCCGGATAGAAAAGGTCTCGGAAATATTTTTCCGACTAAGAACAAGCCTCTAAAAAATCGAGAAAAATATTTCCCGAGTAAAAAAGGTCTCGGAAATATTTTTCCTACTAAGAACAAGCCTCTAAAAATTCGAGAAAAATATTTCCCGGATAGAAAAGGTCTCGGAAATATTTTTCCTACTAAGAACAAGCCTCTAAAAATTCGAGAAAAATATTTCCCGGGTGGAAAGGGTCTCGGAAATATTTTTCCTACTAAGAACCGGCCTCTAAAAATTCGAGAAAAATATTTCCCGGGTGGAAAAGGTCTCGGAAATATTTTTCCTACTAAGAACAAGCCTCTAAAAATTCGAGAAAAATATTTTCCGGATAGAAAACGTCTCGGAAATATTTTTCCTACTAAGAACAAGCCTCTAAAAATTCGAGAAAAATATTTCCCGGATGGAAAAGGCCTCGGAAATATTTTTCCTACTAAGAACAAGCATCTAAAAATTCGAGAAAAGTATTTCCCGGGTGGAAAAGATCTCGGAAATATTTTTCCTACTAAGAACCAGCCTCTAAAAATTCGAGAAAAATATTTCCCGGGTGGAAAAGGTCTCGGAAATATTTTTCCTACTAAGAACAAGCCTCTAAAAATTCGAGAAAAATATTTCCCGGGTGAAAAAGGTCTCGGAAATATTTTTCCTACAAAGAACCAGCCTCTAAAAATTCGAGAAAAATATTTCCCGGGTGGAAAAGGTCTCGGAAATATTTTTCCTACTAAGAACAAGCCTCTAAAAATTCGAGAAAAATATTTCCCGGATAGAAAAGGTCTCGGAAATATTTTTCCTACTAAGAACAAGCCTCTAAAAATTCGAGAAAAATATTTCCCGGGTGGAAAGGGTCTCGGAAATATTTTTCCTACTAAGAACCAGCCTCTAAAAATTCGAGAAAAATATTTCCCGGGTGGAAAAGGTCTCGGAAATATTTTTCCTACTAAGAACAAGCCTCTAAAAATTCGAGAAAAATATTTTCCGGATAGAAAACGTCTCGGAAATATTTTTCCTACTAAGAACAAGCCTCTAAAAATTCGAGAAAAATATTTCCCGGATGGAAAAGGCCTCGGAAATATTTTTCCTACTAAGAACAAGCATCTAAAAATTCGAGAAAAGTATTTCCCGGGTGGAAAAGATCTCGGAAATATTTTTCCTACTAAGAACCAGCCTCTAAAAATTCGAGAAAAATATTTCCCGGGTGGAAAAGGTCTCGGAAATATTTTTCCTACTAAGAACAAGCCTCTAAAAATTCGAGAAAAATATTTCCCGAATAGAAAATGTCTCGGAAATATTTTTCCGACTAAAAACAAGCCTCTAAAAATTCGAGAAAAATATTTCCCGGGTGAAAAGGGTCTCGGAAATATTTTTCCTACTAAGAACAAGCCTCTAAAAATTCGAGAAAAATATTTCCCGGGTGGAAAAGGTCTCGGAAATATTTTTCCGACTAAGAACAAGCCTCTAAAAATTCGAGAAAAATATTTCCCGGGTGAAAAAGGTTTCGGAAATATTTTTCCTACTAAGAACAAACCTCTAAAAAATCGAGAAAAATATTTCCCGGGTGGAAAAGGTCTCGGAAATATTTTTCCTGCTAAGAACAAGCCTCTAAAAATTCGAGAAAAATATTTCCCGGATAGAAAAGGTCTCGGAAATATTTTTCCTACTAAGAACAAGCCCGTAAAAATTCGAGAAAAATATTTCCCGGGTGAAAAAGGTCTCGGAAATATTTTTCCTACTAAGAACAAGCCTCTAAAAATTCGAGAAAAATATTTCCTGGGTGGAAAAGGTCTCGGAAATATTTTTCCTGCTAAGAACCAGCCTCTAAAAATTCGAGAAAAATATTTCCCGGGTGGAAAAGGTCTCGGAAATATTTTTCCTACTAAGAACAAGCCTCTAAAAATTCGAGAAAAATATTTCCCGGATAGAAAAGGTCTCGGAAATATTTTTCCTACTAAGAACAATCCTCTAAAAATTCGAGAAAAATATTTCCCGGATGGAAAAGGTCTCGGAAATATTTTTCCTACTAAGAACAAGCCTCTAAAAATTCGAGAAAAATATTTCCCGGGTGAAAAAGGTCACGGAAATATTTTTCCCGTTAAGAACAAGCCTCTAAAAATTCGAGAAAAATATTTCCCGGGTGGAAAAGGTCTCGGAAATATTTTTCCTACTAAGAACAAGCCTCTAAAAATTCGAGAAAAATATTTTCCGGGTGGAAAAGGTCTCGGAAATATTTTTCCTACTAAGAGCAAGCCTCTAAAAATTCGAGAAAAATATTTCCCGGGTAAAAAAGGTCTCGGAAATATTTTTCCTACTAAGAACAAGCCTCTAAAAATTCGAGAAAAATATTTCCCGGGTGAAAAAGGTCTCAGAAATATTTTTCCTACTAAGAACAAGCCTCTAAAAATTCGAGAAAAATATTTCCCGGATAGAAAAGGTCTCGGAAATATTTTTCCGACTAAGAACAAGCCTCTAAAAATTCGAGAAAAATATTTCCCGGGTGGAAAAGGTCTCGGAAATATGTTTCCTACTAAGAACAAGCCTCTAAAAATTCGAGAAAAATATTTCCCGGGTGGAAAAGGTCTCGGAAATATTTTTCCAACTAAGAACAAGGCTCTAAAAATTCGAGAAAAATATTTCCCGAGTAAAAAAGGTCTCGGAAATATTTTTCCTACTAAGAACAACCCTCTAAAAATTCGAGAAAAATATTTCCAGGATGAAAAAGGTCTCGGAAATATTTTTCCTACTAAGAACAAGCCTCTAAAAATTCGAGAAAAATATTTCCCGGATAGAAAAGGTCTCGGAAATATTTTTCCGACTAAGAACAAGCCTCTAAAAAATCGAGAAAAATATTTCCCGGGTAAAAAAGGTCTCGGAAATATTTTTCCTACTAAGAACAATCCTCTAAAAATTCGAGAAAAATATTTCCCGGGTGGAAAAGGTCTCGGAAATATTTTTCCTACTAAGAACCAGCCTCTAAAAATTCGAGAAAAATATTTCCCGGGTGGAAAAGGTCTCGGAAATATTTTTCCTACTAAGAGCAAGCCTCTAAAAATTCGAGAAAAATATTTCCCGGATAGAAAAGGTCTCGGAAATATTTTTCCTGCTAAGAACAAGCCTCTAAAAATTCGAGAAAAATATTTCCCGGGTGGAAAACGTCTCGGAAATATTTTTCCTACTAAGAACCAGCCTCTAAAAATTCGAGAAAAATATTTCCCGGGTGGAAAAGGTCTCGGAAAGATTTTTCCTACTAAGAACAAGCCTCTAAAAATTCGAGAAAAATATTTCCCGGGTGAAAAAGGTCACGGAAATATTTTTCCTGTTAAGAACAAGCCTCTAAAAATTCGAGAAAAATATTTCCCGGGTGGAAAAGGTCTCGGAAATATTTTTCCTACTAAGAACAAGCCTCTAAAAATTCGAGAAAAATATTTTCCGGGTGGAAAGGGTCTCGGAAATATTTTTCCTACTAAGAGCAAGCCTCTAAAAATTCGAGAAAAACATTTCCCGGGTGAAAAAGGTCTCGGAAATATTTTTCCTACTAAGAACAAGCCTCTAAAAATTCGAGAAAAATATTTCCCGGGTGAAAAAGGTCTCGGAAATATTTTTCCTACTAAGAACAAGCCTCTAAAAATTCGAGAAAAATATTTCCCGGATAGAAAAGGTCTCGGAAATATTTTTCCGACTAAGAACAAGCCTCTAAAAATTCGAGAAAAATATTTCCCGGGTGGAAAAGGTCTCGGAAATATTTTTCCTACTAAGAACAAGCCTCTAAAAATTCGAGAAAAATATTTCCCGGGTGGAAAAGGTCTCGGAAATATTTTTCCAACTAAGAACAAGGCTCTAAAAATTCGAGAAAAATATTTCCCGAGTAAAAAAGGTCTCGGAAATATTTTTCCTACTAAGAACAACCCTCTAAAAATTCGAGAAAAATATTTCCAGGATGAAAAAGGTCTCGGAAATATTTTTCCTACTAAGAACAAGCCTCTAAAAATTCGAGAAAAATATTTCCCGGATAGAAAAGGTCTCGGAAATATTTTTCCGACTAAGAACAAGCCTCTAAAAAATCGAGAAAAATATTTCCCGGGTAAAAAAGGTCTCGGAAATATTTTTCCTACTAAGAACAATCCTCTAAAAATTCGAGAAAAATATTTCCCGGGTGGAAAAGGTCTCGGAAATATTTTTCCAACTAAGAACAAGGCTCTAAAAATTCGAGAAAAATATTTCCCGGGTGGGAAAGGTCTCGGAAATATTTTTCCTACTAAGAACCAGCCTCTAAAAATTCGAGAAAAATATTTCCCGGGTGGAAAAGGTCTCGGAAATATTTTTCCTACTAAGAGCAAGCCTCTAAAAATTCGAGAAAATATTTCCCGGATAGAAAAGGTCTCGGAAATATTTTTCCTACTAAGAACAAGCCTCTAAAAATTCGAGAAAAATATTTCCCGGGTGGAAAAGGTCTCGGAAATATTTTTCCTACTAAGAACAAGCCTCTAAAAATTCGAGAAAAATATTTCCCGGATAGAAAAGGTCTCGGAAATATTTTTCCTGCTAAGAACAAGCCTCTAAAAATTCGAGAAAAATATTTCCCGGGTGGAAAAGGTCTCGGAAATATTTTTCCTACTAAGAACAAGCATCTAAAAATTCGAGAAAAATATTTCCCGGGTGGAAAAGGTCTCGGAAATATTTTTCCTACTAAGAACCAGCCTCTAAAAATTCGAGAAAAATATTTCCCGGGTGGAAAAGGTCTCGGAAAGATTTTTCCTACTAAGAACAAGCCTCTAAAAATTCGAGAAAAATATTTCCCGGGTGAAAAAGGTCACGGAAATAATTTTCCTGTTAAGAACAAGCCTCTAAAAATTCGAGAAAAATATTTCCCGGGTGGAAAAGGTCTCGGAAATATTTTTCCTACTAAGAACAAGCCTCTAAAAATTCGAGAAAAACATTTCCCGGGTGAAAAAGGTCTCGGAAATATTTTTCCTACTAAGAACAAGCCTCTAAAAATTCGAGAAAAATATTTCCCGGGTGAAAAAGGTCTCGGAAATATTTTTCCTACTAAGAACAAGCCTCTAAAAATTCGAGAAAAATATTTCCCGGATAGAAAAGGTCTCGGAAATATTTTTCCGACTAAGAACAAGCCTCTAAAAATTCGAGAAAAATATTTCCCGGGTGGAAAAGGTCTCGGAAATATTTTTCCTACTAAGAACAAGCCTCTAAAAATTCGAGAAAAATATTTCCCGGGTGGAAAAGGTCTCGGAAATATTTTTCCTACTAAGAGCAAGCCTCTAAAAATTCGAGAAAAATATTTCCCGGATAGAAAAGGTCTCGGAAATATTTTTCCTGCTAAGAACAAGCCTCTAAAAATTCGAGAAAAATATTTCCCGGGTGGAAAACGTCTCGGAAATATTTTTCCTACTAAGAACCAGCCTCTAAAAATTCGAGAAAAATATTTCCCGGGTGGAAAAGGTCTCGGAAAGATTTTTCCTACTAAGAACAAGCCTCTAAAAATTCGAGAAAAATATTTCCCGGGTGAAAAAGGTCACGGAAATATTTTTCCTGTTAAGAACAAGCCTCTAAAAATTCGAGAAAAATATTTCCCGGGTGGAAAAGGTCTCGGAAATATTTTTCCTACTAAGAACAAGCCTCTAAAAATTCGAGAAAAATATTTTCCGGGTGGAAAGGGTCTCGGAAATATTTTTCCTACTAAGAGCAAGCCTCTAAAAATTCGAGAAAAACATTTCCCGGGTGAAAAAGGTCTCGGAAATATTTTTCCTACTAAGAACAAGCCTCTAAAAATTCGAGAAAAATATTTCCCGGGTGAAAAAGGTCTCGGAAATATTTTTCCTACTAAGAACAAGCCTCTAAAAATTCGAGAAAAATATTTCCCGGATAGAAAAGGTCTCGGAAATATTTTTCCGACTAAGAACAAGCCTCTAAAAATTCGAGAAAAATATTTCCCGGGTGGAAAAGGTCTCGGAAATATTTTTCCTACTAAGAACAAGCCTCTAAAAATTCGAGAAAAATATTTCCCGGGTGGAAAAGGTCTCGGAAATATTTTTCCAACTAAGAACAAGGCTCTAAAAATTCGAGAAAAATATTTCCCGAGTAAAAAAGGTCTCGGAAATATTTTTCCTACTAAGAACAACCCTCTAAAAATTCGAGAAAAATATTTCCAGGATGAAAAAGGTCTCGGAAATATTTTTCCTACTAAGAACAAGCCTCTAAAAATTCGAGAAAAATATTTCCCGGATAGAAAAGGTCTCGGAAATATTTTTCCGACTAAGAACAAGCCTCTAAAAAATCGAGAAAAATATTTCCCGGGTAAAAAAGGTCTCGGAAATATTTTTCCTACTAAGAACAATCCTCTAAAAATTCGAGAAAAATATTTCCCGGGTGGAAAAGGTCTCGGAAATATTTTTCCAACTAAGAACAAGGCTCTAAAAATTCGAGAAAAATATTTCCCGGGTGGGAAAGGTCTCGGAAATATTTTTCCTACTAAGAACCAGCCTCTAAAAATTCGAGAAAAATATTTCCCGGGTGGAAAAGGTCTCGGAAATATTTTTCCTACTAAGAGCAAGCCTCTAAAAATTCGAGAAAATATTTCCCGGATAGAAAAGGTCTCGGAAATATTTTTCCTACTAAGAACAAGCCTCTAAAAATTCGAGAAAAATATTTCCCGGGTGGAAAAGGTCTCGGAAATATTTTTCCTACTAAGAACAAGCCTCTAAAAATTCGAGAAAAATATTTCCCGGATAGAAAAGGTCTCGGAAATATTTTTCCTGCTAAGAACAAGCCTCTAAAAATTCGAGAAAAATATTTCCCGGGTGGAAAAGGTCTCGGAAATATTTTTCCTACTAAGAACAAGCATCTAAAAATTCGAGAAAAATATTTCCCGGGTGGAAAAGGTCTCGGAAATATTTTTCCTACTAAGAACCAGCCTCTAAAAATTCGAGAAAAATATTTCCCGGGTGGAAAAGGTCTCGGAAAGATTTTTCCTACTAAGAACAAGCCTCTAAAAATTCGAGAAAAATATTTCCCGGGTGAAAAAGGTCACGGAAATAATTTTCCTGTTAAGAACAAGCCTCTAAAAATTCGAGAAAAATATTTCCCGGGTGGAAAAGGTCTCGGAAATATTTTTCCTACTAAGAACAAGCCTCTAAAAATTCGAGAAAAACATTTCCCGGGTGAAAAAGGTCTCGGAAATATTTTTCCTACTAAGAACAAGCCTCTAAAAATTCGAGAAAAATATTTCCCGGGTGAAAAAGGTCTCGGAAATATTTTTCCTACTAAGAACAAGCCTCTAAAAATTCGAGAAAAATATTTCCCGGATAGAAAAGGTCTCGGAAATATTTTTCCGACTAAGAACAAGCCTCTAAAAATTCGAGAAAAATATTTCCCGGGTGGAAAAGGTCTCGGAAATATTTTTCCTACTAAGAACAAGCCTCTAAAAATTCGAGAAAAATATTTCCCGGGTGGAAAAGGTCTCGGAAATATTTTTCCAACTAAGAACAAGGCTCTAAAAATTCGAGAAAAATATTTCCCGAGTAAAAAAGGTCTCGGAAATATTTTTCCTACTAAGAACAACCCTCTAAAAATTCGAGAAAAATATTTCCAGGATGAAAAAGGTCTCGGAAATATTTTTCCTACTAAGAACAAGCCTCTAAAAATTCGAGAAAAATATTTCCCGGATAGAAAAGGTCTCGGAAATATTTTTCCGACTAAGAACAAGCCTCTAAAAATTCGAGAAAAATATTTCCCGGGTAAAAAAGGTCTCGGAAATATTTTTCCTACTAAGAACAATCCTCTAAAAATTCGAGAAAAATATTTCCCGGGTGGAAAAGGTCTCGGAAATATTTTTCCAACTAAGAACAATGCTCTAAAAATTCGAGAAAAATATTTCCCGGGTGGAAAAGGTCTCGGAAATATTTTTCCTACTAAGAACCAGCCTCTAAAAATTCGAGAAAAATATTTCCCGGGTGGAAAAGGTCTCGGAAATATTTTTCCTACTAAGAGCAAGCCTCTAAAAATTCGAGAAAAATATTTCCCGGATAGAAAAGGTCTCGGAAATATTTTCCCTGCTAAGAACAAGCCTCTAAAAATTCGAGAAAAATATTTCCCGGATAGAAAAGGTTTCGGAAATATTTTTCCTACTAAGAACAAGCTTCTAAAAATTCAAGAAAAATATTTCCCGGGTGGAAAAGGTCTCGGAAATATTTTTCCGAGTAAGAACAAGCCTCTAAAAATTCGAGAAAAATATTCCCCGGGTGAAAAAGGTCTGGGAAATATTTTTCCTACTAAGAGCAAGCCTCTAAAAAATCGAGAAAAATATTTCCCGGGTGGAAAAGGTCTCGGAAATATTTTTCCTGCTAAGAACAAGCCTCTAAAAATTCGATAAAAATATTTCCCGGGTGGAAAAGGTCTCGGAAATATTTTTCCTACTAAGAACCAGCCTCTAAAAATTCGAGAAAAATATTTCCCGGATAGAAAAGGTCTCGGAAATATTTTTCCTACTAAGAACAAGCCTCTAAAAATTCGAGAAAAATATTTCCCGGGTGGAAAAGGTCTCGGAAATATTTTTCCAACTAAGAACCAGCCTCTAAAAATTCGAGAAAAATATTTTCCGGGTGGAAAAGGTCTCGGAAATATTTTTCCTACTAAGAACAAGCCTCTAAAAATTCGAGAAAAATATTTCCCGGATAGAAAAGGTCTCGGAAATATTTTTCCTACTAAGAACAAGCCTCTAAAAATTCGAGAAAAATATTTCCAGGGTGAAAAAGGTCTCGGAAATATTTTTCCTACTAAGAACAAGCCTCTAAAAATTCGAGAAAAATATTTCCCGGATAGAAAAGGTCTCGGAAATATTTTTCCGACTAAGAACAAGCCTCTAAAAATTCGAGAAAAATATTTCCCGGGTAAAAAAGGTCTCGGAAATATTTTTCCTACTAAGAACAAGCCTCTAAAAATTCGAGAAAAATATTTCCCGGGTGGAAAAGGTCTCGGGAATATTTTTTCAATTAACAACAAGGCTCTAAAAATTCGAGAAAAATATTTCCCGGGTGGAAAAGGTCTCGGAAATATTTTTCCTACTAAGAACCAGCCTCTAAAAATTCGAGAAAAATATTTTCCGGGTGGAAAAGGTCTCGGAAATATTTTTCCTACTAAGAACAAGCCTCTAAAAATTCGAGAAAAATATTTCCCGGGTGGAAAAGGTCTCGGAAATATTTTTCCTACTAAGAACAAGCCTCTAAAAATTCGAGAAAAATATTTCCCGGATAGAAAAGGTCTCGGAAATATTTTTCCGACTAAGAACAAGCCTCTAAAAATTCGAGAAAAATATTTCCCGGGTAAAAAAGGTCTCGGAAATATTTTTCCTACTAAGAGCAAGCCTCTAAAAATTCGAGAAAAATATTTCCCGGGTGGAAAAGGTCTCGGAAATATTTTTCCTACTAAGAACAAGCCTCTAAAAATTCGAGAAAAATATTTCCCGGGTGGAAAAGGTCTCGGAAATATTTTTCCAACTAAGAACCAGCCTCTAAAAATTCGAGAAAAATATTTTCCGGGTGGAAAAGGTCTCGGAAATATTTTTCCTACTAAGAACAAGCCTCTAAAAATTCGAGAAAAATATTTCCCGGATAGAAAAGGTCTCGGAAATATTTTTCCTACTAAGAACAAGCCTCTAAAAATTCGAGAAAAATATTTCCCGGGTAAAAAAGGTCTCGGAAATATTTTTCCTACTAAGAACAACCCTCTAAAAATTCGAGAAAAATATTTCCAGGGTGAAAAAGGTCTCGGAAATATTTTTCCTACTAAGAACAAGCCTCTAAAAATTCGAGAAAAATATTTCCCGGATAGAAAAGGTCTCGGAAATATTTTTCCGACTAAGAACAAGCCTCTAAAAATTCGAGAAAAATATTTCCCGGGTAAAAAAGGTCTCGGAAATATTTTTCCTACTAAGAACAAGCCTCTAAAAATTCGAGAAAAATATTTCCCGGGTGGAAAAGGTCTCGGGAATATTTTTTCAATTAACAACAAGGCTCTAAAAATTCGAGAAAAATATTTCCCGGGTGGAAAAGGTCTCGGAAATATTTTTCCTACTAAGAACCAGCCTCTAAAAATTCGAGAAAAATATTTTCCGGGTGGAAAAGGTCTCGGAAATATTTTTCCTACTAAGAACAAGCCTCTAAAAATTCGAGAAAAATATTTCCCGGGTGGAAAAGGTCTCGGAAATATTTTTCCTACTAAGAACAAGCCTCTAAAAATTCGAGAAAAATATTTCCCGGATAGAAAAGGTCTCGGAAATATTTTTCCGACTAAGAACAAGCCTCTAAAAATTCGAGAAAAATATTTCCCGGGTAAAAAAGGTCTCGGAAATATTTTTCCTACTAAGAGCAAGCCTCTAAAAATTCGAGAAAAATATTTCCCGGGTGGAAAAGGTCTCGGAAATATTTTTCCAACTAAGAACCAGCCTCTAAAAATTCGAGAAAAATATTTTCCGGGTGGAAAAGGTCTCGGAAATATTTTTCCTACTAAGAACAAGCCTCTAAAAATTCGAGAAAAATATTTCCCGGATAGAAAAGGTCTCGGAAATATTTTTCCTACTAAGAACAAGCCTCTAAAAATTCGAGAAAAATATTTCCCGGGTAAAAAAGGTCTCGGAAATATTTTTCCTACTAAGAACAACCCTCTAAAAATTCGAGAAAAATATTTCCAGGGTGAAAAAGGTCTCGGAAATATTTTTCCTACTAAGAACAAGCCTCTAAAAATTCGAGAAAAATATTTCCCGGATAGAAAAGGTCTCGGAAATATTTTTCCGACTAAGAACAAGCCTCTAAAAATTCGAGAAAAATATTTCCCGGGTAAAAAAGGTCTCGGAAATATTTTTCCTACTAAGAACAAGCCTCTAAAAATTCGAGAAAAATATTTCCCGGGTGGAAAAGGTCTCGGGAATATTTTTTCAATTAACAACAAGGCTCTAAAAATTCGAGAAAAATATTTCCCGGGTGGAAAAGGTCTCGGAAATATTTTTCCTACTAAGAACCAGCCTCTAAAAATTCGAGAAAAATATTTTCCGGGTGGAAAAGGTCTCGGAAATATTTTTCCTACTAAGAACAAGCCTCTAAAAATTCGAGAAAAATATTTCCCGGGTGGAAAAGGTCTCGGAAATATTTTTCCTACTAAGAACAAGCCTCTAAAAATTCGAGAAAAATATTTCCCGGATAGAAAAGGTCTCGGAAATATTTTTCCTACTAAGAACAAGATTCTAAAAATTCGAGAAAAATATTTCCCGGGTGGAAAAGGTCTCGGAAATATTTTTCCGACTAAGAACAAGCCTCTAAAAATTCGAGAAAAATATTCCCCGGGGGAAAAGGGTCTCGGAAATATTTTTCCTACTAAGAACAAGCCTCTAAAAATTCGAGAAAAATATTTCCCGGGTGGAAAAGGTCTCGGAAATATTTTTCCTGCTAAGAACAAGCCTCTAAAAATTCGAGAAAAATATTTCCCGGGTGGAAAAGGTCTCGGAAATATTTTTCCTACTAAGAACAAGCCTCTAAAAATTCGAGAAAAATATTTCCCGGATAGAAAAGGTCTCGGAAATATTTTTCCTACTAAGAACAAGCCTCTAAAAATTCGAGAAAAATATTTCCCGGGTGGAAAAGGTCTCGGAAATATTTTTCCAACTAAGAACAAGCCTCTAAAAATTCGAGAAAAATATTTCCCGGGTGGAAAAGGTCTCGGAAATATTTTTCCTACTAAGAACAAGCCTCTAAAAATTCGAGAAAAATATTTCCCGGGTGGAAAAGGTCTCGGAAATATTTTTCCTACTAAGAACAAGCCTCTAAAAATTCGAGAAAAATATTTCCCGGATAGAAAAGGTCTCGGAAATATTTTTCCTGCTAAGAACAAGCCTCTAAAAATTCGAGAAAAATATTTCCCGGATAGAAAAGGTCTCGGAAATATTTTTCCTACTAAGAACAAGCCCGTAAAAATTCGAGAAAAATATTTCCCGGGTGAAAAAGGTCTCGGAAATATTTTTCCTACTAAGAACAAGCCTCTAAAAATTCGAGAAAAATATTTCCCGGGTGGAAAAGGTCTCGGAAATATTTTTCCTGCTAAGAACCAGCCTCTAAAAATTCGAGAAAAATATTTCCCGGGTGGAAAAGGTCTCGGAAATATTTTTCCTACTAAGAACAAGCCTCTAAAAATTCGAGAAAAATATTTCCCGGGTGGAAAAGGTCTCGGAAATATTTTTCCTACTAAGAACAAGGCTCTAAAAATTCGAGAAAAATATTTCCCGGGTGGAAAAGGTCTCGGAAATATTTTTCCTACTAAGAACAAGCCTCTAAAAATTCGAGAAAAATATTTCCCGGGTGGAAAAGGTCTCGGAAATATTTTTCCTACTAAGAACCAGCCTCTAAAAATTCGAGAAAAATATTTTCCGGATAGAAAAGGTCTCAGAAATATTTTTCCTGCTAAGAACAAGCCTCTAAAAATTCGAGAAAAATATTTCCCGGATAGAAAAGGTCTCGGAAATATTTTTCCTACTAAGAACAAGCCCGTAAAAATTCGAGAAAAATATTTCCCGGGTGAAAAAGGTCTCGGAAATATTTTTCCTACTAAGAACAAGCCTCTAAAAATTCGAGAAAAATATTTCCCGGGTGGAAAAGGTCTCGGAAATATTTTTCCTACTAAGAACAAGGCTCTAAAAATTCGAGAAAAATATTTCCCGAGTAAAAAAGGTCTCGGAAATATTTTTCCTACTAAGAACAAGCCTCTAAAAATTCGAGAAAAATATTTCCCGGATAGAAAAGGTCTCGGAAATATTTTTCCGACTAAGAACAAGCCTCTAAAAATTCGAGAAAAATATTTCCCGGGTGGAAAAGGTCTCGGAAATATTTTTCCGACTAACAACAAGCCTCTAAAAATTCGAGAAAAATATTTCCCGGGTGGAAAATGTCTCGGAAATATTTTTCCTACTAAGAACAAGCCTCTAAAAATTCGAGAAAAATATTTCCCGGGTGGAAAAGGTCTCGGAAATATTTTTCTTACTAAGAACTAGCCTCTAAAAATTCGAGAAAAATATTTCCCGGGTGGAAAAGATCTCGGAAATATTTTTTCTACTAAGAACCAGCCTCTAAAAATTCGAGAAAAATATTTCCCGGGTGGAAAAGGTCTCGGAAATATTTTTCCTACTAAGAACAAGCCTCTAAAAATTCGAGAAAAATATTTCCCGGGTGGAAAAGGTCTCGGAAATATTTTTCCTACTAAGAACAAGCCTCTAAAAATTCGAGAAAAATATTTCCCGGATAGAAAAGGTCTCGGAAATATTTTTCCGACTAAGAACAAGCCTCTAAAAATTCGAGAAAAATATTTCCCGGGTAAAAAAGGTCTCGGAAATATTTTTCCTACTAAGAGCAAGCCTCTAAAAATTCGAGAAAAATATTTCCCGGGTGGAAAAGGTCTCGGAAATATTTTTCCTACTAAGAACAAGCCTCTAAAAATTCGAGAAAAATATTTCCCGGATAGAAAAGGTCTCGGAAATATTTTTCCGACTAAGAACAAGCCTCTAAAAATTCGAGAAAAATATTTCCCGGGTAAAAAAGGTCTCGGAAATATTTTTCCTACTAAGAGCAAGCCTCTAAAAATTCGAGAAAAATATTTCCCGGGTGGAAAAGGTCTCGGAAATATTTTTCCTACTAAGAACAAGCATCTAAAAATTCGAGAAAAATATTTCCCGGGTGGAAAAGGTCTCGGAAATATTTTTCCTACTAAGAACCAGCCTCTAAAAATTCGAGAAAAATATTTCCCGGGTGGAAAAGGTCTCGGAAATATTTTTCCTACTAAGAACAAGCCTCTAAAAATTCGAGAAAAATATTTCCCGGGTGAAAAAGGTCTCGAAAATATTTTTCCTACTAAGAACAAGCCTCTTAAAATTCGAGAAAAATATTTCCCGGGTGGAAAAGGTCTCGGAAATATTTTTCCAACTAAGAACAAGCCTCTAAAAATTCGAGAAAAATATTTCCCGGGTGGAAAAGGTCTCGGAAATATTTTTCCTACTAAGAACAAGCCTCTAAAAATTCGAGAAAAATATTTCCCGGATAGAAAAGGTCTCGGAAATATTTTTCCTACTAAGAACAAGATTCTAAAAATTCGAGAAAAATATTTCCCGGGTGGAAAAGGTCTCGGAAATATTTTTCCGACTAAGAACAAGCCTCTAAAAATTCGAGAAAAATATTCCCCGGGGGAAAAAGGTCTCGGAAATATTTTTCCTACTAAGAACAAGCCTCTAAAAATTCGAGAAAAATATTTCCCGGGTGGAAAAGGTCTCGGAAATATTTTTCCTGCTAAGAACAAGCCTCTAAAAATTCGAGAAAAATATTTCCCGGGTGGAAAAGGTCTCGGAAATATTTTTCCTACTAAGAACAAGCCTCTAAAAATTCGAGAAAAATATTTCCCGGATAGAAAAGGTCTCGGAAATATTTTTCCTACTAAGAACAAGCCTCTAAAAATTCGAGAAAAATATTTCCCGGGTGGAAAAGGTCTCGGAAATATTTTTCCAACTAAGAACAAGCCTCTAAAAATTCGAGAAAAATATTTCCCGGGTGGAAAAGGTCTCGGAAATATTTTTCCTACTAAGAACAAGCCTCTAAAAATTCGAGAAAAATATTTCCCGGGTGGAAAAGGTCTCGGAAATATTTTTCCTACTAAGAACAAGCCTCTAAAAATTCGAGAAAAATATTTCCCGGATAGAAAAGGTCTCGGAAATATTTTTCCTGCTAAGAACAAGCCTCTAAAAATTCGAGAAAAATATTTCCCGGATAGAAAAGGTCTCGGAAATATTTTTCCTACTAAGAACAAGCCCGTAAAAATTCGAGAAAAATATTTCCCGGGTGAAAAAGGTCTCGGAAATATTTTTCCTACTAAGAACAAGCCTCTAAAAATTCGAGAAAAATATTTCCCGGGTGGAAAAGGTCTCGGAAATATTTTTCCTGCTAAGAACCAGCCTCTAAAAATTCGAGAAAAATATTTCCCGGGTGGAAAAGGTCTCGGAAATATTTTTCCTACTAAGAACAAGCCTCTAAAAATTCGAGAAAAATATTTCCCGGGTGGAAAAGGTCTCGGAAATATTTTTCCTACTAAGAACAAGGCTCTAAAAATTCGAGAAAAATATTTCCCGGGTGGAAAAGGTCTCGGAAATATTTTTCCTACTAAGAACAAGCCTCTAAAAATTCGAGAAAAATATTTCCCGGGTGGAAAAGGTCTCGGAAATATTTTTCCTACTAAGAACCAGCCTCTAAAAATTCGAGAAAAATATTTTCCGGATAGAAAAGGTCTCAGAAATATTTTTCCTGCTAAGAACAAGCCTCTAAAAATTCGAGAAAAATATTTCCCGGATAGAAAAGGTCTCGGAAATATTTTTCCTACTAAGAACAAGCCCGTAAAAATTCGAGAAAAATATTTCCCGGGTGAAAAAGGTCTCGGAAATATTTTTCCTACTAAGAACAAGCCTCTAAAAATTCGAGAAAAATATTTCCCGGGTGGAAAAGGTCTCGGAAATATTTTTCCTGCTAAGAACCAGCCTCTAAAAATTCGAGAAAAATATTTCCCGGGTGGAAAAGGTCTCGGAAATATTTTTCCTACTAAGAACAAGCCTCTAAAAATTCGAGAAAAATATTTCCCGGGTGGAAAAGGTCTCGGAAATATTTTTCCTACTAAGAACAAGGCTCTAAAAATTCGAGAAAAATATTTCCCGAGTAAAAAAGGTCTCGGAAATATTTTTCCTACTAAGAACAAGCCTCTAAAAATTCGAGAAAAATATTTCCCGGATAGAAAAGGTCTCGGAAATATTTTTCCGACTAAGAACAAGCCTCTAAAAATTCGAGAAAAATATTTCCCGGGTGGAAAAGGTCTCGGAAATATTTTTCCGACTAACAACAAGCCTCTAAAAATTCGAGAAAAATATTTCCCGGGTGGAAAATGTCTCGGAAATATTTTTCCTACTAAGAACAAGCCTCTAAAAATTCGAGAAAAATATTTCCCGGGTGGAAAAGGTCTCGGAAATATTTTTCTTACTAAGAACTAGCCTCTAAAAATTCGAGAAAAATATTTCCCGGGTGGAAAAGATCTCGGAAATATTTTTTCTACTAAGAACCAGCCTCTAAAAATTCGAGAAAAATATTTCCCGGGTGGAAAAGGTCTCGGAAATATTTTTCCTACTAAGAACAAGCCTCTAAAAATTCGAGAAAAATATTTCCCGGGTGAAAAAGGTCTCGGAAATATTTTTCCTACTAAGAACAAGCCTCTAAAAATTCGAGAAAAATATTTCCCGGGTGGAAAAGGTCTCGGAAATATTTTTCCTGCTAAGAACCAGCCTCTAAAAATTCGAGAAAAATATTTCCCGGGTGGAAAAGGTCTCGGAAATATTTTTCCTACTAAGAACAAGCCTCTAAAAATTCGAGAAAAATATTTCCCGGGTGGAAAAGGTCTCGGAAATATTTTTCCTACTAAGAACAAGCCTCTAAAAATTCGAGAAAAATATTTCCCGGGTGGAAAAGGTCTCGGAAATATTTTTCCTACTAAGAACAAGCCTCTAAAAATTCGAGAAAAATATTTCCCGGGTGGAAAAGGTCTCGGAAATATTTTTCCTACTAAGAACCAGCCTCTAAAAATTCGAGAAAAATATTTTCCGGATAGAAAAGGTCTCGGAAATATTTTTCCTGCTAAGAACAAGCCTCTAAAAATTCGAGAAAAATATTTCCCGGATAGAAAAGGTCTCGGAAATATTTTTCCTACTAAGAACAAGCCCGTAAAAATTCGAGAAAAATATTTCCCGGGTGAAAAAGGTCTCGGAAATATTTTTCCTACTAAGAACAAGCCTCTAAAAATTCGAGAAAAATATTTCCCGGGTGGAAAAGGTCTCGGAAATATTTTTCCTGCTAAGAACCAGCCTCTAAAAATTCGAGAAAAATATTTCCCGGGTGGAAAAGGTCTAGGAAATATTTTTCCTACTAAGAACAAGCCTCTAAAAATTCGAGAAAAATATTTCCCGGGTGGAAAAGGTCTCGGAAATATTTTTCCTACTAAGAACAAGGCTCTAAAAATTCGAGAAAAATATTTCCCGAGTAAAAAAGGTCTCGGAAATATTTTTCCTACTAAGAACAAGCCTCTAAAAATTCGAGAAAAATATTTCCCGGATAGAAAAGGTCTCGGAAATATTTTTCCGACTAAGAACAAGCCTCTAAAAATTCGAGAAAAATATTTCCCGGGTGGAAAAGGTCTCGGAAATATTTTTCCGACTAACAACAAGCCTCTAAAAATTCGAGAAAAATATTTCCCGGGTGGAAAATGTCTCGGAAATATTTTTCCTACTAAGAACAAGCCTCTAAAAATTCGAGAAAAATATTTCCCGGGTGGAAAAGGTATCGGAAATATTTTTCTTACTAAGAACTAGCCTCTAAAAATTCGAGAAAAATATTTCCCGGGTGGAAAAGATCTCGGAAATATTTTTTCTACTAAGAACCAGCCTCTAAAAATTCGAGAAAAATATTTTCCGGATAGAAAAGGTCTCGGAAATATTTTTCCTGCTAAGAACAAGCCTCTAAAAATTCGAGAAAAATATTTCCCGGATAGAAAAGGTCTCGGAAATATTTTTCCTACTAAGAACAAGCCCGTAAAAATTCGAGAAAAATATTTCCCGGGTGAAAAAGGTCTCGGAAATATTTTTCCTACTAAGAACAAGCCTCTAAAAATTCGAGAAAAATATTTCCCGGGTGGAAAAGGTCTCGGAAATATTTTTCCTGCTAAGAACCAGCCTCTAAAAATTCGAGAAAAATATTTCCCGGGTGGAAAAGGTCTCGGAAATATTTTTCCTACTAAGAACAAGCCTCTAAAAATTCGAGAAAAATATTTCCCGGATAGAAAAGGTCTCGGAAATATTTTTCCTACTAAGAACAAGCCTCTAAAAATTCGAGAAAAATATTTCCCGGATGGAAAAGGTCTCGGAAATATTTTTCCTACTAAGAACAAGCCTCTAAAAATTCGAGAAAAATATTTCCCGGGTGAAAAAGGTCACGGAAATATTTTTCCTGTTAAGAACAAGCCTCTAAAAATTCGAGAAAAATATTTCCCGGGTGGAAAAGGTCTCGGAAATATTTTTCCTACTAAGAACAAGCCTCTAAAAATTCGAGAAAAATATTTTCCGGGTGGAAAAGGTCTCGGAAATATTTTTCCTACTAAGAGCAAGCCTCTAAAAATTCGAGAAAAATATTTCCCGGGTAAAAAAGGTCTCGGAAATATTTTTCCTACTAAGAACAAGCCTCTAAAAATTCGAGAAAAATATTTCCCGGGTGAAAAAGGTCTCGGAAATATTTTTCCTACTAAGAACAAGCCTCTAAAAATTCGAGAAAACTATTTCCCGGATAGAAAAGGTCTCGGAAATATTTTTCCAACTAAGAACAAGGCTCTAAAAATTCGAGAAAAATATTTCCCGAGTAAAAAAGGTCTCGGAAATATTTTTCCTACTAAGAACAACCCTCTAAAAATTCGAGAAAAATATTTCCAGGATGAAAAAGGTCTCGGAAATATTTTTCCTACTAAGAACAAGCCTCTAAAAATTCGAGAAAAATATTTCCCGGATAGAAAAGGTCTCGGAAATATTTTTCCGACTAAGAACAAGCCTCTAAAAATTCGAGAAAAATATTTCCCGGGTGGAAAAGGTCTCGGAAATATTTTTCCTACTAAGAAAAAGCCTCTAAAAATCCGAGAAAAATATTTCCCAGATAATTCTCATAAAAAAAATAAAATAATACAAATTTCATGCCCCATACGCTGACGAAAACGTAAGTACTATTAGTAAAATAACAAAACTACTCACTTATACTTTGTTCCTGTACGTGGATGTGGCTCATTTTTGCATCTATAGATTGTCGGATCTCTCATACATCCATTTGGTGATTGCATATCAATTTTAGCACGTACGCAACATTTTTGACCTTTTGCGCTTCCAGCTAACATTTCCTTCCACATTTGAAAGTTTTTTTCGGCAGCTGAAATAAAAATCAAAATGGTTTTATTGGGAAAAATCCATGAGAGTACTTCAGAAGTCGAAAATTTACTAGGCTCCATCGAAATAATCCGTAACGCTCTATTTTCAATTGTAGATCTCGTCCTAGTGACCTGATTTTTAACGCGATTTACGCCAATGGGTAAATTAAACCCCCAAGGAACATTTTCGCCCACTCAAATAATACCCTCCCCCTTGCACGTAAACTCCTCTCCCGCTGTCTCCTGACCCGAACAATTAAAAGGCAGTTTGCACCATTAGGTAAATTGTCCCCCCAAAAAAGTTTTCTCTCACTAAAATTTACTCCCCCTTGCCAGTAAACCCCTCTCCTGTTATCTCCTGAACCGTTTGAGCAATCTTAACGCACTTTGATCCATTGGGTGAATTGTCCTCCAAGGAAAGTTTTCGCGCACTCAAATCTACACCTCCCTTCCTGGTAAATCCCTCGCCTGCTATCTTTTTAACCACTGGGGCATTTTTAACATGGTTTTCGCCTTCACTTTTATTAGAATTAAACCTTATTATATGACGCGTGAATGCAATCTTGGTAGAAATTCCGTAAGATCACAGGCAACTTTCGATTCGACGTCTTTTAAAGTTGACCGCCTTACGTGAAGCGATCAACTTGAAAAGTCGTCGAATCGAAAGTTGACTGTCACCTTGTGGAATTCCTACCAAGATTGCAGTCACCCGTGATATGTCGGGCTTTTATTCTAATAGTAATATATTAAACAACGTTTGTGTTTTACTTACAATTACTCCGATTGCTTGACTCCACTTTCTTTTCGCGTTCCAATTTCATTGTTTCTGGATCAGTGTCATCGACATAAGCCTTTCCTTCTTTTATCAACTGCTCGCAATATCCCAACATCAAATCAAAATACTGTGAGGTATGAGTGAACAAATCGGGTTTAATTTCAAGCATTTCAAGATCCTCCAAAATGACGGTTTCAAACTCGACAGTCTCCTTAGCCGGATTGGTGTCATCGAATCGCATAATCAGTTTTCCTTGGAACGCCTGCTGGTAGTATTGGTTCAAAAGAGCCGCTTTTGCGTGTCCGATATGCAAATATCCAGAAGCCTCTGGCGGAAAGCGAACAATAACTTTCCCCATTTCAGCCCCAGGCAAGTCAACAAATTTTCCTTCCTGTTTCCTTTCTCCTGAAGCCTTTGGTGGTTCCTTCTCCTTTGAATGTTCTCTCTTCCTGGAAAACTTGGCCTCTTTCGGCAAATTATCGAGCACTTGTTTTATTAAGGGCTGCGCACGAATTAAATTATACCATCGTTGAACATCTTGAGGAATTCCGTTTTTCGAAAGAGCCTCATACCGCGAATGCATTTCATTGAAGAGGGCGAAGTCGGCAATTGTCAATTTATTCGCAACCAAATAAGTGACTGGCGCAATTGATTTCTCCAAGTACGACATCGCCCAAGAAATGTCATCTTCGCACGTTAAACTGAATGTGAGCCAGTGATCGATTTGAGTTTTCTCAACTGCAGTCTGCCCGTAGAGGTTATATTGGGGCGCATCTCTAGCAAGGGCTCTCAAGACGTCGTTGTTCGAATGGCATAACAATTTCTCCTGATTTGGGAATAGGAGGGATGTTTCGTTGCCCCAAGATACTTCGACCGGATTCGTCTTGCTGATTAATAGAGCCGTAGCCAAACCACCTAAAAAAAATTAAATTGGACATATTAGGAAATTTCACAACGAACTTATAAAATTCATAATAACTCGATTTGTGATAAAAACTTACTTATTGGTGGATCGTTTATATTAGCGGTTAATTTAATAGCCATGCTTGATAATTTTCAATGATTTCTTCGAGCAGAAAATTACTCAAATTCTTCCGGCACTTCCGAAAAACGTGTCAATCTGTGGTGTCAAAAAACAGAACTGTCAAAAAGGTTTTTCTTAACCAGTATTGCCATTGGAGTTGTTTTCAGATAATATTAAGAGTATATTTAGATTATTCGCTTTAAGCCGCCAACTAAAATCCATTCGTTCAGCTCGTTCTGATACATATTGATAAAGTTCTATATTACCGCCGTTCCGCAAAGTATTTAAACATTTGACAGTTTGAGCTTTAACTGAAATGGGAGAATTCATAGAATTTTTAATACTTTGAATACAGCTATATGATTTTTGAAAAAAAATATAAGGAAAACAAAATAAAGTTGATTAGATGGATGAGATATGAGCATAATCTGCTAAATGGTATTAGAATACTATATAAGCTCAGAACAATAGGCATCAACACAAAAATAATGCTTTATCATGCAATAGTGCAGTCACATTTAACAGGTAACATTATAATCTGGGGTACAACTTACTCAACTCAGCTAAAATCTCTACAAAGACTACAGAATAAGGCTCTAAAACTGGCAAATAACCTAAACAAACGTACTAGTAGCCAATTACTATATTCCGATCTAGTTTATCCAATTTTACCTCTCAGTGGTCTCTTTGCTAAGCAGTCTTGTTTATTCGTGCTCAAATCGATTCACAGTTTACACTACAGCACTATAGAATTTGAGTTTGTTAGTCATAATTTGAACACTAGATATCGCTCGGGTAGCAAACTGCTAGTACAACACCCAAGATTGGAATTAACCAAGCAATGCATTAAGTATAGGGGCTGCACACTGTACAATTTACTACCCTCAGAGATGAGATCTGTCAACTCTATTGTTTTGTTTAAAAGATTATTGAATAATTGGATTAAAAACAGTTACATAACTAGTTATGCTTTCAATCTACCATGCTAATACCAGCCGTTTTATCTTTTTTCTTTTTGTTATTTTTATGTTGGAAATTTATAGAGCATACTCTTACTCATTTGGATACGTTGTTTTTTATTAATCTTTCTCATTTTCACTAGTTAAGGATTACTTTATCTTAATATATAAAATCGTTGGTGCGTATGTTCGTCTGATCATCACGGCTGAACCACTGAAGCTATCCACCTCATATTTATACCATATATTCGAGTGGTGCTCCGATCAGTTTTTGTTTGCAAAAGACCCCGGTAGGTGGCGCTGGGGTCGAGTTCGAATTTCGGAAATTCGTATTTATGGACCAATTTTGTACAACTTCACAACATATAACACTTAAATAAAGATTAAAATGTTGATAAAATTTAAACCCGATAGGTGGCGCTGGGGTCGAGATATTAACGAAAATGTACTCCAATCGGATTTTGATGTATGGGAGTTTTATGTAGAATCATATCTCAAATAACTTTTATTCTTGAACTTTTTTGATAAGGTGCACCGTTTTTGAGATATTCGCAAAAAATGTTTTCGTTCGTATGACGGGTACCCCCCCTAATGGTCCATTTCTGCCCATTAACGAACTTAGCCTTGCAAAACGAAAAAGTTTTTTGCGAATATCTCAAAAACGGTGCATCTTATCGAAAAAGTCGAAAAACAAAAGTTATTTAAGATATGATTCTACATAAGACTCCCTAACATCAAAATCCGATTGGAATAAATTTTAAAAAATCTTATTGGAAAGTTTGACTTCAAAGTGGAATTTTGGTACAACTGTTCGAATTTTGATACGTATATCACCATACGGGTTTTCAATAATTGCCGGACTGGCAATTATAGCTTTTGTTGTTTTGTTGGTCTGTTGGAGATTACAAAACTCAAAAACTACTGGACCGATTTTTAAGCGGTTTTTGCAAAAACAAACATAACAAAAGCTATAATTGCCAATCTGGCAATTATTGAAAACCCGTATGGTGATTTAAGTGAACGGCAAACAGTTATATCAAAATTTCAGTAAGAAGTCAAAGTTTCCAATAAGATTTTTTTAAAATTTGTTCCAATTGGATTTTGATGTATGGGAGTTTTATGTAGAATCATGTGCTAAACAACTTTTGTTCTTGCACTTTTTTGATAAGATGCACCGTTTTCGAGATATTCGCAAAAAACGTTTTCGGTCCATTTTTGCCCATTAACGAACTTAGCCTCGCATTTTACGAAAAACGGATCTGCGCAAAACGTCAAGTCTCTAGCTCAATCCGTGCGCCTGCAATCTGCGCCACAGACGGACAGACAGACGGACAGACGGACAGACGGACAGACAGACGGACGGACAGACAGACGGACGGACAGACAGACGGACGGACAGACAGACGGACGGACATGCAAAAATTAATTATGTTTACCATTCTAAACACACTGGTGTAATTCATTTTTGTGTGTGATGACGGGATCTTGGCGTTACAAACGGTAAGGCAAAGTTAGTATACCATTTGGTATACATACCATACGGGTATAAAAATATTGTCCACACTTTGGCATTACAATAAATTATTATTTACTTTATTCTGATTAATAGATGTACAATTTTTAGAGTTTTTGTTGTCAATGCGTTGTTTTTGCCTGTTACCATCCATATGTCATCCGACAGTTCATTTTAGCACTTTTTAAAAGGTTCATTTCCTTCTGGGGTATCATCAAAAAAATTTTGATCTATTAATGCCTAAGTATTGATAAAGATATTAGACGCGCGGCCGTAGGACGCGTATGATCCGAGGCCGAGTTTTGACGGGGGGAGGCCGAAGGCCGACGGCCGACGTGGACAGGGAGGCCGAAGGCCGACCTGTGGGTTGGGGATGAACCGCGGAGCGGTTCGGGGCGCAGCCCCTAGTATTGTATATATTAGTATATTATGCTGATGTTATTAGTTTAATTTTTTCTTTTCTTTTTCATTATTTTTTAATTTGATATTAAATATTTTGTTTGTCTTTTCTTTTTGAAATAGTTATTAATAACCTGTAAATACTCCATTCTAGTTGGAATTGTAATTAAATAATGCTTCAATAATGCCAAAGGCGCTGAAGCATAAACACTATTGTAGCGTAGTTATAATTAATTTAAGTATATTGGATTGTAAATTTATTAAATAAATACCAATTATTTAAAAAAAAAAAAAAAAAATCTAGAGGGTGGACAATCATAAAAATCAGAGCGGAAAACTTTAAAAATTTGACTCATTGTTACAAATAATTGCCAAAATAACTGATATCGGTTAATGTAAGTAAACAACTCACGTCTGACGTATCAAAAAAAATTACAAAGTGGTAGTTGTTTTAATAAATTGAAATTTTTTTTACAGACTTTTCTAACCTGGAGAAAAAGCTGTTCTAACTGACCTAATAGACCAGTGGTTCCCAAAGTGGTCCCTACGGACCCCCAGGGGTCCCCGGGATCATCCAGGGGGTCCGTGGAAAATTAAAATTGATTTGGGGGTCCCTGAACAACGTCAGGGGGTCCGCGCAAGGTTTAATATAAAATAAAAATATCAGTTGTGGTCAACACAAAACTTTCTTTTACAAAATCTACGACCCTGCGCAATTTACGCTAGAGCCCTGTCGCGTTGTCAACCTAAAACGACCTCCCAATAAATTCTTGGTTTATTCAAAAATATCAAAAACGTATAAAATTTGAGATAACTTGAGAACGGTAAAAGATATCAATTTACGGTAAATGGCAAAAAGGTAGAAAATTTTGACATCTCCAATTCTTCCTTAAACTAATTTGTCGAAAAATCGTTAGTTTGCAAGTAATTTGCAAAAACATATTTTTTTATATTTTAATCTAAATATCTCAATAACGGTAAGAGACAACGGATAACGGTAAGAAACAAAATTGTACAGAATGCCATTCTCATTAATTCACTTCATAAATTTAGTCAGCAAAAACCCGTTAATTTTCGAGATAATCGCAAAAAACTGTTTTTTTTTGGAAATAACGGTTTATCTCGATAACAGGTTGAGATATCGAGTTATATCTAAAGACAAAAGTGTGGGAAATTTTATTTTCTCCAAGTTTTGTCATACTTAAGGCCACTAAAAAACGCGTAGTTTGGGAGTAAATCGAGAAAAACGAAATTGATAGGATCGTCCCAATTCAGGACCCAACATGCCTATAAAATTTCATGGCGCTAGCTCTATTAGTTTTTGAGAAATCTTGTACACAGACTGACAGACAGACAGACTGACAGACAGAAAGACATTTTTTTAATATGACTCCAATCGACTCAGGATTGATCGGGAAGTGTTTTTTAGGCAAAATTAAGAGGTCGAAATTTTTCATGAATACAATACAGTAATCCCTCGAACTGCGCGGTTTCGGACTGCGCGGTTTCGCAACTGCGCGGTTAAGTTTTTAATACCAAAATTTCGAACTGTGCGGTAATCAATCACTAATTTTTCAAAAAGATTAGTAATACATATCATATCTTTGTATTACTTTAAATATGTCGTTAAATAAAAACTTTATTCTATTTCTTTTTGAATTTTTCTAATATCTGGGACCTAATCCCAATATTTGATACAAAGTAGGGTTCACAGTGCGCGGTTTCGCAGTGCGCGCTCTTTTTGTGGAACGTATCTACCGCGCAGTTCGAGGGATTACTGTTACTTTATTAAGGTGGGTTTAGAAACACGAGCATTTTCATTTTTACTGGCAAAGTGAGCGAGATAGCGAAATTCAAATTTACGTGCGCAAAAAGTCGATCACATCAGTGTCTCACACGTACTTTCCCTTCCACTTTATGGCGAACTGTCACTGCACATCACCTTCTCGCAGCAATACGTTTGTTAGCACTTCAATTTCACCTAACAAAATCATTTTGTGTGATGTTATAATTAGTAACATAATTATTATCACCTCCCGTTTCCATTTAAAATGCGTAGCTTTCAAATAAACATCGAACTTAACCTTACTTTTGCTGGCTGCCATAATTCCCATAATTCAGGGGTAACATTTTGCTGGCAGGGCGGGGAAGTCCAATGTGTTTGTTGTTGTTTACTGCCATAACTTTCCTATCGTCGACGAAAATTATGGATAGTAAAACCACTACATGCAAGCAAAATTTCCAGTAAAATTTTTACTGGGTGGCTTGCCGTCCCCTTCCCACTTGATGAAAAAGTCATAAGAAATCTGGCATTTCACTCACTTTGCCAGTAAAAATGAAAATGCTCGTGTTTCTAAACCCACCTTTATACTCCGTAGAAGAAAGTAAAAAATTGTGACACATTTTTTATTAATATGGAAGTTAAAATAAATAACAGAAGCTGTTGATTGCTTTTCCGTTTCCTATTTGGTAGAACGTAGATTCAGTGCCGTTATGAGCCTCATCACAAAAAAAAAGAAACCGACTAGAAATTAGTACTCGTGGGGATTTGCGGTTGCTACTCACAAACATTGAGCCGAACATAAATACACTCATAACATCCCATCAGGTTCATCCAAGCCATTAATTTTTTTTGTATTTTAAAACAAAAGTTATAATTTCAATAAATACTTCTTCAACAAAATGTTTAATTTATATTTTATTTTTACATCACCATTTACCATTCAAGACATCAAAGTTAAATTTGTAATTTTTCTATTATGCATTTATGTAGTTTTTCACCCAGGGTCCGTGGGCAAGATTTGACTATGAAAAGGGGTCCGTGGGCAAGTTTTGACTATGAAAGGGGTCCGTGGGCCAAAAAAGTTTGGGAACCACTGTAATAGACTGTTCTAATTGGAGGTAACTCAGAGACTCTTCTAATTGGAGTTAACTCAGTAGGACATTATATTAAGGGCTGATGTCCACACACTAGATTATAGTCTCTCTAGTTGAGACTATATAAGTATTTAGTAGTTAACTTGCTATAGTAGCTAAAAAGTGTCCGGACATAAGTGGGATAGTGCATTAGTGAGTGGTTTATCAAAATGAACAGAGTTCAACGCAAGAGAACAACAATAAATAAAGTAATAAATTTATGTGTTGTAGCTATACTGCAATAGTGAGCCTACATATAAAGAGAGTGGACAGGTCGGAACCAACTATTTCCGTTAAGTTTGAATTTTTACCTGATGATGACAGATTTAAACCAGAAGTATTTTAAACCATTTTTACTAATATTTTGTGTACGGTTTGAGAATTTAAAAAATTATTCAGCCGCTAAAATCGTGTAATTTTTAAAATAAAAAGTCCAAAATACTAAACTAACACAAACAAATCGCCTTTGCTTTGCGAAAAGATGGCTGAACTTTCGAAATAAAATAAGAGTTACTGTTTTGTGCCGTACTAAAGCTACAAACGGCACAAAACAGTAACTCCAAGATGGCCCACCCTTTGGAAAGAAAAAAAAGTGACATTAAAACATAAATAAGTGACATTAAAACATAAACTCAACTTTGACTTGAATAGAAGGTAAATTATTTGTGCTTTGAAATATTAATTACATAATTAAGATGCTAGTGTCGAAAAAGTTCGGTGAAGCGATCGCGGTGTATTCTGAAACCAAAAGCACGACAGCGAAAACTACGTTTTGTATAGCATTCGAAAAATTACAAAAATTATGCCATTTACACGGGAATTAACATAATGACAAGAAAAAAATGACAAATTTGTCATTCGTGTAAATGTAGCATAACTTCACACTCGTGAAATCGTTGACTTTCGCCCCTTGTTGTATAATATACTATTGCATGTTTGAAAAAAATTTGATCGAAATCACTGCAGCAGATTTAAATTTTTCGGTCGCTCGTCACTCCATAAATTTTTCATGGTTATTTTATTAGAAATCATTTTAAAACTTCAACAAACAGATACGTTCCCCGCAGGAAAAATGCTTTGAAAGTGCCTATCTGGTAGTTTGTCAAAATACTTTGAAAGCACAGTGGTTATTTTTTTCGAATAATAAAGTCGAGACGCAATATATTCAATCTTTCGTTGTAAATATCTGCCACTCGATTATAAAAATATATTCGAGATAATAATGTCCCAAATAAAAGCTAAAAAGTCTTAAGTTTATAAAATTACTTAAAAATAACTTTATTAAAGATTTTTTTCTCATTTCTTAAAAACTTTTCGTGTAAACCGCTTTTTTTTAAACCTTTTTTATTTGAAAAAATGTATGTCATGTGTAATTTAATCAAATTGACTTTGAATAAAAATATAAACTTTGCAGAATTTCGCTATTTAAATTTTTTTAAAAACCTGGTAGGCTTTTCCGGAGAAAAACAAAAGAGAATTTTAAAAATTAAACATTTCACCATTCAAGCTGCCTGATTCGTGTAGTTCAATTGGCCTAAAAATTTCAAGAGTTTTAAAAGTCGAAATAATTGAAAATTTTAACTAAACATAGTTGATTATTGTTATAAATATGAGAGAAATTGTTCATATACAAGCTGGCCAGTGCGGAAATCAAATTGGAGCTAAATTTTGGGAAGTAATTTCCGACGAGCATTGCATAGATGCATCTGGAACTTACTATGGCGACAGCGATCTGCAATTGGAGCGGATTAACGTCTACTATAATGAAGCAGCAGGATGCAAATATGTACCCCGAGCTATTTTGGTTGACTTGGAGCCAGGTACGATGGACTCGGTAAGATCTGGAGCTTTTGGACAAATCTTCCGCCCCGACAATTTCGTTTTCGGCCAATCGGGCGCTGGAAATAATTGGGCCAAGGGGCACTACACAGAGGGGGCTGAACTGGTAGATTCAGTACTAGACGTGGTTCGCAAGGAAGCTGAAGGATGCGACTGCATGCAGGGATTCCAGCTGACTCACTCATTGGGGGGCGGCACTGGCTCTGGAATGGGAACTTTGCTGATATCAAAAATACGGGAGGAGTATCCGGACAGGATAATGAATACGTTTTCAGTCGTGCCATCGCCGAAGGTCTCTGACACCGTTGTGGAGCCGTACAACGCAACTTTGAGTGTCCATCAGCTGGTTGAAAATACCGATGAGACCTACTGCATCGACAATGAGGCGCTGTACGATATTTGCTTTCGCACTTTGAAACTCACGACTCCAACTTATGGTGATCTCAACCACTTGGTCTCTGCAACCATGTCAGGAGTCACCACTTGTCTGCGCTTCCCGGGCCAGTTGAACGCAGATTTGAGAAAATTAGCGGTTAACATGGTTCCGTTTCCACGTCTACATTTCTTTATGACAGGATTCGCACCCTTGACTTCAAGAGGATCCCAACAGTATCGCGCTCTCTCTGTATCCGAATTAACCCAACAAATGTTTGACGCCAAGAATATGATGGCCGCTTGTGATCCACGCCATGGGAGATACCTAACGGTTGCCGCCATTTTCCGCGGTCGGATGTCCATGAAGGAAGTCGACGAACAGATGCTCAACATACAAAGTAAAAATAGCAGTTATTTTGTCGAGTGGATTCCGAATAACTGCAAGACTGCAGTTTGCGACATTCCACCTCGAGGACTTAAAATGTCTGCTACTTTTATTGGAAATTCAACGGCCATTCAAGAGATTTTTAAACGGATTTCGGAACAGTTCACGGCTATGTTTCGTCGAAAGGCGTTCTTGCATTGGTACACTGGCGAAGGAATGGATGAAATGGAATTCACGGAGGCTGAAAGCAATATGAATGACCTAGTATCTGAGTATCAGCAATATCAAGATGCTGCCGTTGATGAAGAAGGTGAATTCGATGAAGAAGAAGAAGGTGTCGAAGAATAATATTTATTTTGTATAATATTTAAATAATTTAAACTTTCGTTTTGTGAACAAATTCTTCTTGTAAGAAGTCTTACCATTCTTATTCACACATATTAGTAATATTGTACTATAATTAAATTTCTGAAATAAAGATCAACATTTGAACAAAAAAGATTTTTTTTCCAAAATTAAAACATTTTATCGATTTAAAATAAAAAAATTTCCCAAAATTTTGAGAACTACTCAGTAGAGTGACTTGATAGCCAAAGTGTGGTCAATCTTAAAGCTGGAACCTGAATCGTACGTCGATGCGTCCGTCATGCGTGCGTCCGGTTGACAGTTCGATGGGGTGACAGTTGGGTACGGCAACGAATCTGGAGTTAATTCATTGTTTTGCACTTCTTCTATTAGTTTATCGTCGAAACAATTACTTTCAATTTGTTCCATACTTAAATGGCTTAAATCGTAAACAAACTTTTTTGCGAAATGACATTTCCGTGCGTTGCCGCATGTAAAAGTAGAAAGTTGACCTACATACTCTATGCGGTTGCCGCATCGGACAAACGCATTATTAGGGAAGTAGGTACTCATAGCAGCCCGTTGATTTTACTTTGACCGCATCGAACTGTCAACGTGACGGACGCATCGACGTACGATTCAGGTTCTACCTTAAATCATTAAATGTGGAAACATTGCTTATGGTCTGAGGGTTAACAAAAGTTTAAATTACGCCAATTTCTTAAAAAATGATAAGAAAATTAGTAAAAAAAATCTCATATTTAAGGAATCAAAAAAATTTGGAAAGTCGTAGTTGTTTTAACAAATTGAAAAATTCTTTACAGTTTGTTCTAATCTGGAAAAAGCCTAACCTCTGGAGCCCAATGAACGCAACGCGAACGCAACTGCAACGCTGTGAACTGTCACGCAGCGCAACATTTCAGCGGCAGAGTCCAGTGGCATCTCGTGAAGCAATACAGGTGACATAATAAAAAGTGGTATAAAGTTGGAAAAATTACAAAAATGGGTAATTTTGAAGCGATAATTTGCTATGTTTGTCTTTATCTTTGTTATTTGTCTGTTATTGCACTGAGGCTATCCATTTTTCCTCGAACGACATTTCCCCAACTTCACTTTATGAACTCTGAATGCAGAATTCTGCGGCAAAGTTAGAAGTTTGCAAACTTTTGCGTTGTAGTTGCGTTCACTGTGCTCACTTCAAATGATTTCTATGGAACAAACTTGTAAGTGACAGTTTCTGCGTTCGCGTTGCGTTCATTGGGCTCCAGGCATAATAGATTGTTCTACATAGAGTTAATCGACTGTTCTACTCAGTAGGACAGTTTGTTAAGTGCTGACTGTTTGAGCAAATCGACTTCCAACTTTGCGGCAAGTAAACGCACACATGACGAATACTATGATAGAAATCGCGTATACCGACAAGCTACTTGCCGGCCAGTAGACAGTAATGGAAACGGGCCTTGAATCGCTCTATTTCGCACACGCCCTTATAATTTTGTGACAAAAAATGAAATTTTCAAATTTGTCACGTTTTCAAATTTTTACCACTCATTACGATAGCGAAACTGATAGGACAGTTGCTTACAAGTGCTTTACAAACACAACCAGGTACTCTAGGCATCAAGATTGATGATTATTTTGGATGCCTTTACCAAAACGGTAAACATTTAAAAAAAAAGTAGTTTTGTCTAGATTTTTTTGAGGATGGAGGCTTTTAAAATTCATTTCGAATATCTGGAAGTAAATAACTTCAAATCTCTTCAAGGAAACACAGTTTTGGGTCCGTTGAACAATCTTGTTTGCATAATTCCAGCTTCTCCCAACCAAAATGGTAATATCCGAATGTTATTTGTTGTTAATTTTTCTAATTTTATATGTCGTGATTCTTATAGCCGAAAAGCACTTTCATGAGATTATTTCCTTTCTGCTGGGAATATCTCTGTCCAAATTAGGCATAGAAATCATGGAGGAACTTTTGCCTCAACATGAGCCGCCGACCTCGATATGCAAAGTTTCTGCAAAGATGTTAATTGAAGACGAGATTTTCAATTTCGAGCGATCTGTACAAAATTTGATATCAACGTACAAGTGTAATGATGCGGTAAATTCAATTTTTGTTTGTAATAAAACTACAGTAATCAAGTTCTTGCACCGTGCCACCATTCCTAAAGGGAAACAAGAACTGAAGAATATTTGAAAGTCTCATGATTCTGAATGGGTTTTTTTCAATACCACTTTTATAAAGTATTAGAGGTGGTTTCCCCGCGGGCCAACTACCTTCCACGAATCAGTCTAGCCACTGTATTTTACCTGGCCTACGGCTCGGTTAGAATAATTTAAAATCTTGATAAAAATCCATTCAGCGGGGCAAAAGATAAAAAAGGGGGTTTATAGTTAGAAGTGATGCGTAAGAGTTACAGTGGGTGGGAGATAGTTAAGACTGAAAGAGAACCTAATGCTCCCTTGAAAGTTCCGTCAAAATCAGTTTTGTAGTTCCCGATTAATAAGCGATCAGACATCATGAATGCGGTGGAATCGGTTTATGAACTTAATTCGTTTCTAAAAAGCATTCATAAATTGAGGCTTCACTGTATTAAATATACCTCTCGTAAAAATATATAATTCTAAAATTTGTTTTTAGGTAGTTGACGCTGATGAATATTCGGTAATTTTATCGAAATATGGAATGAATGTGGAAAAAATTTATTACGTTCAAAAGATTTTTGAAGTCGTGCGTTCCGCAAATATGGATGAAATGATGAAAATGTTTGATGAAATCAGTGGGTATGTAATATTTTGAAAATATTGTTTGACTTGGAATTAAAAATATTTCAACCATTATGAACCAAATTAAATTTAATTGCGGAATTATATGGAAAAAGACGCAATTGATTTTAAAGAAATTATGCAATTTAATAAAGATTTGCAGTTTACTTAAAAACGCTCATTTTAGCTCATTGTCATTGAAAGAAAACTATGATCAGCTAGACCAGGAACAAATGCGTTGTTCTTACATTTTGGACTACTTGGTCAATTGCGAAGAGATGTGGAAGAAAATGTCGGAAACATCGGATGAAAATGTCGGTGATGGATTAAACGCTATCGTAAGATTATTAAAAAAAAATATTCATAAAAAAATATTCACAAAACGGGCGTGGCGTGAGTTTTGAACCTAGGGATGCAAATTTAAGGTCTTTTTTGTTATTTTTGTCTCCGATCATCCCTGGCCTTTTCATGGCCTGAATTGAATACAGTTTCGACAGGACGGCGCCACATTCCAAACAGCCAATGCAACAATGGCTTTATTGAATGAAAAGTTACCATCTCTCGACACAGCGAAGTCAATTGGCAACCAAAATCGTGCGATTTGACGCCTTTGGACTTCTTACTTTGGGCTTATCTCAAGAGTAAGGTCTATGCCAAAAAGCTAACAACAATTCAACAGCTGAAGGATGAGATAATAAGGCATATTCATGGGATCGGGGAGCAATTATGCAGAGATATCATCAAAAATTTTGACTATGGAGTGGAAGTGTGCCGCCGAAACCTTGGCGAACATTTGAGCTATACTATTTTTCACATATAATTGCCATGTGCCAAATAACATGATTCAATAGAAATAAAAAAAAAATTAACAAATAACATTTTCTTATTTTCTACTAACATCGATTCAATCTATTGGAACACCATCTGCAACAAATATCCAGACACTTCCAAGTTCTTAAAAGTTAATAAATTATAAATGAATTGAAAAAAAAAGTTTCAACTTGGAAGCACAATTATTTTTCTGAAATTTGTTATTTTTGTGAAATTTGTAAAAGGTGCAATGCACGCCACGCCCCTGTCATGAAAATATACTAATCACCATTGTCTTTAAATAGAAACAGAAAAAAATGAAATTACGACTACTTGAATTGTACTACATTGACGAATATTTAAAAGCATTAACCGAAAAACTAAACTCCAAGGAAGAAAGTGCCACAGAAATGGAGCTAATGTTGATTATGGGAGAAGCTAAAGATGTTGTTGAGACTAGCAAGAAAGAGTTTATTGAGATGCACGAGAATTGTAGGAAAACATATGAAGAAATTTGTGAAAATGTGAGTATTTTTCTGAAATGCATTGCGAATATAAGCTAATTTTTCACACTAAAGTATTCATGTCGACGTCTCCGTGCAAGAATATCGTAACTATTTTTGAGTTATTAACATTACAAGAATCTCCAGGTAAAAATAAAACTAAAAAAAAATTATAACGGTATCATGATTTTCAATAAAGTTATTCAACTTTAACATATATATAAAACGATGCTTTTGAAATTTGCGTTTTCAAATTTCAAATGTACGACATATAAGTTGAAAACTGTCGTGAAATCAAAAACATCGTTTAATAAATTTAATAATATCCACTTGTTTGTGGAGCTTTAATTTATTCCACTTTATAGAATAAAAACTTAAAATCCAAAATTTTTCGAGTATTTTTAATGTGATGTGGAAAAAAAAAACAAATCGCAAAAAAAAACGATAGTCTTGCACGGCGTCGTCGACATGTATTAGAACTTAATAGACTTAACCCTTAATTTATGAGGTGAAAATATGCGTAAATGATGAGGTGGGGTCCACGTTCACTACGTTCAAATCACATACCAAATCCGTACTTTTAACTCGGCATGCAACACCATACTGTATGATGGTACTGAAGATTTCAGAGTCACTGTGAACATGAGAGATAGCAACGAGAGAAAAGTCAATGTGGGTCCACTGGACCCACCTCATCAATTAAAGTTAAGAAAAAAACTACTTCTGTCTGCTATACCTTGAATGTAGAATTTTTGATACTTAGTTTTTCCTATTTTAACTGAAGAACTACAAATTATTTGGCTCATTTTTTTTAAAAAATAGCCTTTGGTTAATAGGCGATGGAAGTGTACTTCCGGTATTAGGCTTTTTTTCAATTCTCTACGTCTCGTTTCCACTTGTATAAGTAGGAAACTTGTAAAATTAAAGTTTTTTCCTTGTACGCGGCGAATTTCAAGTGTTTTTATTTGTAAAATGAGTCGCCGAGAGTAAAGGCTCAACTATAATTGACATAAGAACGCATATGTAAATGTCAAATTCTCAACGAATGTTGACATGCATAGCTGTCAACATAAAAGCTAACCATAATAGGCATAGACTGACATAAGTAAAGTCAAATTCTTCTCGATGGTAATTGACAAAGTTGAAGGAAAAAATGAGTGAATTGAAAAAAATTAAAGAAATATTTGAAATTGTGAAGTGCTTAAAAGAATTAAGTGACCTGAAAGATGAACTGGATGAATACGGCAGAAAGAAGCGTTCATGTTATGTACGAGAAATCAATCGCGACAGGAAAATGCACGGATACTACGTAGTCACCTTCTTAAAAGTAAAAAGGCTTGATCCGGATCAATTTTTTATTCACACGAGAATGACCACAAATGTCTTTGACTATCTGTTGTCCTGCTTGAGTCCCTTTTTGGAAAAATTTTAGGTTATGTTCACTATTTACATATGCCAGTTCCATTTGTGTCGAATTATTCATGCTTAACGAATGTTTAACGAAGGTTTGAAAGTGGCAACACTCTTGACACATGTCTATTGTGGGTATTAACACTGACTTTCTTATTCTGGAAATGACATATGCAGCTACATATGCGTTCTTATGTCGATTATAGTTAAGCCTTAACACTGACTTTCTTATTCTGGAAATTACATATGCAGCTACATATGCGTTCTTATGTCGATTATAGTTGAGCCTTAAGGCTGTCGTACATTTGAGATTAGCCAGCTCAGCTATGTGCCTGTTTAGAACTTAACGTGGCATATTTCGTTACGTACCAAAGTGAGAAAAAGATGAAGCGCTAAACGCCTACCTCTAAACAGTCACATAGCCGAGCTGGCTGAGCTCAAGTGTACGGCGGGCCTAAAATTTCTGGCAGCAGTTTCTTACTTGCCAAATAGTGTACACGTCCAATGAAAAACTGCTAATATTGCAGTTGTGAAATTTAATCATTAGGCCCATAACAGATTGGAAATCAGTAGCAGTAGGAGCAAACCGTTCTGATTGACTGAAAATCGACAACATTGCGTAAAATGCAGCGAAAAAATTTTTGCTGCTCGTTCATCTCAAATCCTAGAGTAACACTCTTAACTATGTGCTATCAATTTGTATTTTACTATTTTTCTCTACTATAGAGGGAATATATTGATCAGTACGAAATCCGTTAAAGCCAAAATATGAGTATGTCCGTGCATCTGTCTATCAGTCTGTTTGTCTGTCTGTCCGTTTTACTTATCTTAAATAACTCAAGAACGCGTAACTAAATTTAAAGGACATACCATTTTCTACATACTTTGCTTTAATAGTTTTTACGTATCTCTAACGGTTCTCGTATATCATTTTTTTCCTTAAAAAGGTTTGACGTATCTTTAACGATTCTCGACATATTTGAAAAAATATTAATTAGATGTTTAAATATTTTTATTTTAAGGTCATGAACTTATATATTTATAATATGTTAAAAAAAATTGAAAATAATATTACGAATTGTGAGTCGTAACGACAAGCTGTTCCCGAATATGTGTTCTTAGGTGCTTTAGGCTAAGCGTCAACTCAATGTTGCCTTTACTTCTTAAAACAATTTTGACGCAGTTCTCGCCATTCCGTAATTTGTCCGCCAAGACAATTTTTAGACCACTGAAATCTACTCCACACCTAACCTGTGTAAACAAATTTACCATTGTTTTGCTTGGAGTTTTTTAAACTGTAATTTCGAATACTACACAAGTTCAATTTTCTAAAATTTTCGTGAAAAATCAAGATTTCGGTTACCTGTCGTAGGACGGGCCTAAATGCTAGTTTTCAATAAAATAATAAGGAAAAAATTTTACATTACTAAAATTTTTTTTAGGAGAGTGAATTACAAATGCTGATGAAACACTTAAAAGACACTAGCAGAAAACTATTGGAACACAGTTCAAATGATGATGACAAGAAAAGTTCAGAATTGATTCTAAAATCCCTAATGGAACAAAACGAAGAGCTAATGAAAAATTCTGATAGATTGGAGAAATTTCGTAACGAATACGACGAATTGCAGGAAACTGCTACAAAAGAACACCCTGAATTAAATTTGATCAATCAAGATATAAAATTTTACGATAAAATGATAACACAATCTGATTTAATGCAAAAATTGATGCTGAATGAACTCGATAAGCTAACAAAACGGGGTGAATCAACAAATAATGCCATTGACTTACTAAAAGCGGAAATTGATAAAAACAAGCGTCTGAGTGAGGTCGATAAAAACGAAAAATTTAAACCAGTAGTTATAGAATCATTTCTTGATCTTAAGGAACAGCTAAGAAGAACCAGAGAAATTCGAATTGTGGAATCACTTAAAGTACACGTGACTGGAGTGGTAAATGGAAAAAAATCTTTAAAAATTTGTTTGCAAAATATTTCTTTCTTAGTATGGCAGATTAGTGAACTTATGCCGACCAATCGATACCAAATTCTATGTTGCTGCTGCTGTAGGACTGAATAAAAACTTGCACAAAATTGTTGTCAATAACAGGGAAATTGAAAAAATGTGCAGATCGGTAAAACTATTTAGATATAAGATTTATAAAGTATTAATTTTTGTTTGTATACTCATAGTTAACAGCTAGAGAAGAGGAATTTCTTGTTCTCGAGGAGATTGAGAAAATCAAACCATGTAGAATGTAATAATCTCTTACAATATTTTACAAGATTTTTACAAGACTGACGATCTGTTAAGTTTTTATACCCGTATGGTGAAACCAAAGGGTATATTAACTTTGCCTTACCGTTTGTAACGCCAAGATCTCGTCATCGCACAAAAAAATGAATTACACCAGTGTGTTTAGAATGATGAAAAAAGTTGAATTTAGCATGTCCGTCCGTCTGTCCGTCCGTCTGTCTGTCCGTCTGTCTGTCTGTCTGTCCGTCTGTCTGTCCGTCTGTGGCGCGGATTGCGGGCGCACGGATTGAGCTAGAGGCTTGAAATTTTGCGCAGATTCGTTTTTCGTAAAATGCGAGGCTAAGTTCGTTAATGGGCAAAAATAGACTATTAGGGGGGGTACCCCCCATACGAACGAAATCGTTTTTTGTGGATATCTCAAAAACGGTGCATCTTATCAAAAAAGTACAAGAACAAAAGTTATTTAGGATATGATTCTACATAAAACTCCCATACATCAAAATCCGATTGGAATAAATTTTAAAAAATCTTATTGGAAAGTTTGACTTCAAAGTGGAATTTTGGTATAACTGTTCGAATTTTGATATGAATATCACCATACGGGTCTCCAATGATTGCCAGATTGGCAATTATAGCTTTTGTTATGTTTATAGATTAATTAGGGGTCGCTGATCACGACTCCGGAATGTGGGATTTCAATGGGCTTTTGGAGTTGCTGATCAGGGATGCGACACCGAGATATTGAAATTCGATATGCAAGATGCTGCATACTGTCCCAGTGTTCTGGAAACTAAACCTTTGTCCCGGAATCATGCATCCTAGTGTTGCAACTTTTTATACCCGTATGGTGAAACCAAAGGGTATACTAACTTTGCCTTACCGTTTGTAACGCCAAGATCCCGTCATCGCACACAAAAATGAATTACACCAGTGTATTTAGAATGATAAAAATAATTAATTTCTGCATGTCCGTCCGTCCGTCTGTCTGTCCGTCTGTCTGTCCGTCTGTCTGTCCGTCTGTGGCGCGGATTGCGGGCGCACGGTTTGAGCTAGAGACTTGAAATTTTGCGTGGATCCGTTTTTCGTAAAATGCGAGGCTAACTTCGTTCATGGGCAAAAATGGACCATTAGGGGGAAACGTTTTTTGCGAATATCTCAAAAAAAAAAAACGAAAACGTTTTTTGCGAATACCTCAAAAACGGTGCATCTTATCAAAAAAGTGCAAGAACAAAAGTTATTTAGGATATAATTTTTCATAAAACTCCCATACATCAAAATCCAATTGGAATAAATTTTAAAAAATCTTATTGGAAAGTTTGACTTCAAAGTGGAATTTTGGTACAACTGTTCCAATTTTGATACGAATATCACCATACGGGTCTCCAATGATTGCCAGATAGGCAATTATAGCTTTTGTTATGTTTAATCACTAAAAAACTTGATCTCGAAACTCAAAAAATTTCGCCTGCAGTGCAGTTTCCTCAAAAATTACTGCATCTAGCTCATTTTTCTTAAAAAATTTAGCCTTCGGCTCTTGTAATTAAAGGAATGTTTGTTTCTAAAAATTTTGCCTGCGGCACTCAAAAAATTTCGCCTGCGGTGCGACACAATTTTTGTTGTTGTTTTTTTATGTTTCTAAAAGTTTTTGCCTGCGGTGTATTTTTTGTTGTGGTATTTTTTTTATCTCTGTGTGCACCAACTCATAACAGCCTAATGGTTCAACCACAATCAAGGCGGCAAGCGGCGGCGGCCGGCCAGGCTACAGTGATAGCGGCACCCTCGGCATATGCTTCTGGCTTGCGAAATCAAAACGTCAAAAAATCTGCATAGAATGTGGTGGTTTTAACGCCTTTCTCTTTTTTTTTTTGTTATGCGAAAAATGGAAATCCAGAAGTCTGTTGCTGAAAACCCCCTAAAAACCTAACAGATCGCCAGTCTTGGAAAAAAGTCCACTTTGTGGCACTGTGTTATTTTTGTTCATTTTTCTCTTTAGTTTAAATAGAAAGAATGTGAAGCTTTTATCCGCCGTTATTGAGACAGAATTTCTAGAAATCAAAACATTGATTTCCATTCTAACAAGAAAGATATACATTTGCGCGACCAGTGCACTAGCTAAACATTTGGCAAATGAAGAAAGAGATTACAGGTTCATTTCATTGGATGGTGTTTTCTACGGAAGGGATGATAGAGAAGATGTCACCGAAGGGGATGAAACAAGTGATTCTATGAATAATGGGGATAATACGGAGACAGACGGTGCGGTTGGAAGTGATGACACAGAGATTAGAGCGGATTCTGAATCAAGATCAGATGAAGAGGAAGGAAACCGATTAAAAAAAACATCATACGATCGCTCAGTTGAAAAGAGTTTTGAAGTGCAACAACTAAACAAAATACTCTGTAATATTTGGGATCAAAAAATTCATTTTGGCTCCAGGCAATCCGTTGTTCCCAGGACCGTAATAGAGTCGAATATGCCTTTCGGTCAAAAGAAAGACGTAGAGGTTTATAGATATGTAAAATTTTGTATATTTTTGTATTTAGAATTTTTTTTGAATTTATTTTTGATTTATTTAAAGGGTCTGGAACAGTTAATACGTTTTGAAGAATCACAGAAGCGAATTTTAGATGCCACTTTCATTAAATTGGACAAATCGAACTTACTCGAAATGCTTTCTGGTGTAATTATTATATTTTTTTACTCTTTTTACTTGCAGGGAAAATAATCGATCTACCTCTTTAGATTTTTACTTATACGAAGTATTCATGAAATTATTATTACAAAAATGTCTTTCTGTCTGTCTGTCAGTCTGTGTATAAGATTTATCAAAAACTTTTAGAGCTACAGCGATGGAATTTGACAGGCATATTTGGTCGTGTAATGGGACGATCCTATCCATCTTTGGTGGAAATGCGTTAACCAAATGGCGACTTTTGAAAAATCGGAATATCGTTTTTCGAGATTTACTCTCGAGCTTTTCGGTAGTCTTATGTATGACAGAACTTGAAGACAAAAAAATTTCCAACATTTTTGTCTTCCACTAGAACTGCGTATCTCAAGCCGTTATCCAAATATACTGTTCTTTCGAAAAAATCAATTTTTTTGCGATTCTCTCGAGAACTAACGGGTATTAGGTGGTTCAATGTATGAGATGAGTTGAAGGGGATTTTATCTTGCACTATTGTCCGCTATTGTTTATCGTTATTCATATATTTTCATAAAAATATGAAAAATATAATAGATTTTTGCGAATTGCTTGAAAACTAACGGTTTTTCAAAAAAATACTTGACGGAAGAATTAAAGCCATTCAGATTTTTTAATCGTTATCGAGATATTTCAGATTTTGTAAAATAAAAACTCCTTTTTTATTAACTAATAATTTTTTCGTCGGGTTATGGTTTTGTGTTGTGCACAAAAGTAGATTTTGTGAAGAAAGTCATGTGCTATTCACATCAGATATTTTTTATCGAATGGGGAATAAGAGATAAAACATTTGAATCGCAAAAAAATGTTAAGATGAAGGGTGAAGCAGGGAGACAGAGGTCTGATTTTATCCGTTAACGACTTCAACTTAGCTTTTTACGTAAAAATAAACTGTTGCGAAATTTTAAGTTTCTAGGATACTTCGTTTTCAAATTATCGTGTCGACGGACAGACAGATGAACATTTAAAATCAAATCCATTAATCATTCTAAACACAATGGTGTAATTAATTTTGTGTTCGACAATTAGTTACATTAGCCACTAATCTATGCCGAGCAAACTTTTTATACCCTATTTATGAGATGACCATCCCAACCTTTTTCATTGGCATACCCCCTATCGGGTTAGTATTTCTTCGTGTGCCCCCTTAACAATGTTATATGCTAAATACCTGAAGAAAATTCTTTTAGTATTGGGTTGGGGAATAAGTTCGTAGCGTTTTGCCTTTAAGACTTTTATTTAAACAAAAATCAATAATTATAACAATAATTAATCAATTATGTATTCGCCGTTGCTGTTTACGACCTCCTCCCACCTCTCGACCAATTTGTCGATGCCGTTGCGCCAAAAATCGCCGGGTCTGGTATAGAAGAAGTGGTTGACCCAGTTTTTAAGGTCCTCTTCATTGTCGATGGTAACGCGCCTCATATGATTCGACAGGGAGCGGAAAAGATGGTAATCCGTCGGTGCAAGGTCCGGAGAATACGGTGGATGCTGAAGGACCTCCCATTCGAGCTCTTGGAGTCCGGCTTTGACGACTTGTGCAACATGGTGCCTGGCGTTGTCATGAAGGAGTATGGTTTGGCCTTGTCGATGGGGTCTTTTCAGTCCAATAGCCTCTTTCACGCGGTGTAGCTGGGCTATGTAGAGCTCTTTGTTGACCGTGGTATTCCTTTCGAGCATTTGCCTACCGTCCTCCTTGAAAAGTGCTTTGAGACGCTCTTCGTCGAATTCAGAAGGTCTTCCGCTGCGGAGGGTGTCGTCGAAGTCAAAATCGCCATATTTGAACTTTGCAAACCATTTCCGTGCTGTAGACTCGCCTATGACACCTTCTCCGTATACGTTGCAAATGTCCCGGGTTGCTTCAGCAGCTTTTTGGCCTCGCTGAAAAGCGAAGAAGAGCAGGTGTCGAAAATGCTGATTTTTACCTCCTGGATATTTCATTTCCAAGCCAGAAAAATAATAAAAAATTAAATTACTCAAAAAAATGATTAGCACAGTTTTGTAGACCAGAAAAATCTCTATCGAATGAATATTATACACTTTGTCTAACAGCAAAAAATCGTTGTAAAACAAAATAAAATATAAAAATGGTACGAACATATTCCCCAAACCAATCGTTCAAAAGATAGCAGTGGGGCGGGGAATGGGGCTTAAGGAGAAGAGGGTTAAAGCGGAAAATGGGGGATTTTTTTTAAAGGTCAGAAGCTTTTCTGAGAGATTCATTACACAACTCGAAAATTGTATCCTCCAAGTAGAGGAGAAGGTGAATGTAAAGTAATCAATTCTGCATTTTACAAATTACTTTATATAAAATATCATTAAAATTGGTTGAGGTGTTTGTTGATACCAACATCCAGACAAACTGACAAGACAAAACAAACATTTTAAAATTTTTTTTTTATTAAAAAGTAACTTATTTTCGATCGCTTAACTAGTCGAAGAAAATCTTAATTCGACCAAAACTGATTAAACAGTCCGACATTCATTTTGGCGCCCACGATATAAGAGGATTTGCTGGAAAATACGGGGCCCGTGAATCCGAATCTGCCAGTAGTTTCGCTGTGCCGGCTCTACTTTTTCAGATATAGCGGGTAAATCATAAATCGGTTTAAATATTTATAATCTGGAAATCAACAATTCTTTTTTCCGTCATATCTGAAACGGTGGATCTGGTACAGACAAACTACTGCCAGATTCGGATTCACCGGCCTTAAATTATTCAGGAAATACTCTTATATATTGTGCATAAGAGTGAGTGTCGGTCAGTTTAATAAGTTTTGGTCGAAAAAAGATTTTCTTCGACTAGTCGATAGTCGATCGGAAATAAGTTACATTAACCACCCCAGTTCATTATAATAGTCGAATTATATAGTCGAATCTCGGTAACTAAAATCTCCAAGGTTTTTCAATCCACTGAAACTTTCCTGTCGATTTTTGTCTCCTTGAACTTCTGTTATTTCATCTCGATAACTCAAAAGAATCCCTCGATAAGTCGAAGTTTTGGCTGGTCGTATCTACAGAGTAGATTTCGCGATAACGAAATTTAAACCGAATTTATCGTTTATTTTCATTATGAGTGTGTAAAAAGGGACTGTAAGACAGTTGGTACGGTTATCGCGAAGAATTTCTAGCATTCCCTTTTTGCAATCCGAAAATATGCATCGAAATTCATCACCGACTTGAAAAATTGGAAGTTTGTCGATATTACTCCGGTTAAATTGAACCTCGATTACTTTAGTTTTCATTGCTCCAGTCAGTTTTTATTTATCAAGGTTCAACTGCATAGATTTGTAGTCATTTTTCTCAAAATTTGCGTCAAAATTTCAGGAACCAACAGAAATATTACAGAAAGAAATAACTGATAAAGAAGAGGAACTCTCTAAATATGAGGCTGAAATATACCAGGACTTTTGTTCCAAATTTGGAGTAGACAATATCAACAAGTACCGAACTTTAAGAGAGTTACAGGAAAACAATTTCGATGACGAAATAAAGAAAATTGAAACATCACTGCGAGCGCATAGAAGGAGTCCGATTGGAGGTGAGAAATAATTTATTATTCTTAGACCCATTACTCTTTAACGCTGTATATAAATTACACTACATAAGATTATGTGCAAGGAAGGTTGTTATAACCACTCAGTTTCTATTGATTTGCAAAACTTAAATTGAGGTTTTGCATAAAAAATCGTTACAAAACCTCAATTTTAGGATATGAAGTTGAGAAAATCGTAAATACCTATTCAATATGTGTGGAAGAGAATGAAGAAGTTGTCCTATGGTGGTTTATATTTTTATAAAGAATGCAATGAAATTTCATAGATCGGAGAACGCTGGAGACACTCAGATCCAATAAAGAAAATTACACTTTGGCTATTAATCGTACACAAGCAAAACTCGAAAAACTTAACGCCTATTATGCTAATCAGAGGGATTTGTTTTACAATCAGTTAAAAGAGTTTTACAAGGTAATGTTTTTTGTCCAAGCACAAAAAAAATTAATAATTTCATTATAAATTTAAAGCATCGTGAAAAATATCAAAAGGAGAGACACAAATTTGGCGCTATAAAAGATGAAATGGTGTACATCCGAAACCAAATTAAGTGTAGTCAGGAAAGAAGATATGACACATTGCTACAATCTAAGGTATATTTTTTTCCTAATAAATTCGAAAAGGCATCTATCCGTGCCAAAAATAATTGTCCCAGTTTTGGGTACGGATAGATATCCCATTTGGTGTTAATTTTAATATGGATGGATGTCTTATAGAAATTCGAATAAAAAAAATCAATTTTACGATAAAATATAACATTTTACTGACCGCCATTCGCCATTTGGACAGAAAAATGTCGCGAAATGTTCTATGAACGAAATTGAGTCTAAAACAATGTGGTGAAGAAATAACTCAAGTATTCTGCGTCTATTTTCCACATCGTTCAATTTATTGTGATGTGCTCGTTCTAATATTTTTAAATGGTGTTCAGAGATTTTTTTTTTCAATAAATCATGCTTATTTTTATTCGTTCTGCCCAAGGGCATACTGTCAGTATCAAAATTCTATCCTTCATGTAACATTTTATCTTAAACTAGCTTTCGTTGCCGGGTTAAGTTTTTTTCAATTTTTTTTTTTGCTCTATGTTGGAGTAGTTTCCCCGCGAAAGGGTAACATAGAGGAAGAGCTAAGTTTCGAGATCGTTTTACCCCCTCCCCTTACTCCCCCACCTCTCGGGCTACTTTTTAATGGATCTATGTTGGGGCTGGACCCCCGACGAACATCTATGCCAAATTTCAGGCCAATCGGTTCAGTAGTTTCCCCGCGAAAGAGTAACATAGCGCAAAAACTAAGTTTCGAAATCACTTTACCCCCTCCCCTTACTCCCCCACCCCTCGCGCTACTTTTCCGTATACATATGTTGGAACCAGAACTACAACAGACACTCATCAATCGGTTCAGCCGTTTTTCCGTGAAAGAGGAACAGACAGACAGACACCAATTCATTTTTTTTATATATTAGTATGATATGATTAGGGGCAGTCTTGCCGTTGTGATGTATTTTTAGAGAGGGTTGGCGAAAGTGTGACACGAAAAGCGAAAGGGGAGTCGAAAAGTGCCATATTTAGCTTGACGTATTTTATGGACAGCACCTTATGGCTTTTTGCAAGGGATTTAATTTTCAAAAGGTGTTTTTTCGTTAATTTGTTTACCGCCATCTATCTATATATATAAAAATGGATGTTTGCCTGTCTGTCTGTCTGTTTGTCTGTCTGTCTGTTTGTTTGAGATTACAAAACTCAAAAACTACTGGACCGATTTTTACGCGGTTTTTTGCAAAATGATCTGCGTTGCCAGGAGCAGGTTTTTAGCTGTGTTAGATTTTCAAAATTTGAAACGGAAGGTCCTGTAAGGATAATGAAAATATCCTTTTTCCCATTTCTCCCCGGAAAAATTTGCATTATGGGGTTTTGGGGGTCGCTGATCACGGCTCTGCTGTTGGAATTTTAAAATTCGAAACGGAAGGTCCTGTAAGGATAACGAAAATATCCTTTTTTCCATTTTTACCGGGGAAAATCGGCATTATGGGGTTTTTGGGATCGCTGATCACGAATCCGGTATTAGATTTTCAAAATTCGAAACGGGAGGTCCTGTAAGGATAACATTTTTTCCCAAAACTTTTTTTATTTATGGTTTTTTGGCATTCTAAAATTCATACAAAAAACTTTTAGCTGCCAACGTAGGGTCGGCTAGTCTTGTATAAAAGATCAAGAAATTATTTGATTATCTGTAATTCACTCGTTCAAAGCTTTCAACTTCTGTCATTAAGCTATCCCGAGGTACCAGAATTAGGATAATCTTGATGTTTTGGAGAAAAATGTTCCAAAAAACGGTCTCTGGCTGCCATATTAATGAACGGATATGTCTAGTTGAGACCTGGGGTAACGTAAGTAAACACGGTAGGGGGATAAAGAAATTATTTGAGAAATTGCCATAATATTAAGTCTCGATTATTAGACATAAATTGCAATTTTTTTCATGATCTATCTTTGAAATGTTCCGTGGAGATGGTATTTGTCAGATTTTTTTTTATATCTTGGGAAAAAATGGCTGCATGTGTTATTTTACTGGCATGGCAATTTATGTCTAATCAAGACGATGTTTAAAACGAAATACTTGACGGCGTTTTTGACGTTAGTTTTGTTTCGTATAATATCTAAATTACATTTTTTTAACAGGTGGAAGATATGGAAATCCCGTTGCTCGAAGGGTCCTTGGATAACAGTGTATTCGGAAACGAAACCTTCGTTAATAAGTACTGTTTTTACAATAATTTGATTTCTCTGGTCTTTTAAATATATTTTTTTTAAATTTTAGTGTTAAAATCTGCTATGATTCAATCACACGGGCTTATAGAAGTCAGAAATTAGTGAATAAATTTCATAAACTATATACCTCTCTATTAAAAGATATAAGTTCTTTATCAGAACTGTTTGAATCGGAGCTAACTGATAAAGACTTGAAAAAAATGTTACCCGAACAAATCAAACTGGCTTCGAAAAATTTTAAAATAGCAAAAGTAGCATTCGAACAAGTAAAGCAGAAGCGGCTCAACTATTTTAATAAATTTTTGGATCAAATCTTAATATTAGTTAGAGAAAATCTTGAATTGCTAAATGGCAACGAATCAATTCATGTCGAATTTGTGCCTAGAAATACAATAGAACCTTATTTAGATACCATCAATTTGAAAGTAGCGTTTCCTGAGAAGAAATTAAAGTCCATTGAGTATTTAAATGATCATGAAAAATCAATTGCTGCCTTGTCCATGATGTTTGCAATCCGAAGGTAAGATTAAAACTTTTAACAAATTTTGGTGCTGTAATGAAATGTTTGCGAAAAGCCGAGTAGTGTACGAGTAGAAGTCGTAAAGCAATATGTTTCTAAGGGCGGCAGACTTCACGGGAAATTATCCAAATTATCCAAAAATAATGGGAAAATGAAAAACGGTCGTTGTAACATAAATATGACTAAAAAAAAAGCTTCCGAATTTTACCGGGAAAATGGTCCGCCAATTTTAATATCTGCGTAGGCGTCAAAAACCGTTGCTACGCCACCAAAAATCGTTTTTATTAAAAAAACAATTTCGTCTTTTTTTAGTTTTCAAAAAACGCCAGGACTGTTTTTGAAAAACATAACGGCTCGTATGAATAAAAGTAAAATTGGAGATGTGGTTAAATTTATCTACAACAATTCAACACATTCGCAAATATTTTGTATTAGTGACGTTAACGAACTTTTGCAAAAAGCTGATCCTACTATATGCATCTATTCTACGGTATGTTTTTTTTATAAATTTTCTTAATTGCTTTTTTTAATTACAATTTTCTGTAGGATGATGAATATGTGGGCATTAAGATGATAATGATACGCCGCCCTGAACATGATGAAAATCAAGAAGAAGATGGCAACAATTAAAATGAAACGTTTAATATGTGAAGAAAATTTAATAGAAAGTTTTAGATAAAAGTGTTAAAATTCTTTAAAACGACAATATTCTAATTGCATATTTTCCCTAAAATAAACTTCACATTTCATCAAGTTTTTTAAATTGATTCCCTTTTTTGCTAGACCTTGGTTTTTCTTTTAGTAAAACGAATTTTTCATTAAGGATTTTCTGCAATACGCGTCAACATGTGCGTAAACTTTGTCATTTCGATGCTTCAAATGTAAAACTTATGATTTGTTATGGGACGATTTATGATGGCACATTGCCTTGTCGCTTCTAAGCGCCCTGATGCCTAATGTAAGGTTTGTTTTTTTATCCAGATATTTTCCTCCCTTTAAGGCGGGGGGATTTTTGGAATGTACTTTGTTTGCTACTCTTGATAAAAATTCTATAACTTTCAAATGCTTTTTAATTTAAACAAACTGTTTCCATTTTATTATAAATAAAAACAGTGAAGCGTATAGTTCTCACGTAGCGTTATTTGGTTTTAGCACAGTCGCTTCAAAACGTTAGCGCCTTCGGACCGCTGGAATATCAAAGCTAACGGGCACGTTGACGCATCATTGTGTTTTTGTTATTAATAACCTGAGTGCGGTCAATCTGAAATAAGCTTTTGACGCTATTTTCCAAAATATTTTCTTATAACCAGCGATCTACAAAATAACAATTGTAACATTTTAATATTGATGTTGCTTATTGTTTGAGAGCTAATAAAAATTTTAATTACATAAATTGCTTGAAAAATTGAAATGGGAATGAGAAATTGTTCATGATACAAATTCGAACAAGCAATTTTTGAAAATGATCGTTTTGAACAGTCTATATTTAATGAGGAGTGACGATTGCACACACTCTAGTTAATAACTTAATAAACGAACTCGACCATTATCAAATTTGGATTGGCTATAGTATACAGTCACTGTAGTTGGAAAAATACAACCAAAAAAATATGCCTGGCAATGTCGCTAATCCAAAAAATCACAACCCTGCTTTTCACAACACGGGCTATTTTCGCTTGGAAGTGCTTGGAAGTTGGTGTTTTTATTCTGGGATTTTGTGAGTGTTTATTAAACAAATAAAGAGGTGAAATTCTGACTAAATAAGTCCTTTAATAAAATATAACGGAGTCGGTTCACTAAGTAAATGTACGTATAAACAGGTGTTGCAGAGAACGCCCCGAAAAATAAACTGTAAACACCGCAGATTTCCTTGTAGCTTGTTTTGGAAAAATTCAGTAATGTTTGTTGACTATGCAAAAACTTCATCAAATAATTACTTTTTTTTAAGAAGATAGTGCACGATAAGAAGCAATTTAAAGAGATTTATTTGGATAAAGCGCTTTTCTTTTCTTATCGATAATATCGATGTTTCCAAGTCGAATTTGAATAAGGGATGAACTTGTATGCTTTACATTTTGACAAAACATGATACTCCAGTTAACCATTATTGTCTTTTGATCATAATACAGAAACGGGAAAAAATTAAAGATGCAGAAATGTCCGAATTTTCAATACTAAGTGGCGGATTCCTGCCTTGGCGCACGTCCAGGCACCATCATTTCCAAGGGCTTAAAATCGTGAGAAATTCATATTTTTACTATACTTAACCCTTTCAGACCTGATGTCCCACCAGTGGGACAATTCCTCAAACTAGTTTTTACAGCTATCCGACGTTGAAATTACTGTTTAAATCCTTGAATGAGCCTTTTGTTAATTACGCAAGTCCGTAAAAACCAATTATCTGACTTTTTTGTCAGAAATATTTCATATTTTGTCGGAAGCAAACAAGTATTAAAAAAAATTTAAATTTAAGCTGTTTTTGATCTCTAACATAAGAATCTCACATCAAAAAAATTATTTCGCCGCCAGAAATAATTCAGGTCTGAAAGGGTTAATAAGAAGGAGAAAAATTACAACTAATAGAGTTTTCACTCAGCTACTGTGCCCCATCTGACTATTGAGTTTTCATATGGACGCTAAGATCTCGAAATTATTTTTTAAACCTATTCATGGCAGCATAACCCAAAAAATGGCATCGCCTTTTTTAACTTTCGCCTGCGGCGCATTGTTTTGCTGTTTTTCAAAACTTGTATTTCATTACATTAGGAGGCAGGAACATTAATAAAGTATTGAATTGGAATATAATCCTAAGAGGGCTGGATAACTTAAATTCCCAAATCATCGTGAAGTCTCAAATTTTTCAAGCACCTAAGGCTTGTCTAGATTGTATAAATTCGCCTCTGTTAATACTAGATTTTTATTTGTAGTCAGGGCTGATTTTAGTTGCTTATTTTGTGTAGCGACAGAAATTTGCCACCCAAGTTTAAATTGAAGTGTTCTGGGAGTGGTGGTTAATGGGTTATTGGCACAGGATTTGTCTGGAGGGGGTAAGAAAGAGGTTAATTGTATAGAAGGTAGAAGAGGGTGGTAGTTGGGCAAGAAGCAAGGGGAATCGTGGATTAAACCATGACTTGAAACTCGCTCCTTAATGCTAGTAAGCCTGTCTGAAAATTTCGTGCAAATCGGTTTAGTGTTTCACGAATGCGGAGTTATTGATTTGAGTTTTGTTCTTGATCCATCCTTGTGAGTCTTTGACCTCGGGTCTTACTGAGAAATTTTGTCACAGAAAACCTACTTTATTGCACAGTAAATTGTATATGAGACGGACTCTGTATAATCCTAACATTTTTCAAAGCCCCGCGATTTTGAAGTCGTTTTTCATACAAAATGAACCTGGATAACACATCGATATCCAGGTTCATTTTGTATAAAATCCAGATTCAGTTTGTACGCAAACCCAACGTTTTTCTTATAAAGACGGAGATTTTTTTCCGATCGAATTTTTTATAGCCTGTATTATTTTTTTTTAGTTCAACCTGTGTAAGCCAAGAATATGTCTATGTGGACAATTTTTTTTGTTTTAGCGCGAGTCTGGTTTATACAGGTTTTACTGTATAATGTAAAATGGTAATATGATAAATGAATTTTTTCAGGTTAACAGCTTATCCTTTTCTAAGCCGTCGCCAATAAGTACGTTATTTCAAACGCAAAAATGCCGGATGTTCAACTGCCACAGGCTTTCCTTCAGTACATAGAAATGGAGAATTTTAAGTCGTACAAAGGGCATGTACTTGTCGGCCCCCTAAAACAATTTTCTGCAATTATTGGTCCTAATGGCTCAGGTTAGTGTACCGTTATTTATATTAAAATTGTAAAATCTATTAAATTTTGTGATTAATGTTATTTAAACGTGAGTATTGACGTTTAAATAACATTGATCACATTTATTTGAACTTTTCAAAAACATACAAACCCACAATAAACATTTTTGTTAAATTATTTGTTAAATTAATGAAATTTTTTGTTAAATAGGCAAATCTAATTTCATGGACGCCATCAGTTTTGTGATGGGTGAGAAAACTTCAAGTCTTCGAGTACGCCGTTTGAATGATTTAATTCACGGTGCGTCAGTTTTGAAGCCAGTGTCAAAGTCTTGCTATGTTACGGCCAAGTTTATTATTAACGGAGAGAAAAATATGGATTTTCAACGGTCAGTGGTTGCAGGTTCATCGGATTATAAAATAAATGGCGAGGTTACTATAAAGTTTTTTATAAGATATCAAAAATCTTTTTTTTCTTTCTATATTCTAGTCTGTGTCCAGCAACCAATATTTATCGGAACTCGAGAAGCTCGGCATCAACGCGAAAGCCAAGAATTTTCTCGTTTTCCAGGGCGCTGTCGAGAATATCGCTATGAAGAGTGCCAAGGAGCGAACAGCTCTTTTTGAGGAGATCAGTGGGTAAGTAATTATTTGATTTGCACAGATTAGAGTTGATACAGCCAAAACTGCTACTCGATTCGCATTCAGCAGCATTAAATTGCCTAATATTAATGGCACTGTTGTCGTTTATCCTACCAGATGTGCCAAAAATGTTGTGGTTCGAATGTAAATCGGGATATTAGGGAGCAAATAAAAAACAAAACACAACAAATTTTACTTTAAACTTTGATTAGTTGCTAATTGAAGAGGCCGACTTACTTCTACGAACAGATTACTTCTTGCTTTTCAAGACCGATTACTTCTACTGACAAAAATATTTCATATTTGAGGAAATTCTAACATTCTTACCACCGAATGTCGATTTAGCGGTAATTCACCGTCGTCAGGTATGAATATTTGTCGCATTGGCTAAACGTATGTCGAGTCTGCAGGGATTTGCCGTCGTTAGGTGTGAATATATATTGGAGACGGGTCCCACGGATCGGGGGTCAAGATTCATGCCTATCTCATTGTCGAGGTTTTCCTCTCTGGTCTCAACAGCACTAACAAGCCTTAGCAAAAATATAATTAAATTTTCAAATGTTATATGTATAAAAGACTTCAAACGTCTCCTTTCAAATCGAAAAACTAGAGCCAAAATCATGGCCTAATTCGTATTCAGCGACCCCAAATTACGTAGAAAAGATTCACCAAAAAAAGTCTGCTTTTGTCAGATTTTGTTTTCGCCACAATCCCTAGACCTTCTAGTGCAGCTGCACACATACACGACTTGTTCCTTATACCTCCTCGTTTTCGTACAGTTTAGGGGTTCTTTTATTCCGCGAATAAGACATTGGAACGATTTACCATCCGATGTGTTCCCCCCGGACTATAACCCGCAGAAGTTCAAGGAGAACATAAACCGACATCTTTCTTTCTTCCGACCATCGTGAACTGTGCTTCGGCATTAAAGGGTCTTCCCCTAAGCTCTGGCTGAAATCATATAATAAAAAAGTCACTGTATTATTTGTAGAAGTTGCTCAAGCGAATATCCCTACAAGCGTTTTTTTTTCTTCTTTTACAGATCAGCGCTAATTAAAGATAATTACAACCGCTTAAAATTGGAAATGCAGCGGGCAGAAGAAGAGACACAATTCACTTACCAAAAGAAGAAAGGCATCGCCGCTGAACGAAAAGAAGCCAAATTGGAGAAAATGGAAGCAGATCGCTATGCCAGACTAAAAACCGAATACGTAATTTACACAAAAACATTTAATTTTTTTTTTGGAAATTTTACAACAATTTTTACAGATTGAAAAACAAGTTCAATATCAATTATTTCGTCTGTATCACGTGGAGAAGGATATTGAAAAATTTAATCAAGATCTTGAGTTGAAGCAACAAGAAGTACAAGTCGTTGAAAAGAAGAAAGAGCAGGCGGATGAAGTTTTGAAAGAGAAGAAAAAGGACGCGGGAAAATTGAGCAGAGAACAGGCAAAAGTTGAACAGGATATTAGGGAAGTTGTAAGTAATCTTAATTTGTCTGAAATTATAAAAATATTTCAAATTGCGTTGATTTTTAGGAGACGGAAATGAGTAAAAAGCATCCCCTGTTCATCAAAGCCAAAGAAAAAGTTTCCCATTGCGAGAAGAAATTAGTTTCGGTTCAAAAAACTTTGGAACAAGCGAAAAAAGCTGACGAGGCTCATCAGGCTGATATTTCAGTATTAGAAAAAGAATTAGCATCAGTTGAACTGATGAAGAAACGGTTTGAGGAAGAAATCGAAGGAGAATCCCAACGTCGAGGCAGTAATATTCACATGGAAGAAGGCTTGGTCCAAGAATATGATAAATTGAAGCAAGTTGCCGAAGCGACTGCTACACAATATCGATCGAATTTAGATTCAGTCAATCGGGAGCAAAAATCCGATCAAGATCTTTTGGATAATGAAACAAATCGCAAAGCGTCCGTTGAGGAATCATTGAAGAAATGCAGCTCACAGCGTGAAGAGGCTATAAAGCGAAAGGAAAAGTTAATGGATCACATCAAGTCGAGTCAAGCAGCGCTGGAAGATCAAAATCGAATTAAAGATGAATTAAGGCGTGATGTTGGTTCGTCTAAGGAGAAAATCGCAGAGAAACAACGTGAGTTGGAGAACGTCCGTGATCAATTGGGCGATGCTAAGATCGATAAACATGAAGATTCGCGACGAAAGAAAAAACAAGAAGTCGTCGAGTTGTTCAAAAGAGAAGTTCCAGGAGTGGTAAAATTTCTCAATTAACGCAAATATGGAGAGATCTTTTCTATAATTTCTAACAATTTCAGTACGATCGAATGATAAACATGTGCCAGCCAACGCACAAAAGATACAACGTTGCAGTTACAAAAGTCCTTGGTAAATATATGGAGGCGATTATCGTCGATACGGAAAAAACTGCAAGAAAATGCATTCAGGTAAACAATCTGCATTTTATTTCTTTTAATCACATTTACTAAAGGTTTCTCGGAATGTTTTTCAGATCTTAAAAGAGCAAATGTTGGAAGTAGAAACATTTCTGCCGCTGGATTATCTACAAATAAAACCCCTGAAAGAACGACTAAGGTAAAAGAACTAATTTTGAATATGAGAAATCAAATCGTGCGCTTTTTCTAGAAACATTACTGAACCGAAAAACGTGAAACTCGTTTTTGATGTCCTCAAATTCGATCCACCAGAAATCGAGCGGGCCGTTCTATTCGCTACTAATAACGCTCTTGTCTGCGAAACACCAGAAGATGCTATGAAAGTTGCGTACGAAATCGATCGCAGTCGATACGATGCTCTAGCGTTGGATGGTACGTTTTATCAAAAATCTGGTATCATCTCCGGTGGTAGTCATGATTTAGCCCGTAAAGCCAAACGGTGGGATGAAAAACATATGGCGCAGCTGAAAATGCAGAAAGAGAAATTGAACGAAGAGATGAAGGAATTGATTAAGAAATCTCGAAAGCAAAGTGAATTGGCTACCGTTGAAAGTCAAATAAAGGTAAGAGTCTTTTTGATTTTATCAAAAGTTTTAAAGTTATCCGTTTTGTTATTTATTCCTTGAAAGGGTTTGGAGAATCGTTTGAAATATAGTATGGTGGATTTGGAATCATCGAAAAAATCGATTAACGAGTTTGACAAAAAACTTGCAGAGTTTCAAATTGCTTTGGATGAGTTTGGGGTGAGTATCAAAATTTATTTGTTTTGTTTACTTGAAATTATTTACATTTACAAAAAATGCTCCTCTAAACAGGGTCGTGCCGAAAAGGGCGGCCGATCTGGGTGCTGCGTTCAAGGGCCGTCAAAATGTTTATTAGGGTAGTTTTGAATTTTATGAAATCAAATAATGTATTGGTCAAAACATGAAGTGAATCTTTGTTTATGGTGGATTTTTTCTCTGCTATAGAGGGGAAGTATTAGTAGGAAGTGTTATATAGAGGGGAAGAGACCGATTCGAGAACGGGGGCAGATAGAAACTTTCTTATCAGTACGAAATCCGTCCCAGGCAAAATTATGAGGATGTCCGTGCATCTGTCTGTCGATCTGTCCGTTTACGTATCCAAAATAACTTGAGAACGCATTGATCTAGCGACTTGAAATTTTTTATAAATAAGTTTTACAAAAATCGTGGTTTTCTATCAACTTTTGGGAAAGTAACGGTAGCTATAACGAGTGTCTCCCATACAATTTTTTTTAATTTTGTGTTTAACCATTGAATCATTTCTAATTCATGGTTTTACATGACCTTCCAATCGTTTTTTTGAAAATTTCTCGAAACATGTGTTTTTGGGAAAAAATGAATATAATAAAATTTAAAGGATATAAAATTTTCTACATTATTCGCGTTAAGGGTTTTTTTTGTATTTAACGGTTCTCAAGATAATTTTAAAAACTAAGTTTTTTTTTGAAAATCTCTCGAAAACTATGCACTTTTATCAAAAAAATGTATATTTTTTCCGAAACTAAATACAGTGGAGACTCGGTAATTGGAACAATTCGGTAATTCGAATACCACGCTAATTCGAATAACAATTTTTTAATATTGGGTATCTTGTAATTCAAATTGTGGTTGATATATTGGTTTCTGTAATTCGAACTTTTCTTGTCGAGCATGGAAATAGCTTGAATACAAAAATAAGCCATTTACTAGTTTTTAATTTTCGCATGAAAACTTTTGCCTGCTTTTTACCGCATAAAAATCCGTTTCTTCCATAAATTTTGCTGAAAAAAGTAAAAACAATTTAATAGAACCTTTAATAGTAAAAAGTAAAATAGTAAAAAGTTTCACGAATTTAATAGTAAAAAGTTTCACGAAAATCGGTCAAGTAGTTTCTGAGAAATTTGCGTATAAAAACCGACACATGAATACCGAAGCCTTCAGAATCCCTGATATAAGGACATTTTACGGTCCATAAAGGTTACGGCTGAAAAATGATTAGTCAGACTTAAAAATGTTTCATAAAGAGTTACCATAAATAATTTGAACGATAAGAGGTCTGGCTCTTGGTGCTGAGTTACGAAGCAATAGAAAATTAGGCTTGGGGGCAGATTGGACTGTTTTGTTGTTTGGGATCACCACTAACTTTTTATGAAGAACATTTTTTCCAAAGCTACTATCATACTTTTCCGAACATTTCAATAAATATGGCCATTTTCTAAAAAAAAAATAAACTCGAAAAACTGATAAAGAGAGGTGTTCAGGGGTTACCACCTAAACAAAAAAAAATATTCGAGAACTTTTCCTAAGTCACTAAAGACGTCACAATGCAAATAAAAAAGTTTTTGGCGTAGCCGTTTTTAACTGGTAGTTTTAAACCTTGAGTACCGTTATTTCAAAAACTAAATGTGACAGAGCAAAATTTTGCTTCAGAGTCGTGCCAAGCGACTTCTAACAAGTCTAAAAAACGGAATCGATCGCCAGTGTTGAACAAAAAAATGCATTTGGTTGAACAATGTTATAGAAGGATTCTCGAAGAAAATATCTGGTTCTTTCGAAACAATCCATCTATCAAACCACTTTTTAATATCTTCGTGAGAAGCGAAGCGCTTTTCAGAAAACACCACTGCATGGACCGAAACAAATGGAGATATGAAGGTGCATATCGGTGAATACACTTTCCAAATCATTCTTGACCAGTTTTGCAACGTGTGGTCTAGCATTGTCATGTAGCAAAATCATCTCGTTGTGTCTATTATCCGATTCCTTTCGTTTTTCTTTCAAATCTCGGTTCAAATAAGAAACCAATCTATCACGAAAACTGAAAGGTGACAAAAAGGTGTTCAATCCTTTTTATACCCGTATGGTGAAACCAAAGGGTATATTAAATTTGCCTTACCGTTTGTAACGCCAAGATTCTGTCATCACACACAAAAATGAATTACACCAGTGTGTTTAGAATGATAAAAAAAATTGAATTTTGCATGTTCGTCCGTCTGTCTGTCTGTGGCGCGGATTGGGGACGCACGGATTGAGCTAGAGACTTCAAATTTTACGCAGATTCGTTTTTCGTAAAATGCAAGGCTAAAGCCTATAGTACACGGCATGTAAAAAGCACATATAAATGTGGCTCTGACGTCATTTTGACGTCATCATGTGGTCCCAATGGCCACATGCCGTGTACTAGCTCTCTTTGTGACACACACATATGGTACACATACGAATGTGTACTATATGTGGCACTCGTGACACATAAGGATATGTGGCTTTTTCGAATGTCGTGTACTACCTTAGCACATGCAGTTTGTGACTATATGTGACATATTGTCCAGTGGTTACATATAAATGTGGCAGTCACAATATATGTGTCTGCACGAAAACTTGACACAGCATATGGATCGCATGTAGCCCTTATATGTAACTTTTGAATGACATTTCAGGCTGACATATTTAGTGGTTATAACTATTTTTAACCGACTTCCAAAAAGGAAAAGGTTCTCAATTCCACCTGAATATATTTTTTTTTTAATGTATGTTCACGCCTAACTTTTTACTGGGTGGACCGATTTTGGTCATCCCAAAGAGAAAGTTGTAGAAAAAGTTCCTGGTTGGGCCCTGGTTCATTCATGGGCAAAAATGGACCATTAGGGGGGGTACCCCCCATACAAACGAAAACGTTTTTTCCGAATTTCTCAAAAACGGTGCATCTTATCAAAAAAGTGCAAGAACAAAAGTTATTTGGAATATGATTCTACATAAAACTCCCATACATCAAAATCCGATTGGAATAAATTTTAAAAAATCTGATTGGAAAGTTCGACTTCAAAGTGGAATTTTGGTACAACTGTTCGAATTTTTATACGAATATCACCATACAGGTTTTCAATAATTGCCAGATTGGCAATTATAGCTTTTGTTATGTTTTTACGTTGTGTTCAGTACAACACAAGGAAGGTTCTTTTATATATTTCCCCCGTGTTAACCTACCCCTTCAAACCCCTCCCTGCTTGGGATATCGAGTAAAATTCTTTGTATTGTGTTCAGTACAATATTTGGAAGATTCTTTTATATATTTCTCATCTGCGGACTTATCCCCTCAAACCCTCTGTAATTTTACCTATATTAAAAATTGAAACTAAAAACGTTCGAAATAAAAAAAAAAATTCTAAAAAAAATAAAACCGACTTTAAAAAAAACTGAAAAGAGAAAAAAGCACTAAAAAGAAAAAAATAATTTCAAACTATGTCCATTAATAGCGTATTTAAAATTCGGCTTTTTTGGAGTGGCGTTAAATTTACACTAAATAAAATCGTTAAATCTGCAACTAAAATAAATTACATACTTTCTAACCCTTAAGGCTAACTCGATATATAACTCGATATATCCACCTGTTATCGAGATAAACCGTTATTTCCAAAAAAACAGTTTTTTGCGATTATCTCGAAAACTAACGGGTTTTTGCTGACTGAATGTATGAAGTGAATTAATGAAAATGTCATTCTGCACAATTTTGTCTTTTACCGTTATCCGTTATCTTTTACCGTTATTGAGATATTTTCATTAATATGTAAAAAATCATATGTTTGCGAATAATTTGCAAACTAACGGTTTTTCGACAAATCAGTTAAAAGAATAATTAAAGATGTTAACATTTTCTACATTTTTGCCATTTACCGTAAATTGAGATCTTTTACCGTTCTCAAGTTATCTCAAATTTTGTACGTTTTTGATATTTTTGAATAAACCAAGAATTTATTGGGAGGTCGTCTTAGGTTGACAACGCGACATTGCTCTAGCGTAAATTGCGCAGGGTCGTAGATTTTGTAGAAGAAAGTTTTGTTTTGACCACAACTGATATTTTCCCTTTGTTTTGCTGTGTGTGTTTTTCAGTATAAAGAAATATGAATGCAAATTTGGATTTCGAGGCGCTCGAACAATCAGTTCACGATGACGGTGATGGTTCCACTGACACTGAATTTGTTGTTCCCTCGCAAGCGACATGAATCGTCTACATACGAATGGTTGCATGTCGCACATCGTGTACTAGAAAACCACATATATATGTGAAATTGTGATGCGCACATGCGATATGCGCATGCTGCGTTGGATACCGTGTACTAGCGATATATATGCAACCATTCATATGTGCACTCAAATGTAACCACAGCATATGCGACCACATTGGTTACATATGGACATATGGATTTTGGGACAAAAGACACATGCCGTGTACTAGCACATTTTTCCCGTATGCAACCACTGTGTCACATACGAAATGTGTACCCAATATGCGACACCTTCTAGTGACGTCAGAGCCACATTTATATGTGGCTTTTTACATGCCGTGTACTATAGGCTTAAGTTGGTTAATGGGCAAAAATGGACCATTAGGGCGAAAGGTTTTTTGTGAATATCTCAAAAACGATGCATCTTATCAAAAAAGTGCAAGAACAAAAGTTATTTAGAATATGATTCTACATAAAACTCCCATACATCAAAATTCGATTGGAATAAATTTTAAAAAGTCTTATTGAAAAGTTTGACTTCAAAGTGGAATTTTGATACAACTGTTCGCCGTTCACTTAAACTTTGGACAATGCCATATCACCATACGGGTTTTCAATAATTGCCAGATTGGCAATTATAGCCTTTGTTATGTTAATTATTTTGGTATATGCACTCAGAAAAAGAAATGCGCAGCAGGCAACATTTTTTCGTAAAAACTCCTCGCGTTCAATAAAAAATGTGTGACCTCTAATGATACTTCAACTACTCCTATCCAGACCCCTCCTGCTTAATGATTTAATCGGTTAAATCTCAGACTATACCTTTGATATAAAACTATCACATCCCCTAACTTTTTAAATGCCTCCAATATGTTGTTTTTTCCTTCACCTGTTTTTACCGCCATCTATTTTTTACAATTACTTTTTTATTTGTCGAACATTTGACGGCATAACTGCTAGACGGTTAACCCGGTAGGACTGAACATTTGCACGGGGATGAGCATAACATATGGCACAAAATTTTACCCGTTCAAACGCTGAAGGAATTTTATTAGGGGTTTCACTATCAGTCAGGTCGTGCTCTTTGGTCGAGGTCCTGACAGTAAGTTAAGAAAAATCTGACTTTTTGTCTCTTCCTCGCTCTAAACAAACGGAACAGTTTTTTTTGCGATTTTCTAGGAGATTTCACGTTTGCGTTTTCTATATTCAATGATTTCGTTTCAATAATTTATTTTGATTTGATATCTAAGTCGGAAGTTAGTTTTATATAATAAACATAACAAAAGCTATAATTGCCTATCTGGCAATCATTGGAGACCCGTATGGTGATATTCGTATCAAAATTCGAACAGTTATACCAAAATTCCACTTTGAAGTCAAACTTTCCAATAAGATTTTTTAAAATTTATTCCAATCAGATTTTGATGTATGGGAGTTTTATGTAGAATCATATCCTAAATAACTTTTGTTCTTGGACTTTTTTGATAAGATGCACCGTTTTTGAGATATTCACAAAAAACGATTTCGTTCGTATGGGGGGTACCCCCCCTAATGGTCCATTTTTGCCCATTAACGAACTTAGCCTCGCATTTTACGAAAAACGGATCTGTGCAAACTTTCAAGTCTTTAGCTCAATCCGTGCCCCCGCAATCCGCGCCACAGACAGACAGACGGACAGACGGACGGACATGCAAAATTCAATTTTTTTTATCATTCTAAACACACTGGTGTAATTCATTTTTTTGTGCGATGACGGGATCTTGGCGTTACAAACGGTAAGGCAAAGTTAATATACCCTTTGGTTTCACCATACGGGTATAAAAAGAGCTAGTTTTATATAATAAAAAACACAATCAAAAACTAATGAAATATCTGTTATATATTTTAAGCCAAAAATTGGTGAAATAGAACGTCGTATGCTTCAGCGCGACAAGAAGATTCAAGAGATTAAGGAAAATATGAACAACGTAGAAGATCGAGTTTACGCAGATTTCTGCAAACGCATTGGCGTCCAGAATATCCGTCAGTATGAGGAAAGAGAATTGGTAATGCAGCAGGAACGCGCTCGCAAACGTGTTGACTTTGAGCAACAGATTGATACAATCAATACACGATTGGATTTCGAAAAACAAAAGGATACTAGAAGTACAAAAAGCGAATTGCTTAAACTCGTGTTGGTAAAAATTTATTGTTTAAATTTTTTTTATAGAAAACGTTGAGCGCTGGGAGCGAACTGTTCAGGATGAAGAAGACGCATTAGAAGGATTAAAAATCGCTGAGGTGCGTTATAGAAAGGAAATCGAACAAGATAAGGAAAAAATCGAGCAAATGAAGCAGCAGAAGCAAGCTAAGAAAACGTTGGTCGATGAAATGGAGGAGGAAATTTCAAAGGTAATTAAATGGAAGGAAAAAATGCTGCATTTTTTAATTCTTATTCATTTTAGGCACGTCGTGATGTTGCTGTGTTGGCCAAAGAAATCCATACCCTTGGCAGCCAACTATCCAGTATTGAAACTAAAATTGAAACTAAGAAAAACGAACGTCATAATCTGTTGTTACAAGCCAAGGTTAGTTTTTTTTTTGTTGAATAATATGGCTATATTTGAAAATGTCTTTATTCAGATGGATTGCCTGAGAATTCCATTGTTAAGAGGATCTTTGGACGATGCTGTCCGGCAAGGGGAGTCCGAAAGTACTACAACCTCATTGATTTTAGAAAGAGAAAACGAGTAATATTTTTTTCTTTTGTGTTTGCCGTTATAGAAATTTTATAATAATTAATTTTTCAGAATCATGGTCGACTATAACGGTTTATCTCGTGATTTGACCAGATTAAAAGATGACTCGGCATTCAAGAAAACTAACGAATCTTTGCAGAAAGAATTGCAAACAAAGTTGGATATTTTGGAACGTATTCAAACACCCAATTTGAAAGCAATGCAGAAATTAGATCTGGTTTCAGAGAAGGTCGCATCAACAAATGAAGAATTCGAAAATGCTCGCAAAAAAGCTAAGAAAGCTAAAGCGGCTTTTGAGAAAGTCAAAAACGATCGTGCAGATCGTTTTAATAAATGTTGCAATCATATTTCTGATGCTATTGATGGTATTTACAAGTCATTAGCTAGAAATGAAGCTGCACAGGCATATTTAGGACCTGATAATCCCGAAGAACCATATTTAGACGGTATTAACTACAATTGCGTCGCACCCGGCAAACGGTTCCAACCGATGAGCAATTTGAGTGGTGGCGAGAAAACAATTGCTGCTCTGGCGTTGCTTTTTGCTATCCATAGGTAGGGATTGTTTTAAAAGTTGTTTCATTCAAAGGAGGTTTTATAATTTTGCTCTTATTTAGCTATCAACCGGCTCCATTTTTTGTTCTTGACGAAATTGATGCTGCCTTGGATAATACAAATATTGGCAAAGTTGCTTCTTACATTCGGGAAGATACATCAAATCTTCAGACAATTGTTATTTCTTTGAAAGAGGAGTTTTACGGTCATGCTGATGTTCTTGTTGGCATCACTCCTGCGGTAATTTGCTTATGAAATTTACGTATTACTAAATATTTTACGAAATTCTTTTCTTAAAGGTTGGTGATTGTCTCATATCCAATGTGTATCTCTTTGATTTGACAGAATTTGCTGAATAATTTTTTTTTCTCTTTAATTTTCTCAAAAAAATGTATTTAGTTTTTTTTAAAGAACATTTTAAAACTAAGTGATGATTATTTTATTATTGTAGTTAGTTTAGGGTACCTAGTAATACTTCAATTAATTATACTTTTTCAACTAATTCGATTGAGTAGTAATTTCATAGAAAAACTTATGGGAAAATTGTTCTCTCTCTCTCGGGTCTACAAAATTGTTCTCTCTCTCTCGGGTCTACAACCGGCAATGTCTCTCGCCAGAGGTCCCGGTCACGTGCCGCTGTCCTCCAGTTTTGCATCCCAATTCCCTTCGCATCTTGGGCAACGTCGTCTTGCCATCTGAGGTTGGGTCTTCCTCGTCGTCTTGTTGTTAATAACCTACCGCAGAAGACTTTCCGCGCCGGGTCACTTTCACTCATTCGAGGGACGTGACCAGCCCCCCGGAGTTTGTTGAGTCTTATGAGCTTGACTACGGGCAGGTCCTGATATTAGTGAATACAAAAATAATAATTAGGGTTACAGTAACCGTACGTCCTTTTTTTAAGAAGTCTAAGCTGTTTCGAAATTTGATGGTTGAATAACTTAAGCATAAAATTTCAATTGGGGCTTTAACCGTCAAAAATGTCACGATAATTTTTTAGGTTGAAATTTTTTCGCGGTTTTTTTGAAAGAATTTCTGCTTACCGTATATTTTTTTTCACATAATCCTTTTGCTATGTTGATTCAGTGAATTAAAGTCACAATTTTGCTAGTACAGGTATTAATAGCGGTATTAATTTGTGATACTGATTTATAATACCGAAATCGGTAATGACAATTTTTCGTAATACCGGCATTGAAATTTCGTATTGGTATTGCAAATCCTACTCGGGAGTGCTCGGGAAGTTTTTTTAGGCAAAATTAAGAGGTCGAAATTTTTTAGGAATATAATACTTTATTATACTTTGTAAAACAAAATAACGTTCAAAAAATTTCCAAAGGTCGGTCTGTGGTATTAAAGTTTTGCGGATGAAATGATTTTTTTTTATTGAATAAATAAATGAAAGAAAAATTGGTTTCAAGATTGTAACAAGTTTTCAATTATGTTTATTGTTTTTGTTTAAAGAAATCTTTCTTAATTAATTTTGTAAAGAGTTTTTATTTTTGTCTATTGAAATCAAAGCCTGATTTCAGCTTTTCAATGGGCCTTTAGACCTACAAAGAGAATAAAAAAATATAATTATCAGAATGGTCAACAAACAGTATCATATTTACATTGCTACATATTTCAGACTATCACAGTGTGTCTTATACTCCATGGGAAGGTTTGGAGGTAGATTCAGTATCCTTCTTAAAGTATCCCGGATGCGTGCTGTACTCGCCTGATCCGTTGCCGTCCGATTCCAAACGGATAAACTGTCTTCCTGTGAATTTTATGAGAAGAAAATACAAATAAGATAAAAAAACTAGTTGATATTTTGATAAATTACTGGATATTTAGTTGTCAGGACTATTCCACATATCTCCTGCCCCACGAGAAATTGCTCCCCCAACATGGCCATGCAAACGTTCTCCCATGCCCGGTCAATTTTGTTTTTACGCAACCGTACCACCCATTGACCACCTTTGGCATTGCTTGGATCCTCCCACATTGGCTTAATACCATGTTTAAAAAGACTTAATTCTCTGTACGGTTTCAGTGCTGTTGGCCGGACTAAATGGCAGTAAAGAGTCCACCACTGTTCGACCGAGGCACAACGTCCAACAAAGTGTAATGATTTACTGTAGTCAGTGGCGCGATGTGTACCTTTGCGGGCAAACCATAAGCAGTAGCTAAATTGTAGTTTATTTTCGTTGGGGCCAATATCCAGCGGGGGTAGCTTATCAACATCGATCTCGTTCTCCATGTCACTGTCATCGCTGTCTGCCAAGTCAGCCCAGGCTTTCCTACAAAAACCAAAATCGATCATTAGCTTTTAATTGTGATGTTTACTGGATTAAAGATTTTCTCAATGAAAGACGAGTTATGTTTCAGTTCTAAATTTAGTTCTACCTCGGCCATTCTGTCTGCCTTCTCTCCATTATGTTAAATGTTAGCCCCTATGAAATATTTTCTTAAAAGTTAATGTTTGGAAATTAAATGGTAATGCTTTAGGTGAGTAATACAATCAAAGTCTTGGCGAATGCATTTACTATCAGGGTAAACATTAATTATTACACGTTTAAGTGCCATTATTTTTTGTCAACATAACCTCAACTGTCAAAACAAAATTCCACTTACAGGTCATAATTTTTAATTGGTGCTTTCTCCATTTTCGTGGTTGTGTTCTTTTAATTCTTACAAAATTTACGGGTTCTTTTATCACAGTTTTCTGTTATTTTTATTTAGATTGAAATCCACAGAAGTTCTTATCAAATCAAAACCAAAATCGAATTCTCACTAATTGCCAGCTCGAGAAATTAGTTTCGCGCAATGTCGCGGGCAGCACAGTTGCTAGGAAGAATTTTTTTTTGAAAAGGACCGCTCGATCCACTTTTTCATTCTAACTAGAATCTTTTTTCAAAACCAATAATAATTTCGAGTGCATAAAATTTAGTAAATGGAAATGCTTTTAATAAGATTTAAGCAGGTTTTCTTATAAAATTTATATAGAATTTTGTACTACATGTGCTAATTTGCTAGATTTCTTCACTATAATCTACTAGTGTCTCATTGCCGTATTTACGACTAAAATTAAGGATACTCGAAATCTTGTTTTTATGGAAATTTTAGAAAGTTGAACTTCTGTAGTGCCATTCTAGATTATAGTTTAATTAAAATACCAGCTTCGATTTGTTACTTCTGAAAAATGTGTGCATGGGAAATTTGTTCACACGCAAATTTGTTACAGGTGGTACATCTAACGACACATCCAATGGGAAAAAACCCGTCAAAGTTGTTTTAACGGTTCAGGAAATAACAAGAGAGGCATTCACAGTCAAAGGTAAGAGTTGATATTAGTGGTCGAAAACTACGCTAATTTTCTTTAATGTTAGCTTTCTAAAAATGGATGATGAGAACCGAATTTCGAAATAAAATTTACTGGAGAACACGAAAGGTGAAGTTTCGCCAGAATTGAATAATCAGATTAATATGAGTGAATAGTATTTTATCGATTTTATTACTAAAACACTTGGGCAAATAAGGTGTTAAAACAAACAAGCAACCTTGGAGAAAATGTGATTCAAAATCAAAAAAAAAAAACGTTCAAAATTTCAGAAAGAATTTACGCGATAATAAATGAATGATTTAGATCAGTATTGGACCCAGAACATAATCAAGAAAATCTATTTGAAGCGTAAATATTTGAATTTATATGCTGTAAATCTTGACTATTTAATCTTTTTGGAGAGCATTGAGAATTTTGAATTATACATCGAAGGTGTCCAACCTTTTCCGATTTCTTATCCTGTTGTTCAGCTACCAAACACAAGGAGAAGTTTTAAAGAAGTTCAGAGATGTTATAAACTTCTGAAATTAAAAATTCAAAGCAAGTTTGAAAAATTATCAACGGAATCAAAAGAGACTCTGTATCAGGACTTTATTCGAGATTATTTGGAATCGAAGGTTTTTATTGAAGTAATTTACGATGAATTAAGAAGGGAAATTCAACAACAAATTAAACATATTTATAACATAAACTTTATTTCGAATATTGAATATCATTTGGAGGATTTGAAGTATCAAACAATTAAATGCAAAAAAAATTTGAGAAATCTTCGTAGAAGTTGCGATACAGAAAATATTCTAGAAGTATTAACCAAAATCTTTAACTCGATCAATAAAACCATAGATTTTCACTACAATCGAATTTTGATTCGATTTCCGAAAATCACTTCAAGAAATTCAAATATTGACAAAATGCCGCAAAGAGAAGTTAAATCGGCCGAGTCTTCTAGGAGTAATGTATATAACAGTTTTGATGATTCGCAAGGTTCCAGTACCGAAACTGATAATAATCTGAGAAAAAAATTCTTGGCAAGCAATAAAAAAATGAGGCAAAAATCGGTTGTTGAATTCAAAAAACGTATTTCAAATTCAGAAATATTGAGTCAAACGAGTTCCTCAAGTGCAGAACACACTGAAATAAACCGTAAACGAGAAAAACTCCAGGACGCAATTAACGATTTAAAACGTTTGAAAAATCTTCTGATGAATGTGAATAAGCAAAAAAATTCTAAAACCAAATCTTTTGACGACGATTGTTTAGCACTTGAAGAGAAAAAACTTAATTGGGAGAAAAGTTCGGAAATATCCAAGGAACAAAAATTTTTTAAAATGAGAAAATTGGAGGAGTTAGAAAATGTGATACTTGAAAAATATCAAAAAGATATTAAAATTCTGCAGTTTAAAAGTGACGAAATTGAAAAATTGGCAAATATACAGATAAGGACCATAGACATTTTGAAACAAGAATTATCAGAATCTAGTTTTAATGTATTTGAATCGGAAGTCGAGGAAATTGCTGATGAAATATTTAAATTGTGTCGAAATTTCAAACGCACATGCAATATTAAGAGAATGCGTGAAGTTTGTTCACCAGCATCAATAATTAGTAGTAGCGGTAATAAAGTTTTTTTTTTCAATCAACAATTCTAAATTAGCTAAAATTTTGAAAACACTTTTTCAGAAGGGGTGTCTTTGTTTGAGGAAGCATGTTCGAAAGAATCTAAATCAGAGAAAATCAATGTCGAACATGAAGAACAAAAAGAAGTAAATAAAAATGATAATGACGAAACAGAACAACTTCCGCAGCCTGATATAGGTATGGAAAACTTAATCTTTATATTAAATCCTAGATAGGAAAGAGTGGCACATTTTCATACTACTCACGGCAAAAAAAAGTTATAGGATACCGGCCGTGTTGCAATTTAGAGTTTGGCCTATTTTTCTCCATTTCTCAATATATTTTTCCTGATCCTCGAGAAAATAGTGTCGAAAATAGTGTTTGATGTTCTTAACACATTTTGTCTTTATAAATTTTTCGATATAATGCGCATTTTTCGAGAAAATGGAAAAAAAGCATTTGAATTCAAAGGATATAGGGGGTGGGTGGGGGGAGGTGGCGGGAGTGTCTCAGCTGGAGTATGATGCATGGGTGAGTTATGTAATATCATTTTCTAAACACATTTATATAAATTTTTCAATACGACTCACAGTTTTCGAAAAAAAATCGCAAAAAACTGTTTCGTTTGCATGATGTAGGGAAGAAGGAATGGTCCGATTTTGCCCGTTCAAGAACATAGCCTCGCTATTTACTAGAATTGCAACTCTACAAAATTTCAAGCCTCCAGCTCAATCCTTTCGAAAATTATTGTGTTCACGGACGGACGGACAGACAGACGGATATACAGAAATCATACCAAGTTTTATTGGACAATAATTTTCGCATCCAAAAATTCAAAAAATAGATATATCATTAATTATATATGCCTTTACGTCCTGGTTGTTTGTTTTAGGCAAGATATCAAGCGTTTGAATTTATTTTTCACACACGTTTTTAGGACGAGCTGGGTCTACAGCAGTGTGAATCTTCACAAAAAATCGCGAAAAAGTTTGACGAAGGGGAAGAACCTAACATTTTAACAATATTATAGTTTTTTTGTGATTTTAATTTCTTAAGATTTGGATTCACTTGACGATGTGGAATATATTCAACAAACTCTCGGCAGACCTCTAGTTCAAGGACTTGCATCGATAGCAGTTTATCAACCCAAAGATCCAATCAATTATTTAGGAAATTTCTTGCTTCACTATTATTCCAATGAAGCTCACAGCAAAGAAAAAGGGGACCAATTAGAAAAACTATTGGCTGAACGGCAAAAAATTGAACAATCGAAGCAAATGGTAAAGCCACAAAAACTGTATATTACATATAAATGTAATATAAATGTGTCTTTTACAGAATGAAAATCCTGATCCGTGTGGTCCTTGTACCAGTAAGGGACACACTAAACGAAGTTAAGTCAATTGACAAGCGATGAATTCAACAAAACTCAGATTATAGTTTTAAGATTGCAATTTGCAATTTATTAAAAAAAAAATTTCATGTAAAAACAATTACTACTACAAATATATTAATTTGATTATTTTTTTTAAAATTGGACAGATGTAAAAAAAATTATTTAATAAAAACTAATACTACGAGCACCAAGACGATTCCATTCGACATTTCTCATAGAACCAAACCGTCATGAGTTTATTTGTAGATGATAAACCCTTTACTTCCTTTTCGATGGCATATGATGTGAGGTTTTTCTAAAAACAAACGATTAAACGATTAGTAATAGACAATTCTTTGAGCCTTGCAGAATAGTTCGTTCAGTAGTTCAGAAATATATTTTACTTTATGTACGGCTCCGTTTACACTTGCGATTTTTTTATTGAATTTTATCGCGAATTTCATTCAGGATTTATTCTACGAAATTTATTTATCTGTCGCAGAATAAATTCAATTTACAAAAGTTGTCAAAATATGAATTTATTCTGGCAGTTTTATACGACAAAATAGAGTTCGGGCGTCTTTCAGGAACAAATTCCGGGGTTTTGTATCGTAGTAAAAACGGTTCTGGACTTTGAATTGAGTGTCACAGAATATAATGTCAGAGATAAAAGGCGCCTAAGGTAGGTTCAGTAAAGCAAAATCATTCAGTTCTGAAAGGTTGTCTAAAAACTTACAATCGGTTTGGGGAATATCCTTTTTGTGTCAATTCGATGCAAATGTTCTCTGGCGGCAGTGTGCAGGACGCCCAATTCGTCATTTTCAAGGCATGGAATACAAATTCTACATTGCTCTGGATCACATGAATCTGAACAGGGATGGCGTGAGCAAATGTTTGCTTGTACCGCAATATTCTTCGTGGAAGTTATCATTGATTCCGCGTCTTTTGATCTAAAAATATAAAAATCGCGTGAAATTGCCAAGAAAAGTGGAAGGTTTACAAAAAAATATTACCCTTTCCTCAGAGATTCTCTTGCAAGTGGAGATCCTACCCCAACCAAATTGAACATACTGTAAATGACTTGCTCGTAAAGCAGGGTATTTGGTTTAAAATGAGCAGATGATAAATTCGGGCTCATGTTGGCCTCCATTAGATGAACTTTAAGGTCACTGTCGATAACCAAATCGAATCGCATCATTTCAAAAAAGTTCCTTTTTGACTTATAATTTCTAAGAATTTCTACAAGATGCTTTTCTTTAGCAAGAATTGTTGTTCGTATGGCTTCCTCGACTTGTTCCCAGATTATGGCTGGATTCTGGTTCTTACTTCTGACATAGGCATCGAACGAGTCTTTCATTCCGAAGCCCAATTCATTATAGTAAGTTGTGAGTGATGGAACCTCCCATGTTGGAAGATAATCGTCGCCCACAATATACTTGTCGACGTTCTTCGGATCTAGGGGATAATACTGAACCGGGCAATATCGAAATAGGACATCTCCCTTATAAATGTATACCCTGAGAGGATCAACGCTGGTGACTATGACATAAACACCAATATCGAATTTATATCCATCCACTAAATATGGACTATCAACGAATTCCTGGATAAATGTCTCGTTTGAATCGAAGTCTATTTCTTTAACAGATTTGATATGAATATGCCTGTGCTGATTGTGCTTTTGGACGAACAGTTTGTCTGGATTCTTGGCAGAGTACTCGAGAAATTTCGCTTTGTCTTGGGGTAGTTTAAATCCACGTGGAATGTACGCAAGGTCGGAAGTGCACAAATCTACTTTGTTTGTGATAAACCCACACCCTGGAATGTGATTAACTTTCTGATGAGCTTCCAAAGACTTCATTTTCGCACCGATTATCCGGTACGGATAGTCGTGAGCCCACAGCAAATCCCAATTATCTTCCACGACTGTTTTTCGGAACCCCAATCGTTGCAGGACTGCTTCAACATGCCTCAAATGATCATCGGTTTTACTTTTTCCGAATAAAGCGTATGTGGGTCGCGGATCTGCTTCGAAATTCGAGCAATTCGCCACTGGCGTGAAGTTATTCCTAACTAGTTAGTCCTAAGTTTTTTAGTTCCCATGCTCGCCGCTGCTGTCAGTTAGTTCTAATGTTCGCCGCTCTGTTGTGCGCGCCGCCGCAAGCGACCAAAATGAAAAATACCACGAATTGGAACTTGAAAACTTAGAGATAACTTTATAGCCATAGATCGCAACATAGTACAAACGTAATTTTTTACTATATTTTAGCCCTTCTCCTGCCGGTTAATTTTCTAGGTTTTGTAAATGGATTGGCCCCTCACGAGCTGAAATATGAGCAAAAGTTTGAACCCTTGAAGGTACTGAGAATTTAAAAGGGCTCAAAACGATTTTCCTCGAAAATGGAAAATTTTCCCACCTCAATTTTTTTATATGTTTTAGGCCTCCTCATGCCCTTTCTTTTGCCGTATTTCGCAAGTAGCCCAGACCCGTACGAGCTGAGAATTTTTGAAAAGTGTTGGCAAAATGAAAAAAAAACCGAAAATTACAAGAAATTTTCAAAGCCACTTTTCTCGAAAATGGAAAATTTTCCCACCTCAATTTTTTTATATGTTTTAGCCCTCCTCATGCCCTCTCTTTTGCCGGGTTTCGCAAGTAGCTCAGACCCGTACGAGCTGAGAATTCGAGAAAAATGTTGGCCACGTGACAAAAAAAACGGAAAATCACAAGAAATTTTCAAAACGATTTTCCTCGAAAATGGAAAATTTTCCCACCTCAATTTTTTTATATGTTTTAGGCCTCCTCATGCCCTTTCTTTTGCCGTATCTCGCAACTAGCTCAGACCCGTACGAGCTGAGAATTTCAGAAAAGTGTTGGCCATGTGAAAAAAAAATCGGAAAATTACAAGAAATTTTCAAAACGATTTTCCTCGAAAATGGAAAATTTTCCCACCTCAATTTTTTTATATGTTTTAGGCCTCCTCATGCCCTTTCTTTTGCCGTATCTCGCAACTAGCTCAGACCCGTACGAGCTGAGAATTTCAGAAAAGTGTTGGCCATGTGAAAAAAAAATCGGAAAATTACAAGAAATTTTCAAAACGATTTTCCTCGAAAATGGAAAATTTTCCCACCTCAATTTTTTTATATGTTTTAGGCCTCCTCATGCCCTTTCTTTTGCCGTATTTCGCAAGTAGCCCAGACCCGTACGAGCTGAGAATTTTTGAAAAGTGTTGGCAAAATGAAAAAAAAACCGAAAATTACAAGAAATTTTCAAAGCCACTTTTCTCGAAAATGGAAAATTTTCCCACCTCAATTTTTTTATATGTTTTAGCCCTCCTCATGCCCTCTCTTTTGCCGGGTTTCGCAAGTAGCTCAGACCCGTACGAGCTGAGAATTCGAGAAAAATGTTGGCCACGTGACAAAAAAAACGGAAAATCACAAGAAATTTTCAAAACGATTTTCCTCGAAAATGGAAAATTTTCCCACCTCAATTTTTTTATATGTTTTAGGCCTCCTCATGCCCTTTCTTTTGCCGTATCTCGCAACTAGCTCAGACCCGTACGAGCTGAGAATTTCAGAAAAGTGTTGGCCATGTGAAAAAAAAATCGGAAAATTACAAGAAATTTTCAAAACGATTTTCCTCGAAAATGGAAAATTTTCCCACCTCAATTTTTTTATATGTTTTAGGCCTCCTCATGCCCTTTCTTTTGCCGTATCTCGCAACTAGCTCAGACCCGTACGAGCTGAGAATTTCAGAAAAGTGTTGGCCATGTGAAAAAAAAATCGGAAAATTACAAGAAATTTTCAAAACGATTTTCCTCGAAAATGGAAAATTTTCCCACCTCAATTTTTTTATATGTTTTAGGCCTCCTCATGCCCTTTCTTTTGCCGTATTTCGCAAGTAGCCCAGACCCGTACGAGCTGAGAATTTTTGAAAAGTGTTGGCAAAATGAAAAAAAAACCGAAAATTACAAGAAATTTTCAAAGCCACTTTTCTCGAAAATGGAAAATTTTCCCACCTCAATTTTTTTATATGTTTTAGCCCTCCTCATGCCCTCTCTTTTGCCGGGTTTCGCAAGTAGCTCAGACCCGTACGAGCTGAGAATTCGAGAAAAATGTTGGCCACGTGACAAAAAAAACGGAAAATCACAAGAAATTTTCAAAACGATTTTCCTCGAAAATGGAAAATTTTCCCACCTCAATTTTTTTATATGTTTTAGGCCTCCTCATGCCCTTTCTTTTGCCGTATCTCGCAACTAGCTCAGACCCGTACGAGCTGAGAATTTCAGAAAAGTGTTGGCCATGTGAAAAAAAAAATCGGAAAATTACAAGAAATTTTCAAAACGATTTTCCTCGAAAATGGAAAATTTTCCCACCTCAATTTTTTTATATGTTTTAGGCCTCCTCATGCCCTTTCTTTTGCCGTATCTCGCAACTAGCTCAGACCCGTACGAGCTGAGAATTTCAGAAAAGTGTTGGCCATGTGAAAAAAAAATCGGAAAATTACAAGAAATTTTCAAAACGATTTTCCTCGAAAATGGAAAATTTTCCCACCTCAATTTTTTTATATGTTTTAGGCCTCCTCATGCCCTTTCTTTTGCCGTATCTCGCAACTAGCTCAGACCCGTACGAGCTGAGAATTTCAGAAAAGTGTTGGCCATGTGAAAAAAAAATCGGAAAATTACAAGAAATTTTCAAAACGATTTTCCTCGAAAATGGAAAATTTTCCCACCTCAATTTTTTTATATGTTTTAGGCCTCCTTATGCCCTTTCTTTTCCTGTATTTCGCAAGTAGCACAGACCCGTACGAGCTGAGAATTCGAGAAAAATGTTGGCCACGTGACAAAAAAAACGGAAAATCACAAGAAATTTTCAAAGCCACTTTTCTCGAAAATGGAAAATTTTCCCACCTCAATTTTTTTATATGTTTTAGCCCTCCTCATGCCTTCTCTTTTGCCGGGTTTCGCAAGTAGCTCAGACCCGTACGAGCTGAGAATTCGAGAAAAATGTTGGCCACGTGAAAAAAAAATCGGAAAATTACAAGAAATTTTCAAAACGATTTTCCTCGAAAATGGAAAATTTTCCCACCTCAATTTTTTTATATGTTTTAGGCCTCCTCATGCCCTTTCTTTTGCCGTATCTCGCAACTAGCTCAGACCCGTACGAGCTGAGAATTTCAGAAAAGTGTTGGCCATGTGAAAAAAAAATCGGAAAATTACAAGAAATTTTCAAAACGATTTTCCTCGAAAATGGAAAATTTTCCCACCTCAATTTTTTTATATGTTTTAGGCCTCCTCATGCCCTTTCTTTTGCCGTATCTCGCAACTAGCTCAGACCCGTACGAGCTGAGAATTTCAGAAAAGTGTTGGCCATGTGAAAAAAAAATCGGAAAATTACAAGAAATTTTCAAAACGATTTTCCTCGAAAATGGAAAATTTTCCCACCTCAATTTTTTTATATGTTTTAGGCCTCCTCATGCCCTTTCTTTTGCCGTATCTCGCAACTAGCTCAGACCCGTACGAGCTGAGAATTTCAGAAAAGTGTTGGCCATGTGAAAAAAAAATCGGAAAATTACAAGAAATTTTCAAAACGATTTTCCTCGAAAATGGAAAATTTTCCCACCTCAATTTTTTTATATGTTTTAGGCCTCCTCATGCCCTTTCTTTTGCCGTATCTCGCAACTAGCTCAGACCCGTACGAGCTGAGAATTTCAGAAAAGTGTTGGCCATGTGAAAAAAAAATCGGAAAATTACAAGAAATTTTCAAAACGATTTTCCTCGAAAATGGAAAATTTTCCCACCTCAATTTTTTTATATGTTTTAGGCCTCCTTATGCCCTTTCTTTTCCTGTATTTCGCAAGTAGCACAGACCCGTACGAGCTGAGAATTCGAGAAAAATGTTGGCCACGTGACAAAAAAAACGGAAAATCACAAGAAATTTTCAAAGCCACTTTTCTCGAAAATGGAAAATTTTCCCACCTCAATTTTTTTATATGTTTTAGCCCTCCTCATGCCTTCTCTTTTGCCGGGTTTCGCAAGTAGCTCAGACCCGTACGAGCTGAGAATTCGAGAAAAATGTTGGCCACGTGACAAAAAAAACGGAAAATCACAAGAAATTTTCAAAACGATTTTCCTCGAAAATGGAAAATTTTCCCACCTCAATTTTTTTATATGTTTTAGGCCTCCTCATGCCCTTTCTTTTGCCGTATTTCGCAAGTAGCCCAGACCCGTACGAGCTGAGAATTTTTGAAAAGTGTTGGCAAAATGAAAAAAAAACCGAAAATTACAAGAAATTTTCAAAGCCACTTTTCTCGAAAATGGAAAATTTTCCCACCTCAATTTTTTTATATGTTTTAGCCCTCCTCATGCCCTCTCTTTTGCCGGGTTTCGCAAGTAGCTCAGACCCGTACGAGCTGAGAATTCGAGAAAAATGTTGGCCACGTGACAAAAAAAACGGAAAATCACAAGAAATTTTCAAAACGATTTTCCTCGAAAATGGAAAATTTTCCCACCTCAATTTTTTTATATGTTTTAGGCCTCCTCATGCCCTTTCTTTTGCCGTATCTCGCAACTAGCTCAGACCCGTACGAGCTGAGAATTTCAGAAAAGTGTTGGCCATGTGAAAAAAAAATCGGAAAATTACAAGAAATTTTCAAAGCCACTTTTCTCGAAAATGGAAAATTTTCCCACCTCAATTTTTTTATATGTTTTAGCCCTCCTCATGCCCTTTATTTTGCCGAGTTTCGCAAGTAGCTCAGACCCGTACGAGCTGAGAATTTGAGAAAGAATTGGTGAAAAAATGGTGAAAATCGGATAACTCCTTCCCCCCCTTCCCGCTGAAAATTGAAGTTTTTGGCGATTTTCTCGAAAACGGTTCGGTTTATCAAAAAAGTTGCAAACAGAAAAGTGTTTAGAATACAATTTTACATAATTCACCCATATATCATAAATTCAACCGACCGACATTTTTGATGTTTCATGTCGCTCAAAGATTTTCTATTTTCTTCGGAGAATTTTTCCATTGCAGATTTACCTGAAATAAATTTTATTTAAAAATTTATATCTTCTGACCTGTTCATCGTAGATACACACTATTTACAGCAAAATGTATGAAAATTGTCTGATATTTTCAAAAAAAGTATCGTAAGAAAAAAATTTCATACAAATTTTTTCACGGCGAGGAATAGATTCGGTAAATTCGAGAGAACTTTTTTTTGGGGCAATTTTTCAAAAATCTGAGAAATACCACCAAACTCCTATTTCTCCCCTTCCGAAACCCGCTTTGAGACCGAAATTTTCACTTCCGGTGAGGAGTTATGCCACGCAAAAGGGGTACATGTACAAAAAAAAATTATCATCATTTTAAATTATAGTTCCCATGCTGCCATTATGAATGTGACTTTTGAAATTCCCCTCTTGACAACTAAAGAAATTCCCGCCAAAATGAAAATAAATTAAATTTGCAATTTTCCAAACTTTGAATGGAGGCAAATGCTTCGTTTTTATGCGTATCTATTTTGGAGGTATTTTCACGGAAAACAGGTAACAGATCACCGATGTGAAGTTACCGACCAAGTTAGCGACCAACTTTTTTCGGTTAGTCGCCGCTAGGGGCGCTGCTAGTCTAGCCAATGAAATTCCTACAAATACAACAGCGACCAACAACAACAACTTAGCGACCAAAATCTTCGGATTATTTAATAATATTAAATCACTTGTTCTGATGGGAAAATAAATATAAATTGAATATTTATGAATTGTTTCATTTGAAAAAACCCTCGATCAGCTTTTCTTCCGTACTGATCGAGTAAAAAAAACTTTTTTTTCAGGTATTAAATATGGAATTTTTAAATCAAATTGTTTTTTCTCAAAAACAAAACATAACACCAGATTTAAATTTTCACAGATTGTAGTCCTCCTCAAGGGCTTTCTACCGCCGCCACCCCCATATCCGGGGTACTGGGAATAAGGGAGCAATTCCTCTTTTTGTATGAAAATATACAAATTTGTATGGAAACAACGACATTTTTAATCAAATATTTCTCAGAAACGAGAAATATCACCAGATTGAAATTTTTACAGTTTGCAATACTCGTCAAGGGCTTTCTATCGGCACCACCCCCATACCCCGGGGACTAGGAATAAGGGAGGAATTAACCTTTTAAGCGGCCTGTTTTCTGAATGAAACTGCTCGAAAAATGCGATATTTTTAATTAAATATTTCTTGAAAACAAGAAATATCACCCGATTTAAATTTTTATAGTTTGTAATCACTGCCAAGGGCTTTCTATTAGTACCACCCCCATATCCGGGGGACTAGGAATAAGGGAGAAATTAACCCTTTTGCTTCTTAAAAAATACTTGGTATAAGAATTAATTTCTCGCTGGCATTCGGCGAATCATTTGCATTTGACTTGTTTAGGGTTCAGGTATTTGCTAACCCGCGTTGCATGGAATTTTTGACACAAACCATTTTTGATTTGAGTGACGTTTGACATATAGAAATTCCCGCCAAAATGAAAATAAATTAAATTTGCAATTTTCCTAATTTTTAAAAGAGGAAAATGCTTCGTTTTTATGCGTATCTATTTTGCAGGTATTTTCCCGTAAAACAGGTAAAAATCTGTGAAGAAAACAGCCCGGGAAGGACGAAAATCAGGGAAAATCTGACGGTGCATATAGAAAGGGGAAATTCATTTTTTAATTTTTCTATTTTCTTCCCATTTAATGGATAAAATTGAATAGAAATTGGCATTTTCAAAGCGAATTTGCATTTTCTAATCAAATCCTACAATTTGTATTAAAAATCTTTCGAAAAACTATGAAAACTTTTTGAATCAAATCAAGTTTACATTCGATGTTCATTTGCTTATCTTTCCATGTGAAAATTTCTTCGATTTTTTTAACGAAATTTTTCGATTTTCCAAACGACTTATGCTAGAGATTTGAAATTTTGCACAAATGCGAGTTTCGTAAAAAGAAAGAATTGGTGAAAAAATGGGAAAAATCGGATAACTCCTTCCCCCCTTGCCGCTGAAAATTGATGTATTTGGCGATTTTCTCGAAAACGGTTTACCACATCAAAAAAGTTTCAAAGAAAAAAGTGTTTAGAATACAATTCTACATAATTTACCCATATATCAAAAATTCGACCGACCGATATTTATGATGTTTTATGTCGCTCAAAGATTTTCGATTTTCTTCGAAGATTTTTTCCATGGCAGATTTACCTGAAATCAATTTTTTCCAAAAATTCATATCTTTTGATCTGTTCATCGTAGATACAGACTATTTACACCAAAATGTAGGGAAATTGTCTGAAATTTTCAAAAAAAGTATCATAAGAAAAAAATTTCATGCAAATTTTTTCAGGGCGAGGGAAAGTTTCGGTAAATTCGAAAAAACTCATTTGCTTGGTTACTTATTTCAATGATTTTTTTTACTATTAGATACTAAATATAATTCTCTACAACTTCTTTAAAGACATAAAGGTGGTATTTCAAACTGTTTTGGTGTTATGAACCGAAAACTGACCCGTAGTGGCAGAAATTTTATTGAAAAATTTAAAAAGGGGGGAAAGAGTGGTCAGTTTGAATTTTGATATATGGCTGAATTATGTAAAATTGTATTCTAAACACTTTTCTGTTTGCAACTTTTTTGATAAACCGAACCGTTTTCGAGAAAATCGCCAAAAACTTCAATTTTCAGCGGGAAGGGGGGAAGGAGTTATCCGATTTTCCCAATTTTTTTACCAATTCCTTCTCTTTACGTTACTTTCATTTGTGCAAAATTTCAGATCTCTAGCTAAAGTCGTTCGGAAAATCAAAAAATATTGTTAAAAAAATCGAAGAAATTTTTACATGGGAAAACAAGCAAATTAACTTTGAATGTAAACTTGATTTCATTCAAAAGGTTTTTATAATTTTTTGAAAGATTTTTATTTCAAATTGTGGGATTTGATTAGAAAATGCAAATTCGCTTTGAAAATGCCAATTTCTATTCAATTTTATCCATTAAATGGGAAGAAAATAGAAAAATTAAAAAATGAATTTCCCCTTTCTATATGCACCGTCAGATTTTCCCTGATTTTCGTCCTTCCCGGGCTGTTTTCTTCACAGATTTTTACCTGTTTTACGGGAAAATACCTGCAAAATAGATACGCATAAAAACGAAGCATTTTCCTCTTTTAAAAATTAGGAAAATTGCAAATTTAATTTATTTTCATTTTGGCGGGAATTTCTATATGTCAAACGTCACTCAAATCAAAAATGGTTTGTGTCAAAAATTCCATGCAACGCGGGTTAGCAAATACCTGAACCCTAAACAAGTCAAATGCAAATGATTCGCCGAATGCCAGCGAGAAATTAATTCTTATACCAAGTATTTTTTAAGAAGCAAAAGGGTTAATTTCTCCCTTATTCCTAGTCCCCCGGATATGGGGGTGGTACTAATAGAAAGCCCTTGGCAGTGATTACAAACTATAAAAATTTAAATCGGGTGATATTTCTTGTTTTCAAGAAATATTTGATTAAAAATATCGCATTTTTCGAGCAGTTTCATTCAGAAAACAGGCCGCTTAAAAGGTTAATTCCTCCCTTATTCCTAGTCCCCGGGGTATGGGGGTGGTGCCGATAGAAAGCCCTTGACGAGTATTGCAAACTGTAAAAATTTCAATCTGGTGATATTTCTCGTTTCTGAGAAATATTTGATTAAAAATGTCGTTGTTTCCATACAAATTTGTATATTTTCATACAAAAAGAGGAATTGCTCCCTTATTCCCAGTACCCCGGATATGGGGGTGGCGGCGGTAGAAAGCCCTTGAGGAGGACTACAATCTGTGAAAATTTAAATCTGGTGTTATGTTTTGTTTTTGAGAAAAAACAATTTGATTTAAAAATTCCATATTTAATACCTGAAAAAAAAGTTTTTTTTACTCGATCAGTACGGAAGAAAAGCTGATCGAGGGTTTTTTCAAATGAAACAATTCATAAATATTCAATTTATATTTATTTTCCCATCAGAACAAGTGATTTAATATTATTAAATAATCCGAAGATTTTGGTCGCTAAGTTGTTGTTGTTGGTCGCTGTTGTATTTGTAGGAATTTCATTGGCTAGACTAGCAGCGCCCCTAGCGGCGACTAACCGAAAAAAGTTGGTCGCTAACTTGGTCGGTAACTTCACATCGGTGATCTGTTACCTGTTTTCCGTGAAAATACCTCCAAAATAGATACGCATAAAAACGAAGCATTTGCCTCCATTCAAAGTTTGGAAAATTGCAAATTTAATTTATTTTCATTTTGGCGGGAATTTCTTTAGTTGTCAAGAGGGGAATTTCAAAAGTCACATTCATAATGGCAGCATGGGAACTATAATTTAAAATGATGATAATTTTTTTTTGTACATGTACCCCTTTTGCGTGGCATAACTCCTCACCGGAAGTGAAAATTTCGGTCTCAAAGCGGGTTTCGGAAGGGGAGAAATAGGAGTTTGGTGGTATTTCTCAGATTTTTGAAAAATTGCCCCAAAAAAAAGTTCTCTCGAATTTACCGAATCTATTCCTCGCCGTGAAAAAATTTGTATGAAATTTTTTTCTTACGATACTTTTTTTGAAAATATCAGACAATTTTCATACATTTTGCTGTAAATAGTGTGTATCTACGATGAACAGGTCAGAAGATATAAATTTTTAAATAAAATTTATTTCAGGTAAATCTGCAATGGAAAAATTCTCCGAAGAAAATAGAAAATCTTTGAGCGACATGAAACATCAAAAATGTCGGTCGGTTGAATTTATGATATATGGGTGAATTATGTAAAATTGTATTCTAAACACTTTTCTGTTTGCAACTTTTTTGATAAACCGAACCGTTTTCGAGAAAATCGCCAAAAACTTCAATTTTCAGCGGGAAGGGGGGGAAGGAGTTATCCGATTTTCACCATTTTTTCACCAATTCTTTCTCAAATTCTCAGCTCGTACGGGTCTGAGCTACTTGCGAAACTCGGCAAAATAAAGGGCATGAGGAGGGCTAAAACATATAAAAAAATTGAGGTGGGAAAATTTTCCATTTTCGAGAAAAGTGGCTTTGAAAATTTCTTGTAATTTTCCGATTTTTTTTTCACATGGCCAACACTTTTCTGAAATTCTCAGCTCGTACGGGTCTGAGCTAGTTGCGAGATACGGCAAAAGAAAGGGCATGAGGAGGCCTAAAACATATAAAAAAATTGAGGTGGGAAAATTTTCCATTTTCGAGGAAAATCGTTTTGAAAATTTCTTGTGATTTTCCGTTTTTTTTGTCACGTGGCCAACATTTTTCTCGAATTCTCAGCTCGTACGGGTCTGAGCTACTTGCGAAACCCGGCAAAAGAGAGGGCATGAGGAGGGCTAAAACATATAAAAAAATTGAGGTGGGAAAATTTTCCATTTTCGAGAAAAGTGGCTTTGAAAATTTCTTGTAATTTTCGGTTTTTTTTTCATTTTGCCAACACTTTTCAAAAATTCTCAGCTCGTACGGGTCTGGGCTACTTGCGAAATACGGCAAAAGAAAGGGCATGAGGAGGCCTAAAACATATAAAAAAATTGAGGTGGGAAAATTTTCCATTTTCGAGGAAAATCGTTTTGAAAATTTCTTGTAATTTTCCGATTTTTTTTTCACATGGCCAACACTTTTCTGAAATTCTCAGCTCGTACGGGTCTGAGCTAGTTGCGAGATACGGCAAAAGAAAGGGCATGAGGAGGCCTAAAACATATAAAAAAATTGAGGTGGGAAAATTTTCCATTTTCGAGGAAAATCGTTTTGAAAATTTCTTGTAATTTTCCGATTTTTTTTTCACATGGCCAACACTTTTCTGAAATTCTCAGCTCGTACGGGTCTGAGCTAGTTGCGAGATACGGCAAAAGAAAGGGCATGAGGAGGCCTAAAACATATAAAAAAATTGAGGTGGGAAAATTTTCCATTTTCGAGGAAAATCGTTTTGAAAATTTCTTGTGATTTTCCGTTTTTTTTGTCACGTGGCCAACATTTTTCTCGAATTCTCAGCTCGTACGGGTCTGAGCTACTTGCGAAACCCGGCAAAAGAGAGGGCATGAGGAGGGCTAAAACATATAAAAAAATTGAGGTGGGAAAATTTTCCATTTTCGAGAAAAGTGGCTTTGAAAATTTCTTGTAATTTTCGGTTTTTTTTTCATTTTGCCAACACTTTTCAAAAATTCTCAGCTCGTACGGGTCTGGGCTACTTGCGAAATACGGCAAAAGAAAGGGCATGAGGAGGCCTAAAACATATAAAAAAATTGAGGTGGGAAAATTTTCCATTTTCGAGGAAAATCGTTTTGAAAATTTCTTGTAATTTTCCGATTTTTTTTTCACATGGCCAACACTTTTCTGAAATTCTCAGCTCGTACGGGTCTGAGCTAGTTGCGAGATACGGCAAAAGAAAGGGCATGAGGAGGCCTAAAACATATAAAAAAATTGAGGTGGGAAAATTTTCCATTTTCGAGGAAAATCGTTTTGAAAATTTCTTGTAATTTTCCGATTTTTTTTTCACATGGCCAACACTTTTCTGAAATTCTCAGCTCGTACGGGTCTGAGCTAGTTGCGAGATACGGCAAAAGAAAGGGCATGAGGAGGCCTAAAACATATAAAAAAATTGAGGTGGGAAAATTTTCCATTTTCGAGGAAAATCGTTTTGAAAATTTCTTGTGATTTTCCGTTTTTTTTGTCACGTGGCCAACATTTTTCTCGAATTCTCAGCTCGTACGGGTCTGAGCTACTTGCGAAACCCGGCAAAAGAGAGGGCATGAGGAGGGCTAAAACATATAAAAAAATTGAGGTGGGAAAATTTTCCATTTTCGAGAAAAGTGGCTTTGAAAATTTCTTGTAATTTTCGGTTTTTTTTTCATTTTGCCAACACTTTTCAAAAATTCTCAGCTCGTACGGGTCTGGGCTACTTGCGAAATACGGCAAAAGAAAGGGCATGAGGAGGCCTAAAACATATAAAAAAATTGAGGTGGGAAAATTTTCCATTTTCGAGGAAAATCGTTTTGAAAATTTCTTGTAATTTTCCGATTTTTTTTTCACATGGCCAACACTTTTCTGAAATTCTCAGCTCGTACGGGTCTGAGCTAGTTGCGAGATACGGCAAAAGAAAGGGCATGAGGAGGCCTAAAACATATAAAAAAATTGAGGTGGGAAAATTTTCCATTTTCGAGGAAAATCGTTTTGAAAATTTCTTGTAATTTTCCGATTTTTTTTTCACATGGCCAACACTTTTCTGAAATTCTCAGCTCGTACGGGTCTGAGCTAGTTGCGAGATACGGCAAAAGAAAGGGCATGAGGAGGCCTAAAACATATAAAAAAATTGAGGTGGGAAAATTTTCCATTTTCGAGGAAAATCGTTTTGAAAATTTCTTGTGATTTTCCGTTTTTTTTGTCACGTGGCCAACATTTTTCTCGAATTCTCAGCTCGTACGGGTCTGAGCTACTTGCGAAACCCGGCAAAAGAGAGGGCATGAGGAGGGCTAAAACATATAAAAAAATTGAGGTGGGAAAATTTTCCATTTTCGAGAAAAGTGGCTTTGAAAATTTCTTGTAATTTTCGGTTTTTTTTTCATTTTGCCAACACTTTTCAAAAATTCTCAGCTCGTACGGGTCTGGGCTACTTGCGAAATACGGCAAAAGAAAGGGCATGAGGAGGCCTAAAACATATAAAAAAATTGAGGTGGGAAAATTTTCCATTTTCGAGGAAAATCGTTTTGAAAATTTCTTGTAATTTTCCGATTTTTTTTTCACATGGCCAACACTTTTCTGAAATTCTCAGCTCGTACGGGTCTGAGCTAGTTGCGAGATACGGCAAAAGAAAGGGCATGAGGAGGCCTAAAACATATAAAAAAATTGAGGTGGGAAAATTTTCCATTTTCGAGGAAAATCGTTTTGAAAATTTCTTGTAATTTTCCGATTTTTTTTTCACATGGCCAACACTTTTCTGAAATTCTCAGCTCGTACGGGTCTGAGCTAGTTGCGAGATACGGCAAAAGAAAGGGCATGAGGAGGCCTAAAACATATAAAAAAATTGAGGTGGGAAAATTTTCCATTTTCGAGGAAAATCGTTTTGAAAATTTCTTGTGATTTTCCGTTTTTTTTGTCACGTGGCCAACATTTTTCTCGAATTCTCAGCTCGTACGGGTCTGAGCTACTTGCGAAACCCGGCAAAAGAGAGGGCATGAGGAGGGCTAAAACATATAAAAAAATTGAGGTGGGAAAATTTTCCATTTTCGAGAAAAGTGGCTTTGAAAATTTCTTGTAATTTTCGGTTTTTTTTTCATTTTGCCAACACTTTTCAAAAATTCTCAGCTCGTACGGGTCTGGGCTACTTGCGAAATACGGCAAAAGAAAGGGCATGAGGAGGCCTAAAACATATAAAAAAATTGAGGTGGGAAAATTTTCCATTTTCGAGGAAAATCGTTTTGAAAATTTCTTGTAATTTTCCGATTTTTTTTTCACATGGCCAACACTTTTCTGAAATTCTCAGCTCGTACGGGTCTGAGCTAGTTGCGAGATACGGCAAAAGAAAGGGCATGAGGAGGCCTAAAACATATAAAAAAATTGAGGTGGGAAAATTTTCCATTTTCGAGGAAAATCGTTTTGAAAATTTCTTGTAATTTTCCGATTTTTTTTTCACATGGCCAACACTTTTCTGAAATTCTCAGCTCGTACGGGTCTGAGCTAGTTGCGAGATACGGCAAAAGAAAGGGCATGAGGAGGCCTAAAACATATAAAAAAATTGAGGTGGGAAAATTTTCCATTTTCGAGGAAAATCGTTTTGAAAATTTCTTGTGATTTTCCGTTTTTTTTGTCACGTGGCCAACATTTTTCTCGAATTCTCAGCTCGTACGGGTCTGAGCTACTTGCGAAACCCGGCAAAAGAGAGGGCATGAGGAGGGCTAAAACATATAAAAAAATTGAGGTGGGAAAATTTTCCATTTTCGAGAAAAGTGGCTTTGAAAATTTCTTGTAATTTTCGGTTTTTTTTTCATTTTGCCAACACTTTTCAAAAATTCTCAGCTCGTACGGGTCTGGGCTACTTGCGAAATACGGCAAAAGAAAGGGCATGAGGAGGCCTAAAACATATAAAAAAATTGAGGTGGGAAAATTTTCCATTTTCGAGGAAAATCGTTTTGAGCCCTTTTAAATTCTCAGTACCTTCAAGGGTTCAAACTTTTGCTCATATTTCAGCTCGTGAGGGGCCAATCCATTTACAAAACCTAGAAAATTAACCGGCAGGAGAAGGGCTAAAATATAGTAAAAAATTACGTTTGTACTATGTTGCGATCTATGGCTATAAAGTTATCTCTAAGTTTTCAAGTTCCAATTCGTGGTATTTTTCATTTTGGTCGCTTGCGGCGGCGCGCACAACAGAGCGGCGAACATTAGAACTAACTGACAGCAGCGGCGAGCATGGGAACTAAAAAACTTAGGACTAACTAGTTAGGAATAACTTCACGCCAGTCAATTCGCCTGTAAAGCGTCCTCATCCCGTGAATGCGATAAACTTCCAATAAACTGTTGAACAGTTCCCGGGGGAAGACTCTGAATTAGACAAGATATTAGAACAGTTATTGTTATGAACAAAAGTTGGCCTTTTGATGTTCTTAGATCGAATAATTGGGTCGAGAAATCTTCTTTGGATTCTGCCGCCTTAACATTTTCACTCTACAAATAAATTTCATTTCATTACAATATCTTCCGGCATAGTTTGAAAATTTACCTTTTCCTGCAGTTTATCCTCAGCTTTATTCGATTCCATCGCAAATTAGAGAAATTTCCTGCAGCGAAGCACTTCAATGTTTACATTATAAACCTATCAACTTAACGGTACATTTTAAAAAAATGTGTAGTTGTCAAATGGAATAGGGTGAACGTATCAATGATCTTTTTAAGATTGTGGAAGTTGTGACTTTCAATCCGTTTTTGTAGAATAATTCCAAAAAGAGATTTTAATTATATACCAAGAAATTTTTTTCGTCTTTTACCGATATTTTGACATTGAATTACAACGACTTATTTATTTTTACAAAATATTTAGGCGAAAATTTATCACATTTTAATATTTGATGACTGCACAAAAGGGGGTGACAGCACTGCTAGAAAGTACAGAATCCTCTATCCATTTGACATTTCCCAACAGCACAATAACATAACCTCTTTTCGTTGTTTATATTCTCGCAAATGCGGTATTTTAGTTTTGCACGCTTAAAAAGTTAATAAAAAACATGTTTTACCTCATTGGACTCGGTTTGGGTGATCCAAAAGACGTTACAGTTAGAGGATTAGAAATAATTAAGAAATGTCATCGAGTTTATTTGGAATCCTACACGTCGATTTTGAGTTGTGGCCAAGAGGCTTTGGTGGGTAAACCGTTTATCTTAAAAAATCCATTATTTTACCAATTGCTATGTATTTAGGAACAATTTTATGGAAGAGCCTTAATAGTTGCTGACCGAGATTTAGTGGAAGCGGGCGCCGATGAAATTTTAAAGGACGCTGAAAATTTGGACGTTGCTCTTCTAGTGATTGGGGATCCATTGGTAAAAACTGAACCTTTACTACTTATTAAAGCTTTTGAAATCCATCTTAACTAAACTGTGAAGAATGTTGAACAATTGAGAAAATCATTAACATGTCCAAGAATCTTTCAGGGTGCGACAACTCATACTGATTTTCTTCTGCGGGCTAAAGAGAAAAACATTCCAGTACAAGTCGTTCACAATGCATCAATTATGAATGCTATTGGCTGTTGTGGTCTTCAACTGTATAACTTTGGTGAAACAATCTCGATACCTTTGTGGACAGAGAGCTGGCGGCCAGATAGCTTCTACGATAAAATTAAGAAAAATCGTGATAATGATATGCACACTCTTTGTCTCCTCGATATAAAAGTAAAAGAACCAACCCTCGAAAGTCTGATGAAGAAGAAACGAGAATATATGCCGCCCACATTCATGAGTGCCAGCGAAGCTGCAAGTCAATTGATTCAGATTATTGCAACAAAACGTCAAGATGAAAATTGCGGAGACCTAGCCTACGATGAAGAGACGCGGTGTGTAGCAGTTGCTCGAGTTGGACATGAGACGCAAAAAATTCGATATTGTTCAATTCTAGAAATGACGAAAGTTGATATGGGATCACCTTTACATTCACTGGTCATACCAGCAAAGCATCTGCATCCATTGGAAGAGGAATTTTTACAACAATTTTCTGACTAAAATATAGATTTTTTAAGAATAATAATAATAAAGAAAATGGTTTTGTTAAAATTTGTTGTTATTATTTGTTATAAATAGTTTTGTTATAATTATTCTAACTAGCAGTCATTTTATGGCCCAAGATATCTGTTTTTAGGTGGTAGCTGATTTTGAATCTGACATTGGTTTGGTTAGATTGGTACAAGTTTTGGAGATTATCAAAAAAAAAAAAAACTCCCATGGAACTGGAAAAATTGAAGTAGGAAATTTTAGTTAGAAGTTTTTTCAAATTGGCTCTAGTTTTGGAGATGCTTACACATTTTTTAGACCAATAAAATTACATTTTATCGATTATTCCAAGAACTATCCCACAAATATTTTCAATCAAGATTAGGTTTGCTCTTCGACTAGTCAAGGGAATTATCAGTGGTGTCTTTTCATAAAATATTTTTTTAGCAAATTTTTATAAAAATTCTCATTTGGTGGTTTTGGGGTTGTTGTGGTTTTCGTTGTGAATAACAGGACGTTGGTGAAGTAAGAAAGAAACACTCAGTTCTGATGTATATTTTACACTATTTATTCCTTTTTTTGTTTAGTTTAAACATGAGTACAGTCTTAAATTCACTAGTTAATTAGTCCGTTAAACTTTCGTTGCAAAACTATCCTTTAAAAACTGACTTCTGGAACTAACTCCAAACTTCTCGTAACTGAACTGTAGAACTAATCTCTTTTTACAAACTCTACTGCAGGACTAATCTCTTTTTCAAAACTCAACTTTCCAAACCGAACCTAAGCTTACAATTACTTACTTTTATAACTACTCTAGGCGGAAGATGAATTCTTTCGCTTACATAAATGTTACAATATTCTTAAAAACATATTCATTTATTATTAAAGCATTTCAAGGTCTTTCCTAGTCCAATGGTTTGATTTCCGATCATCGTTTCATTTTATTTCATGACCGTGAATTCTACCTTCTGCTGTGTCAACAAAAACCTAGGTGCATAGGATTTCCTCACTGAATTGCATGAGTGACTTAATTGTGATAATGATACAGCAATTGTTTATGTTATCATATTTCAGTTCTTGCGTTTAAACATCTGTCGTTCCGTGTTTGGAAATTTGACCGATCTTTTAAATAGCTCATAATCAAAGTAGGAAGTCCAATTACATATGTTTTCAAATAGTTGACTGAATTATATCTGAGAAATGAAGCTTAAATGTTTTTAATCAATGATCATTATGAATGATCATTAGAATCCTAACAGGGTCGCTGAATTCGATTCTGCAGTCAAAAAGTCCGTAAGGATATCTCAAAGCTAAGGATATATGTATTTATATATACATGTATAAGAGTGGCTGTCTTTTTTCATTTATAAGAAAGTCAGACGTAATTTTGGATTTTTAGTCAAATTAATAAGTTTGGATTTTTAGTCAACTTAATAATACAAAATTAATTTTTTTTAAAAATTAAAACAGAAAAATCTTTTATTTATCAAAATGTACTAAAGAGGAAAACAATATTTTTTTGGGCTGTGTATCAGAAATAATAGCGAGATAAAAGCATACAATATAAAATAAAATAAATATTTATGAGAATTTCACAGCGTTTTTCCGAAAGGTGCGGCATGTATCCGTAGCTTTCCTTAAGTATATTGGATTGAAAATGGTAACTATGTATTATATGTAAATCATAAAGAATTGAATTGTAATTTGATGAATTAAATAAATACTATAAAAAAGTAGACTAAGCACAACTTAATTTTGTAAGAAAACGGGCCTTAGATATTCAATTAACATCGTTGCCGAGGTAAGTAACAAAAAATACGTTCATTGTTTTGTTTTAATCAATTGTCTTTTAATAAATTATCATTCTCAAACTTTACACGTTTCTCAGCCTAAGACAGAAGAAAATGTTCTACAATCCGTAATTTATTAAAACGCTTTAACTTCTAATAAAGCATCCGATTTAAACAATGGATATCTCTTCACAATACTTTAATCCCTCCATAGTTAACCCTAATTACCACCTTCCGCTCAAACCATAGGAACTTTGGTTCACAGCCAATGTTTTTTTTTCGTATTTTCTGATAGGGCGAATCGCTTAATGTAATTGAATACACCCTGCTTTTATTTCATGCATTTAAAAACCGTCTACAATCACGACGGTATAATATAATTTCATATCACACATACATCGGTAGATACGATTCCTTATGATATTTAAACCAGATATCGGTATAACTACTTAAAATTTGCTTCAAATACGACCTGAGTATACGTTCGTAGGATTGAAAATAGATATGGATGGTTACAAAATGAAAATACAGTCACACCTATAAAGTGGCAATCGGTAAACACGTCTTCATGGAATCCTTCCTCTCCTTATCCCTCACCTATTTGCCATTTTATTTTTCCCGTCTCCCGTTTTGTCGTCAGTGATGAATGATATCCACGTTGAGAAATTAATAGGATTTAATGTTGTTAATCCTTTAGAGCTGATCTGTTAGATTTATGAGTTATGTTAGAGCAAAGGATTTACGTTAAATTATTTTAGAATAATTGGTTTATTGTTTTACATTTACAAAGGCATGCTTAAATATATCTGCCCAAATCGCGTGAGTACCGAAAACGTGAAGTTTTAGGGGGTGTTTTTTTTACTGAAATGTAAATTTATGGTGATTTGTGAATTAAAACAAAGCCTTATCATAAAATTAAAAAAAAAATACACAGTTTTATACTTTTATGTATGTACATAATATCATCTACAACATATCACGTAATCGCAGTCATGAAACGAAAATCCCATTTAAAACCACAATATTTTCATCCACCCTTCCTAGAATTATTAAACAGGTCGACTGCAAGTTGAGAAAATTCTATTTAGCAAACGATTTTCATTTTAAAGTAATTCTGTGACATAACTGTAACTAAATTAGGTAATATGAAAATATAACATAAACAAAATTATGTAGACGAATACTAAATTTCCACTAATACATCGTATGTGGGAAACTTACTTGGAAGCATTTATGAACAGTTGTTTCTTAAATGTCTATCCATGATTAAACAATTTACATGTTGTTTTGAACATCAAGCTTACAAAGTCAGTCATTATAAAGCAAAAGTTACAAGATAGTTAAGCAAACGTGAAATTTAAAGATATATTTCTGTAATATTTTTCGGTTGTTATTTTTTGTCTGTTAATTACACTAGAAGACAGAGATTTTCGCCTCAATTGATTGTGTATGCGGTTTTTCTGAAAGCTTTTCATAAATACATTATCAAAAATATCTGATGTGAACAGCACATGACTTTCTTATACAAAATCTACATTTTTGCACAATTTACACTATAACCTGTAGAATAAAATATTAGTTTACATAAAAACATGGATTTTTATTTACGAAATCTGAAATATCTCGATAAACGGTAAAAGATATCAATTTTCGGCAAAAAGCAAAAATTAAGAGAATTTTAATACCTTTAATTCTGTCTTTAATTGTTTTTTCGAAAAGCCGTTAGTTTACAAGCAAATCGCAAAAATCTATTTTTATAATTTTTATTGATGATATATCTCTAACGGTAAAAGACAGCGGATAACGGTAAAAAATAGTCAGTAACGCTATTCACATCATACATTAACCTCAATTCACATCATACATTAACCTCGACATAATCGCAAAAAACTGATTTTTTTTAAATAACGGTATATCTTGATAACGGCTTCTTCATGGTACCCTAAAGTTATTACGTCACAAATTGTTGCTTGTTTAAAGTAGTTGCTAAAAGACCGTAAGGAAGATGTCCCACTGGGGCATCAGCTCCTGCAGCTGACTGATCCCGACATCAGGTCGCGCAGCTGCAGGAACCGATACGATCAGTTGACATGGCACACTGAACTGGGATCAGCTGACCTCAAATGTTAAAATGTCGGACTCGGAGGAAGAACTTCTCCTTATTTCTCTGCTAAAAAAACTAAATCTGTGCAATCGTACTAGCATCTACCTTTTCCTACAGCTTGTACGATTGCTGTGTTTTATTTTGTCCTATTCGATGGACATCGTATTTATTTTCGCTTGTTTAAAAGTTTATTAGTTAAACAGACTTGTCAAAATTGTATGATGTCACTAATTATTTTAAAGTCAACATTATATGAAGTAGAGAGCCTATAACCTAGAGAGTGGCCATGTTATCTTAATAGACTGTGCCACTGATGACTATTATTACCGACGAAAAAAATATTGAAAATTATCATTTTATTGTATTTAATCTAACAAAAATGACATTAGAAACTACCGGACATGTTCCTGATATCAGCTACATTTAGGTCAGTTCAAAAGAGTCAGCTACGTCTCGCAGACACGCAGCTGCACATTTTTTGCAGTGTGCCATGCGCCATTGGATTACATGTGCAACTGATGTCGAGATCAGTCAGCTGCAGCAGCTGATCGCCAGTGTGACATCTCGCTAAGAGGCTTCTCTATCCTGAATAGTAGACCGACATTTACTATTTTTTCTCTCTTTACACTAGTAACAGTTTGTGACGTGAAACGTTCAAATAGGCCTCTGTTTTCGCACTAATTGCGTCACTATTGGCCGAGTTGGAGCCAAGCTACCTTCACTTTATATTTCAATTAGAGGCTGTGCACCGAACCGCTTCACGGGCAGTTGGGTTTATCCAGAGGGGAGGGGGTAGATATTAGTTGGCAAAATTTTTTTCCGAGGGCTGACCTCTCTAATGATGAAAACCAGATCCAAATCTCATCAGAATAGCAGGAGATAGCAGGTGGGGGCAGTGATGCTATGTACCTTTAGTGAAATTCCCCTTTCCAAATGACGAAATCCCCCTTTTTCCCCTTTTTCAATGACGAAATTCCCCTCGTTTTTCCCCTATAAAAAAACGAATTTTAAATAAAGAATTCATGTATTAAAACCAAAAATTATTGTCATTTGGACTCATGTTAGTCTTTTAAGAGAAAAATACACAAATTAGGAAATAATTTTATATTTTGTAAAGCTTTAACAAAATACTCGTTAATTGTATTCCCGATGTTGAAAAACGAACAAAAAATATGTGTCAATGAACTTTCATGGAAACTACTTTCCATCAAAATCTTTTAAAATAATTTAAAGTAATTACTTTGCATAACATGAGAAATGGTACTTTTTAATGTGCTTTTTTCAAAGCTGTTAAAAAGTACACTGAAAAATCGGTTAAACGTAGATTCCAAAGCCATTTTAAAGTGCTTTCGTTTAAAAGATTGGGGTGTATACTTTACCATTGCAATAAGATCATTATAAAGTGGAAAATGCATAAATAAGGGTATTTCCTTCACTCTTTACCTTTGCCTAAGCTTGGATGGAATTGGATTGTAATTGTTTTTAATTATTTGTACTTCTACTTTTCCGTAATTTTTTAAAAGTATTTTGGGTTTACTTGAAAGGCGAAGATTTTCCCCTCGTTTTGAAGCGTTTTCCCCTTTTCCCCTATTAACAATTTTTATACTCAAATTCCCCGCAAAAAGGGGAATTCCCCTCGATATAGCATCACTGGGTGGGGGGTTTAAAGAATGAGGAAGGGATAGATATTATTGGGCGAAATTATTTCCTGAGAGCTGAGCTCTCTAATGGTGAAAACAAATCCAATTCCCTTCAGCAGTACAGCAGATACCAGGAGGGGAGTGAGAAGGAGGGGGAAAATTTAAAAAACAGCATAGTCTCAATGACACCCTGAACCTAACGATAAAGTTTTATGAAAATCGGTTCTGTAGTTTTTGAGAAATCTGGTGACAAAAAAACGGACTTACCTTTATAACAGTGTTTCCCAACCTAGAACTCATGTACCCCTAGGGTACATCGACTGGTTCCAAGGCATACAAGAAATATGAAAAATAAAATAACCAAATTTGGAAAAAGTTTTTTTACCAACCAAAAAAACCAACCAAATTTGGAAAAAGTTGGGAGATACAAAAGAAATATCTTGAATTTCTAATAATAAATTAAAAGCCACTTTGTGTAAAGAATAACAAACCAATCCATGTTTTAATGTAAAATTTTTGGTGTTACTACAAAAAATAGTGAAAGCTGTTTCATAGTCACCATGACTAAAAACTTTTGTGAGCCAATCTTTGGACAACAAAATTTCTGTCGTTGCATATAGCGTTCACGATACTTTAAGATAAATCAGGAAATCGTTTGCGAAAATACAATATAAATATTTAAGGTATCTTTAATCAAATCTGAAGAAAACTTTACAGATTTATTTTTCATGGTAATCGAAGAACATAGAACGATTTGAAAATTTCGCTTAACTTGGCAATTTTCTTAGATATTTCGCTAAATTCGAAAAATTATGGCTAAAACTATTTATAGCTATAAGGAAATAGCCGAATAAAAATGACAACAGCCAAATGGAAGCTTTAATTCAATTCGATTTATTGCTTACGGTAATAGTTGGCATTGTTCAATTTAATGGATTTTTCTTGGTGATTTCGTTATCATTATTCGATAGTTTTACATCGAAGGAAGACCAGTTGTAAGAAAATGTAATTTAAAGTTTTGCATTTATATGAATAGCCGAAAGAATATAAATTCTTGATGATGGATTGTCGTATAAATTTTTCCTTACTATTCTAAACATGCTAATCATTTTTTGTATCGGGTCTTTCAACAAGGACATAACAATTTTGTATTTTAATAAAAACGCACCCTAAAACTTTTTTTTATGATCTGGCAATGCTAAAACGTCAGTCAAGGTTTACGTTTTTATCATGGTGAAGTTCACGAACGAGCAACGTTTGGAAATTGTTAAAACTTACTACCGAAATTCTGAGTCGGTGGTCGCAATCGTGTAATCTCGAGAAATGGTCCGGTTGAATGGCCACCTCGCCCATGCGATTTAATGCCGTTGGATTTCTTTTTATGGGTTATGTTAAGTCGTTGGTTTATGCCAACAAGCCAACAATGTTAGAGGAGTTCAGGAACAATATCGAACGCGAAATTGCCAACGTTCCGGCCGATATGTGTGGAAGAGTAGTGGAAAATTGGCTCCAAAGAATCAATCAGCAAACGTGCTCGCGGTGGCCATATGAACGACATCGAATTTCATACTTAAATGTAACATGTCCACTACACCTGCCTGATATCTGAATTATTCTGTGTTTTATTTAAATACAAAATTGTTATGTCCTTGTTGAAAGACCCGATAATTAAATCATTTTATGATGTGCAGAAATCTTTAATTTGTATCTGTTAGTGACAAAATGGACAAGTTACAAATGATTTTATAGAAATTTTATTATAAACATTTTTTTTTATTTAAATTTCCGCAACGTAAAAAGTTGTAGCATCCTTACTGAGTCTTGATGAATTCGAGAGCTGTGTAAATTATAAGATTTCACACCATTTAATTTATTTCAACGTGACTATAATCGGTGGTCATTTAAATGGGATTTGGGTTCAAAAAACATCAATCACGATATAAGAACAGATTCAGTCATAAAAATTTTTGAATTAAAATTTCACTCGGTATCTACCAGTAATTTGTTTATGCCTCGTCTCAAGTTATTGCCTATTACAGCAACAGATTGTCAATCTAAATATAATTTTAAATTAAAACAAATAAATTGTGTCCCATCAATATTGATTTATAGTGTTAGATATTTCTCTTTGTTTCTCAAACTAATACCCAATTAATTATATCGTAGTAGAGCAGGTCCTGTGAATATTTCAAGAAATTCGCGCACTTAAAATATAAAATGAGCTTCGTGTGCCATCTTTAGGTCAAATTTATTCTAAAATTATTGATCGATATAAATATTGGTTGCAACGAAACAGAAAATTTATCATCGTTTATTAAAATAAAATGTAACATATTTTTATTATGGTGTGTCGAACTGAATATGCCAGGAATCTATGCTATATTAACACACAATGATTTGTGTATTAAATTTAGGTTACATATTGATGCCTCCGTTCAAGACTATGGTAAGTAGAAAAATACCACTTTGTAGAAAATCGATTTTAGTAATTTTTTCACATTACATAAAAATACTCAAAAAATACGGCAGTGGCATTGTTGGTCCTTATTTCAATCGAAATGAGGCCGAAACTCGTGTTACGGCCAATAGATAACGTTACAAGGCAATGATCAATGATCAATGATTTTTTCTTTGAAAACATGGAAGGCATCGATCCAAACGATATGTGGTTCCAACAAGATGGCGCTACGGCCCATACACCGCGCGAAACCATCGATTTGCTGGAAACACGATCTTGGGACAACGTTATTTCGCGTATAGACATGTCAATTGGCCCCCAAAATCGTGCGATCTGGAACTCGATTAATTCTTGTGGAGATATGTAAAGTCATTGGTGAATGCTGACAAACCAGAAATATAGCAGTGTTATGGTGGAAATAGAGCCAGATTTGCTCGAAAAAATGGTGTAAAATTGGGTCGACAGAATGCAGTTCGTCAAGGTGACAATATGCCCGAATTCATCTTTAAACACATTGGTGTTGAATTGCCATTGGGCAAGAAATAATCTTTCTACTAATAATTGCTAAAATTTAATTTTTTGTTGTATTTTTTTAATCCTCTTAAAAAAAACCCTTTACTATGCAATTTTGCCATACATCAAATAAATATAACACAACGCAATACAGGTATCCCTACAGGTATCCCTCCTAAGAAAATATTGTAATTATAGATGAATGTTTTTATATAAAAAAGATAATAGGTAGGGTCAGGTAGGATGAAGTTGTCCACGTTTTTATTATTGGCCATAAAATGGTCAAAGATTGGAATTTTTGCATGATAAGATAGTCAAATCTTAAGCGTAGGAACTAAGCTAACTTTCTGCACTCACAGATTACCAACTTTTTATACCCGTATGGTGAAACCAAAGGGTATATTAGATTTGGCTTACCGTTTGTAACGCCAAGATCCCGTCATCACACACAAAAATGAATTACACCAGTGTGTTTAGAATGATAAAAAAAAGTTTAATTTAGGATATCCGTCCGTCTGTCTGTCTGTGGCGCGGATTGCGGGAGCACGGATTGAGCTAGAGACTTGAAATTTTACGCAGATCCGTTTTTCGTAAAATGCGAGGCTAAGTTCGTTAATGGGCAAAAATGGACCATTAGGGGGGGTACCCCCCATACGAACGAAAACGTTTTTTGCAAATATCTCAAAAACGGTACATCTTATCAAAAAAGTGCAAGAACAAAAGTTATTTAGGATATAATTCTACATAAAACTCCCATACATCAAAATCCGATTGGAATAAATTTTAAAAAATCCTATTGAAAAGTTTGACTTCAAAGTGGAATTTTGATACAACTGTTCGCTGTTCACTTAAATCACCATACGGGTTTTCAATAATTGTCAGATTGGGAATTATAGATTTTGTTACGTTTGACATTAAATTTAATTTTTAGGCATTTATCGAAAACTTTGATTTTTCGATTTTTCCAAAATGGTAGGGAGAAGTGGTCCACCCTCAAAAACTTTCCAGAAATCGCATAAACATCAAATTAAATGACAAATAAAAGTATAATCATGAAGTTTGATCAAAAATATGGTTTCTTCGAAAGTAACAAATGAGCGTTTGGCGGTTTCGACTTACACGGAACCAATTAACCGCGTAATTCGAGGGCTACCTGTACATCAAAATTCAATCAGACAAGCTTCAAAAAATTTCAATTGGAATATTATAATCGAATTGAAGATTTGGCATTTGAAATTTAATAATCTCGCCGTATAATAGGGTGTTAGGAATGACAAAAGATTTCGATTTCCGCATGTTCGTCCGTCCGTCCGTCCGCCTGTCCGTCCGTCCACCTGTCCGTCCATCCATGAAGACCATAACTTTCGAAAGGATTGAGCTAGAGACTTGAAATTTTGCATTCCTTTCCCCATCACCCATACAAACGAAACCAACCATTTCATATGAAAATGTGAATGTGAATCATGAAAACGTCATTCCAAACCAACGCGAAAGCCTTTCTTATGCAAATCAATCACGTAAAAAATCTAAAAATGCAAAAATTTGTTAGTTGATAGCCACCATAACTTGTCACCAGACGCGATTACAGCCCTGTTTCTTAATTGTCTTTTGCATTGTTTGACATATCATTAATAATTCGCTTGCTCTTCTCTCCTTGTTACGATAAAAACAAGAACGCACTGCGATGGTAGTCGTTAAGAATGGTGCTAATGAATTGACATTTGGAGTTTTTGAAATACGTGTCATGTGGTAGTCATGAGGTAAAAACGCTTCAAATTTAGGCTTAAGTAGAACTAAGTACAGGTAAACGTCGTTTTGCGCCGGTTCGATTTACGCCGATTCACAATTACGCCGGTTGGGTCCGGCGTGGGATTCCCAGTTTCGGCCGACACCAGACGACAGTAGGCGCTGCGATTCTAATAGCAGACACACGTGTTCATTTTACGCCGATTTTTTTTACGCCGGTGTCTCTCGGAACGGAACTCCGGCGTAAAACGACGTTTACCTGTATTTAAAAGTAACTAAACAACGATGCGCGATAACATACATATACAAGTACTATATTTTAAGTATATTTTAAAAACTTCAATTCCCACTACTTTAGCACTCGTATTCAAGCTTACCATCGCCGTGCGCTTCTTATGTTCATTAAACTCCAAAAATTGTCCTGATAGTTAAAAACTAGAAACTTTTAGATTTGAAAAGTTTCATTTGAAAATAATTATATGTACAAAAATATGCATTTATTCAAATTTTTCTTATTCCAAAAAAATGTGGGAATTTGCATAAAAGTATTGATAATATTATATAGATTTATTCAACGACTTAATTTGAAAAGTGCATTTCCTGTATTTTTATCTCCGCACTAATGTATTCATATCTATGAATAAAAGGATATCGTTTAATCGATTACCTCCCAAAGGATAAAGAACGAAGCGATTGCCCATTGTTTGCAAATATGTACATGTTCTACAATTTCAAGCCACAATATTCCAATTGGTACTTTCTATATCCATTGAAAACTAAAATGCAAATGTTCTTCTATTAAATATAGTGAATGTGGATTGCTCCATTTGGTATCTATTCCATTTATATATATTTGAATATGTGTATATTCTGTTGTTATGGTGGCCTGAATTTTTCGGAAAATTGGAAAAATAGGAGTACATACATCTGCCCCGCAGGCCCATTGCGGATTCATGAGAGTTTGTCCCAAAGCGTTAAAGATATCGAGTCATGGAAAGTTGCTGTATTCTGAAATGTCCTTTACTAATATGTATACCCACTGAAAATGGAATTAATTTCTTCTTTATATACAATTTATTTCATATCTGCATTTTGATTATACTAAAGTTTGTGGATATATACAGCTACGGGTAACTAAAGTATTTTTCTTAGAAAATTAAATATTTTAAAAAATTAGTGATAGTAATTTCTTGATGCATATGCGGAGAGAAAAAGAATAGTAGATCTAACTACTTTATAATGAAAATTCGGGACTATCACTTAAATAGATAATTTTCAATACAAAATAGTTAATTTGAATTGAAAAAATAGTCAATTTAAATACCAAAGAGTAAATTTTACTACTAAGAAGTTAAAGTTGTTATAAAAATGGTCGATTTTGACTATTTGGGTAATTAAAGTTAACTATTTCCCATTATAAAATAGTTATATTTACTATCTTTTCTCTCAGTGTACGCGGAGAGAAATTCAAATAGGAATTTATGACTCTTCTGCAATAATTCCCTAAAAATAGAGAATCGTTCCTATAATTTTGGGAATATTTCCAATTTTTTGGCATGAACTCCCTTTTGGTTGGGAGTCATCACCAAAAAATTTCACTGTCTCGTATATTCCTATTACTTTTCTCTACTATAGAGGGAAAATATTGTATTCATGACGGAGACCCACTCCAGAACGGGAGCAGATAGAAACTTTCTGATCAGTACGAAATCCGTTTCAGGAAAAATTATTAGGATTTCCGTACATCTGTCTGTTGGTCTGTCTGTCTGTCCGACTGTCAGTTGTATCTTAAAACATAAAAAAAGCTATAATTGCCAATCTGACAATTATTGAAAACCCGTATGGTGATGTTCGTATCAAAATTCGAACAGTTGTACCAAAATTCCACTTTGAAGTCAAACTTTCCAATAAGATTTTTTTAAATTTATTCCAATCGGATTTTGATGTATGGGAGTTTTATGTAGAATCATATCCTTAATAACTTTTGTTCTTGCACTTTTTTTGATAAGATGCACCGTTTTTGAGATATTCGCAAAAAACGTTTTCGTTCGTATGGGGGGTACCCCCCCCCCCCCCCCCTAATGGTCCATTTTTGCCCATGAACGAACTTGGCCTCGCATTTTACGAAAAACGGACCTGCGCAAAATTTCAAGTCTGTAGCTCAATCCGTGCGCCCGCAATCCGCGCCACAGACGGACGGACAGACGGACGGATGGACATGCGAAATTCAATTTTTTTTATCATTCTAAAAACACTGGTGTAATTCATTTTTTTGTGCGATGACGGGATCTTGGCGTTCCAAACGGTAAGGCAAAGTTAATATACCCTTTGGTTTCACCATACGGGTATAAAAACTCGAGAACGCGTTGAGCTATCGACTTGAAATTTTTTGTAAATGAGTTTTCTATAATTTTTTTTTTTCAAAAGTAACGGTAGCTATAACGGGTACAATTTTTTGAAAAAATACAGTATTTGGAAAATTTTTTGAAAGCTATGCGCTTTTATGAAAAAAAAATGCCTATAACCAAATTTAAACGAAATAAAATAAATATTTTTTGATTTAGTGGTTTTTACGTATTCTTAACGGTTGTTGAGATATTTAGAAAAAATATTACTTTTCACATGTTTTTCCGAAACTAAATATTGAAGAGGAAAATTTTGTGTTTGTCACAACTGACATTTGTTTTGTACAACCGAGATTTTTTCTGTCCTATTATTTCTCTCTGTGTTGCTCGTTGGACGTGGATTTCCAATCTGTTTTTTTTTTGATTTTCCGGTTTTTTTGATTTTCCGGTTTTTTTGATTTTCCTGTTTTTTTTTTTTGATTACTACTATATTAATTTTATAACATATTTTAAAGCCTTGTATGAGTTACAATATTGTTAGATTTATTTCTCAAGTCCCTTTTACTCCATAATAAAAAGATTTCATCGTTAGTACCTTCAATAAAAATTATAAATTCATTGTTATCTATTGGTTTCCTAAAAGTATGATTTCGCTTAGTGTTAGGCTATATGATAATAGTTTTCTATCATTGGTTTTATAAAATAAATTAGGAATACCCACTTCTTGATAAGCAAGTCATATTGGTCCTAAATTTCCTCGCAAAACATAATCTTCCCCAACAAGATGAGCAATGGATTTTCCTGCTACAAGTTATCGCTTTTTGATATAAATTAGTGTTGCAACGAATATTTTGTAAATATATTGGATATTCGGCAAATTTACAGGTCGGTTACTGACTATTCGCCAGAATATTCGTTGCAACACTAATATAAGGCCCTATCACAGAATCCGATACGGAAGGTTAAATTACTTAATATACCAAATTGTCCGAAACACTTGTTAGAATTTGCTGAATAAATCAGAAATGCAACAAACAACCCCAAAATTGAAACAATACTGATATAAGATTTCCTAGATTTATTCCGCAATTTCCGATAGATGATAAAATTATTTTAGGAAAGGCTCTTGTAATTTTCTCTATTAGAGCTCACTGTTCGACAAAGTGTATATTTTTAGAATTAAATTCTTTTTTTTTCGCTTCCATAACGACAAAAGTCGAACAATAATGAAATTAAAATTGTATGCAGAAAGTCCAAAATCTTCCAAAGAAAACAATCTCTAAAACATAATAGCGATACAAGTTTAATCTATTGGCTTCCATTCATTTGGTTTGGTAATTTCAAAAAAATGTCTGTGGATGAATGCCAGAAAAAAATGTTTTGTGTCCCACACAATCGTATTATCGCAAAAAAAAAAAAAAAGATTTAAAGAATTTCCTCCATAAAATAGCATTCAGTGTGCCAATACTTTTTATGTACTATAATTAATTCTGTTTTTTTGTCATAATGAGTTTTAAATTCAATGATCTTATTAAATTTGTTTTCTTCACATTTATCAAATTTTTTTAAGTGCCTTCTTAGATAAGACGGTATGGAAAATGCCGAAAAATCTTTTCCAATTTTAATGCTCATAAGGCAAATTAAGAACAGATGTTTCTGTACAATTTTGAAGGTGAAAAAGCTTTTCAATTGTGAGGAGGGCATTATTAAAAAGGTTAATTATTAATTGCTATTTAAATTTTTTTTTAATAATTTAACTCAGCAATTATTTTCAAAAATTAAGAACTGAAATAATCCTGGAATTTTAAAGTAAGAGACATACATACTTTAAATGTGCTTTAATTACGAATAAATATTCTATTGATTGTAAGGAGATTTTAAAATGTTTCAAAATAAATTTGGGGACAAAAGCTGCAAAAAGGCATTCATGCAACGTACCATTGTTAATTTAAGTGTCCAGTCTCGTTAAAATGTTTGTGGATTTATGTCGTTCAAAAGAACAATAGCAACCAGAAAAAGTGAAGCTTTTCGTAAATAATTATTTCGTATTTGATGGGATATTTAAACAATGTCAGATATTTAATGCTCTTGTTCGGAAATAAGTTCGTCTTCTTTTTGCAGGTAAAATACAATAAAAGACAAAATACTGAAGATTTTTCAAATTATAGTGGAATTTGAAACGATATTCTTCTTATTATCCTTTGATTTCACACCAATTCATACTCTATTTGTATAGAGCTTGGAAGTCACGCCTGATTTCTCAATTTTTTATCATCTACCGGCTTGGATTTTGCTTTTTGAATAAGTTTTTTTGCAAAAAGCCAGAAACACTTAAAAACTATTAGAAAAAAGTTGGGACCCAACTGATGGTCTAAGTGCTTATAGGGGCTGAGTACATCGGCTCCATTCATATTATCTATCTATCTAAAGTTGCCATGCCTCCCAGATTTTTATTTCGAATATTGAAAGTCTTAAACCAGATTCGTGATCAGGGACCCCGAAAACCCCCTAATGCCAGTTTTTCCGAGAAAAAAAAGTGAAAAGGGATATTTGCGTTATCCTTACAGGACCTTCCATTTCGAATTTTGTAAAACTGTTTCTTAACGAGTACCTATGAGGTAAGACGAATCTGTGTGCAAAATTTCATGGCCATCGGTTTAGTAGTTCGAGAGTGAGTAAATTAAAACGGGAGATCCTGAAGGTACACGGATTTTTTTTCAAAAGTTTTTAAGTTATTTCTTGGTTTTTTGGTGCAAAAAAACTTATGCAAAAATCTTTAACCCGGCAAAATTATATATAATACTAGCTTTCAATTTTTTTTATATTTTAAACAACAAAAATGACATATCCTGTAATGAATGTTCTATATAATAAACAATTTAAACAACAATAAAAATAAAAAAAAATCCAAAAACCTCCAGATGAGACTTTTCCCGGAAAATTTGAGAAAAATAATAATCACGTTATTCTCACAGGACTTTCCGTTATCAAGCACGAAATAGTAAAAGCACTGTATTGTCATCGGAACTAGGGATGTCAAAAAATAACCGGTTAAACCGGTTACCCGGTGTTTTTGCTTCGGTTAACCGGTTTTTTTCGGTGTTTTTTTTTTGCACGGTTATACCCGGTGTTTTTTTTAAAGTCAAAAACCGTTTAAAAAACCGATCTTTTTTTTTCTACGGAAAAATAATTTTAAACCAATTTTCGTGCAACTGGTTTGTTAGGAACACTTCTTTCTAGCCACTCTAGATCAAATACAATATTATATTAAGGGTATTCACAGGCCTCTTTTAAATAGCGAGTAATTTTACCGCTCGGTAATTCAGTCAAATTTAACAGATTTTTACCGAGACTGTACTTTGGTTCATGTAAAAATGAATTACCGGATTCGGTAATTGTAGACATGCCTTGAGTCGTGTTTTTCGGCCCGGTTATTCGGTATCAAGAATCAACCGCGAGTGGCGCTAGTAATGTTTTTAGTTGTCAAATTTTCTCGCTGGTTTTTTGTTGATCTCATCGGACTGCAAATTTTTTCAATTTTGATAGCCGTTGCCACAATAGAAATTCAAAAGAATACATCAAACAAGGATTTAAAGGTATGTGACATATTTTACAATCAAATTCGCAGTTCATGATTTGGTTACGTATCCAATAAAAGCGCTGTTCTCAAATCTGTGCTGTGGGATGTTCACAGCAGAATATTTTCAGTCTTTTAATATTACCGAAAATACCGAATACCGAAAATTAAAAGAGGACTGTGAATACCCTTTGTGTCATTTATGGCCTCTTAATGGATTATATGGCATTTCACGTCTTTTGTTTGTATTATAGTGTATTTGTTGCGTCTAAGACCTAACCTACCCAATTTGATCAAGACGGTTTTTCGGTGTTTTGGACCCGGTTAAACCGGCCCGGTTTAAACCGAAGTCTTAAAAACCGGTTTAACCGAAAACCGTTTTTTTCAAAAATTTGACATCCCTAATCGGAACTACGCAAGGTGACGAAATTTAGTTTCCATATGTTTCGTAGTTTCAGATATATAAGGTTCCAAGTATTTGAAAATAAACGTAATTTGTTAGAAAGTGTGTAAAAAATATTAAACTTTGTTAAAATATATACTTATTGTTACAACGCATAATATCTGACTGAAATCTACAAAATACTGCCTAGTGTTAAGGAACGGTTTTAATTTTTAATAAGTTCACATATTACCTACTTTTTGCAGTGGAACCAAAAATTAATGCTAAAAATAGCAAAAATTAAAATAAAGGTATTTATCTGATTTTTTTTTCAAAATTTTACTTAGTTTCATTTTTGTATCGTGATTTTTTTTATAAAAAAAAATTTCTGTAAACATTTGCGATTCAAGTCTCTTTAATATGGAATCGACTGTTCATAAACAAGCTTACCAACTTCATGAAAACTTTGGATACGGGCAACGTGTCTGTATCCAAAAGCCAGTAGCGTCTAAGGGAATTTATAACGAAAAATCGATTTTTTCCACATACTCGCCGAATGGGGATGACATACACAACAAAATTGAGGGTTGTTGTAGACACACTATAGGAATGCGCAGAGAGTCTTCGTTAATAAATGAAAGGTATTTGTGATATGCGCACAAAATTCTATATTTCGAAGTTAAAATCATTCATTAGGTGTTTGGAAATATATTTTTAAAAAAAATTGAGTAAGATTTCAAGTGGTTTCTTTTGGATGACTGAGAAAAGATATAGTTGTGTATTGTTTGGAAATTCAAATTGAAAAAAAAAAACATTCCAAAATAGTTGAATTTTAAATACTGAGTGCATCTGAGAGATTCGAAATCGTTTGTCATACGAGGTATAATCAGTGTTGTGGCAGAGTTATTGTGAACATTCCGACTTTCGACGAGATTTCCCTCCTTAGATTTTGGCACCCCTATTTTGGTTGATTATTCCGTTTAATGGTAGTATGTGAAAAACCATAGAGAGAACAGGAGAGATTCAATAATTCAGTCTGCGTCGCCCTTTTGTTTTATATCGAAAGTGTTGGAAACTTAGATTTCATATTATAGAATTCAATTTGAGCGTCTAAGGGTGCTGAGCGTCGCGACGAACAGAGCTTCTTTAGCTGGAGAGCAATTCAAATCGAAATTTTAGGGAATATTCGCAGTTCGATAGGTGATATCCGAGAGGTGAAGACGCGTTCTACTGACGTTTTGTTGACTATTCGTTTTTTTATGGTGAAAGTTTTTTAGGCAAAAATCACGGCAAAGGATTTGAAAATCTTCCAAAAGAAGTTATTATTTAATTTCACGTATAATTAACTACAAGTCCTTTTCGATTTGGAATCCGTGATAATATTCTAAAAAAGTTGCACGGCGTTCGAAGATTGCAATCAATTTACATTAAGTGATGTACAAAACTTTTTGTTCATTTTGGATTAAAGTGATTCGGTTTTGAAAAAAATACCCATTAAGAGATTATAATAAAAAGGATTTTTGACGGAATTTGTGTACGTTGAAATAAATCAGTGCATTTTCTGGATATCGAAAACAAGGGAAAGTTTAAGGATACAAGGAATAAAATAAAATACAAATAAAAAAATAAATACAGATATCAACATGAAATTATTGTGGTTGATATCAACCCTGTGCATTGTTGTGATTGCCATCTCCGTGGGGGTTGTGGATGCTAAAAAGAAAAAGTATGAGGGTGATTTCGAGTTTGTCGACGAGGTAAGTGTCCTTATCGGTTCAGTTATCTACTGTATAGAAAATAAATCTTCTATTATGAAAAGAAAGTCACTCAGACGTTTTCCTACGCGTCTGCATATTGATTTAAAACGTTCGTTCTTTTTCTGTTCAGTGAAGAAAGTTTATAATAATAAAATGAAAGTCAGCCCATCGATGAATGGCAAGAGGAAAAATTCAAAGAGAGAAACACGAAACCAACAACCACAATCAGATGAATCGCATAGAAAACATAAAATCCGGGAAAAAATCAATATCGTAAAGAGCCTGGAGTGGCGGAAAAGTGCCTTAATTACACAAAATGATATTTGAAATTACATAATCAAACAGAAATGATGTGACTATATAGTCCTGACTGGAACCCTCGACATTATTTTTCGCCCATACGAAAATTCCGACAGTCGCAAAAATCACCCCAAAATTCTCACACACCGATCACCTCACATCCTTATAGTCCCTTTTACCCTGTATGCCGTACTGATGGGAGCAGCGTAGATGGAGCAGGGTTAATTTATATATATTTCTATATAGGATTATAGAAGCGAATAGTTCATAGGTTCACGTTATTCGGTCAGCATACAGTTCAAGATTCCCAATGTTGATGCTTTATATTCAACCCCTATTTCGGTTCGATGTGTTGGAGTGCCAAAAACTCTAGCGTGCCTGTGGTGGGGGTTTGAGGAAAATGGGGAAATCCTTCTGTAAATTACTGGCTAGAGTCTCGTTGGTAACCATCATTTAGCTTACATCATTCTTATTTTAACATTCATTTTGAGAGCTGAAAACTATACTATTCAAACGAAATAAACAAAAAAGAAGAAAAAAAAAAAAATAATCAACATCTACATATAAATATCTGCTATGATGGGTACAACTTTCTCAGTACAGATTCCTTTTCACTGCTCGGTTTTTACGATTTTCGGGGGTTAAACTAGAGAATTTTATTTGCGGATTCATCGTAGCATTCAAACGTAAATGGGACCCTAAGAACTCTTCTAGGACCAGACAATTGAAGCTCGATGGCGACATTGGAACACTAGGCACAAATAATGTCGAGAATAGAAAGAAATCGAGAGAAAAGTAAAAGTTCGGACCGTGTTTGTACCGTCGTATATCGTATCCGTATGCAGAGGGTATGACGATGAAAACAAGAAGTCTCTAAGCGATCATTTATCTTATTTTATTGTGTCTTTTTTTCGGCAAAAAGGAGCAAAAGTTTCAGCCGTTTTGTAGGATATAAAAATCGGTACGATTCGCTTGCCATGTTGGGTCTATGCGAACGACGAGAACCGGTAGTCCCAGAGATGTTGATTTTCAACCTGAAAAATACATATACTATTAGATTTTAAACCTGCAGAGGTGTACTTGGGAGAATAGCGTATTTGCACTAATAATGGGTGTTTTTGTAAACTATTTTTACGAGAGACTTTACACGCAAAAGCGGAAGTGTTGTGTATTTTCACGATAGTTTTTTTTAATTCCTGGATTTTAAGAAATAAAAAAAACTTTTTCAAAAGATATACTCTATATATTGAAATTCTGCATGTAAAGAAATTCCATGTAAAGAAATTTTCCTTATACAGGGTGTTCCAATGGCTTGGACCGATGTTAACAGAAAATAAGACAATGTTATCGGTTAAAATTTTTTGATTTTTTTTATTGAATCATTTATTTGGCACATGGAAATTATGTGTGAAAGATAGTATCGCTCAAATTTTCGCCAAAGCTTCGGCGGCATACCTCCACTCGATGGTCAACATTTTGGATGACATGTCTGCATAATTGTTCCTCGAACCCACAAATATGCCTTATTATCTCACCTTTCAGCTGTTGAATTGTTGTTGGCTTGTTGGCATATACCTTACATTTAACATCGGTCCAAGCAACTGGAATACCCGATAGCTAGATAATTTTCGTACATGATGCCTTGATTTGTCTTCATATAACCAATATTGGTCTTCATAGTATTGGTCTTCATATAACCAAATTTTCGAAAAGATTCAAATTTTCAAAAGGTCTGAAAATTCATTAAGCCCGTAACAGATTGACCGGCAGTAGCAGTAGCAGTGGCAGCAAAATGTTCTGATTGGCTGAAATCCGACGAAATCCGACATGTTGTCGGATTTCAGCCAATCAGAACATTTTGCTGCCACTGCTACTGCTACTGCCGGTCAATCTGTTACGGACTTTAGTCTATTGTAGTGTTTACCAACCTTTTTCACTGGGCTATCACATAGCGAGCTAGTATTTTCTCGCGTACCCCTTTATACAATTGCATAAATCAAGGTTGGCATGAACTGTATCGCAAAAATATGCTTATTAAGAATTATAAGATTATGTTCGAAAAGCACACTGTTCGAAAGCCAAATACCACTCACTCACTCTTTACAGTATCTCTCGAACCACTAAACCGATTGCCATGAAATTTTGCACACAGATTCGTCTTACCTCATAGGTGCTCGCTAAGAAGCGGTTTCACAAAACCCGAAACGGAAAGTCCTGTATGGATAACGCAAATATCCTTTTTCCAATTTTTTCTCGGAAAACTGACTTTAGGTGGTTTCCGGGGCCGCTGATCACGAATTTACTGTTAGAATCTCAAAATTTAAAAGTTTTTAAGTTGTTTCTTTGTTTTTTGGTGCAAAAAAATCTTCTACAAGAAACTTTAACCCGGCAACGACGGATATACAAACTAGTATGATTATAAAAGATTAAATGTTAATGGTTTGCGCCGCAAGTGCGTGAACACACCTTTCAAAAAATTTGTGTAAATCCATCAACTGTTGGAAATTGTTGATCGACGATTCGTCTTTGGGTCAATATTCTCTTCATGGAAATCCTGTAGCGATAGCGCGGTATTACACACGGCAACTTTCGGGCTTACTTAAGCCGATTTTCGGGAGAAACGACTGCGGAGGGAAAAGTTGCCACTCGAAATCATGGCTTATCGACAATCTGCATACATGCAAAGCGTGTGAACTGGTTTGGGAAAAGTAGTAGGCAGAAATAATTTTCGTTCTGACCGTCAGCAGGTAAAGATCTTGTAAAGTATATGAGCAGCAGCAATTTCAATGGTTTGAGTCCACACACACACACACATGTAAACTTGTGTAGCATATGCAAACAGGATTGGCTTATTTAAGCCACAAATGTAAGCACATTGGCTTATTAAGCCCAAAAGTTGCCGGCTTAAAAAGCCAAGTGTAATACCGGACATAGAGCGGCATTTGAAGGTTGTCGGCTCGATACAGTGATTAGCTGTGGAACCTGAATATCAGTTTCACTTTCAAGAAGCGTGTAATGGAAACAGGGTCGACACGGTTTCCAATAAAGTTACCTCAGAGCCCCCGCCTTACAAACAAAAGAAAAAAAAATGGATGCCTTCAGCAATTTATTCAAACAATTTCGATTCGAGAATTAAATTTCTTATTTCAGGTTAGTAACTGAAGAAAATTGCATAAAAAGTGGTAGCTGACATTTTTGAAACAGGCCAACTTCATTGCAAAAAAATTGATCAGCAAAATAAAATTAAAGAATTTTTTTGTTAAAAACAAAATAATTTCATTCCCCATTAAAATCTCTTTAAATTTTAGATTCAATATTGTCGAAAATTTTTAGTTGCAACTGAAATGACGACATGCATTCGGAGGAAAAGTCCATTATGAAATAATACTACACAAAAAGTATCCATTAATTTATCGCCATTCGATTTTTCTTGTTCGCTTTCGGTTTACGTTTTTGTTCGTTCGTCTCTGTTCGGTCGCTAAGCTGTGTAAGCATTCGAGGGAGAAAGAAAACTCTGCTCGAAGATTTGTGTGATGTAATGCCGTCAGGTGACGCTCACATAAAGCTTGAAGCAACTAATTTTCTAATTTTGTTAATGGGAGCGTCTTTTTTGGTGGAATTTTTTGGTGGAATGGCAGCGAAATTATGTTCCTGTGTTATAATTGCAGCTTGGCAAACCACTGAAAAGTATTCCCCACTATGGCATTCCATTCACACAACGGCGATGTACCCGCGACAAAAATCGCTTATCATCGCGATTTGCATGGTGACGAAATATGTGAAAAAAGACGACACAGTTGCTAAAAATGCTATTAGCCAGTAATATCTAAATTTACTTCAGCCAGTAATATCTCAATTTTGAATAATTAATTAAAAGAAAACGCACATATAAGCTTATTTTAAAATCATTTACCGTGCATAGTCCTATTATCAGAGGGGTGTTCTTTAAAGTACAGGTAAAAAATGCATGTTTTGAATCCAATATCCAGATCAAACATTCAACGGGTATATACAGATTGTGAAATGTAGGCAGATACCATCGTTACTTTTTTGTACTATTTTTTTCTTTCACGAAGCAAGCGTGGAGCTCTTCTTAAACCCAACACGTTTCCAAAATTATCTACGACAATACATCTACTTAAGTTATATATATAGCCGCATAGAATACATAACATGTGGCATTGGTAAAAGTCAAAGGTTGAACATCCTGCATGTGCAGAAAAGCACAAAAAAACTGATCGTATATAACCAACCTTAATGAAAGAAATATGGCTTTGTAATTCCGCATTAATCCTTCTATATAGTGAAAGGTTATTTTGTAGGGTGCTAGGATCTCGTATATATTTTGAGAAAAGAAAGGAAACTAGATAAAGTTGAATTACCTAGTCGCCTTGGTCGATGTAATACGAGTTTCACTAACGGTCACATATATCTACCTTGGATAAAAATTAAGGTTCATGTTTTCCAGATACTACGCTTAATAGCAGAAAAAATCCAACATTTTCGTATTCTGTGTAACTTTATATAGTCGTAACTGTAAATAAGTGAATGTCTAATGTCGAGAGTATCAGAACATGTAACCACCTGGTTAATAATCATAAATATAGAGATGATATCGTATCACTTTCGAACTGTGTAGAGCTGTGTGAAGCCAATACGAAAATCCCAAAGAAATTAAATAACGTCACTAAAAGGTAGGGTGGCCATATTTATTTTGGGTCAATAAGGGACAAGGTGAGGACCGAAAGAGTAGGGGATGACTGAAACGGAACACCAACGAAACAATAAATTTTATATTCAGGGTATTCACAGTCCTCTTTTAAATTGCGAGTAAATTTACCGCTCGGTAATTCAGTGAAATTTAACAGATTTTTACCAAGACGGTAACTTGGTTCATGTAAAAATGAATTACCGAATTCGGTAATTGTAGACATGCCTTGAGTCGTGTTTTCCGGCCCGGTTATTCGGTATCAAGAATCAACCGCGAGTGGCGCTAGTAATGTTTTTAGTTGTCAAATTTTCTCGCTGGTTTTTTGTTGATCTCATCGGACTGCAAATTTTTTCAATTTTGATAGCCGTTGCCACAATAGAAATTCAAAAGAATACATCAAACATGGATTTAAAGGTATGTGACATATTTTACAATCAAATTCGCAGTTCATGATTTGGTTACGTATCCAATAAAAGCGCTGTTCTCAAATCTGTGCTGTGGGATGTTCACAGCAGAATATTTTCAGTCTTTTAATATTACCGAAAACACCGAATACCGAAAATTAAAAGAGGACTGTGAATACCCTGATTGAAAAAAATATTGATTTGGACAAAAGTCATCGAAAAACAATTGAGAAATGTCCGAAATTTTTTAAAAAGAGTGTTGTGCAATGTTTTAAATAAAGAGCTTTACAGTATCAAGCAAAAATTGCCTCAACTTTTTGCGCTTCATAAATAATCGCTGTAAAAATAGCAATAAATAGAAATGCGTCACAGACCAAATATTTTGCGGTTCATGCGCGCTTTGTGAAAAATTGTCGAAAAAATGCGCCCCAAGCGAAAAAAAAATGTGATTTGGCCGAAATAGAGTACGTTTTAATATTTAGGGATCGTTTTTTCTACCGTTTTATAAATTACAACACTAATATTTGAAAAATCCGGGACAAAAGTTTAGTTTCCAGGACGTTGGGACAACATGCCTAAATCCAGGACTGTCCCGGCCATTCCGAAACATATGGTCACCCCGCTAAAACGGCAAATGAACAAAAAAAAAACAGAAAGAAACCTTTGTGTAATTTGTACGCAAAAAAATGCTACCTGAGATTATCATAAATAGTAAATTATGTAATGAAAATGAGTGCACGGAGAAAAATGTTGTTTCTTAATTTAAGAAACATGTTGCTAAACCCATAAAAGTGGCTCAAAATTTTCAGTTTACTAGTATTTAGTAACATTTTTCTTGAATACAGTATCGGATTTTATGGATCACACCACCTGTTACTTAAATCAAGAAACTTGAGGTTTTTACCAAAATCATATTTTTCTGTGTCAACATCATCTCGTTCCGTTACTGAAATCAAGACACTTTTGTCTTGAATTTAGTAACATTTTCTGTTAAATCATCAACCGGTATTTAGTAACATTTTTCTCGAATTAAGAAACATTTTTGCACCGTGAAATTTTCGGTTACTAGAATTAAGAAACATGTTTCTTAATTTCAGCTGCTTTGTAAAAATCGGTTACTAAAATTAAGAAAATATTGTTTTAAATTGAGCTGCTTTTTAAAAATCGGTTACTTAAATTAAGAAACATGTTTCTTAATTCCCACCGCTCGTTAAAAATCGGTTACTAGAATCAAGAAAATATTTTCTAAATATTTATCTTCTTTTATAATTCGCATATAAACAGCAGAATAGACATATAAAAGGAAAAATAATCGAACTTAAATTAACTAATATTTAGTAAATATTAGTTGATTTTTTTGGCCATAAACCGTGCAATCCGCTTTGATGCCTGGAGCCCAATGAACGCAACGCGAACGCAGAAACTGTCACTTACAAGTTTGTTCCATAGAAATCATTTGAAGTGAGCACAGTGAACGCAGTGAACGCAACTACAACGCAAAAGTTTGCAAACTTCTAACTTTGCCGCAGAATTCTGCGTTGACAGTTCATAAAGTGAGGTTGGGGAAATCCTCGTTCGAGGAAAAATTGATAGCCTCTGTGCAATAACATACAAATAAAAAAGATAAAGACCAACAAAGCAAATTATCGGTTCAAAATTATCCGTTTTTGTAATTTTGTCAGCTTTATACCACTTTATATTATGTTACTTTTACTACTTCACGAGATGCCATTGGGCTCTGCCGCTGAAATGTTGCGCTGCGTGACAGTTTCTGCGTTTTAGTTGCGTTCGCGTTGCGTTCATTGGGCTCCAGAGGTGAGGTTTTCGGGAGAAATCCTCGAACCGATACCATAGTTTAACTAGTTAGGAAACCTAGGAATTTTTACGTGTACCTATGTTGGAGTAAAGATAACCGATATACTCGTGGATGCGGTTTTTCTTTCTTTCCTATGTGTAAATTACCAACAAAACACAACACATGTAAAACCTAGCCACATTTTCATACACCAACCAACACATGCAATCTTCCGACAGCGGAAGCATCTGAAATTAAGAAACATGTTTCTTGATTTCAGTAACCGATTTTTAAAGAGCGGTCGAAATTAAGAAACACGTTTCTCAATTTAAGTAACCGAGTTTGATAAAGCAGCTGAAATTAAGAAACATGTTTCTTGATTTCAGTAACTGATTTTTAAAGAGCGGTCGAAATTAAGAATCACGTTTCTCAATTTAAGTAACCGATTTTGATAAAGCAGCTGAAATTAAGAAACATGTTTCTTGATTTCAGTAACCGATTTTTAAAGAGCGGTCGAAATTAAGAAACATGTTTCTCAATTTAAGTAACCGATTTCTATAATCAGTTTAAAATGAAGTAACATTTTCTCCATATAAGTAACCGAAATGTGACTAGATTTAAGAAAAATGTTGGACGGACGGAAAAATGTTGGAAACACGTTTCTCAATTTAAGTAACCGAGTTTGATAAAGCAGCTGAAATTAAGAAACATGTTTCTTGATTTCAGTAACTGATTTTTAAAGAGCGGTCGAAATTAAGAATCACGTTTCTCAATTTAAGTAACCGATTTTGATAAAGCAGCTGAAATTAAGAAACATGTTTCTTGATTTCAGTAACCGATTTTTAAAGAGCGGTCGAAATTAAGAAACATGTTTCTCAATTTAAGTAACCGATTTCTATAATCAGTTTAAAATGAAGTAACATTTTCTCCATATAAGTAACCGAAATGTGACTAGATTTAAGAAAAATGTTGGACGGTGCCATAAGCTTCCTAGTTTTTCTTGATTATAGAAAATATTTTTTTCCGTGTGGTTAAATGGTAATTGATTTAATTGGTAATTATGTAAATATATCAAAAAGTATTAGTAAAAGTCTTCTTTTCTTATTTTCCTTATCAAAGTGAGATTGAATAATAGATACAATAAGAAATAGCCTTACTTATCTTTTTACTGGCGGGTTTACTTAAATCTTTGCTTTACCTGGTACCTATTAATTTTGATGACTAGTATTTTAGAAGTCAAATTTTGTTCTTCTCTAAATTTAAAAAAATGTATAAAGCAGAGGCGCTTTGAATTTTCGTTAGCCTAAATATTTGCAAGCATAAATCTCTCAGTCGAGTTTTTTTTTCGTAAAACACGAGGCACACCTAAAAAAATTTCGGGTGAATTTGTGCATTGTAAAATACAGTGGAATCCGCTTATAACGATACCGGTTATAACGACATACCGGCTTTAACGACGCATTTCTTAGGTCCCGGCCAGAGCCCATAAGACTCTGTGCGTTTTGGTATTGGTTATAACGACACCGGATATAACGACATATCGGCTTTAACGACCCCTTTTTCTACGAAAACAGAAAAAAATATCGTTTATAACGACCGAAACTTAAGATCTCATAGAAAAAAATCAAAACCTGGTAGATTCAGTTTTTAACAAATGTTCTAAATTGGCCGCCATGTCAGATACCCTAGTTTTTGCCCAATTTGCAAACTTGTTGCACTTCTAAACGTCATTTGCTTAAGTCATTAAGGCCCGTTTGCTGAAACAAGTCATAACAATTTAAGTTGTGCTTAGCCTACTTAAACCGTAGAAATTCTGGGTCTTAAATAATTGAAGTTGAACATAAGACGCTATGACTTGTTTCAGCAAACGGGCCTAAATGAAAGTTGGAACTTTTCGGGAATTCCCCTAATCAGTTATGTCAAAGTTTTGTGCATCTACGTTGTGTTAATTCAGTTTATTTCGTAGTTTATACTGTGAATTCCACAATGAATGCTAGGCGACAATTTAGTATCGAGGAAAAAGATGAAGAAGATACTACTGGTAAATAATGTTTTATGCATCACAATACATAATTTTAAAATCGGGTGAAAATTTCAGAAACAGGTTGGGCCATACCTTCAGTCAATGAAGCACTTCGGGGTATTACGACATTGAGTTCATTCCTATTATTCAATAACATTTTTGATGAGATTTCAAAAGAAAGAATTGAAAAGAAAATTGAAAAGGAGTTCTTGCACCAAAAATCCAAATTATTTTAGAACTTCACACATGTATTTTAAAACCTTTAAAACTATGAATCGGTTATAACGAAAAGCGGATATAACGACCAGATTTGTTGGTCCCTTGGAGGTCGTTATAACCGGATTCCACTGTACATATTTTGTTGAAGACGGAAAGAAATTTTTTTCTGCAGTACTTGTGAATTTTTAAAAACTTCCTTATAGGAATGTATGATAAAAAAAATTTTTTTTTTCGAAAAGCTTTTATAAAAATTGTGCTGACAGGATTAAAAGCTATATAATTTTTTTTTTGTTTTTTATGCTTTTATCTCGTTTTTATTTCTGATACACAACATCCCAAAATTTTTTTTAAATAAAAGTTCTTAAAAGTCACCATTCTTATGTATCTGCACCAGATTTCAAGTCAATCAAAATTCGGTTACAAGATTTGACCCTGACAAACAGACAGACAAAAAAGCAATTGGAGTCATTGCCAAATTTTCTGATGAAGCTCTTCCACCCGAATGGCAATATATTATGAAACAGTACGAGTTTTTATACTGATCCCTATAATAACTTAGGGCAAATTTTCATTCATCTACTATTAACACTCTAATTGCCAGTCAAAAAGGCCTGACACCTAACAACGGTCACAATGAAAATTATTAAAGTGATCGCTGCAACCGCACCGATTTTTTGTAGTTGCACACATTTCATGGTAATAAAATAACATTTAGGCATAATTTTGTTTCATTTTTTTTTGACTGACAACTAAATATTCGAAAAAGGCTTAAAACTGTCGTGGCAATTAGAGTGTTAAGTGTTAAATGACAAAAGAATTTTATTTCGGCATGTTCGTCCGTTTGTCATTCGGCCTGTCTGTCTGTCAGTTCGTGAAAACCATAACTTCAAAAAGGATTTTCTCTAGAAATTTTTACAGAAATTTTCTAGAAATTTGTTAAAGCTTCTAGAATTTTTTTTACAGTTGCGCTTCTCATAAATAGGAAGCTTAAGTTCTTCAACGGGCTAAACCGGATCACTCCTTCCCCCCTACCCCATACAAACGAAACAGTTTTTTGCGCTTCTCTCGAAAACGGTTTATCTTATCGAGAAATTTATAAAGACAAAATGTGTTTAAAGTATGATTTTATATAACCGTTCCAAACTTTCCCTCTCTGCCATACAAATGGTTTTTTTCCATAAAAATATAGTCTTTAAATACTCTATATATTTGCCGATTCTGTTTATACCCGTATGGTGAAACCAAAGGGTATATTAAATTTGCCTTACCGTGTGTAACGCCAAGATCCCGTCATCATGCCAGATTGGCAATTATAGCTTTTGTTATGTGTATAGACTGAAACTGAACTGAATTACTTTGTGATAAATAAACTGTATATTATTATTGTGCAATTCAAATTGCGGGTAATTTTACCGCTCGGTAATTCAGTCAAATTTAACAGATTTTTACCGAGACGGTAACTTGGTTCATGTAAAAATGAATTACCGAATTCGGTAATTGTAGACATGCCTTGAGTCGTGTTTTCCGGCCCAGTTATTCGGTATCAAGAATCAACCGCGAGTGGCGCTAGTAATGTTCTTAGTTGTCAAATTTTCTCGCTGGTTATCTCATCGGACTGCAAATTCTTTCAATTTTGATAGCCGTTGCCACAATAGAAATTCAAAAGAATACATCAAACATGGATTTAAAGGTATGTGACATATTTTACAATCAAATTCGCAGTTCATGATTTGGTCACGTATCCAATAAAAGCGCTGTTCTCAAATCTGTGCTGTGGGATGTTCACAGCAGAATATTTTCAGTCTTTTAATATTACCGAAAATACCGAATACCGAAAATTAAAAGAGGACTGTAAATACCCTGAATGTGTACCGAAATAAAAACGTTCCAATGTAACTAAATGAATTTTTTTCTCGTTACAAAACGGAATAACGTAACGGAACAAAATTTGAATTTCATTACATAAAAATACTTCTTTTTATACGATTTATTTTCGTTTTCCATCTCTGAATATTTAGAAAAATCTATTAATAAAAACAAAAATACTATAAACATCTATTAATAAAAACATATTATTGGTAAATCGATGCGCTTCTAAATAGTGTTTCGACATTAGACGATAAACAAGACAAAAAGCTAATTAAAACAAAAAGCTTTTCAATGACATAATAATCCTTATCAAAGGCATACATTTTTATATTTTACATGGGATCAGAGGTACCCTTTTGTTATACGTATAATGGAAATTCTTCGAATTGCTAAGATTTTCTCTGAAATAAAGATGCTGGATCCCACATTTATGTATGTAAATGTTTCATGGAAAAACCTCGAATTCCAGGAACAATAGAATGTGGAAAGAAGAATAAAAAAGAAACCTAACAAGATTTTTGTAATGAAATATACAGCGAAATTACAAATAAATTTTACATTAAATACTTTTTCTATTACTTCTCTATAATTTTGTTTGTGTAAAATAATAAAAAAAAAACTTTTTTTTATTTCGTTGTTGTTAAGAAGTTTGTTAAAATTAAAAACATTTATAGATTTTTAAAGCTTTTTCCTAAAAAAAATATTTGTTTGACAAGGATTTTATTAAAATAATGTAGTAATAAGAAAAAGGGAATTTTTTGGGCGTTGTACGAGTACCTACCTATATCAGAAACAAAGTGATATAAGTAGGTATTTATTTTATTTTTAATTTTTCTGCCTAGGTTTTATTTCTAAGCTCAAAAACAATTTTTCATGACAGCTTTTTTTAAATCTTTTTTTTCATAAGTTTTTTAGTTTATGGTTTTTAGTCTTAGAATATATATCCTTGCCTTTGAGATATCCTTTCGGACTTTTAAACATTAGGTTTTGGATTCAGAGACCAAAAAAAAACCACAAATGAGATTTTTCCCGGAAAGTTTGACGTTATCCTTGCGTCGGTAGGTCCGTCATTCTTACAAGGGTGTAGTGTATAGACGGGGTTACGTATGTGTGCAAGTCAATCGGAATTTCAAGTCAATCGGATGACTGGAAGTGGGTCAAAATTAGATTACAAAATTTGACCCTGACAGACACATAAATAAACCGACAAAGACAAGCTAAACAAAAGCTTCTAAAATTCTAAATAAAATGTACAATGTGCAATGATTAATAGACATGTATGTTAGCAGTATGAAAAAGTGGCCTTCTACTTGTACTTATTTATTACTTATACTTCAATGCGCGCTGCCATACGTCGAATACTCTTCTTGCCATTTTGCCACCATTTTACATGCTTATCATGCTTAAGTGCATGATAAGCATGCTTAAGTGAGCACTTGGACTTACATGTCGATTGGCGGGTTTTACGAAACTTTTTCAGCCACTAAATCAGGTTAGCAGGCTGGTTTTGCTTGAAATTCGCCCGCTAACTCGACTTAGTGTTCGCTAAAAATTTGGTAAAACTCGCCATAAATGTTTTAAATACATTGGAACACGAGCTTATGGCAATCGAACTTTTTTTTTTAAAATCAAAGCTTTTTTTTTGCAATTTGTGTTAAGCTTACAGTAATAGAATCACAAAAATAAGATTTATGGAAAATTAATATTTATATTATTTTTCGGAAAAAAGATTTAGAGTTTGAAAAATTCTTTTTACACCTCAGCAGCATTTAGTTTTGGAAACTGTCACAATTCCTTGTAGAATATTTTGTTTTTATACAAGTGGAAAATATTCAATCAAAAATACACCCTATCTCATATAGAGTATCTGATGATGGGCTCTAGGCAATTTTAGCTTTTCTTATATTTTTAATTTCAAAAATTTTGAATTTTTCCGGGTATCAAAAACGAAGCCACAAACAAAATGTTTAGAAAAAAATAACACACAGCTGATATTTTCATTAAAATATTTGATGTGAACAGCACAGACTTTCCTCTGCAATATTTAAAGTTAAATAGAAAAAAAATACGTAAAAAATATTTTTTTTTCCAATATTTCAAGAACCGAGAGATGCGCAATCAAAATAAATGATATACATAAAAATCATTAAAGCAAAAAAAAAATATGGGAAATACAATACCCTTTTAGTTTGATTATATGCTCAAAAGCGAATAATTTCATAGAAATTTTTAAAAAAGTTTATTTGAAAAAATTTAAAAAATCGTGTGGGAAGTACCTTAACACGTTGACTGCCAGACCAATTTTGCAAAAATGTAAGGGAGATGCCAATACATGTAGACGTATGTAGAATGTACGTATGTATGAATGTATGCATGTAGATTGTAGGCCCAGCTATCGAAAATGATAGCCTTAACCGCTCATGAATCATAGTGCCAATTTTCACTGGCTATCAAAAATGATAGCCATGGCAGTCAATGTGTTAATGGTAGTTTTCCAAAAGTTGATAGAAAACTACTGTTTTGGTAAACTATTGTTTCGATAGCTTAATACGTTCCCGAGTTATTTAAGATACGTACATCGGAAGGACCGACAAACAGACAAACATATCATGGACATCTTCATTATTTTTCCTGAAACGGATTTCATATTGATCAGATGCGCTCTAGTTCTTGAGTCGGTTAACAATACTTTCCTTCTATAGCCATGCAGAGGAAAGTAAAAATGCGACAAAGGTGAATATTTTTGAGTAACAAGATCAAATATACACCTCGATTGAAAGTGGCTAGAGAAAATAGAGAAAACTTTTGGTTAGCTGCAGCGAATTGCCAATTCGAGGAAATAAAAGAACCAAACAAATACCGTCCCTCATGGTCTATTTTTCCCAATAAATTAAATGGAATTTTATTTTTAACGAACAAAATAAAATCTTTTCAAATTTCAAATCTAAGCTATTGTAGTTGTTTTATAAAAAAAAAAATGATGTATCTTTTGCAGTGTCGACATAGGTATGAAATAGGTATTCATCTTTTACTGCAGTGCGCATTTAAATATTTTAGTAACCGGTGCATTGGGATGGCTCAATGCTGAGACGCGATATAAATATTCGACATCTACACAAGAGAATATATCGCATAAATATTTCTTTGGCACATATGTATCCACTGCAACTCAAAATTTTGTCATAACATAACCCTTAGGATTCGAAATTATGTCGGTTTGATATTATAATATATCTGATGATGATTTGACAGCTGATGTTGCCACTAGAGTAGCTACTTTTTATATTTCTATAGTCGACGACACACCTGTCCACTGATCGATAATCTCGTCTGGGGATTACGTCATTAGCCCTATTAAGTCAAGAGCTTTTCATATCACATTATCTGCTAGTATACAGTATACTACATATGTACATACATACCATTGAACAATGGAAGACATTTTTGGTATCCTGATAATTGGTCGAGTTAACTTCAAAAACTTGACACAAAAAGCTGTCTGAAGTTGCCTTTCGGCTGGCTACAAAAGGTGACAGCATTAATAAGCATATCCTACTATATTTAGTCATAAATGTGTATATATTGAATATTCTCTATATTTATATTCGTATAATATTCATATGTTTGTTAATAGGTTGACATGTTAATTTATCCCCCAGACAGGTTGAAATGTTTCACTTTTTCATTTGCCATTTGGGACACATGGAATAAGTAGAACATCGCACGCATACTAGTAGACATAATGCAGAGCCAAAACTCCAATGGTCAATTCATGCAATTAAATTTCAGTTTAACACTGAAATATCCTATCAACTTCATTGTTGGTATATGCATAATTTAAATTAAGCTGTAAAATAGATAGGTTAAAAATAGACATATACGAGAATAATTTAAATTTGATTCTATTGTTTTTAAAGTAAATACAATAATAAAAAGCTTACCGAATTTTTGTGTTGCTTTAGGTCCTGATGAATTAATTTAATATGCCAGTCCAGGATGGGGAGATTTTTGCGGAAATCGAGAAGACAGAGTTAAAAGACAATTTAAAATTGATTTTTTAAAAATATACCTGCAAGTCGTAGAATCCAATTTTTAGCTTCCATTTTCACTGTAAATTTGTTTCCGGAATTTAAATTTGATTAAAATACGCTTCATTGTATTCAGCGTGCAATTGCATTCAGGCAGAAACATATTTTAATAAAAAAATTAATGTTGTTTTTTTGCACTTTCATATTTTTGCACATGCTTGCTTACATTGGCAGTCTTACCAGCTGTACCACTCAACTATCCTCAAATTCGGCATTAGCATTGAAGACCAAACCTTCTTAGCATTTTTGGTGTATGGCACGGCACGCCACGGCTACAAAAAGTGTACCTAATATAGTGGCAGCTACGTTTCATTCACCAAAAATGGTAGCAGGAACAAAATAACAAAAATACCAATTTTGAATAACAAAAATACCAATTTTCGTTATTTAAGAACATTTTGTCCCTCCTACCACTTCTGTTGCTTCCCCACATCATTTTATGGTACTGAGGGAAATTTTTGTCGTAAAACCAATAAAATCTGAAATTGATTTCACATTAAATCAGTGTAATTTTTCATAATTTTTAGAATATTTCATAAAAACAATGAAAAGATCATGAATTTTTATAACAACGATATCATTGGTTTTATTGTAATTTACATTGATTTTAAGATAACCATTTCATTGAGCTGTCTTTCAAAACTGTATCGCTAGCTCAAAAACGTCGGGAAAGACTGATTTAGAGAAATGGAAAATCTATTAATGACGACCTCTTCCATTGTATTCAGCGATTCAGGGTATGGCAGGAAACAGATTATAAGAAATTTATTTGAGGCAAGACTGATTTGACAGCGCAAATCCAATAAAAATTCCTGCAGAAATTTCACAGATATCAGTAAAGGGGTTAAAGAGGGGATGATAAGTTAAACTATTTAATAGCAGCAGCCTACTCAAATTTCGTTTAACCATCTCAACCGTATTCAAATCCGTTGAACAGTTTGAAAGGTAACAGGTGAGTGGTCCCCAAAGAGAAAAAAGGGGAAGGGGTTAATATAAAAAATACTTACCTTTATTCCGTAAGCAATTCGTTGTTTTCGATTCAAACCATAATATTTATTGATTTGCTTCTATTGATCAATAATATTTATAATAATAATATTTATTGATTTGCTTGATTCAATAAAAAATTTGATGTTCTTACGTTCTGCTTACTGCTACAAAAATCTATTATTTTAATCGGATTTCAAAGAAAAAAAGAAAAAAAGGTTTCACAAAGTATTTTTAAAAATTTTCTCTATTTGGCTGTGGGAGTATGGTTTCACATTCGCCCATTTTTCTATTATTCAATATTTAGCGTAGAACGGGATATGCAAATGTGCGTATAGGTTTATATCCGTTTCTAACAAAATTGGATTAAAATTTTCTTTTCTATGGGCGATCCCCCAACAAATCTTAAACGGAAACTTTGTGCCCAATATCTTAATCAAATTTTAAGATATGTTGTTCAAAGTAGAAAAACTCCTAAAAATAGATCGCAACACAAAAGATTGGGTTCATTCAGGCCAAATGCTTACTAAAAGGGTGAACATCAAAAGAAAATAAAAACTTTTGAACAAAACTAAAAAATGGGTTCGAGAAAATTAAGGAGATTAAAAAAAACGAATAGAAGAAATAAATTCTGAATTGCTGTTCTATGAATTATATTGACGACATTTTTTTTTGTCTCAATTTAAATTTTTTTTTTCCAAATGTAATTTCTTCTGCTCGGTGTATGAATTGTCAATTTAACCTTCAGTCACATTTTAAGGCCCGTTTCCACAACTATCTACTGACCAGTAACTAGCTCGTCAGTACTTGCGATTTGTATCATAGTATCCGTCGGGATTATGTGCAGCTATGCCAGATGTGACGCTTGATTGTCATTTTGACGTTTTTCGAACCCTTCTGACGGTTGACGTTTTTCAAGTTAGTTTTTACCGAACGATAGTCAAATTTCTGTTGATGATTTTTGGTAACAGATACAAAATATATGTCACTTTTTGAAAAACAAATGTCATTTAAAACCAGTTTTTTGGAAAAAATCCAATTTTTTTACTTACCCCACGACTCCATTAGACTTTTTAGAATCATGATTTTTCCCCCACTCCATATTTTGGCGAATAAAAAAATCAGCTCGTGGGCATTTTCAGTCATGATTTTTCATTTTTATTGTGTCTCCATAGCATACTTAAGGTAAAAATACACGACGAGAGACTTTGATCTCTGGTCTCCAGGGTACAAAAGGCAAAAATCTCCAAAGTGTATACACGATCACAGACATTTAAGTCTGGAGATCAAAAAATAGATCTCCGGAGACGTTTACTAAAAAGTCTCTAAAAGCAAAGTCTCTGGAGTGCATACACGACGCATCTCGTCTTCAAGCATAACAACAATATCACTAATCTAAAATATAAAATAAGTAAAAACACTTTTTCTTTATAAAAACTGACCTTTAATCTCAAAACAACGAAACAAATTCTCGTTCCCACAAAACAATTTCCTGAAATGTCAAAAGTCGTCTCCGGAGACCAAGAGATAAGCCTGAGTTACATTGCGACGACAAGGCGACACGAGACGTCGACGAGAGTCGCGCGACATTGTCGTTATCGTCATCCAAGTTACATTACCAGAGCTGCGAGTACGCGACAAACAATCCCATAACCTAACAAATTTTTTTGAAAGTAAAAGATGAGAGTGCAGAAAGTAAAGAAAATATTGTTATATGCATTATAAAAACAATTTAATTTAAATTTTTAATTTTTTCCAATTCATTTGTGATTGATTTTCAAAGAATTTATATTGTTTCTTGTCAAAATCTGGTGCCTCTTGACCACTTGCTCCCTTGATTTTTTTTATGCTTCTTTGGAATTGGTCTCTTAGAGACTTCCATGCCATTTTAGAAGTTTTGTCTAAATTCAAACCATTATAAAACCAAAATTTATTAAATTTATTAATAACATTACCGTGAGAATTTATTTGCTTCGCAATTTCAAGCCACACACCATCTCTCCACTCGTTGTTTTTATAGAGTTTGCTCCGTTTATCAAATATTTCGGGTTTATTTTTCACTAAATTAATCATTTTGTCCAATTGCTCGCTCGATAATTTCTGCATTTTGATAAAATTGCTAATTTTTCACCAAAAAAGAGCAACTCAAACACAATTAACCTAACCAAACATTTCAACTGTCATCACATGTCGTCGCGACAAAAGTTCAATTTTTCGAACTTTGGTGGCGTTGTCGTGTCGCTGTCGTTGCAATGTAATCAATTCAATACAAAAGCATACATTGAAAATTACTTTGACAACTCCGACGAGTCTCGTCGGCGTCTTGTGTCGCCTTGTCGTCGCAATGTAACTCAGGCTATAAATATCAAAACGTTTTGAAGACCGGAGACGCATTAAAGAGACTCTCTCATTAGTAGTTACACGGCAAGAAACTTAAGTCTCCCAGAGACCCTAGAGCAGTGGTTCTTAACCTTTTTGTAGGTACCGAACCCCACCAGTTTCATATGGGCGTTCACCGAACCCTTCTTAATTGGAAAAATAATATATGATTTTTTCAAATTCAAAACATAGGTATATATTTATACACGGGTGTACAAAATGAACAGAACCATTCGGAACAAGAAACAAAACCATTATAACATGATTTTCAAATAAAATCAAAAACATAATAATGAATATTTACTGCAAATCAGTGTGTCGTCTGCTGTTGCCTTTCAGAGACCAGTTCAGAAATGCGCGGCTTTACCTTGGCAAGTGCCACTCTCATGTCATTTTCGCAACAAAGTCTGTTCCTTTTCTTCGTTTTTATGTCCAGCATCCTCGAAAAGGATTGCTCGCAAAGATATGTTGTAACAAACGGTATGAAAATCTCCAGAGCTTTCTTAGCAATAACAGGGTACGTTACCATTTGTTGACACCAAAACGTTGAGAGCGTTGTTGTTCTGAAGAGTTGCTGTTGAATCTGGCTCTGCTGAATTTCAATGATTTCATCGAGGTATTCATTATTGACATCTGTTGTCTCAACACTAAACGTATTTGTACGAATCGGAGGCTAGCCTCTATGAAGAGAATTTGTCCCTCACCATCACTTGGCCGGAGCGAAAGACGTGCAGCCTCAAAATGAGTCCTAATAAACACACTCTTTGAATGCGAAAATAGTAGTAGATTTAATACAATCGCTGGTGAGAGTCGGGTGTGTGTTTTGACCTCCGCCGAACCCTGGAGACTGACTCACCGAACCCCTGGGGTTCGATCGAACACCGGTTAAGAACCACTGCCCTAGAGACTTGATACTTGGAGACAAATCTCCGGTCTCCGAAGTGTATACACAGGTCTCTTTGTATGCAGAGGCGAAATTTTTGGTCTAAGAGACCAAAGTCTCTCGTCGTGTATTTCTACCTTTAGAAATGTCAACCAGGAGGTAATCAGGGCAGCCAACTACACAGTTGAAAATTTGAGGATAAATTTTATAAATATATTTATCTATATAAATCCATAAGCAAATTTATAAATTTTATAAATAACGGGGATAAAAATGGAACAATTCAATTGATTAATTGTATAAATCCCCAAGTATAAAAATTTCCTGGTTTTTTTTTAAAAAAAAGTAGGCGGGAATTTATAGTAGCGTGGTTTATGTTTGTATTGTGTTAATCATTTAACTTTAACATTTTTGTTTCCATTTACTTATACAAATACATTTACCTTTTGCCTTATAGAATATTTTTGTTTCTTCTTGATAGTTTTTATATGTAATATGAAGTATATATACTAACTATGAAATTTCTTTCGAAACGCGAATTATATCACAGCAAAAGAAAAAGCTTGTGATTTTATAAATTGATATATTAATTTTATACCAAAGTTCTATTGAATTTTTGAACCAAATCAAAATTGGCTGTTTTTATAAAACTCAGGATAAAATTTATACTTTTTATTTATCAATGCCTTTAATATTTCATAATTTATTAATTCTATATCAATTTTGGTATAGAATGACTTTATATGGAAAATTTATCAAAAAAGGATAAATTTTATACCCAAATTTTCAACTATGCATGTTCCTCCAAATTGTAAGAGCTATATCGCAAGATTAATATGGCTATAATAGAAAATTGGATTGCTATAATAATGTTTGGGTAGAAGATTATTAAATTATTCGTTTATGCGTTTTAGTATTTGGCCTACATCAAGATCTGTCGACAGAACATTCTAGAAATGAGAGTAAAATTTATTAAAATTAATCTAAATCTATCAATCAGAAGCAGAGCAACAATTTGTAATCACTAAAAATTTATTATATCCAACAGAAAATTCAAGATGAAATTTAAATATATTGCTGTATCCCTACCTCTATATGCGTGGATATAAGTGAGCTCCTTTCTATTGGATACAAGTTGGCATACAGTTGATATACACAATTTGTAAATATGTATCTATAGATACGGATTTCTGTAAAACCTATACCGCCAATGTTTTATCGTTACTTTTTGCTGCCCTTTAGACCCCATACAATAAACAAATTTTGACTAAGCTACAAGGCTCGCTTCTTGTTTTAAAAATTAATAAAATAAAAGTGTTATGGCTTATTGCTCTCATTTCCGTATTTATTTCTGGACATAGTAGGGATCCTTTTTTCATCAGAGACAAAGAAAAAAAAGAGGACAGGAAAACGTTTTGTGAATCCTGTGAAACATTGATGTCGGTGGTTTATTACCAAGGGCAAGGAATATCTTATAAAGTCATTTGTTTAAGCAGTTGCGTGATGTTGCTCTAGATTTTCCTTATTTCTGTCACTATTGTTGTTGTCATAGCCCTCAACACTGTTGTCTTTGATGATTGAATGAAATAAGACAAGTCAAAAGACGGAAATAAGTCGTTTTGTATAGAATATTTTTAGGTACTCCTTCTGTCTCACTATACAGGAATTGACGACGTTGTCGGCTCCTTATACCTTCTTCTGTATACACTATGAATCTACATAGAGATAGAGGGTAAACAAAACAAACTACGGTACAAAAACTTAATAAAAAAATACTGGAATTATGTGAAATATATTTTCGGCACTCTGTGTTTAGCTGTCTTTCGAAATAGTAAACAGAGCCATCAACTAAGCAGGGTTCGTTGTTCTTTAAAAATACCATAAAATAACTAAAACGGAAATCTTTAAAACGCATTAATAGTCGATGGAAATTTCTGTGCGATGCGATGGTTTGGTTGTTTTCCGGTGACTTGGGACACATAAATTCCTTGGAATGAAACCCCTAAACTATTTTGCCATCCAGTATAGTAGGCAACCGGTCTCCCTTTGAATCATACATGATGTAGCCGGTAATTATATGGAAGAGAGCACGAGATTTAAGGGTGTGGTGATGACAATCATTTCGCGTGAGTAATTTCGCCTCAGGAATTACAGACTCTATGGTGTAAAAGTTTGGGAAAATCAATGCCCCAGATACCGTAATGCTGTTATGTTGTGGATCGGCCAAGTGGGCGAGACGGTATGTGCAAAGACGACAACTTTGACTGCGACGCTGGCGAAGACGATGTCGAGGTTACTGGTAAACAACACGATTTCAAATCAATAAAATCACACAGATCCATGGAAGGACATCCGATTTGGGGTCAGCTGGGGTACGAGGTATAGCGAGAATTGACGATTGGTCGTATAGAACAAGCTTTATTATTTTTAGCCAAAAAAGCCAAGTATTTTTTCATGGATATTACAAGGACATCTTCATGTACCACACTCTTTTATTATTGGACATGGAACATTTTTTTTTTCGGAAAAGCGAATACATTGAATCCCCGATACCGTATACCGATATCAAACCAGGTAGTTATATGAAATCGACGGGTATACGCTACTGAGAGAAGAAAATATTGTTATTGTTTCAATTATAAATAACCTAGAATATATCTTTTTAAATCTTTTATCCATTTATACATTTATGTTTCATCCGAATCAGGCTGTTATTTTTCGAGTAATTGTCAACAAAACGCGTTTTTGTATGAAACCCCCTAAAGCCCAATTCAGACTAATAATTACGATTGAAGCTTCTTGACCAATAAGGTCAAAGCTTTCAACGATGAAACATGAAAGCTTTGATCTGATTGGTCGAGGAAGCTCAATTGTAGTCGCAATCGTTAGTCTGAATTGGGCTTAAGGGGGAAAGTCCATAAACCAAATTATTATTATAGAAAAATAGAAACATACGTGTAGAATATTTTTCATAACTTTACAAATGTGGAAAGTTTTATTCAAATCGAAGGGTGATACTTTCGTAGATTTGCTTGTGAGTGTGATGTTAAACAATAGTAATTTTGATTTTTTTTATAACAATGTGGTAAATTAAATACAAATTATGTTTAAAGCCTTTTATTATGCCTTGAACTGCATAAAAAAAACTATTATTATTTTGACGAGCATCACATACAGAGAAAAAAATAGTAAAATCATGTATTTTATAATTGGGAATCGGGAGTATAACCAAAAATAGTTTATTTCAATTACAAAATAGTTAATTTCAATTACAAACATAAGAAAAGCTACAAAGAAAAGCTACAAGGGGCCCATTGTCAAATACTCTCAGATAAATTTTTTATGAAAAAAATTCGTTTATATGGGAGAGGGAGGGGGAAGAATTAGTCCGATTTGATTTTGATGTATGGAACGGTTATGTAAATTCATATTCTAAATACATTCCGCGTTTAGAAATATTCCGATACCATGCACCGTTTTCTAGAAAATAAAAAAAGATTTTTAATTCGGGGGAAGCAGTGGTCTAACCGATGTATGGATAAGTTATGTAAAATCAGACTCAAAACACATTTTACCTTTTATATTTTTATAGATTTTTATATTCTATATGATATATACATATAGGAGTATATTAGATTTAGTATACTGTTTTTAACATGGACATCCTCATAATTTTTCCTGAAACGGATTTCGTACTGATCAGAAATTTCCTAGTTGGCCGAAGGACTTTGATAACTCAAAACCCCAAAAAAGTGTACCTATCGTATAAAAATAGTCAATTTAACCACAAAATAGTAAATTTGGCTAATATTTAGTTGAGTTTATTATAAAATATCCCATTTTGACTATATTTGTATATATAGCCAAAATGGGCTATATATGTAATACAAATATAGCCAAAATGGGATATTTTATAATAAACTCAACTAAGGGCCTAACTTAACACTCTAACTGCCGTCGTCAGGGCCTGCTTAACACTCTAACTGCCGTCGTCAGGGCCTGCTTAACACTCTAACTGCCACGACAGTTTTAAGCCTTTTTCGAATATTTAGTTGTCAGTCAAAAAGGCACTAAGAGAAAAAAAAATGAAACAAAATTATACCTAAATGGTATTTTATTACCATAAAATGTGTGCAACTACAAAAAATCGTTGCGGTTGCAGCGAACACTTTAATAAATTTCATTACAATTAGGTGTCAGATCTTTTTCGCTGACGTGGCAGTTAGAGTGTTAAATAACATTTTGTTATATTTTTTTGAAAGACCTATAAGCCAAGAAATTCCAATAGGAAAAAAGATATTTGCGTTTTTCTTACAGAACCTTTCTTGTGGATTTTTGAAACTATAACATCAAATTCGTGATCAGCGATCTCGAAAACCCTCAATAGATATTTTTCAGTTTCTAACGGTTAGCCTTTATGCTAAAATCGATATTTTTAAAAATTTTACTCCCTCTTTTTTCTACTGTACCCCTATTTGGAGATAAAATTTTGCAAAACCCTGAAGACGCTTTTTGTCCTTTTAATGGACAAGTCATTATAATTTTTCGCCCCAAAGTTCTCACAAGTCCTTGATTTTTCTACTCATTCCAATTAATTTTCATTTCTTTTTTATACCTGAACCAAAAAAAAATCTATTTTTAAAATCATAGAAATACGGATTTCCTGTTAAACACCCACTGCCTACTGATAGATTTGACTTCTCAGCACAAGCGGAAGCTTTCCCGGTCGACTGTCTTTTGGAAGCTAAAAAATTTCGTCGTATGAGAAAAAGAAACCTTCTATAGAAGAGACACTAAGTCTGTAGTCTAATGAATTTCTAATGATCCCGAAAATTGTTTATGAACTGAACTGACAAACTCTAGAGATAATTTTCAACGGAAGCTTGCTGTTTAGTAGCTTACTGTCCAAAAAGCTTAGGAAAAAACAGACAGGATATGATAAATTAATGAGCTTTGCATCGATTTCATGTCATTTTGGAATAAAGACTCCGAGATTTTTTCCTGTTTTCCTTTATTTGTCTATTTTTATTATTTTTCTTTTTCGAACAAAATATGAGATCATTGGTTCGTGTAGCTAAATTATGATTTTTTACTCATGCTCATACCCACTTCTCATACCAAAATCGCCTCCATTGGCAGAGATTTGGTGCGCAATAATTACCCTGCAATTTTCAGTTTTTCATATCGCGTCCGGCATATTTAATGGACGGACAATTAAAAAAATTAAACTTAATTCGAAATGAAATTGCTTCAAAAAATTATTTTGGCATGTTGACTAATGATGGTAAATTGCATTAATTTAACGATATTTTAAGTTTCCTGTAATCACCAGATTCGAAAATTGAGCGGAATTGATTAAAAAATTATGAATTTTAATATTATTTATCTTTCAACATTTTTGTTAAACGATTAAATGCTGTGGGCTTTAAATTATTTTAGCATGTTTGCAACTTCATACTTTGTTGGGGTGAGGGGTTTTTGATTCCATTTTTAAACAGGTTTAAACCAATCGAAAAATGTATTTCTCGTATGACCCACAAAGCACTAATAGTAGTCTTTTTTTCCGAAGTGTCACACTCTGGAAAAAACTCGGGGATAAATTAACACTACTACAAAATATTTTAACACCGCAGTGCGGAGTTTTTTTATATTACTGTTTCAAGGAGTTAAAAATTCACTTGAAAACACATAAAAATATCAGTCGTGATCGACACAAAATTTTTTTTTCAATATTTAGCTTCGGAAAAAATATGTCGAAAACAATATTTTTCAAATGTCGTCGGCTAAAAGTGAAATTGTGCTAAGTCGATTATACCAAATTTTCCAGAAAGCAATAAAAACCCTTGTTAAATCATTTTAATTTTCATTTAAAGAAAACAGAGGGGGTCCATTATGGATAACGATCGTAATCGCAACGATCGAGATTCACCTGTTGTTGTTGGTATAAAACACTAACAACAACACACAATTTCTGATCGTTACGATTACGATCGTTATCCATAATGGACCCCAGAGTCTCATTTAAAGAAAACTGATCCCAATTTAATTCTCATTTAAAGAAAACTCAGTGTTATTGAAAGAGAATTAAAACGATTTAATAAGGTTTTTATTGCTCTTCTGGAAAATTTGGTATAATGGACTTAGCACAATTTCACTTTAAGCCGACGATATTTTGGGAACAGTTAAAGGTACGTAGAAATCGTTAAAGGAAAAAAAGCGGAAAATTTCATTTCCTTTGAATTTGGTTATATGAATTCTATCTCAAAAGCGAATAGTTTTCGAGAAATTTTCAAAAAACTTAATTTTTTACCAAAATTGTATGGGATGTACCCGTTATAGACACCATTACTTTTCCAAAAGTTGATAGAAAACTACGATTTTCGTAAAACTCATTTACAAAAAATTTGAAGTCACTATAGCTCATCGCGTTCTTCAGTTATTTAAGATACGTAAAACTGAAAGGCCGACAGACAGACAGACCAATATCCAGATGCACGGAAATCCACATAATTTTTCCTAAAACGGATCTCGTACTGATAACAAAGTTTCTCGAGTCGGTCTCCGTCATGAATACAATACTTTCGCTCTATAGCAGAGGAAAGTAAAAAACATAACAAAAGCTATAATTGCCAATCTGGCAATCATTGGAGACCCGTATGGTGATATTCGTATCAAAATTCGAACAGTTGTACCAAAATTCCACTTTGAAGTCAAACTTTCCAATAAGAATTTTTAAAATTTATTCCAATCGGATTTCGATGTATGGGAGTTTTATGTAGAATCATATCCTAAATAACTTTTGTTCTGGCACTTTTTTAATAAGATGCACCGTTTTTGAGATATTCACAAAAAACGATTTCGTTCGTATGGGGGGTACCCCCCCTAATGGTCCATTTTTGCCCATTAACGAAATTAGCCTCGCATTTTACGAAAAACGGCTCTGCATAAAATTTCAAGTCTCTAACTCAATCCGTGCGCTCGCAATCCGCGCCACAGACAGACAGACGGACAGACAGACAGACAGACGGACAGACAGACAGACGGACAGACGGACGGACATGCAGAAATTAATTATTTTTATCATTCTAAACACACTGGTGTAATTCATTTTTGTGTGTGATGACGGGATCTTGGCGTTACAAACGGTAAGGCAAAGTTAATATACCCTTTGGTTTCACCATACGGGTATAATGAATATGTGACTTTACCAGGAATACAAAATCTAAGCCAAGTTTATGGACCGCTAAAAAATGAGTTACTTAATTTGATTTCCCTAAAAAAACTAAGAACTATCAGCACCAAGGTTTTTTTTTATGCAAAGTTTTTTTTTATACCGAGCGTAAAGAAAATACAATAAACTCCCATATTTTTTTTAAAAGATCCATTTTTTAAATGACTTTTCAGAAATGCTAAATTATATTTTAAAAGCAATGGTAAATTATGATTAAAAGCTTTTTTTTATTGATCCGATCGGAGATCCAGATCAATTCTCATACAAATTCGTAACCCAAGATTTATCGAGATCATGATCTGGAGTGGTATTCTGTAATTTGTTTCAAGCGCTTATTTCGAGTTAGAAGAAAAAGTAGTATTCGCTGTCTCTGTTTCGACCAAAATAAATGACAGGGCGAAACAGAGATAACGAATATCGCTTTTTCTTCTAACTCGAAACAAACGATTGAGACAAGTTTCGGAATACCACTCCTGATTTGGTTTCTGAGTTATTGGGAAATAAAAAAAAACTCCTTCGATGCGTGGCTCAGCTACCACCTTCGCTTTCATAGGTGTATGGATATTTCCATCATATTAGAGGTGTTACCCAAAAATGTAGCGGCGTTTTTAGCGGGTTTCTAGCTAGCTTTCTATATAGGTCACTTTTTAATAGGTTTTTGCGAAACTTAGTTACGAATTTGTAACCGATAAAACTTCTATGAGAATTGATCCGGCGAATTTCTATGAGAATTGATCCGGATCTCTGATCGGATAATTAAAAAAAGCAGCTATTATTGACGTAACAGTAGAGAATATAACACAATGGTATTAGAAATTTTTCTAATTTTGATTAAAATCGGTTGGGTAGTTTCGAGAAAAAATGGAATAAATATTCACAATTGAAGAGAAAGAAAAAATTAAAAAAATACCGAGATATCTGCATAAATTAAAAATTTCGACAAAATTCAAAATTACCTTAAGGACTTCCTTACAATTTTATTAATGAAATTGGGGAAAACAAACTTAATTTACATAAATCTGAAGAATACGAATGTTTAAAACAATTTTAAAGTGTGTTTATTTTGTGCATTGACTACCAAACTTTGAGTTCAATTTGAATCCAATTATAAATGTAAATTTATGAACGATGTAAAATTCCAGTATGTAATTGAAATTAAAAGTTATTGCGCAGAAACTGGTAATTGCTAATAGTTAAAACAAACAAAAAGGTTATAAAATATATTAAATTAAGTATATTTAATACTCGGAAAAACTATATTTAACACTCGGAATGTAATTTTGTTATCGACTTCTAAAATCAATATAAAGATGATTTTGAAAATCATAAAAAACGTTTCAAATCTCATAACAAGCTCATCCTATAAATTATCTTATATCATTATTATTTTCACATATGGAATACGCTTATATGTACATATGCTATTTATTTCTCTACATAACACAATTTTTAAGGTCGATTCGTAAGCAATGCTGTACACATGTTTATTGATTCATGCTGGCTATAGCGTATATATGCGAGGAGGGTTTTTATAGTTTATTTCCATACTGCGATGAAATTCAGTAAGTTTACAAGTCATTACCTAATTTAAATTCAAAGCAATATTTTTTTTATTTATTCTTATTCACCTCCTTTATTATGCTATTGATTCTTAGCAATGTCATCGTCACACTCAAACGGTTGACGCTGTGGAACATAAAACCGAGACTATATATTCATAGGGAAAACGTGGAAATTTGTATCCTTATGGGTTCACACTATTGGGAAATGGTTTGTTGCCGATTCATGTATGCATAGAATGGAATCCATACATTTGCGATTTCTGGTTGAATTTATAAAACTAGGCCATTTGGTGAACAATCGAGCAATTCTTCATTGAAAATATACTACACTTGGCACTCAGTTGATGCGAATAGTTGGTATAGGCGACTAGTTGTGGGTGGCTGCAATTAATTCAAAATTCAATTCCACAGCCCCAACACCAGCGTCCCTGGTGACGTATTCGAAAGTGCTTTCTGGAGCCAAGGATTCTGCTTACTCGTTCGCGTTGGCGGTTTGGCCGCATATCGACGGAAAATGCAAAACAGCCCCGAGTCAATTTGAATCCACAAAATACAAACTTAAGCAATGGCTGTAGAGTTTTTATGGGTGTTTGGTTACTGTTTTTACTGAAAAATAAAATCTAGCTCGGAATTATATGACACAGCATAGTTCAAGTAAAGTCAAAGTGTTGCTCATATATATGCCCTTCCAGTCAATGAATCTCACCACCAAACCCGCCCCCATGAATATGTATTTGTGCATTAAGTTCATATTTCAATTTCATATCTGCAAACAAAACGTTACTCGAGGTTCTATCTAAAGCGATAGTCTATAGGATGAGTCTAGAAATTGTTTGGTTCAAGGAATGCCAACCTCCATGCTTCAATCCTTGTGCTATAATAGAAAACCAGCCCACACCACCTGCCACTCGTTGCTGCTGTTATTATGTGGTTTTTGGGGGAGAGTTTGGACCAGGCTGGTAAATTGAATCGATATTCCACCCAAGAAAATGGCCTTGTAAGTGAAAGCCCATGGAATTTTCCTCACCTTGGCGTTGGCACGTTGCCGTCGTCGCTTGTTCGATCCGTTCTTATAACGTGAAATCCGACCAACTCGCCCCGTCCTATTGAAATTCCCATATTGTTATGGGAAGGTGCGAACCGGGCCAAACATACAGAAGGTGGAACCAATGAAGTTGAATAAGGAATCTCTAAGTACGTATACTGGAAAGGCTATCGAGCGGTTAGAAAATGCTGGTATATAAAAAAAAACATTTATAATAAGGAAAAAAAATGAAGAAACCAATTACACACCACCGATGAGCCTTCTCATATACTTTGGCATTTTTATCGAACGAAAAAAGGTTCATTTGGTTCAGTCAAGCATGTTAAGTTGTATTTCCATTACTTGAGAACATTATAGATTATATTAAATTGTGATAAAAATATCGTAAATTCCGGAAACACTTGATATAAAAATGTATTAATTTAAGCAAAATTATCATAACATCAATTTGAATACTTGTCATTTAAAGTGTGTTTTATTGACTAGAAATTCTTATATCTGTAGCTTTAATTGGTTTGGTAATAATTTTCTAAATGTTTTTATTCCCACTTTTAAATCGCGTTATAGGAGACCTCATTGAAGGAAAATTTCCGAAATTCTTCAATGGCGTTGTAGCGTGTTGTCGGAATTTCGCGTTGTAGAAGTCTACCGGTGTACACGAATCCATCCTTTCACATCACAAAAATTCTTCTTAATAACCTCGAGAATGTCTAAAAAGCCAAATAGAACCCTTCCCTCTACCACTTTTGGTGTGTGGCAGTTATCTGCTACTCTAATTACACACATTTCTCATGGCATACACCAAAAATGCTGGTAGGGTTTTTTTCCAGTGTTAAACTAAATTTTGTTGTTCTCATATAATTCGCATATGCACATTAGTCGGACCGTGCACAAAGGTTCAGGTTGACTTCGGTATTCGTATCTACAAAATTAGGTCCAGAAAATACGTTATGCTAATTTTCGTCCTTTAAATATCCTCCCCCTCTTATCGAACAATTTTGTACGGAATTTAATACCGCCATCAGATTACAGATAACCGATTAAATTGATCGAGTATTGTTCGAATTAGAAGTTTTTTTTTGTTTTTCCTCGATTTCTTGAAAAATTCTTACCAAAAAAATAACCTTGATATCAATGAAAGTAATGGAAAAATTGAGAAATTTAGTTAGCAACTAGGTTATAGCTTTCACTTCCTAAATCCAAAACTGTCGGAGGGAAAATATACTAAACTTGACACTCAGTTGATGCGAACACTTTTAAGTGTTTGGATGAATGATAGATACAGTCGAACCCTTCGAATCTTCATAACTCCAATTCCTCGATATCTGTTTTTTTTTCAAGTCCATTAGACTTCTCAATCTTACTCCATGCTATTCCACCTTGATAATTCGAAGTTTTCTCAATTAGTCCCCAGTTTCTGACCGCAAGTAATGTAGATAATAGACGACGCGAAAACGAAATTGTAGCCTTACGACAGTAGCCATATGGAAAAGTTAGATTTCCCCATATAAGTCTCCATTATGGGTTTTTTAAATGCCCCCTGCCTTCTAGATCTCTACTAGAGATTATTGTGCTTGTTTAACAGGGAACGTGATCGTTTTTTAATAAATTGATAATGAACATGACTGCTAATTGACCATCAACGTGATCATTTAATCACGCAAAGTGGTTATAGTAAACCAGAGTAGTCCACCTGTGGCTCACTAATGCGGCAATCACATGACGCTGTTTTGCCAGCGCTGCTAGCTGTTTGTCTGTTAGCAGCAGTTTCAGCAGCACCGTGTGAACCCTAGTAGGCTGCTACTAACAGCAGCAGCGCGATGATTTTAGCAGCGCTATTGAAGTAGAGACCGTTCTACTTTGCCAGCGCTACTAGGGATCACGTGACCCTGTTGCATGGTTACTGAGCTGTCAAAAGTCTGATAAGTGGAAAAGTTTGTTTATTTTAAGTTGTTATTTTACGTTTATTCATTTAAATTTGTGTGTTACGTTTATTATTTAAAAAATCGCCCTAATTCAAATGTCAAACGACGGTTTTGCTGTTTGCCAGCGCTACTAAGTTATAAATCGTGTGAACTAGGGATGTCAAAATTTTGAAAAAAACCGGTTTTCGGTTAAACCGGTTTTTAAGACTTCGGTTTAAACCGAGCCGGTTTAACCGGGTCCAAAAAACCGGTTATTAAAACACCGAAAAACCGTTTTGTTCAAATTGGGTAGGTTAGGTCTTAGACACAACAAATACACTATAATACGAACAAAAGACGTGAAATGCCATATAATCCATTAAGAGGCCATAAATGGCACATACAATATTATATTTGGTCTAGAGTGGCTAAAAAGAAGTGTTTCTAACAAACCAGTTGCACGAAAATTGGTTTAAAATTATTTTTCCATACAAAAAAGAATGATCGGTTTTTTTAAACGGTTTTTGGCTTTAAAAAAAAACACCGGGTATAACCGTGCAAAAAAAAACACCGAAAAAACCGGTTAACCGAAGCAAAAACACCGGGTAACCGGTTTAACCGGTTCTTTTTTGACATCCCTAGTGTGAACCCTCTTAGTACGCTGCCTGCTGTTGCTATTTGCCAGCGCTACTAACTCAATATCTAGCCGCGCTGGCAAAACAGCGTCGTGTGACTGCCGCATAAGCCCCTCACATGCTTAAAATTTTTATCTATAGCGACCAAGAATTTTACGCAAATATGACCAGTATTGTCACATTTTAATTTTTATCTCGTAAAAACTTGTGCAAATATCAAACAGCGGACGCAAAATGAACGAATTCTATGAATCAGATCCTTCATTCATTCCGTAGCATTTCTGGTGTTATCGCGAGAGGTTGTGTGTCGTTTTTTTTCCTCTGGTAGACTTATGTACAGTGAGACACAAAAATTCACGTTTTTTTAGTATCTTTCATTTTTTATCTTCAATAATGAAACACTCATACCCTGATTTATATTGGGAAAACCATTTTTAGGTATTGAAAACAATAATGGAAATTTTCAGTATTTGAAATGTGATTACACAAAAAAAATTAATTTTGAGCACCATTATAATGCTTTGCAAGCTTTTGTCAATTCCAGAGCTCTGGCAGGGTGAACTCTTTTCTCTCGATATTCATGAGAACAACTAATAAAAATAAGACGGAAAAGTAAAAAATAAAAAAGTCGAAAGTCTATTTGAATTCAAAATTTTGTGGTTCACTGTGTTTATATGACATCAGCTTGCCACTGAGAACGAGAGTGCGCATCTTTCTCAATTTTGATTTCGTGCGCAATAAGAAATGAAAAAATTCCGAGTAATGGTAATTCAATACATCTAAATTGGACATCTCTGAATTAAACAAGTAAAATTGTACAATTTTAATAAATGATAATGTGTTCTTATTTGAATTAATCAGGAACGAAGTTACCGCAAAATCAACTAAGGTTTGTAGTTGATTTTACCAATGAATTTGTCTCCGTGTAGAGATATCGAGTTGAATCTTTTTGTGTTGTATTCAGCTTAATTCCAGGTAAGATTTTTTAGATTATTTCCTCTTTGGCGCCATCAACTTACGCTTCTCCTCTACTATCTTCTCGGCTTTTTTTGTCTGTCCTCATATAGAGTATTTGCCGATTGTCCCCTTACAACCGAATGTTTTCTTATGTTTTTGTGGAGCAAACGAAATTCTTTATATTTATCGGAGTTGTTTATATGGGGTTTTTCTCTATTTTTGCCTTTCACTACAGTTTATTGTTGCAATTATTACAATTATAACAATTATTATCACATTTTTTATTTATTGAGTTGTAATTTTTTTAAATCATTATTCACTACGAAGAGCTCTTAGCGACTTAAAATGAGGCGTCATTTGCTAGTGTCGCAACTCGCAGCTATGTTTTCTTTGATTCATTGATAGAAATGTTACATCATCGTATGAAAGGTACCAAAATTAAAGCGCTAAAAAAATAAAAAAATATCAGTTGTGGTCAACACAAAACTTTCCTTTAGTCTTGGGAAAAAAATATGTGAAAAATATCATTTTTTCAAATATCTCGAGACAAAATGCAGGAATTTTTTTCCTTTGAATTTGGTTATATACATTTTTTCGTAAAAGCTCATAGCTTCAAAGAAATTTTCATAAAAATTTAATTTTTTTGAAATATGTTGAGAATTGTTTCAGATAAGTATAAACCGTTAAAACAAAAAACGCAGAAAATTTTATTTCCTGTAAACTTGACTATATTATTCTTTTCCCAAATGCGCAGCAATTTTAAAAACTTTTTAAAAAACGGTATTTTTTCAAAAAAAAAATTTCAAAAATTTTTCCAATAAAATGTATGGGATATACCCGTTATAACTTCCGTCACTATATAAAACTACGATATAAAACTACGGTTTTTGTAAAACCTATCTACAAAAAATTTCTAGTCACTAGGTCAACGCGTTCACGAGTTATTTAAGCAATTTTTTTGTTAATACAACTACAAACTCAAATTTCCGTTTGCGAAATTCCAGGCACATTCCGATGGTGAAAAATCTCTCCATAAATCTTCCGTACATCAAAATGAATTAGAAAAATTATCTCTTTTTAATACTATTTATTTATGGCCACAGACGGAAGTGATTTTTTTTGTTTTGAAAAATACTACAAGTAATTATGAGCATATCCTTGAGAGTTTTTAAATTTTTATGTGAACTCAATATTTTAACTAATAAACCCGCAATTAAGAAACCAAATCGGATGAAAACACACCTTAAAATATATACTGCCATTTTATCCAATTCAGTGTGGCTACCCAACCAACATTTTATCATCAACGAGTGATCCTAGTCAAGTAGTGCGTTTCAAACTCACTCAGTGTTGTTTCTATGTATCTCTTAAGCTTTACAAATATTTACTGTTACTCAGCTTTCATGAATAAAAGCATGAGATATAGCGGGGCACGGTAGGATATGATGGGCAGCAAGGACGTTTGTGCGTAGGACTATACTCGTATATTGCTGTGTTTGACCCTTGGTTGGTTTTCTAATTAAAATTAAATAATTAATCGCCAGAGCACACAGTCTGGTAATCGGATACTTTTGGGATGAGGTTTGTTTCCCATTTTTTACTTGTAGTCCTTTGTAAGGCATCAAAAGGATCAGTGAAGAGGGTTCATTGCTAAACTATCTAATAACGAAGGTTAATACAGAGTAAACATATTCTCATGATTCCGAAGATTTCTTCGTTTTGTCTTTTTCTCTTTTAGTCCAATTATAATTTGTCTTATATCAGTCAGATACAAATTGTTTTGATTTCAATTTCAATCTAAAAGTATCATATTGTATCTAACTTTTCCTTATAGCTAAAAACATATTTTTGTTTTGCTCCTTATGTTTTGTGTTTTTGTTTTGTTGAAATTTTCTTAATAAGGGAAAGTGATTTTGAACTTGGCCCAATTTATCGTTAGAATTGCGAGTGTTTCTTATTTCTTAGAATTCAATTTGTTGAAAAAAAACTTCATTCGTTGTAAGTTTTGATATTTTGATACTAAATCTGGGAAATGTTGAAATAGAAATGTAATGTTAAAATAGAAAATACCATTTGATCCGGACTTAAAAAAATAAATACAAACACTTTATAAAAATGTAATAGAAAATTGTATTTTCTATTGTAGGGGAGACCGGGTATGGTTGTCACATTTTTTGTTCTTTTGTATTTTTAGTGGCCATGTTCTTAGTTTAGCAGGATTTTTATATATCAGTAGATAATATACTTATTCTAGTTTAAAAATAAATAAAGACTTTTTCTCTAGCATTATCTATTGAGGAACAATTATAATTTTTTTGAAAAAATAAAAGTGTGACTTTTAACCCCGTGTCAGGGATGGTTGTCACAGTGTCTGGGGTAGGTAGTCACATAGCAAATTAAAGGGGGAATATAAAAATAAATACTTATTTAAATCAAATGAGTATCTTTATTAAAGGTAAAATGTTGTATGTAATTAATTTTACCCAAGAAAAGAACGAAAAATGTCTTATTCTTAATAAAAAACAATAACCAAAATTTTTATTCATAATAATAATAAAAAAAATGCATAATTCATAATAAAAAACAATAACCAAAATTCTGGTAACGAAAATAACAAATATATAATCATAGTAAGTCTATAATTTCTTTGGACGTAATATTTTTTAATTCAAAATACCTAACTTAATGGAATTATATGAGACTACCAACCCCAGTCAACCTGAGACAACCTGCCCCAAAACACATTTTTGTACATAACCTCCCAAAATAAAGTTCAATCAATGTTTATTTGAAAAATCATATAACAATATCATGAAACACATATTTAAAATCATAAATACACGAAAAGGTATATTACTATGTATTATTTAATTATGCTTACGAGACTCGACACAGATGCACTTTCGCTGTCGAAAAAAAACAATTGCATATATCTACGTCACTGCATTTTAGAGCAGGCTGAAGTGAAGTAGGTAGAGAAGTGTTGCTATAGCACTCATTCGACGCCGATTAATAAACTCATTCGTTCGTTCAGTTTTCTGTTATGGCCGCTGTGACAACCAACCCGTGTGACAACCAAACCCGGTCTCCCCTATCTACTCAATATATTTTTATTTGTGTGTTTTCAACAAAAAATTAAATCTTTTTATTTATAGAAAAAATTTCATTTTCTATGTATTTTCCATGAAATTGAGTTTTTGTTTCATTTTTTTTTTGCACAAAATCAAATTATTTGAAATGGGAAAATGTGTACATAATCCGAACTCAGTAGAAAAGCGTCACGTTTGAAAATATCTGAAATTGATCTAACAATTTTTTGCCTTCTTTGTTGACAAAAAGGTAAACCCTAAAGCAACTTGGAGTAGTTTATCTTTTGAATTTTCACTTTCATATTTCCACAAATTCAAATAAAATCATTTCTAAGAAAAATATTTCTTACCCATTTCATATCATAACATGCTTGTATTTTAGAGTATTAAATGGCTTTTTGCCAATAATAAGAGATAAATTATACTTTATTTAACTGTGTATGTGTGTGTTGATAATTGATAGGGAGGCTAGATATATTCAGAGGCTTGTCCAATTATAGGAAAATTCGGAATATTTTTCTTCTCCATAACGACCTTTCTAGTTATTGCTTCGTCAATTTTATTGAAAGCCATTTAACCTCTGGTGATGTAATCTAGTTCTAGGGAAATCCTTGTATTTTCCTTATTAAAAGCTTTTATTTAGCTGCTTTCGTATCTGTTTTGCTGCATGTCTGTTTGATAGGGTCAATCTAATTTGGATCCACTTCCAATCTTGCATTCTAATTTTAACTCACTTCCAATCACCTTGATGTTCTTCACACATACGTAACTCCGATGGCAATACAATATTTTTACTACTTCGTACTTGTAAGGATAACGCAAAGTCACTACAGGCCCTCTACGTTATCATCCTTTTCCTCGAATTTTGCGGAACAAAATCTCATCTGGTGGTTATTGCGATCGTTGAATCCGGTTCTGTTTTTAAGAAGTCTGTGAGGAAAACGGAAGATCCTGTAAGGACAACATGGTTATCCTTTTCTTCAAATTCTCCAGAAAAAAATCTGAAACCGATTCTGGTGTCAAAAAGTCCGTGAGGATATCTCAAAAGCAAGGATATATCTCAAAACCGACATCTCCTTTCGTTCTTCTGACCTTCCTGAGCTGTACTTCGGCATTAAAGGGGCTTCCCCTAAGCTTTAGCTGAAACTATAAAAAAAAGAATATAAGTAAATATAAACATATGGCGAAAGACAGACGTCATTTTGAATTTTTAGTCATACAATCAAATACAAAATGACTAAAAATGATAAAATTAAGAAAAATTAAAAAAAATTAAAAAAAAAAATTTTAAAAAAAGTTATTATTTAAAAAAAAAATTAAAAAAAGCAGAACACTAAAAAGCAAAAAAAATAATTTTTTGGGCCCTGTCTATCAGAAATAAAAGCGAGGTAAAAGCATAAAAAAATTAAATAAATATTTATTTCAGTTCCATTTCTCATACACAGCGCCCAAAAAATTATTTTTTCCTTTTTAGTACATTTTTTAAAAATAAAAGCTTTTTTTTTAAAAAAAAAACTGTTAAATATTAGTGTCAGTTAATCGGCAACTATAATCAAATTTTATAAAAATAGTTCACAATTGAATTTTTGGATATTTTTATGGATATTTTTATAGATGGATATTTATATTGATATTTTCTTTCAAAGCGAAAACTGTCAAACTGTCATATTCCATTCGGTCAAACTTTACAAAATCAGTTAAATTCGACCATAATTCGGTAGCAATGACAAGCGCAATGACGCTAAATTGGTAAAACAAAGATCTCGAATTTAAGCCTAACTAAACGATTTGAAGAAATCAGACGAAAATATGTATATAAAAACAAAGCCTTATCCACTTAACGGTGAGATGGTACCTTTCTTATGCTGGGTTTACATGAATGACAGATAATGACAATCTGTCATAAAAGAATGGACAAGTTCATTCTTTTATGAGAGATTGTCATTTTTTTGACAGAAATAATGACAAAAATGATACTATTTACACGATGATGACAATTTATGACAAAAAAAATGACAAATTTGTCATTCCTGTAAACGCAGCATTACATAATTAAACCTCATATTATGAATATAGGTGGGTTTAGAATTAATTTCAGTAGAAATTTGAAATTTCGCTTAGGACAGGCTTTTATTAAAAGTTAAACCTTTTCCGAAAATGGGAAAAATTGAACTATCCCTTCCCTCCTCGTCCATAGAAATGTAAATTTTTTTGCGATTTTCTCGAAAACGGCTCATTTTATCGAAAAATTTATTTAGACAAAGAGTGTTTAGAATATAATTATGAATACATCAAAATTCAATCGGACCACTCCTTCTCCCCACCCCCATACAAAAGGAAATGTTTTTCGCGATTATCTCGAAAACGGTTAGTTTTTTTTTTCAAAATTGCGTTGCATAGGCTTCTATGGAAGAATATAGCTTGCGAATGCAAAAAAAACCGTTTCAAAATCGGTTAAGGTTTACTGGCAGAAGTTGATCTTACAATATTCTTTGCACACTGTACATATGTGTACATACATATAATCGAAGTCACGAACACACAAACAAATAGAGACATGTCGCGGACTGAGTCGGTGGGTTTATGTCCCGAGGGCGTGTGGGACTCCGTTTTGATTTCGGTTTTTGAAGTGATTTTAGTACCTTTCTTATATGTAAGAGAGGTAAAAATATTGAAACTAATACAATTTGTGGGATGAGATTAGTTAAAAGATAAAATATTGATTCAGGCATTGAAAGCAGACCACATTTATAAAATTTTGTATATAATTTTCGTCAATTTTTCTTTTTGACCTTCAGCCGAACTTTTTTTTGTGTTTTACCATCATACTTCGAAAACTTTTTAAGTATACATTTTGTATATTAAAAAGAACAGCATCACTCTTCATTTCAGAACAAGGATGAGATATAATTTCTCATACGTTAGACGAATAATAACAGCAACAAAATATCAAAGGACCTTTGACAAAAATGAAAAATGCTGTGGCATTAACGATATAAAGGAAGAAAACATATTGTGAAATAAATTTTGATATAATAAAAATGGAATGGCAACGTTGTTAGGTTGAATGACTTTGAAATTTTATGAAAACTTAAATACATTTTAGTAGATAGGAACGAATATCTGTGCGCTAGCAGGGTTAAACTTAATCTTGTATACATGGAATATCTTTGGCATAATATTCATCATATTAAGGGCCTTAGCCTTTCAAAATCAAATTTCCTATATAAACGTTTTACACGTGTGGTATTTTCCTAAATGCCATATACGTAGACGCTCGTATATTATTTAAAAAAAAGCCTAAGTAAACATGTATACATTATAATAATAGATTATAGTACCTATCTACTCATGGTTATGAGAGTGCTTTTATATTAAAATATGAATATGCATACAAGTGTGTTTACCTTTAATAAAAATTCTATCCATATGTCACATGTCATACAAATCCTTCAAGTTGCATAACTAAAGATGTTCGTCTTCGTCATCTTTCACATTAAGCCTTCTCATCTTGCCAAATCTTATTACAGTTAACGTTATGTCAATATTGCAAAAAGCGGACGAGGAGCGATTGATGAGCATTCGAAACTCTAAAATAAACGACAGTTATTTGTAATGAAAACTATTTTTACTTTGTTAAACGAAGTATAATAAAGCATTGTATTCATGAAAAATCTCGACCATTAATTTTGCTAAACAAAATTTCCCGAGCACTCCTGGGTCGATTGAAGCATTATTACAAAAATGTCTTTTTGTCTGTCAGTCTGTGTACAAAATTTCTCAAAAACTACTTGAGCTAGAGCGTGGCCATCGTAAGAACGGGCCAGAGGCATGATAAATGTCAAACGATGTGACGTCATCATTTACTACTTGGTAGTTTATCGTTGACAGCTGTGCCGGTTGAACGCGTGCGCTTTTTGCTTCGCCGAAATAGTAGCAAAAACGTTTAATTTCATTGTTTTTTCGATGAGTGTCTTTATTTTATAGACTTAGTTATGCGTGGATTGTGAATTACATTGAATTTTCACCGAAAAAGTTGTATTTTCAGTGAAATTATTTGTAACCTCAAAAGTGAACTGTGAGATGTGAAAATCTTTAAAAACAAATAAATAACAAAAAATTATAGAAAAATTCACAAATCAAGTGTATAAATTTAGTGCTACCTCTTTTCATTTATGTTTTCCACAATTTGGAATAACATTTCATGTTTGTTTTGTAGAAATGCCGCGAACTTGTTGTGTCGCGAAATGTAGCTCTACGCACAAAACAAATAATCTATTTTCTTTTTCCAAATGTCAATAAAAGTGATAAGTGTGAATAAAAGTGATGTCAAATAGGTGCCAGATTAAAATGATGAATGTGATGACCGGGTTTTTAATCCAAGAATTCTAAGAAAATTCATACGGAATGAACTTCGTATATCATCGTAATTAACTAAATATTATATGTTAGAGCCAACTTTTCCTATTTTTTTATAGATTTTCCAAGCAATTTAAATATATAATGCAAGAAAAAAAAATCCTTACATAAAAAAACATTGAAATGACTTAAATTTTCTTTTCGAGTTTCATTTTCGGCGGCTGAAAAGTGTTCGAGTAAATTTCCGAAAATGAATAATAAATATTTGATCGAAATCGAGTTAGCTGATACCGCTTCAAACATTTCCGTGCTTTTGACTTTCGATTCGAGTTCCCTGATAAGGCCCTGGAATATTTAATAAACGTGACGAATCGAGTATTAACTGCTTTGCTATTGCATTTTTCCCATTTGATAAGTAGTTTCTATGTAGTATTCTGTGACGTCATTACTTTTGCCATCCGGCCCGTACTTACGATGGCCACGGCTAGAGCCATGAAATTTTACAAGCATGTTTGGTCCTGGAATTGGACGATCCTATCAACTGTTGGTAACCAAAATGGCGGACTTTTAAAAATTGCAATTTCATTTTTTTGTGATTTACTCCGAAATTACGTCTTATGTATGACAGAAGTTGAAGACAGCAGAATTTGCTACACTTTTGTCTTTTACTAAAACTCGATATTTCAAACCGGTATCGAGGTATACCGTTATTCCAAAAAATTCGGTTTTATGCAATTCTCTCAAAAACTAACTGGTTTTAGGTGGTTCCATGTAGGACATGAATTGAATAGAATAGCATTCCTCATAATTTTGTGTTTCACAGTTATCCGCTATCTTTTACCGTTATTGAGAAAATAAAAAAAAAAGATTTTTGCGACTTTCCTGCAAGCTAATAGTTTTATTAAAAAAAAACATTTAGTGGAAGAATTAAAGGAAGTATCCACATTTTTTTTCCTTTAACCGTAAATCGATAACTTTTACCGTTATCGAGATATTTCATATTTTGTGAAAAAATCATATAAGAAAGTGATGTTCTGTTCACATCAGATAGTTTTTTTTATTCTTAACGGAAAAATAAAGTATATCTTAACTTGGCCAAAACTAACAATTCTGTATTTTTATACCCGTATGGTGAAACCAAAGGGTATATTAACTTTGCCTTACCGTTTGTAACGCCAAGATCCCGTCATCGCACAAAAAAATGAATTACACCAGTGTGTTTAGAATGATAAAAAAAGTTGAATTTAGCATGTCCGTCCGTCTGTCTGTCCGTCCGTCTGTCCGTCTGTCAGTCCGTCCGTCTGTCTGTGGCGCGGATTGCGGGCGCACGGATTGAGCTACAGACTTGAAATTTGGTACAGGTCCGTTTTTCGTAAAATGCGAGGCTAAGTTCGTTAATGGGCAAAAATGGACCATTAGGGGGGGTACCCCCCATACGAACGAAAACGTTTTTTGTGAATATCCCGAAAACGGTGCATCTTATCAAAAAAAGTCCAAGAACAAAAGTTATTTAGGATATAATTCTACATAAAACTCCCATACATCAAAATCCAATTGGAATAAATTTTAAAAAATCTTATTGGAAAGTTTAACTTCAAAGTGGAATTTTGGTACAACTGTTCAAATTTTGATACGAATATCACCATACGGGTCTCCAATGATTGCCAGATAGGCAATTATAGCTTTTGTTATGTTTTGCGTTAAGAACGATCAAGATTTATTTAGGTATTGTAAAATTATATCAATACTGGCATCACCAAGAATTCTTGCAAAACTTGTGGAGACTATTCATTTTCTTACTCAGTTCGAACTTCATAAATGTAATTTCTCTAATACCGAAAACGCCATTAAAATTCGGTCGCTGGGTTCAGATATAGCAGAGCAGGGGTAAGGAGGGGAGGGTGGTGATTTTTTTTTGGGTTATATGCTCTCTAAAGAGTCTTCTATGTAATGGACGATACCCCATGAAAGTTGGTTGAGTGATTTACGAGATAGCTACGTGATAGAGGAGGTCAAAGGGAGGGGAATTCCGCTGCAAACATGGCTAAAAATATCCACGCAATCCCAAAAAATGATGCGGTTCAATATTCTCCGTTCAGGGGTTCAAAAGTTACGGGAAACATCCTTCCTTGATAGCTACCACAATTCGCATATACTGTTCTTTTTTGGGAAATTGCGTAAAAAATAAGTTTTTTCTACATCCAGCGTACAACTAAACTTAAGAACAACTTACCACTCAATGCGCTCTCTCCGCAATAACTCGCAAATATTCAAAGAAATGTTCCTCTCACTACCCTAGGACTACCCTAGCACTACCTTAGCATTACCCGTAGATGGATAAAAAGAGTTCTTCAAAAAAGGAGTATTTTTAAAGTTTTTAATAATTTTTATGGTAGATATTTACCAATATAACTATGGTTGGAAATATGGCTACAAAATATTTAGTTAGAAAAACTATTTTCTCTGAGTTAACAAAAATAATTAAAAACTCCCCCATGTATCCTATTTGGTACTAATAAATCGTCCCTCATATTCCACAATTTTTTTTTTGCTTGATTTAAAACTTGGTTACATTTTAAATTGCAAAAGTGCGGGAGTGTAAAAACAGAATACCAGAGACGTTAAATATTTATTTTCCGCGATAGTGATGGAGTGGTGTTGTGGATCTTTCGTCATCATAAACGCTTTTTCGTGACATATAGGCTCAGGTGTGCCAATTGGCTGTAAATTCAAGTAGATGAACGAATCTACACAATTTGCCTTGGTTTATTTGTGCCTTGAATTAGTGTGTGTGCGTGTGTGTGGAAAGGATAATAAGCGATAGAGACTTATGGCCTTGTTAAAACCGTGACGTGGCTTCTGTTGGCTTTTTTTAAAGACCCAATCCAATGGTTCTGGGTGCGATTTATATTCCAAATAGCCTAGCGTGTCTATAAATTCGATAAAAGTCTATCTGTGAACCATAACATAGCTACATCAACATTTATATATTTATTCTTATTTTATTCGTGTGTTTTTGTTATAAAAGTAAGCTATTTATGTTCTCGATCCAATTTGTTACAATTCGTCGGCTAGCTATTGATTTTGTGCGTTGTTTAGTGACATTATGACGAATTTATTTCATACTTACTGTAATTCGTGCACACTTCAATCACATTCAACATCAATTTCCCCATAAACACTCAATTTTTAAGAAAACATTTGAAATTTTCATCTTTTTATTATGATGTTGGGTTAAATGCAAAAACACGATCAAATTAGTGATCAAACTTGAAAATCGGAGTTTCTAATATTAAAAGATTTTTTTGGTACATTTTTCTCCTTCTTTGCATTTGATGTGAAAATCAGTCTAAAGCCCGATTCAGACTAACTGCTGCGATTACGATTGAGGCTTCTCGACCAATGAGATCAAAACTTTCAACGATAGAGATGTGAAAGCTTTGATCTCATTGGTCGAGGGAGCTCAAACGTAATCGCAATCGTTACTCTGAATTGGGCTTTGCGGAGAAATGGAATTAATTAATGTACGATAGGGTGTTTCATTTTGTTAGGCAAAAAATAAAATCTAAAATTTTGGCAGACTTTGCTTACGCCCCGAGTCTCAGTGATGAAAAATATATATATGCCAAATTTTAAGAAGATTGGATAATATTTAGGGGTTGCACACTTTGATCACTTTTCGTCAAACTACCTAGTCTAGCCATAAATACTGACACAAGGAAAAATTGATGCCAAATGAAAACGCATTGGTATTTTTCAAAACTTTTTTTTTATATTTATTGGGCCACACAACAGCCACAAATCATAGAACACATTATTCGCAAAACACCGCCATTTGATTTAACACCACGCCTTCAACAGAGCTGCAAAATACGCGCTCGATCTATTTGAAAGTTATCCAATGTTTTTGTTGAAATCCTTCTTCAAGGACTCAGTATTTTGGTGTCCTTTTGGCAAATCATGCCCACTACAGTCCAACGGGTTTATAGTTCAACCACGTTCAACGACTTAAGGTCTGAACATCCGGGAGGCGGACTTTTGGAGGCATGAAGTTATGAAAATTGTTTTTGAGCCTTTTTTGTGAAAAAGAAGCGCAAACGGCAACCAAAGTTGCTCAAGAAACTGTTTAAAATGTATAGTTAGGCATGTAAACGAAAACTGATTCAAAAATGGGGACTGAAATTTTCCACAGGATTCATTTCTGGCTCAAAAAGCCAAATGACCACAAAAAATGCTTCAAAATCAAATTTATGATTTCATTAGAAGCGAAGAGTGGCCCTCCATAAGTCCATAACTCAACGTGTTGGACTATAAACTATGATCTACTTTAGAGAATATGGTGTGCTAAAAAACACTCGCTAACATTGAATCCATGGAGCAGGAATCTAACCACAGCTTTGGACAACTTTCAAATAGATCGAGCGCGTGTTTCGCAACCCTGTTGGCTCCATCGTTAAAGGCGTGGTGTTAAATCAAATGGCGGTATTTTTAACCGACTTCCAAAAAAGGAGGAGGTTATCAATTCGTTTTTGTCCAACTTTATTTATTTATTTATTTTATATCTGTATGTTCGCGCAGTACTGGGGTGCCGTTGCATGGATTTTGTTGAAACGTTGGTGGATGACAGAGTTCACTCCCTAGTTGGTCCCATTTTAATTTCCCCTCTCTCCGACGTTTCCCGGCCTTCCCCTCCCCTGTCAACTCCCAATCGGATGGTCCGATCGATCTGAAAATTTGTATGCGTACATTTTGGGGGATGGCTAGTGTTTTCCCCTTATCTATTTTCCCCTACCCCTTTCGCTTCTTAACCCCTCCCCTGTCAACTCCCAATCGGATGGTCCGATCGATCTGAAAATTTGTATGCGTACATTTTGGGGGACGGCTAGTGTTTTCCCCTTATCTATTTTCCCCTACCCCTTTCGCTTCTTAACCCCTCCCCTGTCAACTCCCAATCGGATGGTCCGATCGGTCTGAAAATTTGTATGCGTACCTTTTTGGGGGACGGCTAGTGTTTTCCCCTTATATATTTTCCCCTACCCCTTTCGCTTCTTAACCCCTCCCCTATCAACTCCCAATCGGATGGTCCGATCGATCTGAAAATTTGTATGCTCACATTTTGGGGGACGGCTAGTGTTTTCCCCTTATCTATTTTCCCCTACCCCTTTCGCTTCTTAACCCCTCCCCTGTCCCCTAATCGGATGGTCCGATCGATCTGAAAATTTGTATGCTCACATTTTGGGGGACGGCTAGTGTTTTCCCCTTATCTATTTTCCCCTACCCCTTTCGCTTCTTAACCCCTCCCCTGTCCCCTAATCGGATGGTCCGATCGGTCTGAAAATTTTTATGCGTATATTTTGGGGGGCAGCGAATCCTTCAACCCTCAAATTTTCCAGATAAAAAACAAACACATATGGGGGTTTTTAGGGTCGCCTAATCCAATTCTAATGTTTAGAAGTCTGTAAGGTTAACGAAAGGTTTCTGTCGATCTAAAAAATGTTGGTGACGACCCCCAAAATTTTTGCTGTCGACCTCTAAAATTTAGTTTACAACTTACTGTTGCCATCCCTAAAAATTCGCTGTTTGGAACGATCAAAGTTTTGCTCTACCCATTTTCTAACATTAAATAGGTATATCCTATAATATAATACTAGGACTGTCGTCCTTCTGTCTGTCAGTCTGTCTGTCTGCACAATGGATCTCGAAAACAGGCCTAACGATTTTCATGAAACTTGGGTGTTAGGGATTTTCGGGGACAAAAATACGATCTAGATAGGTATCCCCTCTGAGAAAATTCTTCTTCGACACCCCTCGCCTGGTATCTTCGAATTCGGTGGTCCGATCTTAATGAAGCTTTACAGTATTACTAAGAAGGCTAAGGGGTTTGATTTTCCACTACAAAACCTGACTTTTCCCTCCCCTCGATACCCCTCGCCTGGTTTCTTCGAATTGGCTGGTCCGATCTTAATGAAACTTTCCAGTGTCACTAAGGGGGTTGAAGGCTATCGATTCGTAACGCCGTTTTCGCACGCGGGCTGCGGCTTTACTTGCTCTACCCATTTCCTAACATTAAATATATCTATATAATGTATATACCAAAAAATCACTAAAAATTATAAAATAAAAAACTTTTTAAAAAAAAGTAAAAAAAACCGACTTAAAAATGCACTAAAAAGGAAAAAATAATTTTTTTGGAAGTTGGTGCCAAAATAGAAACAAACAATTTGCTCTCTTTTATTGTACAATCTAAAAGTATTAAAATACATATTGAATGGGTTTTATATTCCCCAAATTTTGAATATCGATTCTTGTCACTATAAAAAATTTATTTTTATCACATCGAATATTTGCAATGCATTAAACGAAACGCGGGATGTAAAAATTATAGTCATTGTGATATTTTAACCGCGAGTCTATTGTACATAAAAGTACTCGACAACTGTAAAAAGCTTTTGATTGTCTTAACAATTCTTGTTACAATAAAATTATTTGTAACACTCAAGAAATATGAATAGAAGTCCTCTTTAAGTTTCTATTTTGGCACCAACTTCCAAAAAAATTATTTTTTCCTTTTTAGTGCATTTTTAAGTCGGTTTTTTTTACTTTTTTTTAAAAAGTTTTTTATCGAATAATGTGTTCTATGATTTGTGGCTGTTGTGTGGCCCAATAAATATAAAAAAAAAGTTTTGAAAAATACCAATGCGTTCTCATTGGCATCAATTTTTCCTTGTGTCAGTATTTATGGCTAGACTAGGTAGTTTGACGAAAAGTGATCAAAGTGTGCAACCCCTAAATATTATCCAATCTTCTTAAAATTTGGCATATATATATATTTCATCACTGAGACTCGGGGCGTAAGCAAAGTCATATGAAAATCACATCTTTGGAAAAATGAAACACCCTAATGTACGAGTTACATATATTTCTATGGAAATAAGTTCTTAGAGATTGTGAATATATGTTGCTAGCCGCTCCGCATGCACCCGTATCTATCCACCTTTACAGGGCTTTCGAAGGTGTAAGTGTGAGCTATCAAACATAGTGTGTGACATTTGTTGGAAGCGTAAATAACTATTATTTTTCAATCATGCTCTACTAGAATCCACATGCAGATTTTGGATGCATCGCTTTAAAATCGGTGATTTGTGTACTATGGGCGTGTATGGGATTTCTGGACGTTGTGTATTATGAGCTATTGAAACCCTCAGAAACTATCAGTGCCAAAGTGTATTGATGTCAACTGATACCGACCTATTGACGAAAAACGTCCAGAATGGGCCGATAGGCATGACAAGTTCATTCTACTTTACGACAACGCAAGGCCACTCATTGCTAAGCCGGTCAAAATATATCTAGAAGGGATCAACTGGAAACCCCGCCATACTCCCCAAACATTGCCCTTTCAGACATTGCCCCTGATCGATGCAATCAGGTCTTACTGGAATGCGGTTCCATCCATATGAGGAGGTGACCAAATGCATACATGACTGGATCAGCGCGAAAGAGCCGGCCTTCTTCACTCAAGGAATCCGTCTTTCGCCTGAAAGTTGGGCTAAGGTTATATTGGAAGCTATACTTTGAATAAAAGTAATTTCAAGCAAAAAAAAAAAGGTTTTTCACAAAAAAATAGCGGTAAGAACTTATTCCCATAGCATATATTTATGCGAGGGACACCATAATCCGAAATTTCATTTTATAGAGGAAGGGCGTAAACAAAAATACTTGCACGAAAAGTATTTTGTCTTATTGTGATTGTTATCTTTAATTTCCGCGTCAATAATGTCAACCTATATCTTTACATCTTTTTTATCCCCCTCTGCATTAAATGAAAAGAAGAATCCATTAATATAGCAAAAAATCAATTTTTAACTGATTTTTGAAATTTGCTGAAATCGTGAGAAAATTGAATCTTTCTGAAAATCTATATTTTTCTTTTCCTTTTTTGTTGGGAAATAGTATTTTATATGCTTAGCAGTAAAAGGCTTTGCGAGAAGTGACAATAATAATTCAGCCTTGGTATATACTTAAGGGTGGAATAAGAAGTGGAATAACTGTGTTTATGGTTCAGCAGTGATGGGTAAAAATTCGATATGATTTTGACTGTTTACCAACAAAAGGACTCTCTTTTATGTATACATTTTATATATTTTCAGGTGATTTTTCACTGAAGTACAATCGATTTAATGGATCATCGAACCGGTCTGTTTACTTACAAAATGCCTTGAATTTAATTATTTTGTTAGGAAAAAGGTTAACACTAGAGTCGAATATACTGTTTTGGAACTATTTTGATTAAAAATCGTGCAGTAAAAATTCGATCTAGAAGTACTATATGTTGAACTACAGTAGCATGTAGTCATTTTTAATATTTTTAAAAGCTTTTATTTAGCTTGCCTTCGTATCTGTCTGTCAGGGTCAAATCTTGCAATCTAATTTTGACACACTTCCACTCATCCGATTGACTTGAAATTTTGCACACACACGTAAGTCCGATGACAATACTGTATTTTCACTACTTCGTCCGTGTAAGAATAAGGGAAGGTCCTGTAAGGATAACATGATTATCCTTCTCCTCAACTTTCCCGAAAAAAAATCTCATCTAGGGGTTTTTGGGGTCGATGAATCCAATTCTGACATTAAGAAATTTATAAGGGTAAGGGAAGGTCCTGTAAGGATAATGTGTTTATCCTATTCTTCAAATTTTTCGGGAAAAATCTCATCTGGGGTTTTTGGAGTCGCCGAATCCGAGTCTAAATGTAAAGAGAAAGGATGGTCCTGTAAGGATAACGTGATTATCCGTTTCCTCGAATTTTCGGGAAAGATTTTCATTTGGGGGTTGTTGTGGTCACCAAATCCAATTCCGCAGTTGAAAAGTTCGTAAGGATATTTAAAAGGCAAGGATATATATTCAAAGACTAAAATGTGAAAAAAAAACAATTTCAAAAGCAAGTTTTCTAATATTAAACACTTTTAAAATGCATTAAAAAATACAAAACCAGTTTTCCCACTAATGTTATAGGGTTTCAAAAGAAATGTTCTTTAAAATTGTATATTTTGATAAAAATATAAAATGTGTGACGTTGAAATACTGTAAAACATCATCGTGTTTTGTGGCTATTACAGTAGCTATATGATTAAAAAAGTATGAGTGCTGAGTTCAATGAGCAAATGCAACGCTTTATATTTTTGATAATTACTAGCTTGCATACCCGCAGTTGTCGGATAAAAGTTTTTTGCAAAAATTTTCTTGCGCCAAAAAAACAAAGAAATAACTTAAAAAGTTTTGAAAAAAATCGTTATGCCTTCAGCACCTGCCGTTCCGAATTTTAAAATTCTAACACAAGATTCGTGATCAGCGGCTCCGGAACCACTTTATTACCAGTTTTTTTTTTCGAGGAAAAATGGAAAAATGGTAAAAAGAATATTTCGGTTATCCTTACAGGAGCTTCCGTTGACAATTTCAACACCAAAAATCCCTCCCCGCGAAACGGTCAGGAGCGAAGCACGTTTTGGAAAGTTCATTAGATATTTTTTTCAAGAAAAAATGTTTCCGAGTTTCAACCAAAATTTAGTAGTTGTTCTAAAAATGGTCCATGCTAGAGTTTGGGCACGAAACTTGGCTGACGCGTTTTTGTTGTTTCAATTGAATTAATTTAAAATATGCAATTATTCGCCATGAGAAATTCGGTACAATCGTTTGTTCATATAAAAATTTCATTTCAAGAAAAGCAAATATTTTCCAAATTATTAACCAATAGCTTGCATACCCGTCGTTGCCGGGTCAAGTTTTTTGTATAAGTTTTAAATACGAAGAAAACCGGAAAGAACTTAAAAACTGTTGAGAAAAATCTTATCCTTGCAGGACTCTCCGTTGCGAATTAGCCTAACAGCAGTACCGTTTCTAATTCCTTTCTAATTTCGATAATCTAACACTGGATTCGTAATCAGCGACATCGAAAATTCCCAAATGCCATTTTCCCCGGGAAAAATGGGAAAAAGGAGATTTGCGATATCCTTACAGGGCCTTCCGTTTCGAACTTGGAAAATCTAACACCGGATTCGTGATCAGCGACCCCGAAACCCCCCTAATGCCATTTTTCCCCTCCTATTGAGTAGGATTCATGGCGAAAATCAAGGTTTAAAAACACCCAAACCTCCTTTACCCCCCTAGCGCTAAAATTTCGGAAAACCCCGCCTTAGTGAGTGCCTACGTGATGGTTGGGACATACTGCGAAAGTTCCAAGTTTCTGGCTTCAGGGGTTTGGGCTGGGCGTTGATGAGTCAATCAGTCAGTCAATCAGTCAGTCAATCAGTCAGTCAATCAGTCAGTCAATCAGTCAGTCAATCAGTCAGTCAATCAGTCAGTCAATCAGTCAGTCAATCAGTCAGTCAATCAGTCAGTCAATCAGTCAGTCAATCAGTCAGTCAATCAGTCAGTCAATCAGTCAGTCAATCAGTCAGTCAATCAGTCAGTCAATCAGTCAGTCAATCAGTCAGTCAATCAGTCAGTTAATCAGTCAGTTAATCAGTCAGTCAATCATTCAGTCAATCAGTCAGTCAATCAGTCAGTCAGGTTAAACGATTTTATATATGTATATAGATTAAAATATACAATTTTAAAGAACATTTCTCTTGAAATCATAAAACATTAGTGGGAAATCGTTTTGTACTTTTCAGTACATTTTGAAAGTGTAAAAGATTACAAAATGTTTTTTTAAACTAAACCTTCCTAAAGTTTTTTTTTACTTTTTCCGCATTTCAAAGAAATCAATCAAAATAGTAACATTACATGTTACTGTGGCTGTTCATAACAAAAGCTTGAAAACCTCATTTTCCACATACTATTGAAAAACAAAAGAAGGAAAGAAAATTTTATTAGGGGCAACGGGTTTTTGTATCCTGCAAGTTTTTGCATAGGTATATGAGTATTTCTGTACAAAAAGAGTGAAGATATTGTGAGTCATTGAGAAACACCCAGAATAACAATAACGGAATGTTATTTTTTCGGCCTTTCATCTTGAGTATTTTTATATTAGCGCATAATATGCCAAGGGAAATGATTACACGCGCACCGGGGCCTTATGACGATATTAGGCTGAGGCATATGAGTTATGTACATATCTGATGCCTCTCCATTTATAATGAAATACAAATTCCTTTTCATGTTCCTGTTTCTCCATACGTGTGGCCACGTATCCTGTAGGATAAAAAGGTTGTTCGCACGCAACCAAGTACTTTACATGTTCGTATAATTCCTTCAGCAAATACTCGTAGTCGGGGAAAATCCTGTTTCCTGGCAAGGATACGTGCAACAATGATATATGAACTTTCAAAGGAACACACCTTAATCCCGTCATCCTACACATTTATCCACCAAAAATGATGTAAACAGCGGAAATGCATGCAATTGGTGACGCAGGCAGATTTAATAAGTCGACTACTACCCTAAATCATTTAGATATATATTTATATTCTTCTTCAGTCCACCCAGTCGTTTTCGTGCACTCTCTCGCCCATATGTTAATTTGCATTGTGCCTAACTAATCTCTAAACCGTGCAACCCGGCCATAAGGATTAAGTGTATAAAATATAAAGCGTCGGAAACAACCATAGATTGCACCTCACAACGAAAAACAGCAATGAAAATTCAAGCTTTTATGCTGGCTAGTCGAAAAAAGCTGGCAAAATGCAAACGTTCGTACAGCATCATTATTTAAGCATTTGTTAAACCAATTAAAAGTTTTACTATTTTACATTCGTACTGCTCGTGTATGCAATAATTGGACTTATTTCCGGTTTTTCGTAGTTGTTACAACACTTTTCCTGGTAGGTGGGGTTTCAGACGACATTCACGTTCATATATCGTCGTTATATGTGCAATCGTATGGAAGAAACACATGTTTGAATATTTTTCGCATCGACCCCCGGTAAGTTAAGCTTTTCACCCTTCGGAGGTGGTAATATTATTAAAGAACACAGCAAACCAGATTTTTTATTCCATTGTTCGGGGAAATTGTCGTCATTGCAAAAAAACTAGTAGACAGAATTTGGGGCACTGGTTTGCATTTTAATGACGAAAATCACATAATAAATCCTTATGGTGTTTTTTCGCATTTAACATTTAGATTCATTTTTTTTGGGTTAATTTTAATTTGCACAAAAGACATGTGAGCTAATAAAAAGCTTGAAAGTGATTAACACTTTGCATTTAGTGGGTATCTTATTTGAAGTTTTTTTTTACCTCCGTTTAGAATTGCAGACTTTATTTGTACGCGATGCGTTTACTTATTTATACAATAGAACCTTCATATAAGGAAATCGCTGGGGGACGAAAAACCTTTCGTTATTCGTTACATAGAGAATGATCGAATAAAACAAAAAGAACGTTCATTTATAACGAACAGTTTTTTTCAAAAGTTTTTCTGCACAAAAAACCGAGAAATAACTTAAAACTTTTGAAAAAATATCTGCAGTGGTATTGTGATTGCCAAGTGAGTTTTCTCATTATTTGGTATTGTGATCACAAATACGCGAAAATTCCACCGTGAAATTTCTCACCTCAAAATATTAAAAAGTTCGCCACCTATTTTGGACGTGGAAACGAAAAGGGAGTTAATTTGTTCGAATTAAATGAAAGCAAACTCGGTTTTGTTATTTCTTTTATTTGACACTAATTGAAATTGCATTCTAGTCATGGGTCTTTCAACAAGGACATAACAATTTTGTATTTTAATAAAAACGCACCCTAAAACTTTTTTTATGGTCTGGCAATGCTAAAACGTCAGTCAAGGTTTACATTTTTATCATGGTGAAGTTCACGAACGAGCAACGTTTGGAAATTATTAAAACTTACTACCGAAATTCTGAGTCGGTGGTCGCAATCGTGTAATCTCGACAAATGGTCCGGTCGAATGGCCTCCTCGCTCATGCGATTTAACGCCGTTGGATTTCTTTTTATATGGTTATGTTAAGTCGTTGGTTTATGCCAACAAGCCAACAACGTTAGAGGAGCTCAGGAACAATATCGAACGCGAAATTGCCAACGTTCCGGCCGATATGTGTGGAAGAGTGGTGGAAAATTGGCTCCAAAGAATCAATCAGCAAACGTGCTCGCGGTGGCCATATGAACGACATCGAATTTCATACTTAAATGTGACATGTTCACTACACCTGGAATAAATTTCAGCCCGATATCTCAATTATTCTGTGTTTTATTTAAATACAAAATTGTTTGACCAGCTGTGTGGCATTGCTCGTTCGTGAACTTCACCATGATAAAAATGTAAACCTTGACTGACGTTTTAGCATTGCCAGATCATAAAAAAAGTTTTAGGGTGCGTTTTTATTAAAATACAAAATTGTTATGTCCTTGTTGGAAGACCTTGTTGAAGTTTTTACAAAAAAAAAATATGTTCCACACACTTGAAATTTTTTTGTACTACACATATACATATGACATGTATTTGGCGAAAAAAACTGTAGATGTCGCTAGTGTAGAACGTTTTCTGAAAAATTCAATAATTTTTTTTCTTGGGAAACTATGATCGGAAGATGATCATAATTTTTTTTATAATGAACATGCGTACTTAGAACATATTATAATTTCTGAAAATTCGGACGTACGGTTTGTCCAAAAAAAAAATTTTGAAAATAAAAAAACACTTTTTTCCAAAAGTATGAATTTTTAGGAACTGAAAATTTGCCACGACTTAAGATTTATGATAATCTACCTCCTAAAAAAATAGCCAAATTGGAGAAGCGGCCAATTTTACATGCTTATCCGGCTATAGCCTTTTGCATAAACGTAGGTTTTGTATAAGAAAGTGATATGCTGTTTACATCAGATATTTGTTATTGAAATAAACTATTTTTGTTGAGTTCCCAATTTCTCATTATAAAATAGTTAGATCTACAATCTCTCTACGTGTAGTAAATGTCATACAACTAAAAGTACGAGCTTTCCTTTATTATAAAATTGAATGACTATTTTTGCCATCACAAAGTTCTCAATGCTCCTCACTTACACTGACGGATGTGATTTAGTAAAATTTTGGCTATGAAATAGATGATTGTGAAGCTATATGGAATTCTATAATTTACTTTTCTTCAAAGACAGAACGCATAACTAAAGCTTTAGGAGGCTCAATAGTGATACCTTTTGAAGAAAACGTAATACCATTTTACGGCCGTTTATTTACGGATAAAAAGCAGAAGTTTCGATACAGAGAGGTTTGGCCGTAAACGTGTGGATAGTATAGTCTGTGAAAAGCTAGAATATACACCTCTGTTCAATGTTAAATTATTTGAGTTGCAGAATAGGAAATAGGAAATAAGAAAGTATTGCATATTCAGAATTATAATAAGGGCATTTGTGTACCCATATAAAATTACCCATTGCGTATTTTACGCTAAGTCTTTCATGAACGCACTCTTCAAATAATTTGTGTAAACCAACAAGCTACTCGGCAGTCTTCTGGCAGCAGCCACAAAATTAGAAGTTGAAATCGCGGGGAATTAGTGAAAAACTAAAATTATTTAAAATATGGGAGCAATTGGCAAAACAGAAATTCTTTTTTTTTGCAGCAGAATTTTAGAAGTTCTTGAAATCTCCGTTGTGGTTGTTTACACGTAAAAGTCGTCGCGTAAACTTGCGTCGGTCGCATAAAAGATTTTATACACGAATCTTGACAGTTCATATAAATATGAGGTGGTACAAATACGCGGTATTACGATGTAAATACGATGTATTTATGCGATCCCATGAATCTCTCTAATAAATTAAATATATTAATACTTAAGCTAAGTGCACACGATATGATCACTGTTCATATTTCTGAACATACGCATATGTTGCTTATAAGCTTCAAATGCTCATATGTTCATACAATATATGAAAGATGTTCACACGATATGAACATTTTGTCCCAAGCTTCAAATTTTTAGGTGTGTTCATATGTGCTCAAATGCATTGTGTTCATATTTTTTCTGCGCGTATGAACCACTGTTCAGACGATATGAACGTTTTGTTCAAATTACAGATATGAACAATTTTTAAGAACATTTGAGCACGCAACACAACAAATTACAAAACTGTCGAAAACTTTTTTTTTGTGTTATATGCCAGGAGCTTGGAGGCGAAGACCAAAACTGGTCCGTGTTTTAAAGTCCATGAACAGAAAAGTTCAAATTCGAATCGAATTATTTTACCCTGAGTGGGATTTGAACCACTGCTCATTGGATCACAAGGCAAGCACTTAGCTGACTGAGCCATGCACGCCACAAATCTAAAACCTACTAGACCCAAATAAAAACCAGAAAACATGAATTTACTTACAAATTTGACTCAAAATTTTACATTTGAACATGTTGAAAACTTAGCCCATGTTCAAATGTTACAGTGTGTTCATATCTGTGATCATACGTCCGAATTTTACAAACTGGGCTCATACGGTCCCAAAATAGTGTTCACACGGTATGAACAGGTCGTGTTCATACGTTTGCTCACGGTATGTTCAAATGTGTTCATATGCATTGTGTTCATACGTATGAACACAAAAATATGGTGTTCAGACGATATGAACACGTTTGGGACACTTTTTTGCTCATAAATATGAACAGTGATCATATCGTGTGCACTTACCTTTACTTATGATTTGACTTGTGATCGCCGTTTCTATTTATTATACTTTATATGATATATCATATAGGAGTATATTAGACTCTGTATTCCGTTTGTAATGCTGCGTTTACACGAATGACAAATTTGTCATTTTTTTTGTCATAGATTGTCATTATCGTGTAAATAGTATCATTTTTGTCATTATTTCTGTCAGAAAAATGACAATCTCTCATAAAAGAATGAACTTGTCCATTCTTTTATGACATACTGTCATTATCTGTCATTCGTGTAAACCCAGCATAACGCATCGAACCAATCGTCGGGCACAAAAATGAACTACACCAGGGTGTTTGGGATGACATGCGTAAATTAAAATCTTTTCCAGAGTGTTTGGAAAAGATTTTGATTTTCGCATGTTCGTTCGTCCGTCGCGTCTGTCTGTCTGTCATGAACGCCAAAACTTCGACAGAATTGAACTAGAGACTTGAAATTTTGTATAGTTGCGTTTCTCGTAAATGGCAAGGCTAAATCCTTGAACGGGCAAAAACGGATCACCCCTTCCCACCTCCCCCATACAAACGAAACATTTTTTCACAATTTTCTCGGAAACGGTGAGTCACATTGAAAAATTTATGAAGGTAAAATGTGTTTTGAATATGATTTTACATAACTGATCTATGGTATACATCAAAATCCAGTTGAACCACTTCTTCTCCTGCTGTTTTAAGATTCCAAATAAATAACAAATATTCAAAGCAAACACCTATGATTTTAATGAAAAAAAATGCTGGCAATATAAAGGTTAAAGGCCACCTGGTTTTAACGAAATGAGTAGTTCGTGATAGTTACAGCTTGGTGCTAAATTTTTGGACTGATATCAAGACGTATGCTGTTGATGGTGGTTTAAAAAATTGACAAAACCTGCAAGTGATGCATAGTTTAAAAATCGATGTAAAACGGTAGGACCCATATGTTACAAAAACATCGTTTAATTTTCAATATAGTAAAAACCTCGGTTTTTTTGACAATTCTATTCTTTGGTTTCTTTTTCTCTCACTCACTAACTGGGCCCGAAAATATAGGATGCAAAAAAATTTACGTCCTTTTTTCGTCAACGAAAAACTAAATGGTAATTTTTACTATCTGGGGGCGTATTTGGTACTATTCTTTCTAATATTGCGGTTAAGATGTATAATTTTTCATTCACATACATTGCAATAAAAAAGCGATGCGATGATCACCATAAGAGTTTTTGCTCGTCTTAAATATCTGTTTGTTGTATGGTCGACGTCATCGCTTAAGTTATATCTGCTACTTTTCTGCATATCACTCGTATGGGAATTTTCTTCTTCACAGTCTCAGAACAATATACTTAATCTTTTACCCTTCTTCGAAATTCTTACCCTTCATGCTGCGTGATGCCATAACGTTAAACTTAAGTTTAAGATTTAGAAACAACGACATGCTTCAAGTTTGACTTTATGCTTTTCATGTTTGGGGTTCTGTTGAATCGAATCGAAGTGAATTGGAGGTGGGTTGGGATGTTGGGTTTGATTGGGGCATAGAACTAGGTTGTATACAGTGTATATATTGGCACTTACCGAGCTAAAATATACTCGGGCGTCACGCTCCCTTCTATCATGTAACACTTATGCTTATTCGTCCCGTTGTTGAACAACTCATCTCTGCTATATTCTTAAGTCCCTTTTAGCCTTAATGGCCATACTATAGAGTACTTCTTCGTCACAGTGTTGGTGTGATATTTTGGTATAAAAGGAGTTAAGGGAATCTTTTTGCTGTGTAAGCGATATGGAAATGAGTCGAAATTATTTTTAATGGTAAATTTGAATGGTAAAGATTATGTTCGACTATGGATTTAACAGTAAATGATATTAAGCGAGTGTATATGGGGTTTAATTGGATACAATATAACAATAGTTACAACATGTTGTGTATATAATTTTAGTCTCTATGTTCTGTAAATATGTAAATGCATAGTATCTACAAAAT